>OW799214.2:19403097-20037289 GCA_941918905.2 Xestia sexstrigata
CGAACTGTGAGAGTTGTTAGCATCGGAGAGGAATGGCCGGTTTCTTGCGATGCACGATGCTACTGGCCGTCGATTTCACTACATATAACACTATATTGGAATCTTGCGAGTTCGCAAGTTGTTATTATAACGTTGATAATGCGTAAGGCGCTGTGGTTTAAGAAACAAGTCATCATTCTTTGGTTTGTCAACGTGTTTATAGTTGGCAGTTACTGCCTCATCATCATCAGCCTATTAGTGTTCCCACTGCTGGGACACAGGCCTCCTCTCTATGAAGCTAAGCTTACTGCCTTGCGTAACAGTATTATCTCAGTGGCTTAATAATGCACTGCACCATAGTGTTTATTTTTTGAAGTTAAAGCTAATCCAAAAAATACGTATTTTCCCCTGTATTTAGAGATATAAAACTTAGAACGGATATAGTGCTTATTAAGACATAGATTTTTATTGAGAGTTATAAAATCACTGTCACACAATATTGCTTTCAAACACGACAAATAATGAAAAAAATCTTAGAATATGTATTACCATATTTTACTATCACAAAATAATAGATCGGTAAATCGCATCGATAGTAACACTTGTGATGTTACCCCTATAAAGGCCGCCCTTGTTGCTAGAAAATAAAGAAGCTTTTGCCGTAAAAAACACATAATAGCACCTAGCTTCATGCTAAATTAACCATCAATCCATCTAATTTGCGCGCACATTTCACCCACAGATCGACGCGCACCGCGCAGCATCCGAGCAGAGAAAACTACTTTCTCTGAGCAATGACTTGTTTAGCGAGATATTATCTAACTGTTGCGTCAGATCGAGATGGTGACACGTTTTGATTTCACGCTCTGTTATTAATTACTGTTCTTATTAAACTGGATGTTTTTAGTGGTCTATGGCTCATAATGAATGATTGCTTTTGGCACATAAGGGTCATTTCATAGGAGTTCCATTATATCATTTGCTAGTCGTTATTTATGGTGACATTATGTTTAAGTACTACCTATAAAATATTAATACAGAGTCCCAACGGTTGTTTTATGTAATTACTTGGGATTACTATAGGAGATTGTAACTCTGTGTCTGTACCTTAATTTTTACAATTTCAAAGACAATATTCTGTTTGATTACAAAACTATTTTGTTCAACAAAAAATTTGATAGACCAAAAGGCGTGCAATCTATACTGACTTATTAATTTGACAAATATTTTGAGTAGATTGAATATTTGACCTAAAATATAAAACTTTGTATAAAAAAACTTATTGACGAGGCAAAGGCTGACCAAATGAATATATAAATCAAATACTTAATGATATGATTTATTTTCATTTAAAACGACCTTATTCTTCTGATTATTACTGATTGAAGTTACACTGCTAACGTGATTCTAATTTATAATGATGATTTTAAATGAGAAACGAATCCAAAACTATCGTTAAGATATTTATTATTAGGCATATTATGATCTCCTTTTTAGGGTTTCGTACCCTTAGGGTATTCAACGGGACCCTAATTACTAAGCTTCTGCTGTCCGCGTCCATCCGTCTGTCTGTCAGCGGGCTGAATCTCGTGATCAGTAATAGGTAGACAGTCGAAATTTTCACAAAATGTGTATTTCTGTTGCCGCTATTACAAAAAATCATCATCAGCTTAGCCTTTTCCCAACTATGTTGGGGTCGGCTTCCACTCTAACCGGATACAGCTAAATACCAGTATTTTACATGGAGTGGTTACCTATCTGACCCCCACAACCCAGTTATTACTGGGTAATACGATACTCCCTGGCGGCTCCCCTACTACGATGGTACACAACTCTTCATGCGCGAGTCCGGTTTTTTTATTAGGTTACATGCTGTCAAGCCATAAAGTAAAACGCAAGACACTTAACTACTTTCCTAATAAAGATATAGAAAACAGATAATCACAACTTAGGCATTCGTTTCCTCATACTTCGGAGAACTAAAACATAAATAAATATCTCCAGCACTTTTTCTACCGATCATCTAATTTATAGCTCGATTTAATATTGACAGCTTTTTGTGCTAATCTCGTGGGTTGTAAGTAGGTGGATACTTGAGCTAGCTTATTGAGTAGGACTAAGATGTAGGAATGAATGGAGTGCCAATGTGTCGAACTTAAAATCATAATCAAAAATAATTTATTCAAATTAGACTTAGAATCACTCGAGCTCGTACACTAGAACAATCATCATTTTTGAACATCAAAGTTACTTATGACAGCCTCCCAAAAAGGACTAAGATGTAGACATGGATGAAGTACCAATCTGCCAATGTGTCGAACTTAAATTCATAATCAAAAACAATTTATTCAAATTAGACTGAGAATCAGCGCTTTTTGAACATCAAAATTACACAAGACAGCCTCCCAAAACGCACACCCTTCACATGTCTGGATTAGTCTGGAATTTTCATTTACTTTTGGTGCCTCTCCAATATTATAAGATGGCCAATATGTGAAAATATTTCTCCTTGTCTTTTGCGAGGTAGAATGTATGGTTAGTGAATGACTTCCATCTAATTTCGATAATAATAAGAAACAAAAGGATACTAGATTTTATATTATTATGTAATATGCAATTCATACCAATACTAGCGAATCTCACATACCTAGAAAGTACTATACGTCACTATCGTCACTATGTTTTAGATTGGCACCCAGAAAAATAGTTAAAACTTCCCGTAATGTTTTCAAAGACTGTAAAGTGGCTGTAAAAATATTAAACCAAAAGACTGACTAGTATTTAGATAACTATTTATCAAGATAAAACTACATAAGTCTACATTGCATGGCGCTGATAGCACTCACACTAAAGCTTATTGATATATTACAAGAACACACAAATGGTCTCTCCATTCATATTACTTCATATGAGTAAATAACACCTCGATGTAGTGACTGACGAGTTGTGTAATGACATAACGAGGTGCGATCATATACTCGTACTTTTGGTAATGTTAGGCGGGGCAATATTTACATGTGATTGTGAGTATGGAGCTCATGTAGATAAAAAAGGTAAATATTGTAGTAAAATTTGAATTTTAAATAAAACAAAAATCTACCAAGCGCACGGTTAGAAATAGAACACCATATTGTGTTACCTACAATTTTACCTAGTTCAGGGTATTTTTTATTACAAAATTACGTTTCTGTATATTAGAAGAATAAACTTGTTTTTGTTCGATTTTTTTTTTAATAAAACGGCGGGACAATGAATGAAAACAAGAGATGCGGTAAATTTAAAGCGTGGCACATTAACCACCAGGCAAAAATTACATGAGCATTTTAATTATTACTGAAGTATAATCGTAAATTACAATAATCGTGGAAAGTAAAAGACTTGAGAACGATCCTATTACAATTTTATGTTAATTACAAATTACTACGGGGAAAAAAAGATTGATAGTGTTGCCACAATTTCACATTTCCGCTTCCGTTTCTCACTGTAGCCGGTAATTTTGCAAATTAACCGGTAACTCGCTTATTAACTGGTTTACATTCTCGTTACATTAACCGATGAGGTAATGACTTATGTAATGTTCGCATTGCTCCGCATAGGCTGAACAGGACCTTTTGTTAAATTCCTTTGCTTTTAAAATGTTAATTTGAGTGAGCTTAGTCTATGGACTTCCATAAAGAGTTTATAAGAAGGTTGAATATTTATGGTCAGTGTAGCATATTTGTGTAATAAGACCATTTCCTGTAGTTTAGAAGATATTTTCCGTTGAGATTAATGCAAAAGAATTATCTTGAATACAGTTAGGTAACGCTGTCGTCATAAAATGCGTGTGAAAATTTTTACGATGTTGATCACAGATTATGCATTCGTGTATCGCAATGTAGTTTGCTGCTGTCATCCGGTTTTTGTTTGTTTGTTTTAAAAATTAAACGTTTTTTTTTAATGTTTAATTGCACATTCTGTGCATATCCACATAATTTAATTCCATCTAATTAATCGATTTCTCGAGTAATTTTAAGTTTATTCTCAACTCAATACTAAGTTCTGTCCATACTGAAGAGGTTTCGAACAAAGGTAGTACCGCAATCTTATGCCCTTTTCAGTCAGAAATCGAAAAAAAACAAAATCAAATCAGAAATCGAATGAAGCGATTCCAATGTTCGCACTACCATGCCTAAACAAGACATCATTGCGCATGTCACATTCCTCAACAAATCGGCTTAGCAGGCAGGATGCCGTGAACACTTAGCCTTATAATTATCTAACATCTAATTAAATAGAAAGCTCATCATTCAGGTTTTACCGCTATTTTTGACGTGTTGCGACAGACGTTATGCATTCATGGTCAAACAGTCGGTACGCAAGTTGGCACGCCTCTGTGTGAATAGCCGGCTTTACGCTATGGCCGTAGTAAGTAAATAAGGGTATTGGAGGGAAAGCAAAAAAGAAAGACTGTCATGACTGCCAGGAATTTAAATATTTAAAAAAATATTGAGCACAGTGGTTATCAACGTATCAGCCAATATTCATTGAAAGACATATTCTAAAAAGCTGGTTTTTGACTTCTTTTAGCGTAGCTCGCCCCCTTTTACATGGGTCTTGTTGAACACAATGTGCAAAATGTGCGTGTACTATATAGCTATACCTTTGTCTAACCTTTAGGGAGGGAATTACAGGAGTAATGTTATATTGTAAGATTTCTGTTAGTAAAACAAATTCATGCATTATTAACTTTGCGGTACTAAAATTCAAATAACAAAAATCTCATTCATACACTACAAGGTCTACGAGAATTTCATCTGTCTAGTGTTGGTTGCACATCATCACATGGTCGGATATGGTCAGACGTGGTTGGTGACACGGTTGGGCAACCTAATCGCATTTAAGTGGACCCTCAGTTCCGACACAGATGAAGGAGTGAGTCATGACTACGTGAGTCAGGATTAGGACGTATTAAAATACTTAGTTTATGGTAATTAAACTATAATTTATGGTTTCCTCTAAGACATTCGCAGGATTTGTGTCAGGAGCGTGACAATTATGCCTTCCGTGTCTAATTGTCGAATCTTCTGAGTATCTAGGGATCAAAGTTTTCTATAGACAACTTTATAAAAATGCCCAAACTAATTTATTGCTACAGTTGGCTACAGTAAGATAGATGAGTTATGGAAATAAGGGAAAATACTCTATGAAAACGGATACGTAGGACGTTTAAGTATAGACGCCAGGACATCAAGCTTCTACAATTCTGTCTCTGTAATAGATTTTCAACTTTATTGCTAAAGCATTACGTTCAAGGTTGATTGGGAATATTTGACAGTTTCGGGTAGCTTGATGTGCTGCTGGCGTCTGTACAAAAGCGTATTACGCTCTCACAAGTAATATTATATGTAAAAAAGAGGAAAGAATCAATATTGCGATTTTGAAAATAAAACAGTGTGGTCCGTCTTTGATATATGTGACAAACATAACTTATACAGGCCACATGTAAAGGAATTTAATCCCATTAAGTTACACAACTGGCTCTATGTGGACGTTATGTTAATGTGTGGGCTATGTAATGCTAACAAAGCAACCAAGGCCCACGCATGGCATCCGAGCAATGCTGGCCAGCATGACAAACGAGTAACCTCGTAGAATCAATTCTCGATTAATCGATGTGGAGTATTCAAATCGTTAATCAATCATAAAATAAAATCGATTTCGAAGAAGTGTCAAAGGTGTCAAATTTGCCACATAAATATGCGTTTGAAGTATGAAATATTAGGTAATATACATTACTAGCTGTTGACCACGACTTGGTTCGCGTGGAACTGTACCAAACATACACCAATAATTCCATAAAATCGGTCAAGCCGTTTCGGAGGAGTTCGCTAACAAACACTGTGACACGAGATTTTTATATACTTATTAGAATACATCCCGAGAATCATTATGATAGCCACAGAGATGGCCCAATTAACTTATCGACTCTCGTAGTTTTACGAAACATTGATATACCTATTCCACAAATCGAATACGAGATCTCATTAAGAAATATATACTGCGTTGTTGCGTAGTTTCGCAACGAGTTACATAAAGACCTTTTTTTTTTGATAAAATGGGAATGAACATTCAACATGAACGTTTTTTACCATGGTCGATTGGCAATCTGGGCGTTATTGTTTCATGTTTTTTGTTTTTATCAGGACTGTGATCTAGTTTATAGTGAGTGCAATAAAAACAGATACCAAACAATAAAGAATACTAATTTATGCTTAATTAGAAGCAAAACATCGATACTGGATATTGTATCGGGTTTTTTTATTCAGAATGTATTGCGCATCTGTCTTTTTTGAGCAAGTAGGTATTGACAATTCTGCGATTTTAATAAAGCACGATTTAAATAAGGCTTATCAACTAATGATGCACCAATGAGCGTTCGAGATGAACACAGCCTATATAATTTATATATTGTTTCATGACTACGTAACTCCTGCAAGCAGTAATAAAACGTTAGTTGTTAACTTCTGAATACCATAGAGTAAAATGTTGCGACAAAACTTCACATTATTAGACTTTGCTGTCACAATCTGCGCGGGAAAATGAGAAACTGTCATGGGTGTCATGGCTACTTTGTGCAATCACAATCATGATACATAAAAATGTAGGTAATATTTAGATAAGTATGTATATTTTCAAACTTTTCTGAGAAGATAATAAGGTACCTACTTACTTATATTTACCTAAAATTCACAATTTAACTTTAAAGCTTGCAATCAAATTGTTTTAAAATTAACAAGTGAATAAGCAAACCAAGGAGATGGAAAACCTCTTTGATACTGATCCATAATTTTTAAACGGTTGCCAGTTCGAATAATTTTATTGATGAGCAAGCATGAAATTCAGTTACCAAATTATACAGTTGCCTACTTAGTTAATTCTTTTACAAAATATGTACAAGATCTTATGACCCACTGAGTACCGAGCACCATTACCATTAGGTACATCACAAGGACGTACACATGTTTTTACATATTATTTATTACAAGTGGTTATAAAGCCACGGGTTTCATGGCCAACCGTTCCATCACGTACAAACAAATGATTTAAGATTTTTGCGCATTTATTGATACTTAAACAACAAAGACACTTACTTAGCACTTAAGATGGATGAAGAAAAATGCACTACCATTTTCCTAAAAAAACCCCAAGGATTCCATAGACAATTCAAAGCGGCCAGCTACCAGGAAAAACAAAGGTTCCACTTAACATTCCTGCTCCGTATATCGTAAAGCAACAACATTGTTATTCAGCACTCAAAATGACCTTTAACTCGATTCACAAGTCGTTGGTTCGCGATGAGCATACATTCACGAGGGTAGCGTAAAACTTGTGTATACATGTGCTAAACATTTTATACGTGGATGTAGCTACAAAGCTACAAGGATCTTTTCGCGCTTTAGTTACATTGACAGGAGGGCGCTGTCAAAATTTGTGAAATTGGTTTTGAAAATTGTTTTGAAGTTGTGACATCATTTGATTGGCCAATGTTGGCGTTTTGATGCCCAGTAAATTCAAATGATTAAGTAAGTAAAGGGCCGTGACCAATGATGTTATAATAAACATGTTGTGAGCGCGCAATCGTGAAGACTCGAAAACGGGCCACCTTTATTCTGCGTCACTGCGTGTATGTGAGCTGGCTCTGCCCCGCGGAACACTTTTTTCGGTGGTTTTGTAGGTGTCTAATATATCTGTTTATTAGAATATCATTGGCCGTGACACATATTTTGGGGTCTCCTACGTTGCCTGCGTGTGAAAAATAAAAACACATTGTTTTGTGAGTTATAGAGAAGAGGAGAGGGAGATAGAAAGTTCAACATCTAAACTATATTATTAATATTATAAAGAGGAAAAATTTGATTTTTTGTTTGTGTGTTTGTTACGATTTAACTCAAGAACTGCTCAACCAATTTAAAAAATTCTTTCGCCATTATAAAGCTACATCTTTACCGAGTAACATAAGCTATAAATTATATTGATGTCATGCAAATTATCCGAACTATCATGATTTTTGCGGACATAGTCGCGGGCGAAGTGCTTGTTTTATATTATTAAATCATTTAGTTCGAGCAACAAGACTCAGTGTTAGTAACAAATAACAATATACTTACAAACTATGTTTATATGAATGTTACTCTGACATTTTCGATATTATTGCGATCGATAAAATGACTTTTACACTTGGGGGAGGCCTATGTCCAGCAGTGGACGTCTTTCGGCTGAAATGGTGATGATGATGATGAAATGATTTTTAGAAAAGAGTTGTATGTAACACAGATTGAATTAGATAACCTTATAGAAGAAGAAAGCCAGCCTATGAAACCCAACCCAAACACTGTAAACACGTTACATTAGATAACTAAGGTGGTCTTAGCTTAGCTAACATACCTACAACATAGTTGTAAAGCCATTACTGATAAACAAATGAGAAAAGCATTTCGAAAGTGAAGTAAACTCTAGATCTTATGTTTTCCGGAATGGAACATGACAATATCTAATACCTACTCTTGATTCTGAAAATTCGCTTTTAAATTCGTAAGCCATACAAAATTCATAGCTTACATGAGTGACTTTGGTCAGATTAAGACAGATGCAAATGATGATCGTTCTTAAAAGTATATTTAGTACTTCATCATGTAAAAGGCCAAATGCCTTTACAAAAGCCCAGTTCACCATGATCCACACAATCTTCGCGCCTTTTTTGGCACTGCAAGGGAGACCAAATGATTTTATAGATTTAATTGAGACAACACTGGATATCGGTGGGCCTTGCACGAACGCACGAAGCAAACGTAACGACAATTTTAAAATTGAAAATAGCTAGATACTTCATACGCATAATAATATTTTCTTGGTTTTTTAGGACTCATGAAATATTCTGTGGAAATTGTATTGAAAAAAAAAACAAGATGGCGCCGTTAGTTCCAAATTTCCGATAGGCCGCCATCGGATGCGCCAAAATATAGTTGTGGTATTTTCGAAAAAAAAAATATTACGTTTACGTCGCTCGTTCGTGCTACGGTCTCTGATGGTTTTATAAAAAACATAATTGAAACAACACAGTATAGCTTGATACGATACCAATCAACTTGCAATCAAAATAGCTTCCGTGTTTTTATTTCTTACGTAGGTACGGCATTGTTATTCAGCATACAGCCTTTAACTTTTTTGGACTGAAGATTAAAATCTGGTTTCATTTTAGTTTTCCTATATCATTAAGACATTCCCTTTGATGGGTTTTGCATCCATATTTGGCAATGTTGTGAAGATGATGAATTTGAAACGAATAAAATAGACACTAGCAAATCATTTCCGCCCGTCCATATTTATTTATGGAAATTAAAAGATATTTAAGTTAGTCGTTTAATGTGTTGTTTGAACAACACATTATTTAAACGACTATAAATACGACTATAAGTCAAACTTGACTTCACGCGCTAAGGCAAAAAACAAACAACATGGTAGGGTACAGTCGTATTGTATTCGGAATATTCAGATGAAATAAAACAAATAATAATGATAGTTCGTAACTCAGTAAACGTGTAGGTACCTAGTACCTACATAATGTTTGTCGTTAAGAACTAGTTAATTTAGCTACTAAGAACTTATGTAAGTCGTTTCAGACAAAATAACTACCTAAATAATTTCAAGATTCAGAATCGTTTGTATTGGAATTGGAATGGACTGACAAAATTCTGAAATTATAGTAAGTAGGTAATTGCTCATTTGACCATTCACGGCAATTTTTGCCTTTGAACATCCTGTGCAAAACCAGCCATGTTGATCAAGCTCATAAGGCAAACTAGGCAGTTAGTTAGATCCAAAATGAAGAAAACGTAAGTAAGTAAACTGAATTGTTTAATACAGATTAGGTACCTATATTATTCTTGTCTCAGTCAGTTCTAATTACGGTGGTAACGAAGTAATATTTTATTAAGTAGGTACTTACATTGAAATATATTATATGTAAGTATAGGTTTGTACATATTATGTCAGTAGGAATGCGACGATCGCCAGTAAACACTATGATAGTTATCATAACCTGCTTCCATTAACGTATCTACAAATACCTTTGAGGAACCAGTTCTTGTAATCTGCCTTATTATCAAGTTAACAAAATGCTAAATAGCTTATGTACTCTTTAAGATTGAGAAACAAGATAAAGGATACAAAAGCATGGCAACTATTTAAAAAAAAAATTAGAAGATTTGGCCTCAGCAGGATATCTTTTATAAAGAGAACAAACTGGAATAGTGCGAATTAACATAGTTACTTAATTATGTGTGATTCTTCATTTTAAGTCTGTTTTAAAATGACAGTTTTATCACCAATTTACATAACCATTACGACACAACGTTAACTAACAGGAAACATAATAACGAAACCAAGCTCTTAACATATTGCTCTTCAATCGAAGAATTTTTAACCCAGTGACCATAGAGCAATCTTTACTTTTCTTTCATAACCTACATTACAACACCATCGACACGGAAATGAAAATAAACTTAACCTAAATTGCCGCGCAAATAAAATAAAATCTTGTTTACCTTCTTACAGCCTACCGAGTTTAAAATTGGAATATTAAATCTTCACTCACGATGAAATATTCCAAGGGCACCAGAACGAGTATGATCGCAATTACAAGAGTAGGTATGTTATAATCTGTGCCGAGATGATCAGTGGTTGATCACCTTGAGTGATGTTGTAGTGTGATTATGTTACGAATGTTGAGCATCCCACAATCCCACAGGCCTGTACCTACGCCTACCTACGATTATTTTAGTCGTTAGGACAAGGTTTGTTTGAAGAGCAATTTGTACGGATTTGGCTTGTCAATATTCTGACTACTAATCATTCAAGTTGCTGAGGGCAAAAATGGTAGACACTTAGCGAAAACACAGATTTTCAGGAAATAGAGTGGATGTTTTTATGCAAAGGGGGTAAGGAACGATCTGCCACCTGGTACTAGGTACACTTTAACTACTCATGTGTAGAGTTACATTACAGTGCTAAGTATAGCTGGTCAACTAATGGCCAAACAAGGCAATCCTCCGTACACTGCCCATAGCAACACCCATTGATAAAATATATAGTTTAAGTTCTTCTTGCAAAACTTTTGTGCTTTAAAAGAATTTTAAAATGCGGAAAGTTCATGAATAGGTACTTATGTAATTGGTAGCATTGTAATATAATTTATACTTAAATCAAGTCTATCTTAAAATATAGGTACAAAACGAGCTTTAAAAGGAAAACTTCAACAAAATATGTAAAGTAACACATAAAACCTTAATCCTACAACTCTAGAACCAGTTGTTTATAAAAACATCATTTAAAATACTCAACATTTTATGCTTCCATTATTTTTTATTTCGCGACTTAGGTACCATAATAGGCCTGTCACGATCTAAGGTTAAAAGCACATTAGAGCAATCCGCGATTTTTTACGACATAATTTTTATGATAGACTCTGCAAGTGCATAAATATTTTTAATATGGTTTGTGACATGATTACCTCTACCACTGTTAAACTGTGTTGAAACTCACGCTCAATGATTCTGAAATCACAAAAACTTGAGAAGTAAAAAGGTTAGATTGGCGGCGGTTAATCTAGAAACCTGCAGTGTCGTTTGCTGATGCTCTTTTTTGCTGCTAGTATAATGTAGATAAGTAGTAACTATATATATATATATATATTATAATATATCTACGTATTAAGGCTATAAGTACATCAGCATTCTCCTGTCATTATCCAAATTTATTTGGGGTTTATGTCAGGGGCTATATTATCTTCATCCATACCTACTTTAGTCATCATCTCGGTGGTCACTCCTTCTCTAGCCATATCATGGCCGTATCAAGACTATAATATATGTATATCTACCCAATTTATTCAATACTGAAAAAGTCTTAACCAATAACACATAAGGACAGAGCTTTTACAAAAAGAAATTCCTTTACGCAAGCAGAATATAACAAAAGTTATTGCATCAGAAATATTGTACACAACTCAAAACCACGTGGTGCTGCATTCATAGTTTCATACTGCATTTATATAAAATGAGTCAGTAAGAAAATGCTAATTAAATAAGGTGTGCCAATGACGAACGTTATAGGACCTTACGATTAAAATTGTTGGCAAGATATGAATCAATTGAGACAGGTACATAAACATGCTTCATCATTGTCACGTCTAGGGACGTTGGGAACAGCTACCAGTTTACGAGCAATTTGATTAATTTCATCAGAACCTACTGTACTTCAGACACTGCAGATAGGAGGTATCTTGATGTATCATCCTTTGATAGTCTCTTCAATTCATAAATATAATACTGATCCAACTAGGTAATCGTGAATCCTTTGAGAATAAGGGAAAAAAAAAATTGCTGTTTGGACCCCAAATAAACTGGCATAAGGGCGTAGGAACCATGGTGACCTTTTTTACTTTTAAGAACAGTGCTGGGCATACACCACAGTTAAATATATTTTATCTATTCAATCGTCCAACCTGGCAACCAATATTAACTACCTGTATGTCTTTGTACTTAGGTTTAGTGGGCCAGTAGAGACCTTAGGTTTAGCATATAACCTTTATTATCGGCTTGAGTAATGAGGAGTGTCTTAAACCTGTTATATAAGAGATTTACGAGATATCGGCTCATACTGAACACCAGTGTTATCGTAAGCCATAAATCACTTGAATTAATTAAGAGAAATTGAGGTAGAGGTTACTGTAGGCTTATTTTACGAATTTTAGAAGACTCGTAATAAATTAACTAAAATTAGTACCTACTACGAATTGGTGGAGTATTAAAACGAACGATACCTTATTAATACTAGCTACTTTAATAATGAATTATTGAATACTAGCTACCTACTATCAGCCAACCTAAAAACTATGACATCCAAAAAAAAAACCATGAAAAATCTCGAAACGCGAAAGTTACTAAGAAATCAATCGATGGACCTGGCCAAAACGAGCCAAGCGAAGCGCAAGAGTACTTACCTACTTTTTCACGAAGCGCTTCGTCGTTTTTTTGAACCCTTATAACTTTGGTTTGGATTATACCAGATATTAATAGTTTCAAGTTTTAATTGCATAGCTCCTAAACTTTAGATTTTATTGATATCTAAAAAACCCTGATTTCGTCACTGACTGATGATCATCAAAATACTTAGGGTATTTCCTAATGTCCTAGAAAGCTGTTTGGTATGTAAGTTATTGTTAGTACACAAACAACAAAAAAATTATAAAAACTTGTAAGTTGAGAGCCAAGCTTCCAACTCTGCACACCCTAACTCTACAACTCTACTTTATTAAGGTGGAAGTTTGTGAAGTTAGACCTTGTAGAGTTAGGGCGTGCAGAGTTGGAAGCTTGATTTTTTGAGTGCGTCATATGGTCTCGTTTTGGCAACATTTAACATGAAAATGTTTTTAGTGGCTATTTATTTCTAGCATCGACGATTGCGTACAAATGTCAAAACAAAAGAATAATTGAATTTCGAATTTCAATCTAACAAATAAAACTACAATGACAGATTTTTCCGCTCCGCTCATCACAAACCACTAGTCGTCACGCTCAGTTTGCGCGGCAACCGACCGTGTCGCACCACAGACAAGAAAACCCTGATATTGCCCGAAATATGTTTAATTAATATCAGATTTCACCTTATGATTAAATCATAACGCGTTAATTGGTGATATGAATGAATTAAAAAGTATTCTGAAATTGTTTATGATTCAGAATCAGCAGCGCGACACGTACACTTACGATTTCTTTTTTTTATTTGTAACTTTGGAAGTTGTGGTATGCAGCCTTGTCAGTTGTGAAAAGTTTATTTAACGTTATGAACTTTCTTTATTCTATTTACATTTGGAATTCCAAATATGATTATTTATATTAATTGTGAAATTGTGTTCGTATCGCTCTAATAGGTAAATAAAATACAACAGTCTTACATGTACAATTTTAATGTGTAAAATAAATATATCAAAAACAGGAAATAGGTAAATCTAAATGTCAATAAATTACAGAAAAAAAAACTAATTTAAAAAAAGACGATTAATGAAAGAACGTAGTATTATAAAACATGAGAACATAAAACAGAATATTATGAAGCTACGAACGCTGATTTAAAATTTAAATGAGATAGAAATTCTTTACGCAATAAGTTATTTTTACCCAAACTAGTTTTTGACTGGTTTTCACTGACTTGGGGTTGGGGGCAAAAGAACGCACAAAGTGGCTAGGGTGATATTCAGCAAACTATGTTATTGTAACTATATGGTAAAGTACTACGATAGGATTAACAGGACACGATATTGTTTCAGATAAATCCTTGATATAAGTATTAAGGATTGTACCTATATTTATCTACAATCGTGTCCCAGACGGGCGATTTTGAAGCTGTTTTTAGTGTTTATAGACATAACTAGGCCTCTGCCTACGTTCTGACCATATTGTACGCACCTACACGCGCGTCGGGACTTTATCCCTACCTACACTTCCCCAATAGTCCTATCTTCAAGAGATAGGTACAAGAGACAAAAAAAAAACTTAACATCTAATCAACCTTAATAGTCTCAGCCCAAAATATAAACCAAAGAAGAAAATCTAGTGGAAAACAGCAGGATACAGGCAGCTATTAGTTGTTTCAACTGCCTGCCTGATAATAAATAATAATAATTATCCTAGTATTTAAAGCTTCATATGTACCTACGTGATTGTGGAAATCACGTTGCCCAAAAGCTATAAAAATTGATGGAATTTTCTAACGTTTTCCATAAAAAAACCAAAGCCAATATATCCTTTATTTACAACCACTAAATCTGTCCTACGTTTCGATAAAATAATTACATAACACATTAGAATTACAAATTATGGTGATTTGGCATATTTTGGGTACCTACATAAGTTGGATTTCAAGTTTTAACACGTGATTATGGTAATCGTTTATTTTTCTCGATTATTTTTATATGTCTATTAACTAGCAAAGGAACTATTTTAATTAAATTACTCCCCTTAAAATATTAATCTTATTTTAGCACCTTTAATTTTGTCTAAGTATTCTTTCTGCGAATCGGAAAATTTCAAGTAAAACGATTTCAAAGACTTAATTAATCTACTTACGTGGATCTTCTTACAACCGGATCCAATACAAATAAGATATTTCTAAGTATGCAGGTTACCTACATACCTACTGTTCAGGTAAACCATTATATTTTAATAGAAAACTAAATTGCTAACTATAGAGAGTTAGTATCCACGAATAATCATTTCATTTTATTACATTCATGGCCAACATGCTGGCAGGTAGGTACTTAAAACAATGCATTTTTTCTACAATTACTCTAATAAAATTTTCGGTAATAGCGGATATATTGCGAGTCATATTGCTAATGTTTCATTTTAAAAAACATTAAACTCCGGATGTGAGTCATTTAATCTAAAACTTGAACAAATATAGTAAGCAGTAATGTGGGTCATAATTTTTCAAATCAGTAGTTTCAACCGCAAAGGAAACCGCAGTGTCTTGTATTACAACTCCTACGAGTTGAAATAATCCCTAGACCACAATCAAACGTCACCTTCGCAGTAATTCGCGCCATTAAATCTCAACAACACTAATTTGACCATAGACAAACCATGAATTATTTCGTAAAAAATAAACACTGTGTGGAAATTGCTATTTAGTTCTAGAAAAACAATGTTTATTTTTATTTCATCACTCGGTTTTAATAGCTATGTCTAATGCGTAAAAGTTCTATAAATGCTTATTTATTAATTGCGAAACAACATTTAATTATCAAATTACTTTTGTTATATTGTTAGTTTTATGAAAAACATAAGACTTTCTAACTACTTATCCATAATTATTTTGATGGATCCCGCGATTTCAAATAAAGCTTTCATTCAATTTAATTTACTATAGATGCCTTCACCAGTACAAATATTGCGCAATTCAAAGTTCAAGCTAGACTTTTGCATAATGTTCACATAGGTATTGAAAACTTATGGATATTGTGACGACCTTACAAATAGTAATACAAACAAATCTATAGTACGAAATAGTTCTACATAGTAACTACATTTAGCAATAAACAACATTCCTTTCAGGTCAAGCCCCAGACTCAACTCAACACAAGAAAACTATTTTACAAATAAATAAAATAAAACTTTACTAACCGTTTATTTTTGTCCACAGGCTGCAAGGCGCAATTTCCTTCGCCGTACAAAAGCGACGGCGCCACCAGACACAACGGAGACTGAATCCGCCACAGATAAAGTAGAAACCACCACAAACAAGTTCACTAGACGCGGGAACTCCAAATTCAAATCGCGAAAAGAGGCTGAGCTTGAGAAAAAAGGTGCGACTACAAAGAATGAGGTTGAAAATGCTTCGCGTCGGCCAACGTTCAACGGCGGCGTTCGGCGTACTGAGCGACCGACTCGCAAGTTTGTTCGAGTGCGGCCTGGGGGGGCAAACGGTGAGTCCGGTTTTGTTCTAAGCTATTTGTGTTTATTTTCTGTAGATTCTATCACAGTTTCCATGGAAAGCCGAAGGGAAATTTTGCGGTGAAGCTGAATGCTGGTTTACCTAGATAGGCTAGAGAACATGATTTGGTTGACATTACTTCTATACTTTCTAATACTGAATTGGCACTCAGTGCGGACTTTGGGTATAAAATTTTATGAATATTTCAGCATATGCTTAGCCACTTTTTTCATAGAATTTCAGTTTTAATTTGTAGTTTAAAGAGAGCGACAAAGCCTCTCTACCAAAGTTTCAGACATATTCCACCACTTACTAACCATTTAGTCATTTATTGTTGTAAGTTTTAAAACATTTTAAAACAATCGAAACTTTTCCGCCAGAGCCCTTACTCATAGAGTGGAAATCGAAGGTCGTTCGGATTGACTATCGTCACGATTTCATGGTGTAATGATAGTTGTAAGTGCTAACTACAGACTTTAGAAGGGAAGACGTGGATCATTGGCTTACCAAACGTGAGGATTGATTGAAAAACTGAGTTCCCTATTTAGGGTCTTGATAAGCCTCACTATGAATAAAGTAGTCAAATGTTTATGGTATATAAATGGTATAAGTTACAAATTAATATGTTTAGTAGTAGTTCATCGTTAATTCGTTACATTTGGGAAGCGTTTATAAATAAACTCCTATAATTCTGGGATTTTAGATATAGATACTTACCTACTTAGCATAATGACCGTTGCTGGTCAGGTGGTGGGGAGCCATCAAACACCTCTTTTGATTCTGATAATTAAAGGAAACAAAAACAAGCTCGAAAGCTGCAAATCAATAAAGAAAGAAAGAAAACCCATTTATTAGCCCGCACAGGACAATACACATAAAATAAAAAAAAATGGTGAAATACCTGAATGCTATTCATATTCATACAGTTACATACTTAGGCTTATCCTGGTACATATCAGAAGCAGAACAACTGAAGATTGTTGGAGGTCATTGCATGTAGCCAGTGGGCGGAATCCGTCACCATACTCGTATGTACTTATGCATTGTACATATTAAACGCCCACGATCAAATTAAACAATAAGGTGTCTGATTTGGCGGGTGTTACCAACGATTGACATTTAAATCGCATCAGGCTCAACGCTGTTTGATTTATTCGAAAACAAATGAGATGAATTGGAAACCTTCCTTCCATTCCGAAAACAAATTATAAGCCTACATAACATAACATTCATTTATTCTCAGGCAACTTTGGCCCATAGATACCTTTTTTTTTCGAATGGAAAATCATCAAAATGACTCCTCTCGCTCTGGGCGGAGCAGGAGGGAATGTCAGACTTTTACTTACTAAAACCCATCCATGTTCCTTAATCTCCTTTGTGTTCCGGGGCCACGGTATCTCTTTCGAACAGTCCCACAGCCCCGACCAGCCCCGTAGCCCCGGCCCATAAGATACCGTATAGACCAACATAAATTAATATATGATAAAATACAATGTATGTTAGTTAATAGAACCTTGAAACTATGTTAGTAACACTACAGTTTGTTACAAAAAATGTCTAACGTAAAAAGAAAGCAACCCTAAACTTGAGATGGTACTCGTATACAGATTACTGTCCCTTACTTTACGTTTGCATTTCTGCAAAGCTTAGGCATCCATTCAATAACATAATCAATACCTCACCTATACGCTTATTAAGCTTGTCATTATCATCTTCTAGCCCTGGTGCCGTATTACTAGGAGTCGCCACGGCTTATTCCTGAAATCCCCCCTAAAAGTCCTCCTAAGGGGGAAAAGGAGAATCTAAAAAAAAAAGTCTAGAATTCCCCTCTGATTTTCCCCCTTAGCCACAACACGTTTTTTTTCTTCCATTCTCCCCTGTCAGCCGTAACCCTATCATTCACTTAATATTCCAGCTAAGAATTACGATAAAAAAAAAAAGCTAAAAAACCAAGCTCTATTTACTTCTTAATTTTAACCTTTCGCCGGAACGTAGATCTACACAAGACACAATGGCTTTTAAATTATGTCTGTAATTACGGCATAAGAGGGGTTAAGTCCTTAAGGTGGCTACCCTGGTGATTCGCAAATCAGTCCCATATCACATCTTGACTCTGACCTGCAAATTGCAAAATACGTAAGAAAGTTTGAATTTCGCAGGCTACACTGGCGCTTTTACCTTAACAAACATAACGAAAAACGATACTGACTTCTAACTATGGTTTAAAGCACCTCTCTCTCTCACCTTTGACCAGTATTACATAAACAACTAAACAAGAACCATAGAGCTTGACCCTAGCTACAGAGCAATAGAAATCGGTCACTCTCACTATCCTTATACCATAGATGAAAGTCATGTACCATTGTTTAGTTGGTCCTTTACCAACAAAACAATGGTACATGACTTTGTTTTATTGAAGTTCAATATCATTGTTTCCACCTTAGATTTTGAAACTATTAAGTATCAAACATACATAATATCACGCCTGTCATCCCCGAAGGGTTAGTCAGAGGTGTACCTAAATAGTACACCCACATTTCGCCAGATATAAATATTTTAAGTCCCATGTAATAGAGTGCGAGCCTATTGCCATCAACCGAGCACAAACCCAGGCTCCGTGGCTGCTTCTGAGATAGCGCTTGAGACCTCTAGATCAACAAGGCAGACTATAAGTGTCAATTTGTAAATAAATGTTTTTTTGAGGCAGTTCTACAATTTTCCTTTTTTTTACTTGTCTTTTTCCTCCTTCTTATTATACTATTGCAGTCTAAAAGCCAACAACAGAGCTGAAACAAGCATTATTTTGCCCAATTCGGGTTGACTTCAGACCATGATCGGTCCAAACAACTCTGAATTTTCATTTCCAATGATGTCTTATTTATGAATTTATATACTGTTTTTAGTTCATTAATGTGAGAACCTTTTCCAAAATCAATATTATTTGCAACTTAAGCTTCAGAAACATCAGAAAGAATATTAGCTGAAATACAATTCGTTTGTTATGAAGTTGACAAGCAAGTTATAACTCCCAAGTTCATGAACTGTCGATCGCCATCACAAACTTTCTAGAAACATTCACAACAGGTTACTAACCCGTTTTTATATTATGACAGGAAAACATAGAAACTATTGTTAACGAATCTAGATGTTATATAAACATTGCCTTGAAACTTAATTCGGAGTGTCATGTCATCGGAAAAAACGATCAGAAATATTTGTTTACGTATTAATTTAATCGGAGCAAACCGCATGACATCATCAACCTCAAATTAAAACGCAATACGAGACATATTACAAAATAAAAGAATCAAAAACGTATAAATTAAAGAGGTAAAAGATGACAATAGGGTCGATCCGAACGTGGACTTAACCTTTAATGGAAATCTGTAGGCGTGAACGGTGAAATGTAGCCTTTTACACCCCTCTCGATGACCATCTATCAGATACAATCAAGAGGCATTGCTTGTACTTTCTCCTACTTACAATCAAATTACGGAATAACAATTATTGAAGATATGGGTAGGTATAGCTAGGCCTCGATAAATCTTATTGGTTTCTTAGTTTTCCATACAGTCAAACTCATTTTTATTGCACCCATTTGATAAGTAAGATTTTACATACATGGGGCACCGGATATGAACCCTGTGAATGCATATCAATGTACAAATTATTAGAATGGCTTTACGTTTAGTTCAAAGACTAGTAAAGAGTTTCAAAGTAAAAGTACTTTCAAAGTTCAGTGTGGCCATCATCAAAAAGCCTAAACCCATAACCAGAAAAGTACCAACGTAGTTCTGTGGATAGCCCTAACTGAATAACATTAAACCACTCCATTCAGCCAGTAACACAGATAATATAATACTTCGGCCAGTACTAAGAGCTAAAATAAACTGAAACAAGTATGAGCCTAGAGCTGCGACCTAGACATTCTGAGGACGTTGTCCTCAGTAGCCAGTTCGGTACGGACCTCCACGGAGGTCGGTCGCCTTTGCAGATGTCAAGTAAATGCGAAAATTATCTTCTGACTATGTAAAATAGATCGTAGTGATGTCAGACTTGTAGAGATTGAGGTAGTTTGCATATTTATTGGGCATTTTATTGGAATTGGTCTAAAGCTGCCCACGTAAATGAGCAGATAAATAATTTAGTTCTCCTCGATGTAAATCTAGAGGGCTACATGCTAGTACAAGTAATTCTTAAATAAATTACCTATAAATTATCTGCTTAGTCTAACACCAAGTTTTCAACTTTGAAGCGTAGTGGTAGCGTACGAATATAATGATAGGATTAAACGAACTTACCTGAAGTGAAGTTCAATCCTGATTATATGAAGTACTTAGTCCGAGATAGAACATCCCGCCCTCCCTGAATTAATTTAATTTTCCGTAATTACATTAATTTTCCCTATTTGGGGGCTCTGAAATATTGACAATGACGTTTAGTGTTGCCAAGTGGAGATTTTGTTTTCTGCTTTTGCTTTTAAATTCGCGTGTAAAGAGTGTGGAAAGGCAAGTACTACCATGGAGATGATGCACTCCTAATATTTCTGCAACCAACTAGTACAGCTTTAGAGCTTGATTATTTTTGGGTATCGCCAGAAAATGTGATGAGAACAGTACTTCCTCTTTTTCGTATCGCTTGCACAAAAGTATAAAAAAAAAATTATTGACACAAAACCTTCCACAACTTTTAAGTAGGTAAATAGAGTTGTACTTTTTTTTCGGATGGGATATCATCAAATAACGGGGTCCCGCTCTTAGCGGAGCGGAAGGGAGAGTCAGACTTTTACTGAATAAAACCCATCCATGTCCCTTCTTAGCCCTTTGTGTTCCAGGGCCGCGGTATCTCTTTCGAACAGTCCCTCAGCCCCGGCCGGCATCGGGCCTTGCTGACCCCTTCCTTTTTGCTGACATCTATTTACTCAAAAAAACTAAAATGGCTACGGAATTTCGACTAAATGATGTTGTTTAACCCATACATTGAAATAATGATGGCTGACGAAACGATCATCGTTGCATCCATTGTTTGGCAACGACTTGACCGTGAACGTTTTAACATCTGCTTGCTAAGTTGACCAGCTCGAAATGATTTGTTCGCTCCTCCGAAATTGCTGGCTTTGATTTCAAATGCTGAATGATGTATTTGTTTAGCAAGTTTGTTGGCAGGGTCAAATGAATTATGATCTTTTGTAGTAATGACCGCGAGTTCAATATGTTTGCGTTTATCTATCTGTATACGCGTTGGTATGTGTGTCTTCTTTGTAAAGGCAAGGTAGTGATGCTTTTTTTGTTTTTCATACTCGTATTGGATAATTACAAAATTCCATTATTTACTTATGAACGCAAGAACTTATGTTGCTTCTAGCACGGTAGGGCCTTCAGAATTTGTTGTTTTTTGAGACAACCAATTCTTATCGTATCATCTTCATCGGCATTATTTATCATCATGACCGGGTATTATATAGCCCTCGATACTTCAGAATAGCCCCCCGTTATTTGAATTATTTGTTTTCTTGCTTGAAGTCCTGATTCTGGGTTCTGTTTCTTTCGCCATAACCTGCCCTTGTCCCGTGTTACTTGGGGTCGGCGCAACATGTTTTTTTTTCTTCTGTCCTCCCCTGTAAACCTTCACGCTATCATTTACACCTTTTTCTTTCATATCATTCGTCACACAATCTATCCAGCGTTTCCTTGGTGTTCCTCTCCCTCGCCATCCATCAACATTATTTTATATTCACATAATCATTGAATATCGTCCTATAACTAATAACTGCTTTAAAAATGAAGACTTAGTAACAAACATAATATCCTTGTGCTAACACATCACTTTGATTGACACTTTTAAACAACATAATAATTGATTGCATGTTTATCTCTAGATAATTTCCAAACGCTCTGCCAAAGCCAAGGCTCCATTATCACCGTGACACCATTCCGTCACAAAGCTGTCAGGATCATTGTCATATTTAGACATATAGGCTTACTACCGGCTTAGATATGAATTGATTATTATTTCTAGTGATTATTTATTTAATTAACACGTCTGTTTTCTCGAGTCTAGTATGATTAGGTTTGTTTCTGCTTCTATGCTTTAGAGTTTTCTGTGTTTTTGTATCTTTTCTCTTCTTGAGGGATTTCCTTCTGAATTTCAGCCAACTTATTTACACAGCATAGAACCTTAGATGAAAACTCTTAGAAATGCTTTAAATTAGGAATAGTTTAGTACCGGATGTTGTTATAATCCGCCTTGTACCCCTTTTTCTAACTGATCTGTGTTGGCTCCACTGCACGTTGAACTTTGATAAAGCGTCTTTGATTTGAACACGCTACTCTTTACGAAACCGAAGACTAAACGTCAGTGACCCTCCTGACCACTACTTTTCAGAAACTCACCAATTTTATCCACCACCTTACCTCATAATGTCTCGTTTCCATCAATTCGTGTCGCAACACTACACCTAAACTGCTCGACTCATCACATGCGCTCGCGTGAGAGTAATCGCAGTAATTAACATGTCTTCAGCAAGTTCCTATTCGAGGCTGATCTATACGGAAATTAAGCGTTGCGTAACCAACTGAGAGATATCGATCTTGAGATTTTTGCACAGTGAAGCGTTAAAATGGTCGATGTCGGTTTTAACTGGATAGCCGTGACACAAAACCGCCAAAAGTGGAGAGATTTGGAAGACACCAAACCTCAGCATTGGGTTGCCAAAGGTTGAAGAAAAATAGCTAGTAGAATATTTCATTTAGTTTTATACGTTAACAGACTATGCTTTTACAATGGTAATTTCACGGATATTGGTAGGACGAAAGGAGGTCGAGATACGTACATAGAGACTGTCTCGTTGGTCTAGTGGTCTGTGGTCGCTAGCGCAAATACTGAGCATGAGGTCCTGGGTTCGATTCCCGGGTAGGGCAAAGTGTTAATGCATTTTTTCATCAGGAAATTCTCAGTAGCAGCCACGGAGTCTGGATTTGTGCCCGGTTGAAGGTAATAGGCTCGCCCCTATTACTAGGACATAACTGGCGAAATGTGCGTGTACTATTAGTTACACCTCTGCCTGACTCTTCTGCTATTACAGGCGTGATGTTATGTTATGTAAAATCCAGAAACCATAAAGGCTTTACACGATTAGTTACATAATATGTTTCGCAATTAAAAACTTCGTGAAACTGTCTTGAAATAGATTATAATATGCAAAATTCATCTAAGGAAGCTATATCGAATCCGGAACTTCATAAAACTTAAAAGCATCAATAAATTTTAATTCAGCACTTCAAAATCGAAAGTCAACCACGAAAACTACAAAAACAAACATAAAAGAAGCCAGACAATCTATTACAATACCACAATAATTATCCACACTTTTAAAAACTGTAAAAACACAAAAGAATCTGCATAAAACGAGCTCTATTCTGGTGTACAATCTCAGCACTTTACGGTTATAATACTCTAAAGAGTTTAAGTTTGTAAGTTTGACTGTAGGGGGTAATCTTCGGGAACTACTCATCCGATTCTGAAAATAATTCACTAATGGGAAGCAACATTATCCCGGAGTGTGATCATACGCTATATTTAAAACGTTCCCGTGGGTTAATTTCCGACTATAACGCAAGCGAAGCCGCGTATAAAAGCTAGCAACGGTAATAAGTATACAGAAAGCGACTGGAAATAGTGGCAATAACAATAGCAATTATGAACAGAGATGAGTGAAAGCGACCGGTCAAGTGTAACCGTTGGCGATAGTAAGTCACTTTCATTGGCCACACGTAATTCTGGCGAGAATGGCGTGAATGTGACAGATTATTTGAAAAGATGACTTATTATGAAAGCATTATGGGTGATGATTATCCTGTTGGTGTAACGGTCAACTCTCTCTCGTTCCACATACGAGAATGTGGCGAGGTGGAGCCACAACTACTAAACATAGTCTAATGATATGTTTCAGAGAAAATAATTTGATATTAGAGTTTTATGAAGAGAATTTAAATTGAATTGAAATTGCCGTTGTTAAATTACGGATGTAATGGATCGAGCTGGATTAATGATCCGATATATTATTGAATGTTTAAAGCTTACTTTGGACGAAATCTTGATAGAAAGCGGGTTTTAATATATAATCAGAATAAAATAATAAAACAAATTTTAAAATATGCTTAGAATGTTTTTCTGAATAAATAAATAAATTAGGAGCAGCTAACATCGTTAAAACGTTTCATATTTATTATCCGTTAACTGATGTCAATCTCCTATATTTTCACTTTTCCATCATCGTTTTCAGTAATAGAATGATATTTATGTAATGGTTACATTTACACCCCAATACCCATTACTCAGTTTACTCATACAATAACAATCAATTTCTCAATATCATCACAAACACGACATCAACCGCATCAAGGTTGCCCCTGCGCATGACGCTTGCTGTCAGGCCGTCGCGCAATCGTCCCATAGTCACAAAGGCGTGAGAAACTAGACCGAACTGATTGCACTCAACCCTAATGAACGTATGTGATCATGTGGTTTTTAGACGAATGTCATGCCACGTGTTAGTTTACTCGCAATAATGCTATTGTTTTTCACGTCCCTATTGATTGTGCCAAGGTGATATCTTTTAGCAAGTTGGTAGCGAGTTTGACCGCCCACTGGTCAGGTTGCGCTGGAAATGCACACTTCTTCTTCTTAGATGGTTGATAGCAAGCTATATTGAGTCGGCCCTGGATCTAGAACTTAGCTATAAGCTTGGAAAGTTGGAACCATGAATTATTTCGGTAACGTGCAGGCGATATCCACATTAAAACCTTAATTTATATAAATCGTGTTGAAAGTCACTGTAGTATTATGAAACTCGATTGTATATTGTGTCATCGAAAGTACTCACGACACAACTAAAAAAAAAAATACTTTGTCATGTGTACGACGCGTAGAAGTCCCGTTGACGCTGCGTTAGCATAGCGTTTGCGCTTAGCATTCATTCGACGAATACCTTTGTTAAAGAATGTCGTGCTTAACCACGACAGCTATATACATAAAAATGTGCTTGTTCTACATAAAAACGCAACATGAACGCAAACCCTTGCGTTTCCCACGCCCTGGTTGAGCCACGCATGTTCTATGGTGTCTGAGTTGGCTAGATAACGTTGGGAAACGCGTTAGTGCCGTGACTTTCCACAGGTTAACGTTTAGGCTGGTTTACACGAGAGCTATGCGAGGTAGCTAGGTGGTGGTGTATACTTGTGTTGTGGCGCTGCGCGCCGTCTTCTTTCTTTATCGTGTGGTTAGTGCCTAACCAGGTGTCAGAGTTTTTATGCCGACCATGGGCCTCTGACTTGGCGTTACATGCCGTCGAGAAACATCTCTCAGCCATGCTGGTTTCCTCACGATGTTTTCCTTCACCGAAGCAAGTGATAATTAACTGTACAATACATTAATCCAGTGAAGCTGAGTGGTGTGAGGATACGTAGCGGGCTGTTATCAGCTCTACATACTTCTCTACGTCGTTTTGCACAAACCTCGCTTGCGTTTCTCGCACATATTTTCCACTTTTTTGTATGTACCACCGAGATCACTGACGGTCGACCTGTTTTTAACCTTATGATTTATAGCATAAGAGTGAAAAATGAACTCGGTGGTACAAACACCTAGCTCCTTTAGTCCAGTGCTGTGCGAGGCTAGATTTTTCCTAGCGCCTCGCCTACCTATGTCGCACATTACTGGTAGAAACACAGCCTTACGACTGCATTCAGGTTTATAGGCTTCGAAATCAATCATTGTTGAAGTGTTGCGTGTTGGTTCGATTTGTGCGTTTTAATTGCGGGGCGTGTGATGTGTATTTTATTTGTGTCGTGCAGGTGTCATTTGTATCGAGTAGTGTATTTCTGTTTGTGCCTGAGAGGCATTTAGTCTAGCTCATTTATTAGCGAAACCACCCTCTTTATTGTTGGGAAAACAGTCAAATTCACAAAATTATGTTGTTAATTGATTACTCGTAATTTTGGCAAGAAAGGAGGTGTCAGATGTGATGACGAGTAATAGAAAAGTATGGAAGAAGCAGACATGCTGCGCCGACCACAAAGAGATTGAGATAAGGGTGGGAGAATTATGATGATAGTTGATTACCCGTAATTATACATTACGAACGTCAGACATTAATTGGGCTAACATTAAATTATTTCACTAAACTACAGGATAAGTTAAGAAACAGCTGTTTTGTGGATCTGGAGCGTACTTCTTAGCTTTAATATGGTAGAAATGCTCCATGTGTAGGGGACGTGAATAGTTGGAACTTGTAGTGAGTAGCGTAGCGATTCCCATCGCTACGCTACTCAGTTAAACACTCAAACAACTTCAACGGGTTTATTGAGGTAACTAGGCTAAGTTATTGCTAAAATGATGGAAATGATTGCACCAGGTTGCTGTCCGTTATGCACTGAGCTCGCGGGGCACATAGTGCGGCCGCATCGTGTCGCTAGGTCAGCAAAACGTGGTCGATTGCAATTATTGCATCGAACACCATGTCACCGAAAATTCCGTCCTTACCATACAGGGATAAGTAGAGCTGCAATTACCTCATATGAAGTAGGTAACGAACTACATCATATATTGAACTCGATACTCAGCATTCTGATCACTTACACACGATTACAAGTTTGAATTAAATAATTTCACATTGTAGTAACGAGGCGTAATAAACTTGAGCATCTGATTATACTGCCAATCGAGATGCGTGGTAAGATGTTACCAAAATTACATGTATGTATGTTTTTACGTACCATCATTATCTAGCCTTTTCACAAATATACTGGGTTCGGTTTCCAGTCTAACCGGATGCAGCTGAATATTATTATTTTTCATGGAGCGACTGCCTATCTGACCTCCACAACCCAGTTAGTACTGGGTAATCAGGCCACTGACTACCTGTAACGACTGTCAAAGATTTACAATCAACAACCGGAACCTTAAGGTTCTTTCCGAGGCACGGAAGAAGACTATTGTATAAATGTTTGACTATTGTAAAAAAACAAGTGTTTTACCATTGCGCTATTACTACTACGTATAGAGAAGACACCGCGTACAAAATCTGTGCTCCGTTCAAATGCTGTCAGCTGGCTGCAATTCACTCAGTCGCTTGCTCGCCACAACATTATTTATATATGCCCCGCTCCCCGCGCGCCCCGTACTGCGCACAGATTTTGTTCGCGCTGTCTTCTCTATACGAAGTAGTAATAGCTCAATGGTAAAACACTTGTTTGTAAAAACCTATTTACATAATAAACATCAGTAATTTTTTTTTACAATAGTCTTTATTTGTAAACACAGGTTACAACAGTGTACAGGATGGTACAATACATTGCGGGCCTGTGGACGGTGGGCTATGGGCTAGCTCGCCGTCCGTCCGTCTCATGACGACAGGCCGTTTCGACGGCGCGCGACTCTCTTTGAGGCGCGCGTGGAACACCACGCGCGCCTCAAAGAGAGTCAGCAATAGGAAGGGGTCCGTAAGGACCGATGCCTGCCGGGGTTGCGGGACTGTTCGAAAGAGATACCGTGACCCCGGAACACAAAGGGCGATGAAGGTACATGGATGAGTTTTAGTCAGTAAAAGTCTGACACTCCCTCCTGCTCCGCCCAGAGCGGGAGAAGTCACTTGATTGATTTGATTTGATTTGATTTGATGATTTCCGACCCGGAAAAAAAAAATGGTACAATACATTGCCATTTGGTGAGCATACATTTATCTCATCATTTATTCTTTGTCAACCATATAGCAATTAGCTGTAAGAGTAACACCAATCATGGTATCACACATTACTCAACTACCGTACCAACCCACACCATACAATTAAGTGGGTAGTTCGGTAGTTAGTTAGCGTGTCATCATTAATAGAAGCTACCGTACGTTAAAATAAATAAATAATTGCCGCACGGTATCGCGCTTCTTGTTAATTACTATAAGATTTGATTACGATATAAAAGTTACGCTACCTCGTTGGTGTAGTGGTCACAAGCGCAACTACTGAGCATGAGGTCCTGGGTTCGATTCCCAGGTCGGGCAAAGTGTGAAGTTGATGGCAATAGGCTTGTCCTCTATTATATGGGACTTATACATATAACTGGCAAATGTGGGCGTGCTGTTAGGTACACCTCTGCTAAACTCTTCGTGGATTACATCATGACGTTATGTTGTATAAAAGTTATGGTAGTGCTTGCTGACAATTTTGTTGGAAACAAATCACGATGGTTTTGTTTTTTTGCATTTAAACAAGTACATATTTGTACGTAATGGCTTGTATTTCCTTACATCCGTCAACTTCTGATTTGTCGTACGGATTCCATCGCTTGGTGCTAGAGATTTATCCGAGGAGGCTTTAGTAGAGTAGCGGTTATCCAAGCGAACTACAGTTTTCTTAAATTCCAAAGACTTGCCCGACTTGCCTAACTTAATGTTGAAAACGACTCCTTCGGCGCCAGCGCAGCATCTACGTCAGCTTTCTCAATTACCACTACCTTTCTCCATCGCCACTATCACAGAGATAAATGATGAAACTCGCGGCTGCAGTAATTGGATCAAATTAATCAATGCCTTATGAGTGAACTCGTCTCAGTGTGTCTCGAGAACGAGCGTACGTTGCGTCATGGATACCGCTTTATTTGTATCTGATTCTACCACACATGGGGCTTAAACATAACTGGTGAAATGTGGGGGTGTACTACTAGGTACCTACTCCTCATCCTAACCATTCGGGGAACCCCAAAGATTTAGGCAGTTATGTTTAGTATTATGGGGCGAGACTATTGCCATCAAACGGGCACGAAACCAGACGGGGCTGCTACTGAAATTTCTGATGAAAAGTCTATGGAGTTCCTTGCCCGTTCTTCTCCATAGAGATCTACGCTTTCGATTGGGTAACTACAGTACTTTCACAAGTTATTATGCCTCGTAACTGGGACGTAGCTTCATCTTCTGGGTTTTTGATAGTTCAAAATAAAACATAATTGTCTTATTGAAAATGGTTTTGAGTTTGAGTATGAAAACTCAGGTCCTCATGCTCAGTAGTTGCGGTAGACCATCGAGGCAGTTAATCAATGTCTTACGCGTGAACTCGTCGCAGTGTGTCTTGAGAACCAGCTCACGTTGCGTCATCGCTGCCTTATGTGTATCGATGCTATTACCTACCAATGAAATGCTCTTAATTTCCCGTCTTACATTCACTCACGACCCTCTTATTAGTAGGTAGACGTCGCGACGAATCGATTACAAACAACCGAATACTCGCATTCAGACAGTTTAACAAACTTAATTGGGATTGTGTCAATTTAGCTGATGCCTCTCGGCTTCGTTCGTTCTGATAGAATATTTCATTCCAGTTTAGAGTAGAGTAGAGTAGTCATACAAATAGTCACTGATGTCAATATTAGATTAGACACGTAAAAGACTGTTCCCAGTTCCACACCATGCCCTCAGCCTCTCAACTCAAATATAATAACATAACATTCATTTTTATTTTCAGGCAACTTTACAATAATATTTTGTTTTTTTTTTCTGGCATAGATAGTCTTCAGACATAATCATGGTCCTTTTTATTATTGTTAGAAAAGCTAGAAGTAATATGAAAGCAAAAGATTCGAGTGTTGCTTCACAAATTGATTAATTATGCATTTACGAAAAATTCCTAAGTACTACAAGCAAAGCCCCGGTAAAAACTAGTCCCACAATCTCCATAGGTCCACATAATTTGAAACGATACATTGTATCTCCGTCCGTCCGTCCGGCAAGCGTCCGGCCATTTCACGGTCTGCGCCCGAACAATGGCAACACTTGTTTGTTTTTAACAAATGTCTGCAAAGACCTTGCATTTATGTTTATTTTGCAAACTTTTGAATGCATCATTTAAGATTATGACAATGAATGGAATTAGTAGAGCTTGAAATGGTATTAATACTTCGCATTATTACTATTTCGCATGTAAGGACGATGCGTATATATAAGCATGATAAATTGTTCATATCTACAGAATCATAAATAAAATTGCTACATTATTACGTCTTGGGTCAATGAACGTTTAAGTAAAAGTAGTAATCAACCGATAGTCGCTCAAAGAATATTAGATACTAACCTATACGAGGGTAGCTGCATGGACAAGCAGCTGTCAAGTGACTTGTACTTGATGGGGACAGTACTTCATAGTGCAGATGGACTAAGACATGAGTCTGTCTATTTGCACTTTGAGGGACTTGTCTGTAACTATTTGAGTTAACTGACCTTTATTTAAATTTGTTGTTTGTTCTCAAGGTCTTTATTTACCCCAAACAACTAACATAACCTTCATATTTCCAGCCACAACAACCTCAACAACAGCGCCCGTCTCAACATCATCATCATCAACGCTAGTGACGCGTCGTCCATTCCGCGTGACCAGTCGCCGGCGCATAGTGTCATCTACTACAACGACCACCACTACGACAACTACACCTGCTCCCACGACTACAGCCGTACCAACAACTGCTGCACCTCAAGCGGTGACTAATGTGTATGAGGATGAAGAGTCACTTCAGGATATTGGTGATATCGGTATGTATACAGCTCACTCGAATTCTGTATCAACGACAACTGCAGTCGATTCACAATACTGCCACATTCCTTTTGCTCGTATTTTTTATCTGACAAGTAGAACACGGTAATAACAAATCAACGCTTTGAATGATTTAATCATTCAGCAACCTTTATACTCATTGAAAAGTAAATACTCATACTTTTTTGACCTCAAAATTACCTTTCACACTTGATACGGCTATCGAACCAGTACTTGATTTTGTCAAGACAGTACCAGTGTTGCGTTTCTAATTCTATAAATATATGATGGCCTTAAATCGTCACCTTACTCCTTACCTTTTTAAAGCCAAAAATCGAAATAATAATTCGACAATCTTTTATAACAGATGCGATCGAAGACCCAACTCTAGAACCTAAAGCACCCAAAAAGACCAACAAAATCCAACGTCGTCCTCTAGTCAATTTGAAGGATGATACCAAAGATCAGAACCCGTCGGCTACCAACGAAGAAGAGAACAAGAGACAGAGCAAGAAGTACAGCGCGACTATAAAGCAGAATCAGTTGAACGACCTTCTGAAACTGAAGAGTCAGGAGGAGACGTCTACGGAGAGGAAGACTACTGCTGAAGGTGAGTTGATAAATACAAATTTACGATAGGGGATTCTCATCTCCTATCCTTTTCTGTACCCCTAGCCAAGTTGACAATCTACAATCGTTAACGCTAGTAGAAAACTATTCAAATGAATGGGAATGACATCATCTCAACGTTAAATCACGTGATCAACACAAATGAATAGAAAATTCGTAGACAAGTTTACATCGTTCGAAATCATAGAATAGAATGTTATCATTTCTGTTTATCAATGTTGATCACTAAACTCTTTGGTAGGAGCGCTCACAATAGACTAAAGTATAGGTTTTTTCTACAGGCATTATAGAGAACGAGCGATCGTCTCAGTCGTGTCAACTTGGCTACCAATTTAGCGCTTTCTACAATCGCTTACGCCAAGGCGTTTACGATTGTAGAAAGAGAATCGATACAAACCGTTTGTTACTTGGCTAGGCCTGCAGCAGGCCTAGCCAAGTTACAAACGGTTTGTATCGATTCTGATACTGAAAGTGTGATTTTTTTTATTAGAATGAGGGAATTTAGGGTACATCACTTTGTAAAAAAACATTTGCACACTGTAAAGATAAGTCTTTTCACGCAAAACTATAACACAGAGTAATGCTGTATTGAATCAATGCCTAAAACCGTAAATACTCTGCAAAAACACTGCAGTGACACCACGAATTCCTTTTCAGAATTCAGTGCCGAAACAGCCCTAGCGATAGCAGCACACCAACTAATCACTGCCCCCATTCCAAGTTTACCCGACTTCGAAGAAGACGTCAAACCTACCAGAAAGACTCAAACCACCGTAGAATACAAATACACGAGCCGAGAGTACAATGAGTACAGCGACAATAGCAGAACACCAACTTATGATGAATATCAGAGTACTCCAGTTTATAGGGGCACAGTAAACTATGATCAGACTACGGCATACAAGAACCCAACTAACTACGATACCACTAAAGTAGCTACTGACTCCGATACGACCAATACAGCCACAGATTTCGAAACTACCAAAATAGTCACAGACTTTGATACTACAAAAATTGGTAATGACTTTGATACTACTAAAGTAGTCACTGCCTACGAAGCTCCGAAGTTCCCAACATCAACTATTTACAAGACTGATTATGCTTCAACAACTTCTACTGGGCCGTTCACTAATTCAGAATTTGATGCTTCTAAGATATCTACTACAACGTATGATGTTCCGAAATCCACTGCTTACCCTAACACGGTGAATACAGCAAATACGGCGAATTTGGAGTTTATTAGAACAAATCCGAATGAATACACGTTAAATACTAATGTTTATGAACCTCCTAAGCTAGTTACTCCTACCTTTAGCCCAAGGTCAACAGACTACCCTAATACAGAGACGAACCAGGACATTGTCAGGACAACTTTTGGAGGCGCGTACGATACACAAACTGACTTCTATTCTAAAAACACTTACCTTCCAAAGGCAACAGCGACAAACTTCCCAACGAACACAGTACCTTCAGAATTTACCCGAACAACCGCTAATACGTATCTGGATACTTCAACAGAATTAATTTCGAAGACATCACCGACTTACGTCCCGAAATTCCCTTCAACGGATTTCCAGAATACGATAAACCAAGAATTTGTAAGAACGACACTGAATTCCTACGATAATACGCAAACGGAATTGAATGCTCCTAAGATCTCTTCGACTTTAACACCTGTGACATCAACAAGATACTTCGAGCGAACGACCTTCGCAGACACACCCACGGAGAACTCCCCAAGAACAGCGTTCGTGCCAAAATCTACAGCTACAACGAAGTTCTCAAGAAGCGGATCTAGATTCAATCCAGCTTTAACCACTGTTGCTCCAACTGGGTATACCGAAGTCCAGAAGTCCTCTACTCAGAGGTATAGAACTGAGAAGCTGATACCGGTGCCAGTGGAGAATACTGGTTACTCGACGGTCTCGTATACTGGACCCAGTCAGGAGCCTTCGTACTTTACCAGAGAATATCTTCTGGAGTCGCCTGTGACTAAGACTTATGATGGTAAGTTTTTCAATTATTGTTTGTTTCAAAAATGTACCTAAGTCTATTGTTCCCATTTGTTGAGAAATACAAGTACTGTGGAATATAGTCATTTACATTAATTGGTCGTCTAAATGAATAATTTGGCTTAGAAGTCTTCGATAGATAAAGCCATTGTTAATGTCTTAACAAAATATCTTCTTAATTAATGCGAAAAAACGGAGATTCTAAATTCATGCATCTTTTGCCATTAGACGCCAGTAGGTACTTTAGTCATAATTATTCCTTTCAAACTGTAATCCCTCTCGTGTTTCCACAGCGGAATACCAATACCTCTCACCGATCACGACCCCACAAACGCCAGCGACCGCACCAACCCGTAAAGTCATCAGAAAGAAGATCCAGCGCAGGATCTCGACCACCCTGCGCCCCACCGAGGCACCATCTTCCACCACCCCTGTACCGCGACGAGTGCCTTCCAAGCAGCCATTCGAGAAGATTGCGAAGGTCCCCAAGAAGACGTACCGGCCGATACTGAACTATGACTACTACGATGATAGCGATGAAAAGGTGGCGGTCAAATACGTGGAGGGGACTAAGATTGTGATGCGTGAAAATGGTAAGACTTTTGTTTTTTTTACTAACCCACCGATTTCCGTCAGCCGCATTTTCCGAATACCGACCTATACAAAGCCTATGTTGTGAGGCTCCGGGATTTTTTAGGAAGAACACTACAAGACAGCTACAGTTACAAGATAGTTACAGCTACACTTTAAGATAGGTATAAGTTTGTCGACAGCGATCGATGGTTTGAAATAATACATGGTGGTTCTGTAGGAGGTGAATAGTGACAAAGGACTCAGTGGCAAGCTATAAGAGACACTAAGGTCAAATAAGGTACAACTATGAGCTGATGATGAAAACTTGTTGTGCAACTTCTTTTACGGTATGATATGCAAATGAGCTTTTTGCCGACTACGATTGCAGTGTCTATCGACATTTTCAACATTCGAGCTCTTCAAATTTACAAATTTCAAATAAAAAAAAATAATAAAAAAAATTGTTTTTTTGTCGGATTATAGAATTCTCGATATTGTGCACCCAATATACGTCAAAAATCTTCTTACGGTCGTCGGTAAATTCTAAAGAAGCTAATTTATTTTGCCCATTCATCTAACTACATCTTTTTCTTCCACAGGTCAAATCGAGTGTCTAGACATCGGTAACTTCCCACACCCAAAGTCCTGCAAGAAGTTCATATCTTGCGCTCGCATTGACAACGGATCCCTTCTTGGATGGGAGTACGTCTGTCCTAAAGGTCTTAGCTTCGACCCTGTAGGAGGCATCTGTAACTGGTCGGCAGGTCTTGGATGCGATGAGAAGGACATTTGAGAGAAGTCAGGGAATCAAGTGGTTCATAGAAAATTAAATGAGAATTAAATCAAATTGGACTATTTTAACGATCAAGCGGAATTTGAATGTAGTTTTGTAGGTATTTCACCTGAAAAAATGTTGTAATAATTTTGTAAAAAAAAATGGTTTTAAACAATACTAACGATTCCTCATATTATCGAATATTTATTTCAAGTAGGTACCTATAATTGATTTACAAAAGTTCATAAAAGCTAGATACTCGAAAAAAATACAACAAAAATAAAAATGTATAAATATAAATAAAATCGTGATTTTTAGGTATTTACTTTATCCATTATTGATTCAAAAACTACTAAGTACCTATTTAATTTAATATCACATTTTATACCTATTATTCAGTCTTATAATGTATCTTTATTTTAATATTTATGTTAATTATCATGATTTCAAAATTTTGTAAAAAATCTATGTGATATATAACTATCCTGTATCGTTGACTGAACAAAAGTAAATTAAATTTTATAAATAAAAAATAAAAATATTTTAGTAAAAAAGGAGTAAGCACGAGCGAAGGCACGATGTGAGTGTTCTGACAAAATGTTGTCATTTACATGACAACTTTTTGTCACTATTACAAGTTTTTGTCATTAGTCATTGCATTATTTTGTCATAGACTGACAAAATTTTGTTAAAGACAAAGTATGACCTAATTTGGAAAATATTCAGTCCTTTTTTCTTTGTAATGCAGTTTACTCCTTGTAATTATAATTCTAAGTCAAACTCTGGTACTTTAGTATCAAAATCGTACGAACACTGCCAATATTATACTCGTAGACTAAGTTCGTATACAAGTGAGTAGGTACTAGGCAGAGAGACCCTGAATGTACCCGCTGAGGTGGATTACATACATTTCAGAATGTGCCTTAATTATTTTACAATTTTTAGCTATAAGATTATTGAGACAAATAAAAATATTAAAATTTAATGTCTGGTTTTAATAAAAATTAACCTACTATGTTGGGTTCGGCTTCCAGTCTAACCGGATGCAGCTGAATACCAGTATTTTACATGAAGCGACTGCCTACAAGTCAATATAAAACGAATAATAGAGGGAAATCGGAAAAACGGAACAATAATATCCTTCTGATTTTCTGCGAGCCTAGCAATCTTAGATTGGCGGCATGGGATTGGAGAGAATGAAACAGCGTCAGCAGAAGCGTTGTTAAGATCGTCAAAGGTGAAGGAGAGCGGACACCTGGGACACTCCAGTAATTTGATTTGATTTAAAACTCGGTGTTGGAGGTATCGATAAAATCCCATTTAGGCCCAGCGCACACCGCTGGAGGCGCAGCAGAGCGCATTTGAAGACAATTTAATATAAGCCTTGACTACCTTGATATACGGTCGCGCGCATGCTCTTGTAGTAGCGCGGAGGGCGCTCCGAGTACGGCGTGCGAATTTATTCTTATATTGACCGTATATCAAGGTAGTTAATGTTTATATTAAATTGTTGTCTTCAAATGCGCTCCGCTGCGCCTCCAGCGATGTGCGCTGGGCCTTAGCCAGATTATGTTTGCCGCGTACTACGGTGAAAATTTCAAGGTTTTTTCTATTTTATCCAGGATAAAAATAAAACTCATAAATCTTAAAAATACTGTGTATTAACAACTATTTACAAAATTACAGCGTCCTTTTACTAATATTAACGTATCCTATGCCGACGCAGGTCATCTTGATCTTGCTCGCAGGCGTGACCTCTTCATCATCAGACTCCTCGTCTCCAGACCCTGAGCGCTGCACCTCCAGCTTGAACATCACGCCTAAGAACTCTTTGAGGTGTTGCAGGAAGGTTATTGTGTAGTCTGAGAGGGGACCAATCTGGAAAAACGAAGATTTGATTAATATTATGGCCTACTAACTTATGCACGCGGCTTCGCTCGTACAGGATCGTATTACCGGGATAAAAAGTAGCATATGTCCTATTCTACACTATAATCTATTTTTGTGACATATTTCATTCAGATCCTTTCAGCCATTCTGGCATGATTGAGTAAGTTGAGGTCGCGGGGCACACCGAGTATACAGGGTGTAAACAGACTCTTCACGAAGCCGTCGACCAAGCATTCAGTACATCAAACTAAGTAACTCTTCGCAAAAATGATTGCTGGGAAAAGACTTTTATTTTGGGGGTGAAAAATCACGTTTTACAGTAAAACTCAATGTAAAGCACTCAAAACATTGTTCTTAAGGACGGATTTAATAGTAAACGGCTTGTGGAAAAGTTGAAACTTTGACCTCCAATATCTCCGTAACTAGTAGGTTCCCTGGTATGGTCTCTAGAACAAAAAAATCGCAATGACGGGAAGAACAAGTGCTTTTCAGCTTCGTTAAGGATCTATTTACACCCTTTATATTTTCTACTTACAATACATTCACTGACGTCCTTCTGACCGAGAGCCATCCACAGCGCGCACAGCCACTGGAAGGACGAGTCGACGGCGCCGCCGCGGTGTATCTCGTCTAGGAGCCGCTGAGCGCACTCGCGGCCTAGGTCTTCGGGGAGTGTGATATCGCCGCTGCCGACGTCCGTTGATTTCTGGAGGGAAAGTGATGTATAAATATGATTTATTATAAATAAGTTTACTACCCTTAGGATAAATTACTAAGCTTCTGAGGTAACAATGATTAAAAACAAAGATTTAGAATTAAAATTATGTTATTTAAAAATTTTGATACGTTACGTCGTCGTCGTTGATTCTTTATTAATAGAATGCTGTGTTATGTGGTGAGTTAAAACTCAAACTCAAACTCAAAGCATTTATTTCAATTAGACCATTATGGCACTTTTGAAAGTCAAAAATACAAAAAAACAAAACAAAGCTACAGTCCCAAACACAAGACATAATAACTTGAGAAAGTACTGTAGTTGCCCATTCCCTAGCGTAGATCCCTATGGAGAAGAACGGGCAAGAAACTCCATGGACACTCTTTTAAATCAAAATAATTATTGTTACAAAATCTTGGTTACATCATTCATGTTGAGATTATAGATATATGTGAGAACGATGTAGGAAGACGTGCACATTATGAGCGTCCAGAGTAAAACATTAGATCAACAAATTAAAAATAAAGTAATTAAAATGAACCGTGGCAGCTAAGAGATGACCAGTCCCAACTGACAGCGCCCGATCACGAACAAGACGCGTGTATCGGCGCCATTCAACTCAACCATATTGAAGGGAACTAAATGACCCGACACACCCGCCACCATCAGCGAGACATTTGAGTGAGCATGAGTTTCTTCAGTAGGCAATGTGTTGAATACGCGGTTGGCGGGAGTGACTTCGGACTAACTTGGATAAAACCTCTGGTTCTAACTTAACCTAACCCTAATGCCCGTTTGAACCAACACTAAGGGACACCTAACTTTTAGCCTACAGCCCGTTTTCACCAACAATAAGTGGCACCTAACTGAATGCCTAAAACCCGTATCCACCGTAAGTAAAGTTATTTTAGAGTTTTTTGTGTTTTTTTGGAAGTAGTTTTTTTTTTGCAAAAAGTGTTTTGAAGTTTTTAGTTCTAGGAGGAATTTTGAATGCAATATTTTACATCTCGAATAGGTTATTTTATTGTTATTTTTAACGTATACATACAGTTAGACGGTTACGTGTTTTTCATTTGTTCTTGATTCAATGTTACACCAAATACTTATAATTATTTTAGTGTGTTTACGAATCAATAAAGGAATTATAATAATCAAATCAACAATCAAAAAAAATTATACATCAAAATCATCAATACAACCCTCCAAGTTCATAAAGGTCTAGCAATGACTTTGACCTTGAAAAAATCGTTCCTCGACCTTTATGAACTTGGAGGGTTGTATTGATGATTTTGATGATTATAATTCTGTAACTACCTACATACGTCTTACAATCGCGAACAATATTTTAATCAATATACAATCTAGCACTGGCCTGCAAATTGCAAAAAACGTAAGAAAATTTGAATTTCGCGGGCTACCCTGGAGCATCAGCCTTAAACACCGCACCGTAGTAACTAATATTTTATTCTCCCCGTTCACCAATTTCACCATTCGTATTCACCCCAACCCCAACTCGCAGTTTCGTTCCCATTTAGTTACGAGATGGCGTTGTACCATTGGGCCCGTTTTCTGAATCGCGGTGTTAGCCAGCGCCAGTGAACGACCCTCGTACCGTACTGTAGCGGCAGGATAATGATTCCAAACGCACCTAACCTACCATTGAACTGAGGTAGCGGTCATTAAGGCATAGTTTTTGGATGAAGGATAACGGACGCGTTGTATACTGTCTTAATATAATCCGGATAACAGTATAATAAGTTGGAAATATGCTCGAACCGTAAATGATTTTGGTATTGCGTTTGTGGACAAGTCTTGTGTCGCAGACTACTTAATGCTAAACAAGTAACAATGCTAAAAAGACAAAATTTAAAGACGACTGAAACTGCCTAGCCTTTTCCCGACTCGACCGAGTAACCAGTTTCTTCAGGGTAGTGTTCTGCATTACTTGACTCCGTCTTACAAAAAATAATAGAAAGAGAGGGGTCAGCTACTCAGGCTGGGCACTGACTGTAAAAGGTTATAGGGCGTATAATACACCCAGTTCTGACCCAGTGTCGTTTTTATAATTATGTAAAGGAAGTTTTATTTCTTTTTTACGCCTGTGCATCTATTACAAAGACTAGCAAACAAACAAGATGGTTACGAAAGGGTCAAGGTACTTACAGCCTCAGCGCAGTAGAAGGTCTTCTCATTAGTTTCAGCAACGAGACTGATGCCGAACCCCGGGCTCTTGCCGGCGTTGGAGCCGCGGCACTGATCTGTGTTGATGTACACGTCCGGGATGAAGTTCAGCATTACCTGAAATGAAAATAGCATAATTGCTACCATTAGCTACATTATTTTTGGAAAAGATGATTATCCCCTCACTCCTTTGTTTATCGTGTAGTTAGTGCCTAACCTGGTGTCAGAGTTTTTATGAAGGTCGTGGGCTTCTGACTTGGCTTTACATACCATCAAGAAATATCTCTCAGGCATGCTGGTTACCTCACGATATTTTCCTTCACCGAAGCAAGTGATAATTATACAATATGCACATTAATCCGAACAATCTGAAGTGCGAGCACAAAGTTCGAACTTGAGATCTATGATTTGGCAGTCCGACCATCACACCATTAGGCTATCACTGCTATCCCCTCACTTATATTTATTTTTGTTTTACATGCATGTGTTTGAGCGTCATGTTCAGTGCAAATAAATGTTTTTAATCTTAGGTAATGTTAACATCAACACTAGTAACTCACCCCCTTAGCAGCATCCACAACTCTGTTAGCCATGGTAGGCGACACGCGCAGGGCGTACACAACGCCTCGTATTCTCTTCACCAGCCCCCATTGAGTCCACTGCAAGGGTCGAAGGCTGCGCCGGACGGGGCATTTGAACACTACCTCACCGCCACCGAGGGGAGGTGCTCCTGGAAAATTAATTATGTTTACAAGCTTGACACACATAGAATATGATTAACAGGGAGAAAGAATTGGTACTCAGAACAGCATTTTCTTTTTGGTTGAAACCAATTTTTATTTTTGTGGTTGCTATTACATTTTAGGAGTAGTCAATGGCTTTAGTTCTTAACATTCACTTCATAACTTCATAACCAACTATAGGCCAACAGTTATATTATGTGAAGCTTTTTTTTTGCCTCCTTGTAGGGTTATTGAGTTACTGTGCTTAACTCATAAGCTGAGGCCAAACCAGCGTAATTTTGTTAGTCGCGTAATTTCGGTTTCATACATATATGTCACATACACATCGCGCCGTCACGACGTAAAATGCGTCGAACTATGTGTGAAACCGAAATTACGCGACTCACAAAATTACGCTTGTTTGGCCTCAGCCATAGTTGCAATCATTGAGCAACCGTCTTTACTATCAACTTTTTGCTGAAAAACTTACTAAAATAAAGCTTTCAGCTCAAATAAGGTTTTAGACACTGTGTTACTCTATTCTACTTTTAACTGACCTCTACGAACAACTTTCAACTCCAGTCCATCATCAACTAATATGAACTTCAGCAGCACGGGCAGGGCAGACGTCTTGATCTTATCCACTGAGACATCTAGATCACTGTGTGTGACGCCCTGCAGGACTGCGTTCAGAGGCTCCTTGCAGAATGGACCCAGAGCTAGCAGGATTTCTAAGAAGTAACCTGAAAATGGCATTCACATTATCTTTCTATTGTTGTTTCTTTCTTTTTATGGGTTTTGAGTGTGCTCTCAGTGGCGGAGGTGTGTCCATGATCAATCTAAGAAATATAAAGGTACTCAACAGAAGTTTTCAGGGCAAGAAGTAAATACTAACCTATACCCCGTTGAGTGCTACAACTGTGTGTAACTTGCCCGCCGACCAATATCCCAGGCTGGTAATACACAGAAGTACCCGTCTGACTTAGTTCCACCCTCGTTCCATTCGTTACTTTGTCCAGAAGTCGTATCAGACTCACTTCGTACTCCCGGAGACCCGGGTCATCATGCGTACTCCGAATCTCTTCTATTTTAATTGTGCGACCACTGAGCGTGGCTAGCAACAACCTTTGGCGAAAGAAATTGCTGCCCTTGTAAACAATTGCATCACTATGCACTGTCGCTACCATTTTATCGAGATTTTGGTAAAAATAAAGATGTAAACATTGGGCCAAATAAAAACACGTGTTGTGGTGACAGTGACACAAACTCAAAATTCTGTCACTGTCAATTTGACAAAATTCCAGCAAGGAATTGTTATTTTTGTTGCACATTTATTACTACAAAGAAAGTTGTTTATACTATAATTTCGAATATTGTTATCACACTAACATCAAATTGATACTACATTCACATATGATGAGTAAGAAAATTGTTCAGTATTTTGGTACCGTAGTGAACGAAACGGAAACCGGTTTTTTTATCTGTGTTCGGGGTAGCTTTCCTGTCAAAACAATCTTTGAGGTTAGCTATTTGTGTGGATAATTTTGTATAATACGAAATATATATTTCCCAAACTAATGATATATACAATCAATCATGAAGGTATCAGTTGGTGACGTTGTTCTACCAGGAGATTTCTCCGAAGAAATCGCTGCAGTTGGTGAAAAAGGGAAAGTTATCCTTGGGCCAGGATTACGAAAAGAAGTCGATGGAATTTTTATTACAAAAGCTGGAACTTTGAGGAAACGTGCACCTAATACATACTGGGTAGATAATTATCAGAAGCGATATATTCCGGCTCGCGGGGAGAATGTAATAGGAATTGTGGTGCAGAAGGCAGGAGATATATTTCGAGTCGATGTTGGAGGCAGTTGTACCGCATCTTTATCATACCTCTCCTTCGAAGGTGCAACAAAGAAGAACCGACCAAAAGTATTGAACGGCGACGTAGTATACGCCAAAATGCTCGTAGCCAGCAAAGACATGGAGCCAGAAATTGTTTGCGTCGATTCTCACGGAAAGAAAGGCCGTTTGGGAGTATTAGATGATGGTTTCGTGTTCAAATGCTCCCTTAACCTAATTAGAAAGATTTTGAATCCAGAATGCCCATTATTAAACTCTTTAAAGAATGAATGGCCTTTTGAACTAGCAGCAGGCATGAATGGTAGGATTTGGATAAAAGCTAACACAATGAGAGAAACCATTGCTTTAGGAAATGCAATTTTGGGCTCAGAATATCTTAGCAATGATGAGATTAAAAGCATGTGTACTAATATTGCTAGTATATTGGCTGGACATATTTCATAACATTTGTATGATGTTGATGCTGCTTATTTGATAAATATAATATTAAGGCCACATTGTTTTTCATTTGATAATTTTTTGGATGCCCTATAGTATAATGTACTCTGTGGGATAGCCTACCCCAAAAAAACACCCTATACAACCTGTTTTTTTTATATCCCATAACTCTAGGGCACAGATAATATAATACTTCGTCTAGGGTTATATTCTGTAGGTAAAAATAATACTAAAACTCCTAGAATAGGTGGTCCAAAAATGCATAGTTTTGGAGATATCATCAATCATAAATATAAAATATGTTTCTAAGTTTCATTGATAATAAATACGAGTAATTCATTTTAATTCCAACCAATCATTCTTAACCTGTAGTTAGCCGCAATTACAGACACAAAATAATGTTCTCTTCCCTTTCGGGAACGGCTGGGGAGATACTGGTATTTAAAGCTAAGAAAATGCGACGTTGTCATATTTCACGTAAGGGTGTTTTACGTTAATAATCGTGATTTTGCCGAATTATTTTGTATGAAAAATGAAAAAAAAAGGATGATTGAAACATAATTCATAAATGCCAGTTGATTCTTTGATATGATCTTAATCATACCCTAAAAAAATATATATACCAAAAAAACAGGTTGTATATGGTGCAAAAGGTTTGTATGGTCTTGTTATTTGACTACAGGTGACTATAATCACAAAATCTCATTATTTAATGTAATGGAGTATGTAAGGGTAAGGATTATAACAGGTGGCACTCTGTTCTGCCTACCCTCAAAGGAAAAAGGCGTGAGGGTTAGGATATGTATGTACCTCATTAATTCAAAGGCCCAGCGCACACCGCTGGAGGCGCAGTGGAGCACATTTGAAGACAACAATTTAATATAAACCTTAAGTACCTTGATATTAAATTGTTGTCTTCAAATGCGCTCCGCTGCGCCTCCAGCGGTGTGCGCTGGGCCATAGGCATTCACAATTTCCAGCAATCCCCCTTTTCTTGCCACAAAACAAATCAACTTTCCTCTAGTTGGTTATGGTGATACATATTTTGTAAATGTTCATACAATATTAACATAAATAAAACAACACACAAACAGTGATCGGGAAATTTATTTTGGCAAATGCAACTAACCTAATCATTTCAAATCTCAATAGATAATGTAAAACTACATCCATCTGCATTCCAACCATTGTTCTTTTCTAATAAATATATTTTACAAATGGCGGGCGCCTCGCAATTTTCATATTTACAGTTCTGCGAGACGCCACAGCCGTTTTTACAAACTATCATAATAGGAGTCGACTGACCAGAACAATTTTCCTTTATAACAATAATTTAGTAAACAATAAAATAATGAGCTGTTATTTTTCCTTCTTTTTTTTTCATTTTAAATGATATATTTCGCTAATTGATGATTTGATGAGAGCTTTTTTGTGGCAGGTTTAGATGTGACGGGTCGTTTTGGTAATTTTACACAAGCTTTTTACATTTATTTCAAGCAATTTGACTAAAAATTCATAAAAATCTTACACATATCCAGCAGAGATATACTTGTCAAAAGTGAATCACAATAGTTTAACATTTACAGCACTGTTCGTTTTACATGACAGAGACAACATACATACTGTCATGTAAAACACTGAACCTCAATTCAAATCACTTCTATTTTAGAACACAGCCACATCTAAACCGCAACATAGCACAAACATCGCCTGTATTCAGCCTAGACTAATGATAAGCCTCTTAGCAACGATATATAAGAAAGTGGTAACTTTTAAAAAGATACAAACTGATGTCCTACTGCTTGAATAGTAACTATCAAGTTTTAAACCTCAACAACCTACGAAAAGGAATGTTATATTCTTTTATTTACAAAACATTTCGTTTTTGAATAGTTATAAAGAGATTATTGGAACCTGCACTATATCTTTTACAAAATTGACGAGTAAGTTATCAAGACTACAGACACAATAAGATGATCATTTGACCGATACGAACATGATCGCCTATCTGGTTGGATGATGATACGCAGTCTTGATACGCCGCTCTGATTCGTATTAGGGCGGCGTATCCTTTGATGATCGGACAAAAACCGAGATATGGATACAGTACCGTTTGGTTTGAGGATACGATAGGTTTGATCCGGCACGACGAAAGATACGGTGATACAGCGGTTGGATCAGGCAAAAGATGCATATCGGGTTGGACCCGGCTTTAGTACTATGGTAGAATTAAAGCTTTAACTATGTTTTGTACATTTCTTTCAAATGTCGAAAATTTACTGCAAAGAACACAATATGTTCACATTTCAGACTAACATCCAAAAGTCCAAACTCAAGGTCTGCCAACGTCCTATGGAGCGCAGCATCTTAGGTGTCAAATTAACAGAACACTACACTGCGCTCCAAAACGCAAATCGTTGACATGGCTCAAAAGGCTGCCCAACTTAAATGGGACTGGGCAGGACATGTCTGTCGCAAGCCGAACGAACTGTGGGCTCGTAAGGCTCAGGAATGGTGCCCTGAAACTGTGACACGGGGTCGCGGCAGACCACGAAGGAGACGGCGGGACGAACTAGATGTCTTGCTTGAAAATTGGAAAGAAATAGCACAGAATCGTGACCGTTGGAAGGAATGGAGGAAGGCCTTTGCCCAGCAGTGGGACAATACAGGCTAGATATAATAAATAATAATAATTTAAGTCCTACTGTGAGCCGAGTCGGAGTGAAGTTCGTGTAATGTGCGAAGACCATTTGAGATGATTTTTCATAATTAAAGGCATAAATTATGAAAATCATGATTTTAAACACCAAGTCCAATAATCTCAGTAACTATAGCTAGAATTTTGACCGTTACATTGAAATAAAATGTCGTTATACTATGAAATACCAAGTAAATTCGTGTCGCACCGCGAGGGTACTTACAAGAGACATTGTAATAAGAAAACCTGTAAAACAATGTAGTAGGTATGAAAGATGTCAACTCTTAACCTAGTACAGACAGAAATTATTTTGAATGCACTGATCTTCGTGTATTTATTACATCTATAAATGAGTTTTGTACATCCCATTATTGTAAAGGCCTATGTTAGCTGAAACTGTGAGCTGAGACATGGTTTCAAACTGCAGGCCTGTAATAAACTTCAATTACGTTATTCTGATGAACATTGATTACTATAGATTGCTTGAATATTAACATGTAATCATTACAAAAATAACGGACTTTCTTTTATAACTAAAACTACTCACATGTTTATTCGAGATACGCTATAGTAAGGCATCCTCATTCCATTTAGGTGATATTCAGATCAGTGCATTCAGTTTGATTGTCCTAATTAAGAAAAACCATTGTTTTGTTATTTTTTAAACAGATCAAGACTATCTTGAAATCTTTTAAGGACAGTATCGTCCTTTGGGGTCAAGTACATGCATATTATTCAGATCAAACAGAAGCTAAACTTCCCGGCCAAAGTTTTAGAAATGGCTTTTCTTTTTAGGACATTCGATTCTTCGATCACAGCAAAATTGTAACACTGTACATATATTTACATTCTATCAACAAAGCAGTCATTTTCACTTTTTTTTCCATTTTTTACTTGAATTAATTATTATTTTAATTACGAAAATATAATTTACTCTATCGATTATTCAGAGATCAAGATTGTTTACTTACAATAGACGATATTAACATATTTTACATTTTATTTATAAATGTTTTATACTAAGTATCGAAAACCCGTTTGTTGCTATACATGAATATAACAATTTGTTATATTTTTTTGTTTACAAATTGGGAGGACAATTTTAGGGCCTTTTTTAAGGTAAATTTTACAGTAAAATTACAAAAATATTTAGTGTAAATTCCGCGTAAATGATCCAGGGTTGGGTACAGGATGCAGCCCCGCCCTTAAAAATCAGCATGTATCATGCACCCGTCCCTTTACCACACACGTGTGCACGCCCCTCCACGAGCATAGTCAGGAGATAGGCGGTATCTGAAAATACCCCATGTATGTTCCGCGATTCTCGATAGTTTTCGAATTACAGCTTCTTTAAAAAAAAGGAAGGGGAACCGCTTTAAAAAACTATTTTTATTTTTACACAGCTAGATAGTTAGATATTGATGTAGCATTGAAAAATTCGTTGGACGACACGTCATTTACAATTAACATAAATTATGCGAAATAATTCTCATTACGAGTTAATTAAATAAATAACTTTTAAAACAATTTTACATCAAAATTGTTCTCCCAAATTGTTGAAGAGAAAGAAATCCTTTTGACACTTCAAATTATAAATAAAAAGTTTTAATTAGTTAGTATTTATATCGTAGATTTTGTGAGCGAATACTTTGTGTGGTGAAACTGGGTAGTGTGGTATGTTGTCTATCGTATTTTTTATTATGACCTTTTGACATTTCAGCTATCAGCTCGTTGTACCTAATAAGTTAATAACTGAATTGTCTCTTTAGGTGTAATGAGAATGGAACTAGACTAAAAGATAAGCCCCACTCTTTGTCTATTCCTTTCCGTACGACATAGTTTTGTTAACAACCCATCCACGGATCAAACTTAGTAAGCATAACCTATCGATCGAGCCGTACGGATGTTATTGTTAGTAACAACTATACCACATTTCACCTCCTAGGGGCAGCGACTCTTAGACGACAGACTTTTTGTGTGCCAGACAAAAAGTCTGCGACAAATTTTGCGTGATTGATGTGTTTGGCCCATCTCACTTCTAAACCATGTCTACAAGTTGTTTTCAACGAGTCATCACGAAAAGTCTCGCGCGCAGGCTTGACGATTTCCAGCCTCTCGAACAAGCCGGTTTCCGAAAAGGCTTTAGCACCGTGGACCACATTCATACGCTGCGGCAGGTTATACAGAAGACCGAAGAGTATAACCTGCCCCTCTGTTTAGCGTTTGTGGACTACGAGAAAGCCTTCGATTCGATCGAGAACTGGGCTGTACTGCAGTCTCTCCCGTTGGAGAGACTGCAGTACAGCCCAGTTCTCGATCCCCGTTGTGCCAAATGGACTATCGGTACATCGAGGTGTTGAAGTGTTTGTACAAAAACGCCACCATGTCAGTCCGACTTCAGGACCAAGCCTCGGAACCTATCCTCCTGCAGCGAGGTGTGAGACGTCATATTTCCGAAACTGTTCACCGCTGCACTGGAGGATGTCTTCAAGGTTCTGGACTGGAGAGGGCTAGGCATCAACGTCAATGGCGAGTACATCACTCATCTTCGGTTTGCCGACGATATAGTGGTCATGGCTGAGACCATGGAGGACCTCAGTACAATGCTCGATGACCTCAGTAGAGCTTCCGGAAGAGTGGGTCTTAAAATGAACATGGACAAAACCAAGGTCATGTCGAATGCCCATGTCACACCCATTCCTATCAAGATCGGAGACTCTACACTCGAAGTTGTAGACGATTATGTGTACCTGGGACAAACGGTCCAGTTAAGTAGGTCTAACTTCGAGAAAGAGGTCAATCGTAGAATCCGACTAGGCTGGGCAGCGTTCGGGAAGTTGCGCGGTATCTTCTCGTCCAACTTACCAGTGTCTCAAGACGAAAGTCTATGACCAGTGTGTGTTGCCAGTGATTACATACGGGACCGAAACGTGGTCGCTCACAATGGGCCTCATCCCAAGGCTCAATGTCACCCAAAGGGCAATGGAGAGGGGATTATGCTCGGAGTTTCCTTGCGCGATCGAATCAGAAATGAAGACATCCGCAAGAGAACCAAGGTTACCGACGTGGCCCGGAGAATTGCCAAACTTAAGTGGCAGTGGGCACATTGCTCGCAGAACGGATGGCCGATGGAGCCGAAAATTTCTGGAGTGGGGGCCACGAACCGGAAGACGTTGCGTTGGAAGGCCGCCCACTAGGTGGACCGATGACCTGGTGAAGGTTGCAGGAATCCGCTGGATGCGAGTCGTACGGGACCGGTCATTGTGGCGACACTTGGGGGAGGCCTATGTCCAGCAGTGGACGTCTTTCGGCTGAAATGATAATGATGATGATGATGATGTGTTTGACTACTTTTTTGTCCACTATAAGGCGATCAGTAGGATCCTTTCCATCAGTAGATCCTTATAATGACCAAGAAAGTAGTCGCACATATCAATCAGCCAAAATTTGTCGCAGAGTTTTTGTCTGTTGCAGACTTGTACACACTGTAGTCTATCATCTGTACTGCTCCTTATGGTGGCTGTATACTCGATCGAAATAACGCTCTCTGTGTCTCTCCTGAGACGTCTCGCCAAACGACAACGGACGGAGAGCTAGCGAGAAACACCGAGGCTTTAGATGCTGCCAGTAAGGGCTTACACAAACGACAGGCTTGTGCGAATGAGTCTGTGGCGCACAAAATGTCTGCATGACATACAATAAGTCCGTCGCGGATTTTACGCAGACTCAACGCACACGACGCACATCTTCCATCATTATATTCGAGTGCAGATTGCATATTAAGTGTGCGCCGTCTGCGTTAGCGCGCGTTGAAGCAAACGTTCTATTTTTTTCGCGCACTTTAGTGCAGCGTGGCGCGGCGTGGTCTGCCAGAATGACACGGAAGTTTTGGCCGCCGGACTTTTTGCCTAAAAAATGCGTCACTGATAGTCTGTCGTTTGTGCAAGCCCTTAAGTTCGCAATAGCGGTCATTGCATTTTCTCTAATATCTCTTCGTACGAACCAAAACAAATAAACCATGTATCGTTTTTCATTAGAAAAAATGTTGAAGAACACGATAGATGACGATTCAAGACTTGAACAGGCTTATTTTTGGTTTTCAAAGTTAAGAAGTTTAATAAATGTAGGTGGGTCAATGACCGCTATAGCGATTTTAACTGGCAGCAACTATAAAGGGTGTAAAAAGACTCTTAACGAAGCCGAAAGGCATTTGTTCTTTTTATGTTTTTTTATGTTCTAGAAGAGAAGAGTCGGCTTAGAACACGGAGTCTGCGGAGCGCGAGAGGTGCACCGGGTGCGACGGCGAGCGCGCCAGGCGCTTGCGGGGCAGCTTCTGTAGCGTCGTCAGCAGCCGAGGGAAGTCCGGCCGGTCCAGCCAGCGGTACGACCAGCACAGCATCAGGATGTCCTGCGAACAGACAACGACATTGTACTAATGCCGAACAACACGAATCAAATATTAATCGTACTTGACTCAAAACAGAGTACACTTTCGTAAATGTGCCAGAAAACGACCAAAAACCATCCTTCAACTGCTTCTATACAAGATTATTGACAAAACGTCATCGTTCGTCAAAGGCGCAACACATCAAGTATTTCTTCGACCGCCATTATTTTAAATAATTGATAAAAAAAAACTAAAAACGATCAGTCTGTTTTTAGATCTTTTTTGGCAAAAATTAGGCAAATAGTTTAGCAGTTAACATTGCATCCAACGGAGCATAAATTATCTCTGTAAATAAATCTAGGTGATTCTTTCTTTAAGCAGATTGCGCCTTCATTTCTTATCTGATCTCTGAGAAGCCAAAACTAACTCATAAAACCCTTTTAATGCGTGGTTGGGGCCGATATTATTTGCTAATATTCGTGGTTATTTACCTTGATATCTCTAGAAGCCTGCATGTTGGCCAGCGACTGCTTGACGCCCTTGCCGACCTGCCAGATGACGGCCTCGGGCGGCTGACTCTTGAACGGGTACTCGCCGCATAGGAGCTCGTACCATACCGTGCTGAAAACAGATATTATATGGAGGTTATTATAAAATATTTACTTTTAAAATATTGTATAGCTACAGTTTTTGAGATTTTCAGCTTTTTCGAAAAAATACCATTTTGTACAATCCTTTATTCCAAATTTAACCTTTTGACCGCCAAGCCACCATTTTGTCACATATTTGTGTCGTTTGGCATACAGGGCATGAGCTTGCTTGATTCGACTATGGCGATCAAAAGGTTAATGTAACCAGTGACACTCACGCTCCCAAGACGAATCCGTTTAAGAATTACGAGGGAACACAGAAACGGAGATACATACTTACAACCACGTAACCTTCCTTTTGGGAATCGCCGAAGTCGGGTAAAAATGTAATAGGTGTACATACCCGAAGGCGTAGACATCGGTGGCCTTGGAGAAGGGCAGGTGCAGCGAGGCGTGCGGCGTGAGGGCGCGGCACAGCTCGGGCGCCAGGTAGCACAGCCAGCCCGCCGGGATGCCGAGGCTGTCGCCGCGAAGGCTGAAGCACCACACAATACATAACACATACTTTTTTTTTGTTTTCTTTGGAAAACCCCTAGGCCGCATAAAAAATTGATACAGAAGGTAATTCATCATCTGTCTAGCCTTTTCCCAAACTATGTTGGGGTCGGCTTCCAATCCAGTATTTCAGTATTTAACATGGAGCAACAGCCAATCTGACCTCCACAACCTGGTTACTCAAAATAAGACTCGTTTATACAATTACAGTCACATTATTCTTGTAATTTGTATTTTTTTTACATAACTGGGATTGTTTCTCCTCAGAACAACTGTAATATTCTATAGGCGGTAAAATAAAATTATTCTTCTTTTCTTCTTATAAACCGTGCAAATAGGTCGGGTTAGTCAATATTGCTGATCAATTTTGATCGGAAAGTTTGCAAACGAGCTCCGAGAAGAGTGCGTGCTTCCATAACATAGAATATATAACAAACTTGCGTCATGCAAGTCGTGCAATTTTGTGCTAATTGTATGTAGCAGTGATCGCTGTTCAGTTCAGTTTGTTTATCCTTTTCAGAAAGAGAAATAGTAGAGGTGATCGGTACTTTATTTCGGTGCTGATCTGTTACTCAAGTACCCTTGATACAATTAGTTCTTACGTACTTATAAACGGTGCTGGCAACTGGAGCATAAGCGCATAAAACCACGAAAGCCTTTTTCTGACTAAACACTGGACATATTATTATAGTAACCTGCACCGTATAAAAACACGATAAAGATACATTTCCCAAGGCGCAACCGCAAACTTCGTCGACGGGAGAGCGGTTTTAAACTAGCGTATTTTACGGCGCGTATAAGCTCGTATCGGCTTCCACGTACACCACATTTCGTGCTTTAACGAATCGAACGCGCGTACACGTGCGGATTCTGGCGTGTTCGTTCGAACCGGTAGCTTCTGTCAGTAGCAATATATCAGTATCAATCGCAGCTCAGGCTTATAACGCGCGTCAACGCTCGTACGAGTCACGCGTGTTACGCGCTTCCAAAAACGAGCTGATATTGTTGAAAATACGCTTATCTAAAACCGCTGACCATAGTTGCCTATACGCGCAAGCGATAATGCCACGTTTTCTTCGAGTTACATAAAAACAAGTCGTATATTAGTGAACTGAGGTTTGCGGTTGTTGCCTTTCAAAAGTATACCTTAACACTATAAACTAAAGTAAGTAAGTAAAGTGCAAGATGTTGTATTGACCTTTGTACTAACTTGTTTCCAAAGCACAGTTTGGTAACGCTGAAGAGACCGAAGTCGGTGATGACGACCTTCCCGTTCTCCAGGAAGATGTTCTTCGTCTTCAGATCTTTGTGGATGATGCCTCGGGCGTGCAGGTAGCCCATACCCTGGGTAAAGAACAGGGTTGAAGATAACATAGTTATTTTGTTATTTCTAGCTGCGATAGACCGCCTGGTAAAGTTTTGGAGGGGCAAGCGATAGGTCCAGTTTGGTCGAGGTCGGTTTGCATTTGCACTTTTAACATGTACAGTGTATAGTGATCGCTATCGCGCCTATCACTATCTCACTGGCTCACCAGTACACCAGTAAGGGAGCGTCCGCCTCGTACCGCGTCCAGCGACCGACCGACCGTTGACGTCTAGTGAGACAATGTATTGTATCTATGGCATAGACAAACACTACATATAGGATAGCTCCAAACACATATTGCGGTTCGCGGTATCACACGCGTGAACACTAACATATGACCATGTACGATGTTGCGCCCGCGCCGTAAGTGTCGCAGCATGTCAAGCACGCGCGTAAAATCGCTACATCGTAAGCACTCTCATACATCGCCATGTTTGATTTTTTTGCGAACCACGCCAAACAACGCGCCGCGTTTTCATAAATAGACTCTAAAGCTATTTCTGGGTTAATTTTACTTGATAAATTCACGTTTTTTTTTTTTTTTTTTTTCCGTTGGGATATCATCAAATGACTTCCCGCTCTGGGCGGAGCAGGGAGTGTCAGACTTTTACTGATTAAAACCCATCCATGTTCCTTCATCGCCCTATGTGTTCCGGGGCCACGGTATCTCTTTCGAACAGTCCCGCAACCCCGGCAGGCATCGGTCCTTGCGGACCCCTTCCTTTTTGCTGACTCTCTTTGAGGCGCGCGTGGAACACTACTGCACCGTCGACACGGCCTGTCGTCTTGAGACAGACGGACGGCCCGCGCCTACGGTGCACAGGTGTCTCCCGCGGCGGCCGGGACGCTGTGAGGTTCTCTCCCTCTCACGTTCCGCCACCTCCTTCTCTAGCATTACTGCTTCGCAGAAGGAGGTGACGGCGTCCCATTCCGTCTCGCTCCGGACCATGGCTTGCACCAGGGCCGGACGCGAGAGGTCGCCGCCGCCAATCGCCGCTTCGAGGACACGGCGGTGCTCCGCCCACGCGGGGCACACCTCCACCGTGTGCTCCACCGTGTCCTCCGGTCGATCCTCGCAGTGGAAACACCCGGGCGTTTCCTCCCGCCCGATTCGGTGCAGGAACCTCCCGAAAACACCGTGTCCGGTGAGGACCTGCGTCAGGCGGAAGGTGATGACGCCGTGGCGTCTCTCCAGCCACTCGTCAAAGAGGGGACTTATCGCCACTATCGTGGCGTGCCCTGATAAATTCAACCTTAATAACAAAAATGAGCTAAATTCTAATTTAGTTAGAACCCTACAATACCTGTGATATCTGCTGCGCCACAATAACGCTCTTGTTAGCGGTGAACTTGTCCTTACGCAGGTGGATGTGCGTGTAAAGCGTCATGCCCTTGCACAGTGACGTCACGATGGCCAGGCGCGGAGGCTTCATGCATGCGCCCATGAACAGGACCAGGTTCTCGTGGCGGGTCTTTCGGAAGGTCGCGACCTGAGGAAACAAAGTTTTATTTAGTACAAAATAGCAAAAACATACCATAACCTAGACTAATTGTACGGAGCCGCCTCCATGAGCGAGCGAATAGCAGCGATTCAGCGTATTCCTATTTGAAAATATCGCCGCGATTCTCTCGCTCGTGGAGACGCTCCAAAAGAGAGTGTATAGAAAAACGTGGCAAAGACGATAATGTCGCCGCGATTCTCTCGCTCGTGGAGGAGGGCCCATCACCTATGTAATAATCAGAGATGTTACAAATCCTATTGGCAATACTAAAGTTTAAACATGTTTTTATTCCAAAGGTGCTGTTTACCGGAAAATTCGCCGCGAGAGAGTATTTTTTTAATTTAGTTCTATTTTAAAAAAAGGGGTATTTAATGTGTGTATCTGTGAGCCTGTTTGTGGTTTCGTAGCTCCTAAACGGATGAACCGATTTTGATTTAATTTATTTCAGTATTCACCTCATGCTTGAAGGTGTCGAGCGGCACGCAGTCGTCGCTGAGCACGTGCAGCACCTTGACGGCGACGGCGCCGTGCCAGCTGCCGCGGTACACTGTGCCGAACTGTTCCACTCACCTCATGCTTGAAGGTGTCGAGCGGCACGCAGTCGTCGCTGAGCACGTGCAGCACCTTGACGGCGACGGCGCCGTGCCAGCTGCCGCGGTACACTGTGCCGAACTGTTCCACTCACCTCATGCTTGAAGGTGTCGAGCGGCACGCAGTCGTCGCTGAGCACGTGCAGCACCTTGACGGCGACGGCGCCGTGCCAGCTGCCGCGGTACACTGTGCCGAACTGTTCCACTCACCTCATGCTTGAAGGTGTCGAGCGGCACGCAGTCGTCGCTGAGCACGTGCAGCACCTTGACGGCGACGGCGCCGTGCCAGCTGCCGCGGTACACTGTGCCGAACTGTTCCACTCACCTCATGCTTGAAGGTGTCGAGCGGCACGCAGTCGTCGCTGAGCACGTGCAGCACCTTGACGGCGACGGCGCCGTGCCAGCTGCCGCGGTACACTGTGCCGAACTGTTCCACTCACCTCATGCTTGAAGGTGTCGAGCGGCACGCAGTCGTCGCTGAGCACGTGCAGCACCTTGACGGCGACGGCGCCGTGCCAGCTGCCGCGGTACACTGTGCCGAACTGTTCCACTCACCTCATGCTTGAAGGTGTCGAGCGGCACGCAGTCGTCGCTGAGCACGTGCAGCACCTTGACGGCGACGGCGCCGTGCCAGCTGCCGCGGTACACTGTGCCGAACTGTTCCACTCACCTCATGCTTGAAGGTGTCGAGCGGCACGCAGTCGTCGCTGAGCACGTGCAGCACCTTGACGGCGACGGCGCCGTGCCAGCTGCCGCGGTACACTGTGCCGAACCGACCCGTGCCGATCACCTCGAACAGCTTGAGCTCGTCGTACGGTATGTCCCATTCTTTCATAGATAGCTGTTGGACGAGAAATATCGTGTTAATATAACGATTGAAATAAGATAAATAAACTCGGGAATGTTATGTATATTTTGATGTCCATGAAAAAATTATTCTTGTAAGTTCAGTATTGATACAACAAGACTTGCAACAAAAGATTTATTAAAATGGTTGTCCAATAAAACCTCAAGAAATATTTTTCAAAACGAGACAAATACGGGAATACTCACTTCCTCAAACAATCTACGTCTTCGTACAAATACAGACATTATTAGGTTCTACTTAGTTTTTTATAACCACCTTGATAATTTAACTTTCTGTTGAAAATAACGACCCCTTGACATTAGTTTACATTTATAACTTCACTTAATAAAACAAAACCCAGGTTCTGTTTGTATAGTCACAGATAATAATGAAGGTCTTTAAAACACTGCAAATACTAAATCAATGTTCTCAATTTTATTTCTCTTTAGAATATAGCTGAACTTATCAACGAAACTACTACACAAAAAAATAGAAAAACAGAGCAAACGAAACTAATAATAGTTTCGTGTTTCACACAATCAATATTGACATTAAAGAAAAGCTTTATACCCGCCTAAAAGAGAAACACAACTTTCAACTGACAAGTTAACCAGAACAATACAAAAAGTAAACGTCTGTATCTCTATCACGGTTCTTATATCCAAAACTACTGCACATCAACAGACACAGTATTATAAAACTATTAATACACACGAGAAGATAGCTTTATTATATCCTACAATCATAAGATTCAACTGACAAGTTCACAAGATAATATCGATTTCACTGATCTACATGCATCTGCATGACTGAGAGAAATGAACGTCGTGAAATATCTTGACGGCATGTAAAGCCAAGTCAGAAGCCCATTGGCGGCATTAAAACTCTGACATCAGGTCAGGCACTAACCACACGATAAAGAAAAGAAAAACTGATCTACAAAACACCAATAGACATAGGACACAAAACTATTATTACACTTATGGTGAAAGCTTTAAAACTGACTACAAACATAACTTGGAAGTTCAAAATGACTAGAGCATTACAACAATACAGAGTTAATGTCATGTATCATTCGTTATCGCAAGGAAGCCGCCCTCGGAGCGTTATCGGAATAATGACCGGGGCCTATACCTACTGTGCGTATGGGATTTGTTTACCGTTAAAAGAGTAAAAACTTTGATGATAGGTTTTTGAAAGGAGTGTGAAGGATTTTTTGGACATATTTCATCATGAAACGGAATGATATGAAAGAGAAAGGAGTATTAAAGATGTCGTGACGTGTCTGACAGGGGAGAATGGGAGTATAAAAACGTGTTGCACCGACCCCAAGTAGAATGTGACATGAGCAGCGAGAAGATGTGTACGGTGAAACCATACAGTCATAATGCACTAATGGTTATTCGTGCATTTTTACCTCATTTTATTAATTGATGTTAGTTGAGCATTCAGTACACGATTAGCGGTCATCGCGTGTGCTCCCTCGCTCCTTTATATAACTAAACCTTTGGTCCGGACAATATATTTAATTTGACTTTATAAGCAGCAGTATCATTTAGCCAACTTCCTAGCCTTTACAAGATGATTTCACGAATAAACAAAAATAAACAATGATGCTAGCTTTAGTACTACAATAACGATGTGTATGTGTAGTACACTGTTGGAAAACTCTATTTCACTAATACTATGTTCGAAATCCTTATCCGTCCAGAAATATACTGTCTTGAAGACGACAGTTTTAACAATTTTTACACATTACATAATTCACTGCCTTTTTGAGCTTTATTAGGAAATAACGTCAATAAGAGACTAGCTAAGTAGTCTCTTATTGTCGTTGTCTGCTGAAAATATTATATATAGCTGTATAAGAATATTGTAAAAATATTAGGCAGTCGACAATCTGTTAGCGTGGCTGATAGTCTAAGGTGCGCTTTAATACATAACTTTCAACAGGGCAGTAAGGGGAACTACCTTAAACGTTGCAGCTACACGAAAATAGTCTTAGGAGACTATCCATAATAGGCTTGTGTCTTGAAAAAATCTAATCTGTCCGTCAGTTGGATTATCATAAAATATTTGACCCGTATTTTTTCTTTTGTTACGTAAACCAAAATTAACAAAGATACGACGCTTTTAAAATTCTCAATACGTCACGCCGTGCTATAATTTTTAGTGCGTTGTGACGTCCCAGCCCCCACTCTCGACTATTGATGCGTTTTATCTTTGTCAATATTCATTGATTTACAAAAACAAAAAATACGTGTCCAATATTTTCCAATACTCTAACTGACGGACTAAATAGATTTGCAATTTATTGATGGTGGAAACTAGCAAATTTTTCATTAAAAAAAAATACAGTTAGCAAAAAACTGGCCATTTTACACGAACATTTTTTTTGATGCTAGTCGATCCTGTTTCCTAATACTGCTCAAAAACTTACTGCCTGTTGAAAGTTTCCACCCTATATAAAGACTTACAAGTACCGCTACTTACAGACTGCAGGCCTAGTCAAGTTACAAACGTTTCGTTTCGATTGTCTTTCTACAATTGTAAACGCCTCGGCGTAAGCGATTGTAGAAAGCGTTAAATTGTTAGCCAAGTTGACACATCTGATCGCTCGTTCTCTAATGTCTGTAGAAAAAACCTACACTTTAGTCTATGGTGAGCGTTCCTACCAAAGAGTATAGCGATCAACATTGTAGAAACAAAACATTCTATTCTATTATTTTGAATGATGTTAACTTGTCTACGAATTTTCTATTCGTTTATGTTGATCACGTGATTTAACGTTGAGATGATGTCATTACCATAGGTACATTTGATAAGTTTTCTACTAGCGTTAATAAATAAATAACCATCGCTGGACATAACACACAGCGCCATCTAGTGCAACACTAAGCAACGAGGCTTGTGTCGTGGACACCAGATAGTAGATATAATATACTACATAGATACTTTTTGTTTGTAAATATATACTTATTATACCTGCATATAAACATCCATGACTCAGAAACAAAATGTTCATCTCATCACACAAACATTTGCTCCTACCGGGATTCGAACCCGGAACCCTAAGAACGTAAGGCAGCCTCACTACCGCTGCGCCATTAAGGTCGTCAGCTATTGTAGATTGTCAAGTAGGCTAAGCCTGCTGCTGCTGGTTACACAAGAGATATACTGACGCTGTTCTGCCGGGGCCAGCGCTCGTCGTGCTTGGTGTGCAGGTCGTGCGGGTCGTGCGGGTCGTGCGGGTCGTGCGGGCCCGTGCGCGCGCAGCCGCTGTCCGTGCTGCCCGAGCCCGACAGCGACACGCAGCGCGAGCTGTCGCCTGGACACATACACAACGGTTATCATCTACAACTGGATGGCCATTGGTCTAACTATTGCTTTAGTTATTTTCAAAATGTAAGTAAATCTTTTATTCTAATTAGGCTGAAATTTAATCTAAGAACGTAAAAGGGCAGCGTAGACAACAGACAGACTTTGTGTGTACAAAACTGCAACAGACAAAAACTGCGACAAATTTTGCATGATTGATGCGTTTGACTAAAAACTTAATGTTTTTAGTCAACGCACGCATTAATCACGCAAAATTTGTTGCAGTTTTTGTCTGTCGCACAAAAAAAGTCTGTCGTCTGGGCTGCCCCAAAAATAAAACAGAGTCAAAACGTCCGCTATTATTCGTTTTTCAGTTTCATAAATAGTTTGTATTCTTGACCCCAATATGTTTTGAGAGCGTATTTGTTTTGTCTTTTACAAAACGCATACCTTCTATCTTTTTTCCTTCCCTACTCAGTCCCACTACTGGGCAAACAAACAAAAATTAAAACCGGCAGTTTGTGAACGATCTGTACCGTACTCGGAATACCAGAACTGGTTTCAGTTTGGACTAAAGTTAAGTTGCCTACTGCCTCGTTGGTCTACTCGTCGCAAGCGGTCTGGTGAGCATGAGGCCTCGGGTTAAATTTCCAGGTCGGGCAAAGTGTTACTGGGATTTGTGCCCGGTTGCAGGCAATACCCCCTTTTACATGGCATTTAGACGTACACCTTTACCTAACGCTTCGGAGATTACAGGCGTGATAGTATGTTATGCAAAGTTAAAACTTGAGTTTTGTAATGAGGCGGATACTTAAATCAATAATTCCCAATCGTCCTTCCGTCCTAAATGGTTTCTAATACCAGGAAGATCTATGTTTTGACTGGAAATATTGTTCAAAGTAAGAATTACCACTTTTGACGCTCGCCGTGTGGTCTTCCTTGTGGTCGTGCTGTCTCGCCGGCGATTGCATCGACACGTGGTTAGGACTAGACACCACCGGCTTTAGCTCTGCATAAAAAAAAAAAAACAAAATCTTTGTTGGCTTACTTTGTGCTTGTTTTTATGTCTTGGTTTTTATCTTCAGTGGTTTACGTCAATCTCGGTCACCGACGCAGCGTAAAGGACAAATCTTTTATTTTCGACATTATTTTACAATCACTTTATGTTATTAAAAAACAGCAATAAATGTATAAAATACTAGCGGTCTGTCCCGGCTTTGCACGGGCGCCTATGTTACTCAGGGATAATGTAGCATTATAAGGTGAAAGAATTTTTGAAATCGGTCCAGTAGTTTTTGATTTTATTTGTTAGAAACATACAAATATTTCTCCTTTATAAAATTAGTGTAGATAAATATCCGTGAGATAATTTCCGACCTTAATTTGAGCATAATCGCGGGCAAGAGCTGGTGTGTTATATTTTCAACAGTGTCTTTGGCCGGTAAGGCAATGATACAGAAGGTATATCTGACGCGTTTATCAGCAGTTTTATTGTCGTACCTGGGAAGTGGAACTGTTGCTTAGTGGTGGGCGGGTGGTGCGCGTTGTGCGCGTGCGCAGGCGTCAGCGGCGCGGCCAGTGCGGGCGAGCCCGGCGTCGAGCTGTTGCACGACGACGTGTTGGACGACGAGTCGGGGCCGCCCTAACCATCAACAAAACGTTTATCAATTAATACTCAAAGCATTTATTTCAATTATACCATTTTCAGGTCCTTTTAAATTGCTAATGACAGATATTCTAAAAATTGAAGCTAATCGTCCATTATAAAACATAGACCTCTATGGAGAAGACTGGGCAAGACACTTCATGGACAATTTTTTCACTCAAGATAGTTATTACAAAATCTTGGAAAAAATATTTTTGCTACTTCTACATAAATGTTAGACCAATGTAGGAAAACGAGTCAAAATAATTATGAAGATTGAGAGTTAAGCCCTGGCAGACTTGACAGTTGGTATCCTATAGAGAGATACATACAGTATGGTGCGGTACGGGCGGCGCGTGCGGGCGGCGGCGGTGCGTCAGTGACGACAGGAAGCCAGAGCCGCGACCCGGCTGCGGTGACGACACGTAGCCGTAACCGTAACCACCTGCAACAAATACACACTTACAATTCTAATTTACTGTACTACTCCATCAATTATCCGTAAAAATTAAATAATCACTATTTTTAACTGACTCCCAAAAAGAGGAGGTTGTCAATTCGTCTGATTTTTTTTTTTTGTGAAAGAAGGAAAGAAAGAAAAAGCATTTATTAGCCCGCACAGGACAAAACACATAAATTAAAATGGTGGAAAATATGAAGTGGAAATGGTGGTGGTGTGTGTGTATGTTCAGCCTTTTTTTGCCAATTGTGAACCGATTTCGATGATTCTTTTTTTGTTTGGAAGAAAATTACTTCGCGGTGGTCCCGTTTAAATTTGGTGAAGATCTGATGGTGATCTTCGGAGAAATACAATGGAGCTCTTCAATTATAGACAGCAAATCAGTCGTGATTGCTGCAATCGCTTGGATGTTTGTTGCTTTCACAACATCATAACATATCATCACGCTTATATGCTCTGAGGGGGGATGCAGATGTGTACAGTACACCCACATTTATTTTATTTCACATTTTAATTATTATTATTTTTTATGTTAGGTTGTAGATAAACAGTGTATCGGTATGTTAGGTTCCATTTTATTGGGGATAAGCCTATTACCATGACATGTATTGTTAACAATATGAAAACAAAACGAGGCAGTCATTTATGACTGCCTCGTTGGTCTGGTGATGGCGACTACTCAGCATGAGGTCCTGGGTTCGATTCCCAGGTCGGGCAAAGTGTTATTGGGTTTTTCAATCAGGAATTTCTCATTAGCAGCCACGGAGTCTGGATTTGCGCCAGCGGTCGCCCCCTATTACATGGGTCTTAAAGATAACTGGCGAAATGTGGGTGTAGGACGTGTAGGTACTAATGGGTACACCTCAGCCCAACTCTTCGGGGATTACAGGCGTGATGTTATATTATGTTAAAATAAATGTATAGCTTATATTTGTATAGGATATTACAACAAAAAATGGAAAAATAAAAAGCTTTTGTGCAAAAAATAAAACCGACTTCAAAAACACAACAAAGTGAAAAATAACTTTAGCTTCAGAACTCGGTGGCAAAGAAACTGAATCAAACACACAGAATCATTCAATTCGCTTTGTTGTGATTTTGAAGTCGGTTTTAGATTTTGAAAAAAATTTTCAAGTGCCGAACTAATTGAGAAGATGCAAATTTTTTTTTGTCATTATTAAAATCAGTACTATCAACCTAAGAAAATAATTAAAAGGTAAGTTCAACGATTGCTTGTCGCTCAAAAAAAAAACAATCTTCTACAATAGGGAATATGCATAATTTTTCTTTTTTTTATTTCGATACGGAATGTTAAAGTACTATAAAAAAAAATCACAAAAGGCAAATTTATTTGTAAAAAAATAATTTGACACCAGAGGCCCTACTCCCTAACGTTTCGTCCGTATTTTCGGATCTATCCGTCTCTCTCACTCGCACTCATCTGCAGACGTGCGCGAGAGAGACGTATGCTAATGATTCTCGACCCGAATCGATAATAAAATGGGTGGGGTTTTTTTTTCTTATTTATCGAAATCGGTAAGTGTAAACCACCCATAATAAAACGCATCCCGACTGTAACTGGCCCTATAACCGCGCCTTCACACACACAATATAAACGCACAGAGACATGTCGCGCGATGGGTGATTCTTCTTTTACTTTCGTGTCATTCTGAAATATTGTCAAATTTAAACAATTTAAAACAGCAGCTTTATTAATTACTAGCGGACGTCACGCGGCTTTACCCGCGTAGTTCCCGTTACCGTGGGAGTACGGGGATAAAATATAGCCTAAGTTACTAAAGACGTGGCTTTCTAATGGTGAAAGAATTTTTAAAATCGGTCGAGTAGTTTTAGAGTCAAATCGTAACAAACACAAACAAAAAATCAAATCTTTCCTCTTTAATATTAGTATAGATTTGACCGGGTGTGGTAATTAAATTGATTATTAATGTCTTTTGTGACAAGCTCCTGAATTTTGACTAGGATGCAAAACTACACATTGTATATTATAACCGTAGCGGATAAGGTAGGAGCGTCCTGCCTCAGTATTCACAAACGCATACAATTCGGAAAGGCGGTATGTCTACCTCGCCCGCTTTTGTTATGAAAAAAAAAAAGATGGACATACGACTTGTCGAGTTGAAATAGAATCAAACCTTTTGTGAATATGAGGGCTGCTGGTATCATGTGTTCATGTTAACAACCTGAGTTAAATATTGGAATGCAAGAAACTGATTTAAAAAATACTAAAGTTATAATTTCCGTCGCACACTTACCGTCTTTGTGAAACTTTTCTTTGAAAGCATCCACAAATTCAGGCGGTAAACCACACGAAGGAGGTACTTTACTTTCGCAGTCCCTGAAATTAACAACGTTTCATTAGTAATTACATATTTTTTGTACTTTAAACGAACTCAAGAGTTAACAATATTTTATTTTTAACTCAAACATTTTTTTTTTTTAAAGAAAAATGGTAATAAAAAGTAATATTAAGCGACCTAAAATAAATTCAAATTAAAGGTGTCCAAAATACTGAAATACTAATTGGGCGACAAAAAGTGTGCAAATACAAATGTTTAAAACGGCGACTTGAAAATACAAATTTGAGTTAATCACATTTAGCACATCGTTATCGCATCGTTATCACACTGATCGTATTTAAGGACTTAGATCAAAAACAAAAATAAGCTTATGAATCACATGTAGTAGATAACGCGTAGTCGAAGTAGCCCCGCTGCGCGAGCTATTATTACTGTTGCAGAGTTTAAAGTGACCTAACACGAAGGGGATGCCTCTTCGAGCCTAACCTGTCCGAGTCGGGGTGCTACAAATCCCGAGCTCGTTTCGCTCGCTCTTGCTTCCTATGTTCTCCTTGCCGCAATAACCGGATTAATAGTTGCTTACTTAGTGTAATAGTCGCCCATTCAGTATTATTCGTCAATTATTATTTTAATCACCAGAATATTAAATAAATAACGCTGGACATTACACACAGCGCCATCTAGTGCCACACTAAGCAACGAGACTTGTGTCGTGGACACCAGATAGTTGATATACTACATAGATAGTTTTTGTTTGTAAATACATACTTATTATACATATAAACATCCATAACTCGGAAACAAATGTCCATGCTCATCACACAAACAGTTGCTCCTACCAGGATTCGTACCCGGGTCCCTAAGAACATAACGCAGCCTCACTATCGCTGCGCCATTCAGGTCGGCGTCGTGATTTTATAATTTCTCATTTATAAATTAGCAATAAACACCAATCGATACTAATCAAAACTAAAACGAGCATACCTTTTTTTTTTCGGATGGGAAATTTTCATATGACCCCTCCCGCTCTGGGCGGACCGGGAGGGAGTGTCAGACTTACCTGTGACACTTAAACTTGCACTCCTTACACTTCAGCCCCGAGCCGAACAGCATCTGCTTATCACAATAGTCGCACGTCGCGATCATGTTGAAGGTCTTGGTGAAGCGGTGCGCGATGTCGTGCGCCATGCAGCGGCTCACGGTGGGCGTGCGCGGCGAGCGCGGCGCCACGCCCGCACCCACCGCCTGCGGGGGGGGCGGGGTCAGTGGGGGCGTAGTGGAGCTGCTGTAGCTTGTCAGTAGGCGTATTTGGGTAAATGTTCGCGTTGTTTAGGGAATGCAAAATAAACTGTATGTCAATAGTCAGCCTTTTCATTATGTTGGGGTCCGTTCTGGATGACAAAGTCAAACTATTGATTTTAATTAGGTTATTTAAAAGCACTTTTGTACTACAGAGTTCACTGACGGTCTGCCACTTTTCACCCTTATGCCCTAAGTAATAAGGTTGGAAAATGGTCGACCGTCAGCCGGCCGTCCGTCTGGTGGCCGTCTTTTATTGTAAAGTTTATCTTAACTTTACAATTAAATAGGCTTGTCAACTGAAAAAATCAAATTAGTCCGACAGTTAGATTATCAAAAAATATTTGACCCGTATTTTTTATTTTGTTACGTAAACCAAAATTGACGAAATTACGACACTTTTAGAATTCGTAATACTACTCGCTGTGGTATAATTTTTAGTGCGTTCTGACGTCACGAGCCCCCATTCCTGAGTTTTGATGCGTTTTATCTTTGTCAATATTCATTGATTTACAAAAACAAAAAATACGTGTCCATTATTTTTTAATACTAACTTTCTAACTTACGGACTAATTATATTTAAAATTTATTGATGGTGAAAACTAGCCTATTAATTCTACGGTTGCAGCTGAATATCAGTATTGTACGCGAAGCACAGTTAAACATCTACAAGTGGCGATAGAGACCCGTTGGTTCCCGACAATCATATCGGGACCATCGAGTCCGTAAGTGTTAAATACTAAAACCCATGCAAAAGCAAGCAGGATTCAGTATTTGGATTCAGTACAATAATTAAATAGATATTTTGCATTACCACAAGTAACGCGAACATTTTGACAAATATGCCTTGCGTGTTAGTATTGAAGGATGTTGTGTGTTCGTACAGTTTGTTTAAGAAAAGAGAAAATACATCATTGATTTGGTGCGCATGTATCTTGAATGTCTATCGATAGTTTGAACAACATTCAAGAGTTAAAACTGTGTTTAGTTTGTGGGACTATAATCAATGATGATGTTTTTTTCTTAGCTTGAACAAACTGTAAGGATTAGTTCGGATCGTCAGCGTAGCGTAGCTTACTTTAGCGCTTATGATTTAAATACATTAAAATTGTTTTTTTTTTTCCCAAAAACCTGCAGTTTTAAATTGCATGGTATTATTTATAATTATTGTACATTGACACTTGATTTTTTTTTAGCCATGTAAGTATTTTTAACTATTTTTTTTAATGTGGACTTAAATACTAGTCACAAACTACAAATGCAGTAAGGGAAGTTTAATAATGAATTAATGTTGTTTTTTTTTAATATTTTATTATTTACATCCCATTTATATTAAGCTAGAATGTTGATTCATTATCATGCCGTATTTGTATATAAAAGCTTTTTTATCTTTGTATGTAAAAGCTTTTCTACCATTGCCACTCGAAACAAAATCATTTCTGTCCTTGTATCTCTCGCTCTGCTCAGGATTCTAATCTAGAATCCCTTGCTACTCGGGATCAAACTTAGTCCCTCGAATTAAATCCCTTTTGTTTGACTTGTTGTATAATCTACTATTGCCTTTCGGTGAGACAATAATGCGCTGGTATTAATAATTTTATATAACATCACAACTAGGTTTCCTGCAGGTGTAGGCAAATTTGTCTATTGAATCGTTTTTTATTTAAATTTTAGATATAGGCGCTAGTGTAAGCGCACGCTCGCCGAGTTACCCTAGTCGGGGAGTACCCACCAGGTCGCGGCGCGGCAGTCGCGGATGGCTGCGGCGGCGCGGCGCGGCTCCGCAGGCGCACGCCATCATGCTGGCCAGGCGGCCCAGCGCGCCGGGCGCCGGGCGCGGCGCTAGCGAACCGAGCCGAACCCGCCCGACCTCCTTCTCCCAAATACAACAAGCCTATGTCTACAGTCACGTACAACCTTGCCAAGCGGGAGACCGGACCGTCGTGTATATACATCCTAATATGAGCATTGCTTAGCTATTACTTTACCTGCGTTTCTAAGACTAGACACTAAATGATAAACAGTTGAATACAGATCAAATGAGTGATAATCTGTTAGTCTGTATGGCCCTATATGATTAATGAATATCTAGTAAGAAATATCCTGTACACAATATGTTACAAAAAACCTGTCCGATCCGAAAGGGGCATATAGGTATCCCACTAACAACATTACCAAATAAAATAAAACGCTTATCGCGTATAGTTTTTCTTTTGCGTATATCATTCCCGCGACAAGCTTTTATGAAAGCTTTCGTTTTCATTTACTACAAGGATTATTTTCTTCTTTTCAGTGCATTTTTATAAAAGCTTGTTTTCAAAAAGGTTATTTAATTAATATTTTATTTTACAGGGGTATTGTTTTATTTCTTTCATAATAAGAATTGCACAAATCTCGATACTTAATACCTTCACGGATCGGACAGTATTTTTTAACATCTTGTATATTACACGCTTTACTTAGTGCCTGTATTGCAACCTGTCCTATAATTTTACATTGTAATAATTATAGTGCTGATGACATTTCTCGTACAAAACAGATTATTATAACTAGGACATCACACAGGGTCTTTTAAATGCTCTACATCCTTCCTACACAAGACGTTACTTTTTCTGTAGATAACATACTATCTATTGAAATATTACATTATAACAAAATTTAATCCTTGTCAAATAACATGGTAACACCTAAACTTAACACGAAAATTATAGTGCAGGTAACATTTCTTGCATGGGTGTATATATGGGGTATCTTATAATCTACATCCTACAGAGGATTATCACACAGGCTGTCTTAAAAAAACTCTCATAGCTTCACACGGATTATTCAAAAATGAACTCTACTTCCTACAGAGCATAATCTAACTGTAAACTTCTAAAGCGCTAAAGTGTACAAATGCGGTAAAGTGGGCGTCTTACATTATTGTTGTAGTAGGCCGGCGGTCGGTGCTGCGGAGTGACCTCGGGCTCCGTTTCGTGCGGGGACGCCGGCGGAGTCACCTCGGCTGTACCCACGGCAGACGACTGGCTGTTGTCGCTGCAATGAAGGGAGGAAATGGTGAAATATAAACAGTTAAGAGACCTCTTCAATTCAGAATCTCAGATATTTCCTAAGTTTTGCAACAATAGGTAAATTTTATACCAAAAAGCACTAAGTTCATGAGTTGGCATGGTTAGCCTATAATTGTCGCTCCCACTAATGAGATACAGGTTTCCTCAACGTATTACGTTATAATACACATAATGTACACGCGGGCTCAGTGCAGGTGTTCAGGAAGAAAATTCAACTTAGACCACATACGTTATTGTTAGGCGTTATAGTTATTGTTAATGCGATGTCATATTCTGAACTTAAATATAGACAAGCACACCGACAGCGCACCCCAGTATGGTACAGTACGCCGTACATCAGTAGTGACGAGAAGAGAATTAGAACCGGCCTTATATTTTGTTGGAACTTTGGTACTACGCAAGGTCAGCTGAACGTCGAAGTGTTACCACCGACCAACCATGAATTTCTAACAATCCGTGAAAATTGACGAAAACGCGGGCTGTAAGTTCGCGCGTTTTTAATTTTTTTTTTTTTTATTCAGCCGGCGGCGCGACATTGAAAAGATATTAAAAATTAATTAATTTGAGGGAAAAATTAATTAGTTATAGAATAAAAAATTAAGTAAAATATTTTAAAGCGGGTTAAAATACGGCGCGACTTTGGGCCGTCGTAGCAGCCAGTCTTTATCTCTAGAATCCCTCACTTCGCCCTGGATTCAAAAAAGCGCCCTCGCCGTATAAATTTTCTTTTGCTCCCTTATGATACTATCTACTATTGAATTTGGAACAATAAAACGTGCCAACAACAATATAGCACTGAATTTAGAAAACTGCTTTGAGAGATTGACTAAGGGCTTTACCTACTTTCCGACGTACGAAGGAAACTAGGTATGTAATGAATTAATGGTCACCCATCCACAGACCGACCTTGGTAAGCGTGGCTTAACCTTGAAGGTTGACCCGATTGGCTGTTATTATAACCCAAGAGATATATAAATACTCACTTCTATATATTTTATCGCAGTCGATGGTAAAAAGTAGAGTACACAACTCGTGAAAATAAAATTCATCTCGGTCCTTGTATCCCTCGTTCCGCTAGAGTCCCTTGCTATGCTCGGGATTCTACTCTAGAATCCTTCGCTGCTCTCGGGACCCAACTTAGTCCCTCGAATTAAATTCCCTTTTTTTTCACTTGTTGTATAATCTACTATAATTCCCCTCTTCTACTCTACTACTTACCTGAGGTCTGACGCGTCGGGTCTGACAGACAGTTGTGACTCATGCGAGCGCGACTTGGTGAGCGCGGCGGGAGGCGGGAGGGTACTGTTCTGTTTCCGCTTGGCCACCGGCGTGGGGGGAGACTTGCCACCTGGAACTGTACCTATTGTTGGTAAACAACAAGCATCAAAGCCATAGGTTAATATCGCGATTGTGGACGCTATTGGAGCGTATGACGCTTTTGAACCAGTCAGAATTGTGTCTAGTATAACTTTGACGCAATAATACCAATTTTACTGACACTTAACTAGCGCCATCTGGTGATACAAATGGGAAACACAATTATCCATTCAAAGGAGTTTTTTTAACGTGGTCGAGTGTGTTCTGCAAGTCATAAAAAAACGCAATAGGCCCTTGAATTTCAGGATATAGTCGCTAGTATTTAACGGAGCAATTTTTACCGTGTTCGGAGTCTCGGAGAGCAAGATTTTTTTAGTTCTATCCGACTTCTTTCATCATTATAACAGTTAGTCCTGAAACTGCCATTACCTTTCTTGTTATGCGGCGTGCCATGATGTTCGTGGTTGGCATGCCGGGCTCGGGGAGCCCTAGGCGACGCCCGCACGGTTCGCTCCCATGAATCCCAGAACAACTGCAATTCTGCACCTCCTTCGCCGCGACCTAGTGCCTCTGTGGAGAAACAAAAATGTAGTTTACTAACTTGAAGATATACAAAAAATGCGTTGCTAGCGGGTACGGCCACGACTTGTCGCATGACCGGCCGCTATCTTGAACAAAACTGGTCGGACACCCGGTTGTGCGACCGAAAGCCGCGAGGTCCTTAAGAAGGTTTTTTATTTTTTTTGTGTCAAAAGATAAGACTTAATATACCTACCATCTAAAAGCAGAGCGTCAAATGGTGTTTTCAAATGTCCTGAGTTTGTCACATTATGAGAACTCATGACCGAGTTTTCGTTTTCGGGAAGTTTTAGTGTTGTATGGGTTGTGGTTGTTTTTTGGAATCTGCTAGGCCCTTACCACCGCACACTTACCTATGTAACTCCTGAGCCGCTGCATGGCTCGGCACAGTCGCAGGACCTCCTCATCGCGCGCGCCGGCGAGAAGCGCGCGCATCTCGTGGTCGGAACGTTCTCGCAGCGTCTCTAACGACGCCACGCGAGAACATACCGCCTGGGGAACAGGATCCATTGATAATACTATAGTATAGACTATATAGACATATATATAGACTATAGTCGCGTATCAATGAAAGAGAAAGATTTTGAGACAAGACACTATTTTCGACCACAATCAGAATCAACAGTGGCGACTACCAGAAATTGCCAAGGCAGTAAAGCGCGACGAGTCCCGGGGAAACGTTTCAAGTTCTTGGCAATGCCAAAATAACAGCAAAGGAGTAAGAAAGAACATAATTTTCTTTATTCAGAAACGCATTAAGTATTAAACAGTAGGGCAAAAAAGATCTCATAAAACAGATAAGTAAAACATCGCGAGGAAATTAGTATGTCTTATAATCAAACATTCGAAGAAATGTGACATCTATCAATCCGCACTGGGCTCGCGTGGTGGATTACGGCTTCCTCTCACAAATAGGAAGCCTGTGTCCAGCAGGTGGAGAATTTATATCATTATAGGCTAATGGTGGGTGCTTAAGTAGTCATGAAGACCAGACGCTTTCAAAGCGTATGCGTTATTAGGAAATTTATTTTTTTCGCGTAAGAAGAGCTCCAAGTTGTAAGCCAAATGGTAAACCCCATTTATCAGGTTTATACAATGTACCTTAACTAAATAAGTATAGCGTGATGATAAAAGTTGATTATTTGATTGCGAAGTACATGTATTCACCGGAACCTCATTTTATCTTATCACAAGTATCTAAATATTTAGCGACAGTTTTTAACTATCACAATACGTCAAAACTAACTATTATTTCCTGAAGTGTCTAATAACTTATTATAATAAGGGAAAATATTTACATCCTCTTTTTATTTTCACAAACATTTTTTCAAATATATATCTTGTTGGGTTAAATTAAAGGATTACATCATTTGAAAGGTCTAACTATGTAGTGATCGGACAAAATGTAAGTCATGGTCAACAAAGAGGCCTAACTTCAGCATTTTTAGGCCAATTGATGAGATCATCGACAATCGTGTGTCTTGTAAGCGACATGCCTCTTGACACGTAAGTCTCTGAAATCTCTATAGTCATGCAAACTGGCAAACATAAAGCGCACCGTAAGTGTACCGTTTACGTTGATCAACAGTATCACACATCTGTGTCGTCACCTAAATAGCGTATCTTTGTCACTCCTGTGATTTGTCGAATCTAGCATGTCTCCTCTCCGCTCGTCTCCGCTTTGGCGCAAACCGTGCCTGATCAACCAGATGTAATAACCAGAATTTTAATAGAACCAGAATAATAGAACCAGATTCCTTAAACTTAACCATTCTCTCTCAAGAACCGGCAACTGCCAAACTAGACAACTAGCGTTACCATAGCTAGTTCCAGACATCGTCATTGGTTGAAAATCTGAATGTAATTTTGTATCTCAAAATAGCTTGACCTGATTGGTCAGATTGGGACCTAGCTACAGTCACGCCATCTACAGTGAGCTTTGACAGGTTTTTACCATTAGCATATAAACCTGTACATCTAAATAATCATCATCATTGGTAGCGTTGCTCCACCCGCTGGAGAGTAAAGGCCTCATCCCTTTTGTGCGCTGCTGATCTTCTACGCGAGTCTCAACCAGGATTCACCCGTGATAGACACAAATCCACATACCTCGATCGAATCGGGACCCAGCCCGACAACCCTGAGCCATTGCGCGAGACACGGCACGTCGCCGAGCTCACGCCGTATCTGCTCACCGAAGCCGGCCTTGATCACCAGCTGCCGGGAGAAGTGTTTCACCAGCTTGCCCTGGAACAGAAAGCGTTTGGTTATACAGTGTTACACGAGCCTAACCCGAGTTGAACACAGAGATAATGGCTCGTATATTAGTCCCGTGGTCGCAAGTATGACTGCCGAGGTTGCGATCCTGGGTACGAATCCCAGGTTTTCCGTTAGTAATTTCCAGTAGTAGACCGGAGTTCGGAAGATGTCTCATCGGACTATCAGAGTGCGGGAGAGAATGCACCCACTTATGCACGACACGTTTTCGATGGGTAGTCTCTGCTGAAATTGGCCGCCATGACTGAAAAAGGGTCCTGTTCTTTATTCTGTAGGTAATCTGAAGAAGATGCAATCCGCCGCAGACTCATACTTAATTTGACAAAACTTAGCAGCCTGCTGTAGATGCAACTTTCTAACGCAAGAGCAATTGAGCCTATAAGTACCGACTACTCCTAAAGGCCTTCTGAAGATTTGTAAGTCAACTATCCCCGGCAAAAAACGTTTTTTAAAAGGTTTTAAATACCTACTTTTCTTACTATTAGTAGGTACAGCTATCTACCACCAAAAAAAACTATAATTATTAGTTTCTCGCCGAGATATTACAAGCTACCTCGCGAATTGTAAACACGCATCGACAATCGTACAATCATTGATTCGTAACAAATAATTCTTGTAAAACAATAGGTAGAGATTAGATGATCGCGGTTTCTAATACGACACGATATCGGGAGTGAGAATATGCGAGAGATCGGACGACGAACTTCATCATCATCTGCCTAGCCTTTTTAGGGTTTTACATAAAGTCACTGCCTATCTGACCTCCACAACACTATTAGTAAGTACTGGGAAATACGATACACCTTAGTAAAATGGGTGTCAGACTTTCGGGCCACTGACTACCTGTATCATTTGCCAAAGATCTACAAATCATAGCCGGGATCAACAGCTTCAGGTGGATGCTCCAGGGTAGCCCGCGAAATTCAAATTTTCTTACGTTTTTTGCAATTTGCTAATGTTCATTAAAATATTGCTCGCGACTGTAAGACGTATGTAGTTGTAGAATTATAATCATCAAAATCATCAATACAACCCTCCAAGCTCATAAAGGTGCAGAAATTACTTTTTCAAGGTCAAAGTCATTCCTGCACCTTTAAGCGCTTGGAGGGTTGTAGTACGACTGATACCCGTCTCACAACAAGTGTGTTATGTTACATTTTATAAAAAAATACTAATCGTTTATGAAAACAAAGGTGCACAGTGTCAATTTATTTATAAACAATATTTGTCAACAAACTGTATAAACATAATGTTTGTTGTGGGAGGTTCAAGAATGAATATTAGTCATAAAGACTGTTAATAGTCCACATTGAAAATAGCCACAACGACACAAGTAAAAGTTAATCAGAATGTTGGTTAATATTAATATTACTGTACATACTGCTACTAAACTTCATAATGATTAGATAAGCTTTTTCTTTTTGGACACGCACAATGGTCCACTTTAAGGACTAAGGGTTCTTACAGACGAGCGGCACGTTGCCAACTTCACATAAACTGCAGCCGTCGCCACCTGTCGACGGCTGCCGTCGACGCTTGCAGTTGTGGCGTCGGCGGCTGCCGCCGTCGCGTCGACGGCAGCCGTCAACACACATGCATGCGGCATGCCACAACTGCAAGCGTCGACGGTAGTCGTCGACGCTTCGGCGGCTGTTGCCCGGCGCATCGACGGCAGCCGTCGACAGGTGGCGACGGCTGCAGTTTATCTGCCGTTGTCAACGTGCTGCTCGTCTGTAAGAACCATAAGTGCGGAAACCTAACCATGATAGATAGATAAGCTTTAGCCTATTACATGGGTCTGTGGGTGTACTATTGGGTACACCTCTGCCTAACCCATTAAGGATTACAGGCGTGACATTATATTATGATGGGTATAATTTCATGAGGACCATTCCAACCAGTCTATTTAAAAATTATAAACCAAAATCCTATACTAAACAATTGAACAATCTATAAATCTTTCCCCAGCAGTGCAGTAGTGAAAACAATAAATTAAAACCAACCTTAATAAGCATGAAGTATTAACATTGAATCACTTGGCATAACAGCCTGCCCATTGTTGATAATGTTATGGCACTATGACACATTATCAACTCGATGGGCAGAGCTAGTGGCTAAATAATAACAGCCACAGGGGTCAATATTCAAGGTCGGTTCGTGGATGGGTGACTATCCATTATCCATATCCAAACTGAGTTCCCTCTGCGCCACAGAAAGCCCATTAAGTTGTTAGTACCAACTGTGTTTTGTAGATCTTTGACTGTTGTTACAGGTACTCAGTGAAAGTCTGACAATCAGTATTACCCAGTACTAACTGGATTATGGGAGCCAGATAGGCAGTTGGTCCCATAGACTGCTTACTGCATTAGACTGCTAGCTAAACCCAACATAGTTGTGACAAGGCTAGGCAGAAGATGATGACACATTGGCAACGGCAGTTCTAACAAATTTTACTGTTTGTAACTATGGCTTTATAATGTGTCATTATTTTTGAGTCAGGAACTGTTAGTGGTCTGATTACTGAATGATGAATGCAAGGGACTGTTTAGGGGAAGTCTATTTGTTTGAATCATTTCCTGTATTAAGTTTTTTTACTTGTGTCTGATTTAACTTGATTAACAAAGTCTTAGTAATGTTGTTCCGTGAGAAAGTCTTGATGTTTACCCTAAAAAGATCCTTCTTAGATACTTCCTTACTCTTTTGTTGGGTACAAATGAGTCATCACAATCTTCATCTACCTGCCATTGTCCCATGCTACTTTGGGTTGGCTCAACAAGTTTACTTCTTCCATTCTCCCCAGTCAGACATCATGGTTCATGGCATCATTTACTCCTTTCTCTTTTAGATCATTCCTACCACAATCATGTTACCTAACAAATGAGTACTTAATTTAGTTATTCTTGAAAATGTAATGTACTTTTTCAGTGTGATTAAATTTAATAAATTAAGAAGCAAGAGTAAAATTTAGTATTTTAGTTTATTTAAATCAAAGATCATATTAAATTCTAAATTATTGTTGTACTTGATACGATTTTATGGTATAGGATATATATCAAATAAAAACTAAAACTTTGTTAAACTTAGTGTAAAAGATGCCAAGTAATTTCGAGAATAAATCAAATCACTCTACTTTTCTACTACATAACTTGCCTAATCTTTATATAAGGCAGTAGATCAATGAAAATTATGAGATTCCTTAGCTATTGACTAAACAACTGGCAATCATTTACTCTCTCGTAAGGAATTTATTTATTTCTCATTAAAATGCTAAAAACATGCCACATGTCACATAATGCGAATTTTTAACATAAAAACCTACTTTTCTGTGAATATCTAAGCACATTATGAGCCTAATTTTATGTTTTATTAGATTTCACAACCTAACAGTGGCATCAGAGTTCAAATACCAATAAAATGACTAAAAAACGTTTAATCGCGTGAAATTAAATAACGTAAACATTCAAGGTGAGATAGAGTGGCGCGCGCGTACGGCAACGATTTTCACTACGGCAATGAACTATTCACTCCAGTCCTTGAGTGCAGCAAAGTCCTTGAGGCCCGGCCTCTTGGTTTAATACTTTCAAGGGCATTGCTCATTTCCCCCTAATGTATAACGAGTTGTGAAGGTTAGCACCCATACCTCCAGGGTCCGGATCTCCTGCTGGGTCAGCTCGGCGCTCGTCGAGCATTGTGTCCGTAAACCCTCGAGTCTATCAGCTGAAACGTCGATCATGGACTGGATAGTCTCTATCGTTTGTATGGCCTCACGAACTCTCTTTATTTCGTACTCGTTCTCTGCATCCATTACAAATATCACAGCACTGTACACGGTCCGCTAATCACTATACATAAGTAAAAAACACCTTATTCATTTTATAAAAATGAATTTACAAAACATTGCAGATGTTGTATTGCCGATACAGCGGCCATATCCGAAGAAAATCTATATTTTAGTCTATGATCATGCATTGTAAAACCATAGACAAGAGCTATCTGAGTCTGACAGTTGTCAGAAAAATAAAATGTCACTTTCAAAAAATCACAAAAAGTTGACCAGTATCGAGTGACTAAAAAAACAGTTAATAATTACTCAATCGAATAAATTCGTATAAGTTATTTAGTTTATTTTGTAGTTCTTCTGTGAATTCAATGAAACAGCAAACCGTAAGATTAGTCTATGGGCGTAAGGCTTGATACTCATGATATTTTCAACCGTTTTTCCATTTTAAATTTTGAATATATAATTAAAGTGGCTTATCAAACATTAAGAAATATTTAGTTGCCTTAGTTGAGTAAAAATAAAAAAAACACAATGCAGATCTTAATTGAAAAACATTTCAAAACTTAAACATTCGCTAGTGTACACCTAGCTTTACTTGGAAATGACATTTCATTTTTTGAATAGCAATATTGTGCTGCGACAAACGAGTTATAGCAACACAATTTACGACAAAATTAAATTAGTCTATGCCTTTTATCAATGGAGTGAAGACGTTTGTTGTGAGATTTTGTTTCCTATTATTTCGCCTTCCGTCGTTTAATTAATTCTGTGTGATGTAAAACAAATAGATAGGGAATAAATCTTTTTTACTTTACATAAAGTATAGTTCAAGATTTTTTTCTAAGTGTCTAGATGTAGTTTTATTAGAATGTTTTTCGAGCGTATATTGTTGTCTGTGTTCTGCCTTGGATTAGAAGGTAAATAAATTGCATTTTTTAGAAACCAGCTTTAATTATATTCACTCATTTAATTTTGTTTCGTAAAAAAAATATCAAATATTTTAAAACTTTTTTAATATTAAAAATATTTCCTTTTTTTTGTAGCCTTCCCCTTGGTTTTGGCCGAGGAGGTAGAGATCAGGGATGTGGCTGCAGACAAGGGCACTAATGTGACTGTACCCTGTGGCAGTTTAGACACAGTTCCTGTGCCCAATGTGCAGTGGGTGCACAGGGGCAACCGGACACACCACGAAGTTCTGGTGAGTTTAGATTTTATTTTAAAAGTATTAATCGGTTCGAAAATTCCTGCATTCCTAAATATTTTAAACCCAAAAAAAAAACTTTTTTTTTTGTTACCACTAAGATTCCTTTGGTATTTGGTGGAAATAGTTTCAACCCTAAAGTCTTCTATTTTTTTAATAATCGATGTCTTGCTTGTAGACTTTAATATTTTTTTTAAAACTCCTTGTGGTGTGTAGGCACACAGCGGCATATACCTACCTTCTATAAATTTAAATCATTTATCTCTGGTCCATGTAAATTAGCTGTGTTAACAGCTGTTATTTGCAGCTAACATAAGCCAGTTAGTTATTTACATAATTCATGCAATTTTCAGGTTATAACAACAACAAGCAATAATTGGCTCATTTGAAGCTAATATTAGTTGTTGCAAAAATTACACTGGAAAATATAAGACACCTAACCCTCGACTGATGAGACTCCCAAAAAAGATTACCTTTGCAAAAGATGTTCAGAAATTAGATTGCATCCAGACAGCTTTTTATGAGGCTTGAGAAGTTTAGAGTAGATCAGTTCCAAATTTCCTGAGTCCAATATCCAATAGGATAGGTACTCTAGTTTCTACAAACAAGAGACAGTCTTAGCTAAAATCATACCTTTAATAAATGGCCCTCTCGAATTTCTCAATATGAGGACAATCTGAAAATTCCAATTCCCAAAAACCTAGAAAGTGAATTTATCCAATGTTTTTCTGTTGGGAAATCGTCATGGATCCTCACGGCCTGGGACAATCGGAGTTATGTCGAAGTCCCACCGACTAAAACCCCATGGTTCCAGACACTATCATGAGTAAAAGGTCTGGAAGTTAGTCGTAAATTCGCGAACCGCCGACTGATAACAGGCCGCTATGCTAAGCAAGCCCAAAGCGGTTTTCCGTAGAGAAATTCTCACTGAACATATATAAAGAACTGTGTGTGAACTGGAGGTCTAAAATGACCACTTTAGCAGAATCATAACATGCACGAAAAAAAAAAATCACAATAATCATAATCTTTATTTATCTCGACATCAAAAATTACAGGCGCTGGTAGGTATATACACAATCTTAAATAGAGAATGGTGTCTGATGTAGGACAATCCTGATCTCGATACAGATCACCTCTCCGGCTTATATAATATAACATTTTAATTTTAGCAAAAAAAATCAAGATTATAGAGTTAAAACTGGAAGTAGTTACTCAAAAATAAATAATTGAAATTTGACAATTAACCATAGGTAAAGTCGGAAAGTGAAAATCCATAAAATTAAGTGCGTCTGTGACCATTAATTATAACGTGATTCATATTAATATCATATTATGATTCTGTTAAAGCGGTAATTTTAAGCCCCCTGTTCTTACCACTATCTCATGATAGTCGTAGCGTAGGTCGTACCTACGTAACGTAGGTATATCTGCGCACCTCCGACTCGTTAGAGATATTCTCCGTCTAAAAAAATCCTTATAAACTTCTGATGGACCAGTGTTCTTGTCACCACCAAGTATTGAGAAGCCAGTACGAAATCTTCTGCGCTGCTGCGTCAACAGTCTAAATAAATTATTTACGCACATCTTCTCTAACGGCAACGGAACTAAATGGCCATCAATATATTCCAAGCGGCTGGCACTGTATGCCACGTGCATCAATAATTGTTGGGTTCAAAGACCACAAACGAAGTCATTTTCCTCGTCTCGCGTAATGAACTAATGATAGATAGGACGGGGGTGTCATTATTTTGATTCTTTGATTGTCTTCATGGGTTAAGAATCTTCGGAAATATTTACCGTCCTCTGGTAGGCTCGGCTACATAATAATCGTCTCTCCTGATCGAATTTCGGCCATCCAGCAGAGACTGACCATCAACGCAGGAGCCATAATGGTGCACATGTGGGCACAAATAAGGACGGGCATAGGCGCACACTCTTTTCTTGGTAAAATAATAGTCAGGCACTCGGCAGTCTTTGTCTATTTTCTATTTATCAACTCTCTTAGCCCTGTTCAGCTGCTAACGTTTAACCCAAAGATCTTACCTGGTTCTTTCCCACCTAAATCCAGTCATCAGATGTGTATTTTTAAAGTCATGTACATCTATAAATCTTCCGGGCTCCTGTTTTAGGTAAATATGCTTGAAATATTGAAGATTGCATGTTATGTCCATAACCGTTTTGCAATGCAATGCTTTGTTATCCAATGCAATGTCAATTGCAATGGATTGTTATGACCTCATAACAATCCATTGCAATTGACAAAAATTTCAACAAGTAAAACCTGTTATCCAATCAAAATCATTTAGTCATCAAACGTATGCAAAAACTAAGCACCTACTCGTATACTTATTAAATAAAATCTAAACGACGTTGTTATTCAGTCGACCTTTAGCATCTCTGTACCTAAGAAAATCATTATTTTGTGAACAAACAACATATTTTGCCAGAAAACCACTTAAAAGTTTTATTAGTTTTGTTCAACATATTTTATTTGAAGTCAGAGCGATTGTGTGATTATAAATGTAAGTACCCTCAAATGGTAAATCGTTTACCTATTGGTAAAATCTTATTCGGCAGCCAAATAAAATTGTTTGCATAAATTACAAACTCATTTGTCTCTTTCATTTCTTTGATCTGTTCTATAAAAGTCTGGAGCTCATAAAATTCATATTGGGCATTACTTAGATTGTAATTGCTGCCAGCCTGTACTGTAGTATCTATAATCTAGACTATATCAATAAGTCTTTCATGCGATACTATTGAAATGCCAATTTCTACTGCTTGTATTCCGGAGACTAAACTATCTTCTAAATATTTTGCTGCATCTTTTAGTTTTTTGATCACATAGAGACCTTATTAATATCGAAATCCAAAGTGATGTAAAAAACCGGCCGATTGCCTGTCGGGCCACGCGCAGTGTAGGGTTCCGTAGTAGCCCGTTATATTTTAGATTTAGGTATGCTCCTTGTGATTTAGTTTTTCAATGCAAGTCTTTACCTGTTTTATACAAGCAACTACTTAACTTTAAATTTAAAGAATTTAAGTATTCTAAGGATTTTGTATTTTGTACAACACACCCAAGTTCAACGACTATTACTGCTAAACTAATTAAGTTATCTTAACCACTATAGTTTTCCTTTAAAGTTCATGAAATGCACTATCATTATGAATTTTTCCAGATTTGTCAAGCCCGCTTTTAGTGGGGGGGGGGGGGGGCGCCCTACTGGCACAAAAATTTGCATTAAATTTAAAAATAAAATTAGCAACCCCTGAGTCATTTCGATGGGGTAGACGACGAAAAAAAAAATTATCCCCACTTCACAATCTAGAGGAGCTACACTAAAAAAAATATTTTTCAAAGTTTTATTTTAGCACTTTGTCTGCGTAATTGATATACTTACCCAATACACACCCCTACAAAATTACAGCTTTCTAGTACTAACCGTCTCTTAGCAAAACCTAGGACAGACAGATGGACGGACATGACGAAACTTTAAGGGTTCCTTCGTCAGGACTACGGAACCCTATAAAGGATTCTAAATCAAATCCATTTCCTCGTCCGACCGCATCTCCAAAATAGCTATTTCCATACCTCGATACCCTGCCGAACTGATGAGGGTACTCATAAGCAATAAAACTCCCATCCCTTTTGTGAATCCGGGAGCCACTCGGTATAGGAAACAAATTATTTCCCCTCCCATAATCGTACTCTTTTTTTATAGTCTTCCGGTAAACAATCATCCGCCAGTGCCTCTATAATAAACCTCTCCACACCATTAATTTTAAATGTACATAAAACATTTACGTTTGCTCATAAAAATTCTCGCCGTTTCGTAGTTCAGTGTCATGTTTATGCTGATAGACAAGCGACTAAGAATCGATCCAGTCTTCATGATTGCCAAAAGTAGACCTTAACCTTAACCGGATTTTAAATATCTAAGCACGGAGGCCCTACATAAAAGGTCCTCAAAAATGTCTGGCCAACTCAAGGTTGGTCGATAAGTGAACAATGTTTCAATGCCGAAAATTGTATGAAGAAGTCACAAAATAATATCCTATAAAGAATAAAGACAGTCAGTATGGACCTGTTTTAGCACATACGTACAAGTAGTGTTTACATTAAATTTGTAAAGAACATAAGCACAATAAAACCTGTTTTAGTATGTAAACACTTATACCAACATACCACTGTGATTAGAAAAAAAATTACCAACATGCCCCGAAAAGTGCTGCAGTTTTTCGTTGCTACATCAACGAAAAACTGCGGCACTTTTCGGGGCATGTTGGTAATTTTAGCTACGAGTATCCGTTATCATTAAGTAAATTGTTTACCCGTCCTTCAATTTTGTTTGTCAACCAAAAACAGCAGTTTTATTGAACCCTCATCATGACTTCGTAATGCCTGTCCGCTATTGATGTTCAAAACAGGGTTGAGTCCGATGTCCTCAAATGAAGGGGGGTGAATATGTAAAAGCAACTGTGCCTCGTTCACTGGGATTCGGATCATTGATTTTGTCCCATTTTAAAAGGACCTTTCATAAAATCCTGTACGTTTTCCATGTCGTTAGAGCGTAAAGGATGACTAAATTACGGTATTTTATATGAAAACCCAGAATTTTTCACCCGTGATCCTCCACGAAAAGAAATGAAATGAAAACAGAAGTAGATTACCTTTTGTACTCAAAGTTAAAAGTAAAATGTCAGCCAAGGAAAAATAGCATAGTATTTTTTTAAGGTGCCAATCTCTGGAAACTTTCTCAGTACGATTTTCTGAAACCGTTTTTTAATTCTTTACGAATATTTCGTGGTAGCGAAAGCCTTTGGACATTCAAGAAGATTGGCAAGTTGTCAAATACCAGAGATCTTTGTAGTCAACCCAGAAATTCAGTACATCTACATAGCTTTTATCTGTGCGCAAACAACAACATCTTCTAATTAAGATCCCAGAAATTATATATTATATAGGTATATATAAATATATTTATAATTCTAAACTATACCAACAAACATGGAAATGTATTTAAAACTTGTAGTAGTACTAGAAGCAAAGCTCGCGGGTGGTACCAACCACATAATTATATATTTACTGCCTCTCGGCTATTTATGGCAAATTGTTTAATGACCGCATTACGTCAGATGTATAGGTTCCAATCTAAAAATATCGTTTGTATTTAATGATGAAAGCAAATATTTGAGACGGCCTTTCAGCAAATTGGAAAAGCACTTAAGATGCCATGTATGTATTTTAGCCGTGAAGGTGACAGTAAGCTTTCAGATGTCAGTGTCACCCTAGAAAATACCTCTAGTTGGATGTTGTCTTTGATTTTTGGCTTCCAAACTCAATACTACCCAGCAAAGCAAAGCTACTTCAAGCCATAATTGCCTACAAAACACTTACTACCCACGCCTAGTTTAGTAAGCGAAATAGCTCATAAATGCAAAGCCACGTATGGGAAATCATGTTGAATACCGGAGCTTGCACGCCTTATATTATCTCCATTTTTAGGTTTCCGTACCCAAAGGGTAAAAACGGGACCCTATTACTGTGACTCCACTGTCCGTCTGTCTGTCACCAGGTTGTATCTCATGAACCGTGATGTCTAGTACAGTTGAAATTTTCACAGATGATGTAGGTATTTCTGTTGCCGCTATAACAACAAATAAAATAAACAACTAAAAACAGAATAAAATTAATATTCAATTGGGGCTCCCATTGTTGTATTGTATAACGGGCTGGTGTCCGCAACTCCACGTCAAAGCGCGTATTTTGCGTATGGGCTATAATCCACCACGCGGGCCCAGTGCGGGTTGGGATGTCACATGTCTTCTAAATTCTAGGACATGCCGGTTTCCTCACGATGTTTTCCTTCACCGTTTTGAAAGCAGTGGTGATGAAATAAATTAAACAAAGTAATGCGCCTGTCTGGGTTCGAACCCACGTCTTACTGTTCGTAAGTCGGGGCCGCCACCACTGGGCCACCGCTGCTCCCATACAACAAACGTGATTTTTTTGGCGTTTTGTCTAATGTTGTATTCATAATGGTACGGAACCATTCGTGCCCGAGTCTGACGCACTTGGCCACGCACTTGGCCGGTTTTATTGAATCAAATAGCATTGTCCTTCCAAAGATCGATTGAAACATAGAAAATTTGAAACATGAATGAATAGCCTGTGAACCACAGGTTGACAGTGAAATATTGTCTTTCTTTCATGCGGCGTGTCTTTATTCTCCGTCCCCTCTAGATTGCTACCATTCTTGTTTCCAGTGACATTTCTTTGTTTGTCCAGTTCATCATCAAACATTGAAAATAACACATCAACCAGTACATACGTAATTTACTGTCTACGTAACTGCAGGTTTGAGGGGTTCCGAACTTCCGATGTAAATATGATAAATTATGTTATGATGGTATCGTATTCCCTATGTCCCTAATGGGCTTTCACACCTGGCTACATCGTAATCCTTTGCCGAGTGTGAATTAGGGGAGCCTCACTAATAGTCAGGACGATTATCGATAATTATACGTTGGAAAAATGGTGGTAGTTAATGTGTCATCCTGACAAAATAATTTTGTATAGAGTTGTCTAAAACATTTTAATGTGTCATCCTGACAAAATAATTTTGTATAGAGTTGTCTAAAACATTTTTTATGTTTGGGACTAACGATATCTTTCTCTTTGTTCTGATTTATTCTTTAAACTCATTAAACAGGATAAAAAGTATTGATCCAGGTTGTAATTTGTAAAGTATCTGGGTGCCAAATTTCATGCATATTCCATTTAGCCGTGTTGGCGTGATTGAGTAACAAACATACAAACTTAATTTGATTAAACATCTGACATTAAAGGCGGACTCAGGGATTTATCACCTAATTTTCTAAGCACGGTTCTTCTTAATATTTCTAATTAATCTAGTGTTGTGCTAACTGAAGTCTGTGCTATGTCTCCGCTAGGGGTGACCCTCTGCCACTCTACTAATGACCTAGCCATCCTGCCGCAGGCCCAATGAGCTGTGGGCCAAAATAGCCACTTTCTGGAGCCCTGACATAGCCAGAAGGCGTCGCGGCAGACCTCGTAGAAGATGGCGGGACGAGCTGGATAAAACCAACGACCAGTGGTCCACATTGGCCCTGGATAGAAAAAACTGGAAGTCATGGGGAGAGGCCTTTGCCCAGCAGTGAGATGACGCAGGCTAACAGTATCAGTACTTACCTATATTTAATTTACGTTTTCATTAAGAATTTTCGAAAAATCTTTTCTTAATTTTAATGCAGGTACTATTAAAATGTTTATAGGTTTTTCAACTATAGTTAAACTTTCATGTTTAGTGCATCGAGCAGAGAGAGTATACCTACCTCCTTTTCAAAACGAGCATACCTCTCTTATTCAAACGATAAGTGTTATTAAACTCTTAGTTAGTTCCATACTGTCTGGCTTGACGGTCATATTTTGTGTCTTTGGAAATTGCACGCCCAAGAAACAATTCCTATTAAAGTCAAGTAGGTACTTCGATGTCTCCGATGTATTAAAAATCGTGACACGTGTACAGCTGCAGAAGCGTCCACTCTTATTAAATTGTCTGATCAGTTGTCTTCGTCGAACTCTGCAATTTAAAGGTTGAAAAGAAATTGATCACGCTTACTGAATCTTTCTTTCCTTTTTCCACTGAAGCTTTAACTATAACATGATATCACGCTTGTAATCACAGAAACGATAGGCAGAGGCGTTATAGCTGGCGAAATGTGGGTCATTTCGCCAGTTATGTTTAAGTCCAATGCTATAGGGGGCGAATCTATTGCCATCAACCGGGACTACTTGCTAATGGTGCTACTGAGAAATTCCTGATGGAAAAACCCAATAACACTGCCTGAACCTAGGACCTCATGCTCAGTAATCAGGCTTACGACGACTAGAAGCTAACTATAGCACCCCGATAGCACTAAATAAAACAGCGTCTACAGTTCTATACATATAAAGGTGATGTACTTCAAAAAAAGAATATTCTCCACTGAAAAGCTTTACAAATTATGTAATCTGCTGTCAGTGAGCAATATGTACATCCTTCTTATCATACTCAAAACGCACAAAGAGATACCATATGATCCTAAAATACTAGAAAAGAGAAAGAAACACTTTATAGTAAACGTTCCCTCAACTAAAACTGAATTTGCCAATAGACAATATAAAAAACGCTCTGCATATTTATACAATGCAATTAATAAACTAATATATATTTATGATAAAACAAAATATGAATGCAAAAAAAAACTAGCAATGTGGCTACACAATTTAAATTATGATGACACAGAGTTACTCTTGCAACGTGTGACTTAATAATAAATAATTTAATGATGTTATTTGCTTAGTTCGGACACATTATGTACACTCATTATCTCTCTCTCACACACCCACCCACGGGCGCACACACGCTTATACATTTATCGTACTTTGTTTAATTTTGGTTTTTTCTTTATTTTTACTTATTTTCTGTTTTTGTTAAATACCTATTTATTTTGTATCTATAAGATGTAAGGGAATGAGCGGAGCCTTCCACTACAGGCATTTTCTATGTCTAAATGGAGATTCCTCGACATGTTATGTAACCCAAATTTATACGCAATAAACTTATTTTTTATTTATATCTGTCATTCCAGCTTCTACATTATTTCAACGAAAAATATCACATTTTCATGATACACAATCTCTCCGACGAAGATATTAAATATGTATCTAACAAACAAGTATTGTGTCACACGGCAGATGGCGTACATGAGAAGTGAGAGCTCCTTGGAGACCTTTTGTTTCTAAAACGGTAAGATGAAACGAGTTTTAAAAGAGAAGAGAGCTTGCTTTTGTCTTGGAATAAAACACAGGACACTTGACATCATGTCTTGTGTTTTAACACCTTCAAAACACAAGAGACACTAATGGAAGCTTCTAAATATTCAGAACTAATATGGAGTACTGTACAGGGTGTAAACAACCTCATCACGAAGCCGTCAACCAAGCATTCTGTACATCAAACTAAGTAACTTTACGCAAAAATTATTGCTGGGAAACGACTTCGGCCCCCAATATCTCCCTAACTAGAAGGTTCTCTGGTATGAAAGGTATGGTGTAGAACAAAAAGATATTGCAATGACGGGGAGAACAAGTGCCTTTCGGCTTCGGTATGAGGTTTTACACCCTATATAACACCAAAAATTTATTACTCGAAGCAGCTATGGTGCAACTTATAACTGACCTTTTAAGAGACGGAGAAGCTCAAAACAGCGACAAAAAATATACAAAGCATATGTGGGTGAAAATACCGAGAGTGTATGTCCTACACTGACATTGTTGATGGCGTTCTTCAGAAAGGTCAAGTGCGTAATACTCGTAAACGGTGTGGGTACATGACCAAATTAATACGCGTGGACGTACCATAGGGAGTATGTATGGATTGTAGCAGGTGGTGTTTTGTAGTTCTATCCACCCCTTTACGAAAAAGGCGTGAGGTTACGTATGTGTATGTGAACTCCATATGTAAAAAAAAACATAATTTCGAGCATGAATTTTATATTTAGGCTGACAACAATCGCCACTCAGACCTTTCTTATCGATCCCACAAAACCCACAAGTTTATAAAGAATGAATTCGTTAAAGCGGACCCAAAACTATCGATGCGCCTTTCCCGCCAAACCTCCGCTATCAGTGGTGAAAGGCTAATTGGGTCAGCGGCCTTTTCAGGCCTCTATTCAGAGAGCATATCGGGATATAGGCGGTGGGGATCCAATCATATCAGTGACGTTCACTGGTTCAGTCAATCAACTCGCAGTCTAGTGATGTTACACAACAGCGGTGCTGACGCGTGGTTTAGCGGCGACCGTATCGCAAATTGGCAATATGTAAGCGATTAACATACAATGCAATATGTTTGTGTTTGTTAGACCTGCGACTAACCCCACACAGCTTTTGATTGCACGTTTACGCAGCCTACATGGTAGAGGACAAACGGCAACAGCTGTAGATACATAAAACATCGAATACTGTAACAACGTACAGTACCAGCAGAGAGTGACCAGCATTTGCACTGCAGAACTAAGGTAAACGTACTAATACTCGTCGGATTTCGGAAATCACTGACTTTGAAGCGCTACTGTGTGTTAAATATTTTTGCATGACGTGATAGAGAATTTATTCGTTATTCTAAGTAATAATTTTTTTTAAATCATTTTGATGGGTATAAATAATTATTAAGGCAAAAGTAAAAAAAGGGCGATTTGTACCAATAGTCGTCTGATTTGTACGGATACTCGTCAAATATTCCCAGTACTCGTCAACTTTTAATGCTGATATAAACTCTCTGCTCTTGAACATAAAGTTCAAGATAAGTACATTTTTTTGTGCTTGAATTTGTTAAGCATGCTTGTGCCTTTGAAACATTAGGTAGATAGATAGAAAACCAAATCCCTATTTAGAATAGCAGGTTATAATCTTTTAGAAGAGCAGGTATTCAATAAAACAGATGGTTGCATTTTAATTTATATTCCTAAAATCAAACGCTTGGAATCACAATGCTTCGCTTGCTTAATGGTAGCGTCGTATGAGAGCAGTGGCCATCCAAATAAAATATTATCGGCAGCTGAATGCCACTTCTTGTAACCCATGATGATTTCCCATCCGAAATTGCTATATATTCATAGAAAGCTTCGCCAGTCATCCAGCCTCTTTTTGTGTGCCCTAATCCCCAATCATTGGGTGCTGAAGTCGAAATTTTGTAAGGGATTGACTTAAGCTTAAAAAGAACCATCGGCGGTGCCAATTCACCTGATGCATTAGCTGTTAGGAGAACTGTTACGCACTCTTTTTCTCCACTTGGTATTATATTGTAAACATTTTTAGACCCACGTTTCGCTAAGACTCGGTTGTCAGCGGGGGACAAAAAAAAGGCGCTCTCATCGCAGTTAAAAATTCTCCGCGGGTCTTCAGAAGTTGCCTGTAGCTGAGCAGTACAAAAATAATCCTGAACTTGTTTGAACCACGTACGAACATCATCTTCCGTGACTAATGCTCGAGATTGTGTCAAATTTTGGGACACCCTCCGACCCACTTCAGGGTGACGCTTTATGAATGACTCGAACCAATGTCGACCTGGTCTATTGTTAGTAAATGGGTTACTACGTTTGAATTTGGTAACTAATATCTAATAACTGATCTGATGTTACAGGAAAACCACTTTCTGCCATGAAAATTAACCAGTTCTTTAAATGTTCTTCTTCTTCTGGAGTTAAAGCAGTCGTTGGTCCTTTAGAGCAGCCGACTAAACTACGCCCTTTAATCTTGTCATTTAATGTGGTCCTTGGCACTTTAAATTTTCTTGCTGCATCTGATGTTGTGGCCCCTTGATTTACAGCTTCTATGGCTTTTAAAAGGTCCTCTTGCTTGTAGCTTCTTTCAGTCATGATCTGTAATTAAAATTACGATCATGCAATCACTAGGTACACACAATCAAATAAAAAAATCTTACTTAAGATTACTCTTTACCCATCAATATCGAATACGACAAGCAACGAAGTGGCAGCGATAGAGTCTATGTCATTTTAGTTTTAAAACTGATTTTAATAATGTTTACGTCAAAACTAGTTGAATGACATAATTTTTATACAGGCGCTATTAAGAGACGTTAGGAAGACGCGGTACAATACACGTGATGACATGCAGTTATTTCGAACAAAAAGCATAGTGTAATGCGTCGCAAGCAAAAATTGACTGTTCTTAACAGTCAATTTTTGCTTGCGACGTATTGTAATCCAAGCGTAGTAGAAGCAAAGGCAAGTGGTAGACCTACTTGTACCCAAAGCGCGTAGATATGTATCGCGTGTCCTTAATCGAATGGCGGAGGCCTACAGCGGCCAATATATACCTAACAAAAAAACGCACGTAGAAAGTGCATATAGAAAACAGGGGGTTTAAACCATTAAGAAACAAAATAATTGAATCGAATAACATGACTGTGTGTACGTGCATCTAGAACCAGCAGAGTAAAATATACCCCTAAGAAAAAGCTTAAAAGAAACGCAGTTTTATCAACAAATGAAGTCTAAACCTTAAATATGTTTGTACAAGAGAGTTAACAATTTTGTAAAAGTCCCGATATTATCTATTTATTCGCATTTTGTACTGTAAAACACAAAATATCTTCATTATGACGAGTTTAGGTGCAACTTTTGAGTATGTCCCAGTAGTCGTCATAATAATTCTAAAAATGACGGGTTTTGGGTCAAATGGGAGTTTTAAAGTACCAATAGATGTCTCATTAAAAAAAAATATCTTCTATGTTAAAAGTATTCCAAATTGCATATTACATCGTTAGCAAATAAACTTAACTAACTCATTAAACAAAGAAACTTACCGCAGACCCCACTGGAGTTATGTAAATCAAAACACAAAACCACGTGCTGAGTTTCACGTTTGACAGCTGAACTTCACGAAAAAACGATTTTGTTAGGGCACACACGTTTCGACTAACATATCTCCGACGCCATATCTGTTAAAACTCAGTGTTGTCATTTCAATTGTGCAATATGTTACCAACAATATGTTTTCATATAAACCGGCCCATTTTAAGTTCAGTAGAAAAAAATATACAAGTTTTTAGATTAATTGTCGACTATTAGGGGCATGACGACTTCACCCGCGTTTACCTTAGTGTAGTCTGAGCAAATTGCGCTATTTAGTTGAATGTATGTAATTGTCTGAAACCTGGCTTACGTAGCTACAATCAATAGTGTGTAAGTACTTTGACGTCAGAACCCTATTTAGTTAAGAGGCGCAACAAGATCTATATTACACCGCCAAATGTCCTTGAACCGTACCTTTACCAAAACAGCTAGGTACAAGCTATGAATATCCGGGGTTTGCCCGTTATACTATCTACATTTATACAGGAAGGAGCTAGTTGGGTCAGCGCCCTGTCCGGACCTTCGTACCGAACCGGACCAAATAGACGTCAGAGCATACTGGTATAGACCGCATTAACCTTGCACTTGCAATCAATTTGGAGCAAACGGTTGGTGCCTGCGTGTCTGGTTTCAATTGAGTTGCGAAGTGTGATTGCTATTATGAGAAAATGACGACCAATCATAGATCGGAACGGCATTTGTTTGTGAATAAATGCGTTACGTGATTGGCCTAAAATCTTTGTCATCTTTTAGTAAAAAATCTACTAATTTATTCAAATTCAAATGTTTTATTTTAGATTTAAATATCCATATTTATAAATGCGAAAGTAGGTAATTTAGTTTGTCTGTTGATTATGATGTTATTTGGCACATCGGTAAACTACGTGCTGTGTTAGGTCGTAGGATACCTTTTAATCCCGCAGCATAATTCTCCTTTCAATGGCGAAACCGCGAAATATGTCCCGAAAAGCAGGCTTATGTAACAGTGTATCGACACCACATGTTTTACGAAGCCTCCAATGTTGGTGGTAAAGGGAGTGAGAATATCGATAAAAGCATTAGCAGCGTCAATGACAGACGATTGTCCTTGATAGGTGAGTCCAATCGAAGCCTCTTTTATATTGTGTATCGGATAAGTGTCTTTTGAGGATAATCTAAGAGCATTTTTGCTTCACTCCAGAAGATTTGGACTTTATCTCCGTTCCCTTGCGTAAGCAAACTAATTATGTGAATATGAGTTTCAACTTTCGTCCTACATTCCGAAGGTAAACATAGTAAAAGTTTCTTGACAAACAATCTGTAGATTGCAGCAATTCACCCAATTTCAGGAGGAAAACAGACTAAGTAGAACTAAAGTTCTGAAGTTCAGGTGCCAATTGAAGGTACTTTGGAAGTCTAATCAACGATTGGACTCTAACCAAAGCTATTTAGTTGAAATTTTATCGAAGCTGGAGATATAGTAGCTACGAATAGGGAATATGCATGAAATACAAAACTCTTTTTATTTATTAAAAATGCCTTGTGTATTGGCCCATAAAAACATTGTGGTACACTTGTTTAAGTTGCTAAAACATCACTTGTTATACAATTTACTGTTTTATGTAGCATGTTTTTGGTGAAACGGAACGCACATAAAATTAGTAAAATTACTGTAATAAGGCCAAAAAATTTGATGTAAACAAGGCAGATTGTGGTAAATGACGTCACATCATGGTCGCGACAGTCACGGACGTTTCAACTGTCATAGAAAATTGCAGGAGTTACAAGCAGTAGTTGAACTTAATTTTTAACACTTTTCTTGGGTGGATAGTACCGTATTTTATTGATTTAAGTGAAAAAATTACATGCATATTCCCTATTATAAATTGCCTTCCTCGTTCACAAGGTGATATTCGAAAACTTCTCAATATATGCCTTACTTTTTTAACCGACTTCAAAAAGTAGGAGGTTCTCAATTGGATTGTTTTTTTTTTTATGATTGTACACCGATCGCGCTGCGATTTATGATACGATTTACGTGATTCTTCTTTAGTTCGATGCGGAATAGTTGCCATTTGGTCCCATAAAAATTTAACATAGTTTGGTCCAGTAGTTTTCATTTTATAAACATTTTCAACCGACTTCCAAAAAAAGGAGGTTCTCAATTCGACTGTATTATTTTGTTTTTTTTACCTCAGAACTTTCGACTGGATGAACTGATTTTAATGATTCTTTTTTTCATTTGAAAGCTGGTGCTTCTCGTGCTGATCTTCGGAGATATACAATGGAACTCTTCAAAAATAGACGGCAAATCTGCCGTGATTGCAGCATTCGCTTGGATGTTTATTGTTGTTGTTTACAATACTCCCAAATTTCGACAGTTTAGGTATGTTAAGTTCCATTTATTGGGGATAAGCCTATTACCATGACATGTATTGTTAACAATGTAAAATAAATGCATAGAATATTACAATTAAAAATGGAAACATAAAAAAAACATTTTTGCAAAAAAAATAAAACCGACTTCAAAAAACACAAAACAAAAAAAAAACTAAATGAATCGAACAAAGGTCACCGACTTCTGAAGCTAAAGTTATTATTCACTTTTTTGTGTTTTATCACTCTAAACAAAGCGGATTAATTAACATCAGAAATAGCAGTGTTTTTTTTTATATCTATAAAAATACTAAGTTATAAGCATTTGAAACTGCTGATTAGACAGAGAGATCCGATACAGCGAATGACGTCATTAGCTGCATCGACGTACAAAATCCATACTAAATTGCGTTTATCTAGAAAGAGATAGAAACAAAAGTTTAACTGTTGTGTTGTTTGGCCGATTTATGTCTTGTCGCTATTTTTCATTGCTTTTATAGTACTTACTTTAACATTCGGTATCGAAATGAAAAAAGAAAATTTATGCATATTCCCTATTCAAGTACCGTTGTCTTGGTTTTTCCCAAAACGTGTAGGTATTTCGACAGAATTAAGATATTTTTATGGAACCAATTTACAAAATTAAATGCAAATATAATATCGAAATCGTTTATTGCCATTTCCAATGGCGGATTTTAATGGTGGATCCTTTCTAGGGGGCTCGAGAGCAATTCCTCCCTTCAATGCACTTAATCAGGATTAGGGTCGTGCATTTTCCATTTGCTTAACTCAGCTACGGCTTAGGGGATGAAAAACCAGTTATGTGCGCGCTTTTGAAGATTCGCCAACGATAAGTTTTAATAACATCCATTTTTCATTGGAGAAATTGTCTTGCTTTGTCGTATTACAGTTTCTGTCTTGAATTAAAACCCTAATATGAACAATAAAATCTACCTCACCTTTTTCAACTATGTTGGGGTTGGGAACCAGGTGGGTCTAAAATGACCGCTTTAGCAGAATCATAATAAGATGATATTATGAACTGCATTACAATTTTTAAAATGGTCACAGACACAGTTAATATTATGCGAATTGTAACGTAATTCATATTATTATCCTATTATGATTCTGCTAAAGCAGCCATTTTAGACCCCCAGATGTCACTGAATTCCAGTATTTTAAATGGAGCGAGTGCTTTTCCCCACAACGGCCACAAACCATGTAGCTGGGAAATATGATACCCATTGGTTATAGAAGATGGGTTATCCAACTTTTGAGCTTCTGAATACCCGTGACGACTGTCAACCCATTTATAGACCTGACGTAACAAATAGTTCAAGATTAAACAGACGTTAAAGGAGAGAATACAGATAAATTTGTTTTCGTTTGTCAAGGCTACAGCATAATCATTAATACTATCGTAACTATTCCAGTTCCCATTACAAAACTTCTCGTCTTACATAAATCCAAACAAACAATAATATCAATTTGGCACACTTCGCATCCAAATATCATGTTTATCAGTTTTTATAGTTGCCTATCTACTGCAGATCGTTCCCAATGTCCACTGCCTGCCTCGACAAATCTGGATACAACTGGTATTCATTTGGAGATAATCAACGTTCCCCACTATGTTCCATCTCACTCTATCAGACACGTTACAAGAAGGACAACAATCTCGACATACCTATTGTTGATTCTCTCAAAGGATTTGCGGTTTAGTAAGTAGTATTGGAATCAGTTGACGAAATTCTGAGCAGAGGGATGTGTGGACCAATTTTTAACTGGTTTTGTTTGTCTGTTTTGCTCTGTATTCCGGATAGTTCGTCCGCTGGGAGTTGATATAAATCATTAATTCAGCAAGCTTTGTTGCATTGTCTTCAGTTCTCTACGTGCCTGCTTTTACGTCTTGTAAGATTTAACAAACGAATAAAAGATTTTTTGGTTATATAAAAATGTTTTGTCGTAATGCTGTGTAATGTGTCACTTCACTGATAGATTTGACTCTTTTTGATGAGTCGCTGATCTTAAACCCAAATCATTTTTCACCGATAAATTCTTACGAGTTTAGTATTTTAATTTTACATAACATAACGCCTACAAGCCCATATTTTGCCAATTATATTAAAGTTCCATGTACCAGGCGAATAATAAAACGTCACGCCTGTAATCCCCGAAGGGATAGACAGAATAGTACCTCTAGTACACCCACAAATACGAAAATATTCTACCGTTATTTATTCCATTGACGAAAAACCATAAAAATCTCCTCGCGATACAATTCAACAGTATCATTGTGTCGCAAAGATGGCCGCCATAAAGTAAATTGGCCAATGTCTCAATTCGGACAGTGCTCCGTCTATTAATAGTGGTCCAAGCAGATGTGACTTGATGGAGCTGATGAATTACATCCTTTTATTGCTCTGTCAAGTTCAATAGTGGGGGCCCAGAGCTAGATTTGGTCATTGAGAAAAACTACTGGTTAATGCAAACAATTTGAACGGTTTATTGTGATTTCTATCTTATCATCATTATTTCAGTCCGGAATCATACACTGCCGGGTAGATGTAGACCTCCCATAATATCAGTCATAAATCATAGAAAATTGGTTTTTCACAAACACAAAAGAAAATATTTTAGGAACAAGATTAGGTTGGTGTTTTTCATATCCGACCACTCTGACTAAAGCTCAGATAGTCTCTTTTAAAGCCCAGACATAATCTTGGTCAAGTTATGTGGTTAAGGCGGGAGGAGACGTCCTAGAAGGACATACTTATTGGTGAGGTTCTTCAGAAAGGTCAGGTGCGTAGTACTCGCAACCGGCGTGCGTGTATGGCCAGATGTATGAACGTGGACGAGGCGAACGGAGTATGTAAAGATCGGAGCAGGTGGCGTTCTGTGGCTTCTGCCTACCCTCATGGGAAAAAGGAGTGAGTTTATGTACTTATGTATATTAACGCGATCTAGTATAGCTATAAAACTCGCACAAACACTCGAACTCGCGTCTGGTATATGAAACCCGTAATATACAGGGTGTTTGGCTTATGGACCGACATAAATTTTCAGGGGTTTGGAAGGTCATTAGCTAGTTCTACCCATACATCCTATATCCCAAATGTCACGGTAGATTACATGTTTTTTTTTTATTTGAAAAAAATACCCGAAATGTTTCCTTTAATTCGAAATATTTTTTACGTTTGTGGGTGTAATGTCTCAAAATAAATATTGGGTTAATTTGAATCAAATTTGAACAAGATTTATAACTTTATTTTATAAAAACATAATAACCTTAATAAGTCTTTTCTTAACCCTGACTCTCCTAACTACCAATTATTTTTTGAGACTTGTAGCATACCGTTAGAAAGGGTATCAACTAAAGAACTTTTTACTTTTTCTTTTTTTTTAGTTTTTTTTCTATAATAAATTTAGAAGTTGTAAAATTTCATACATTTAAAAAACAAAAAAACTTTGGTAGCTCGTAAGAAATTTTCTTGAAACCAGTTCTATCAAACAAAGATGAAGATTTAAAAGACTTTGGAGAGTACAATAAAATTTATTTTGTGCCATTACACCCACAAACGAAAAAGTTAAAATGTTATATTTTCATTAAAAAAAAAACGTATGTAATCAACCGTGACATTTAGGACATAGGATGTATGGGTAGAACCTAGCTAATAACCTCCCAAATCCCTGGGAAAATTGTGTCGGTCCATAAGCCAAACACCCTGTATTTGGGGACAAAGAAACTAGTATACAGTTGTTTAGTGACTGTTCCAGATTTTAATTAACTTCGCGCAAATGGCAGTGTAGCTGAGAGAAAATTGAATTGTTTGGTGCTTTTTCCACTTCGAAACAGTTATTAGTATTTTGAGTTTGTGACTTTCTGTGACAGTTTACAGAGATGGACAATAGTCGTTTACTACTTTCATTGGTTTTTAGGGTTCCGTACAAAAAATAAAAAAACGGAACCTTTATAGGATCACTCGTGCGTCTGTCTGTCTTTCACAGCCAATTTGCTCCGAATCTACTGGACCAAATTAGGTGAAATTTGGTAAGATGGTGTAATCCTATGACCCAAAAACAGATATGCAAAGTATTTTTTTTTTTTAAATAAGTGTCACTTTTGGGGGACAAATTAGAAAATTAGAAAAAAAGTTTCTCAATCCTTACTGTGTCATATATCAAATGAAAGGGGTCGTTATGACGAATTCATATATATATATATTTGTTATTATTGTAAAATAAATAGTTTTGATTTTATTCATGAAAGAAGACGAAAATTGACCATTCCCACCCTGATCTCCGAAACTACTGTGCCTAAAATTTTGAAAAAATTACAGATATAGTTCATTGCTTGTAGAATACAGGAAAACCTATAAGAATTCTATCAATTGAAAATAAAGTGGTAAACTCATTATAAGACTGGCATTGTACGGAACCCTCTCCACGCGAGTTCAACTCTCACTTAGCAGGTTTTTAAAAAGATGTTCCTGCTAGTATCTTAAACTTTATAGAGAGTATTTCAATCTGCATAAGAGTAATTGCGTAACACAAAATCCTAGTGCTACCTACTTTTATTTACGTTGTTTCTTGAGCAGACGAAATTTTCAAACATAGCAACTAGCTTATAGCTGCTTCGCCCGCGTACAGTTCGGGAATTGCCCTCGGGATCTTACTTCTGTTTATATTATCTGTGCTTCTGGGATAATAAGTAATATATGTGCTTTACCAGACTATAATCTATCTCTGTGACAAGTTTCATTCAGATCTGTTAAGCCGGTCTGGCGTGATAGAGTCAAAAACATCCATCCAAACTTTCGCATAGTTTATGTAAAATATGCAGGGTGACATTTTTCAACCTCACCTGGAGCGAAAGTACTCTAAATACTGAAGATAGCAAATTTAACCCAAAGGAAACATTCCTTCAAAAGTTTTTCGAAAATTCGCTTGCCGCACTCGGGAATCGAACCGACTTTTAGATAAAATAACATCCTGAACTTTTATGACATCAATCGATAGGGTCAATCATATGGATCAAATCTAATGAACGTGATAACAATTCAAGAAAGAAGATTGCAATTTGCACCATGTTTATTTGTGCAAATTGCAATCATAGCTAAATAGTTAATTGTCTTCAAAGATAATTGTTAATTAGGGAATATCATAAGTAATCGGATGGACCTTTGAGTGCTTTAGCTTATCCCATTGAATTTATAAGTTTAGATGTCATGGTTTTTTTTTTAAATTAAATTTATCATATTGTATCTTTCGTGAAAACCATTTTCTTAGTCTTTATTATTTTCGTATAAGCCTCCAAAGCCGGGAGGTCATTCAACCGGAGTATCCTCAAGGCTCCTACTTATTCCAATTAAACGAAGGAGAGCGAGGGATCAGGAACTATCCAGTTAGTTAATTAACGCTAACGGACTATTATATGTTTGGACTGTTGTGTTATATGTCGTTGGCAGATGGTTATCTTCTTGTATCTATTACTGACAGGGGAGAATGAAAGAAGGAAACGTGTTTGGCCGAGCCCAAACGGGAAGAGAATGAGTTTAGCAATGACTTACTAACCAATGTCCATGATCTCCAATGTCCCTATGTTTTCTATTAATTAGTGATTCGTTAGTTCTTAATTTAACACCTAAATTGGACATTCCGTATCTGATAACTTCTTCTAAATCATTTCCAATTTAGCCAGTTTGCTACCGTTATACCCATCTGTTAACGTATGCTTTCATATCATAATCAACATCACTTTCTGGGAACATGTACGTAACATTAAATAGCCGAGTTTTATGATCATAGTAATCTACTTTTACGAGTCAGTCAATGTTTGGCCTCGTTTCTCGCTTTCAGTAATATTTTTAATCAACATCTCTCGGGAATTAATGCGGACTTGCTTTTTCATTTCATACGATAAGCCAAGCTGTAAATGGCTTACAGCTTGCAGCAAGTTTTTGAAAGCGTCAAAAACTTTGCTTTTTCACTTGGAAAAGCAAAGTTTCCGGTGTGCTACCGGAAACTTTGCTTTTAATGTGATTTTGACGTGTTTTTGTAATTCTACAAAATATACATTATAAATCTCATCACTTTTCAAAATAACGTTAAAATTCAACAAAATTCTGTATGTATACTTTGTAGAGAAACGATATTAATTCAACAAAAATAATAACATGACAGCACCGCTTTAATCCTTCTAATTAATTAAGGTAAAGCCTTGGTTCGCTTATCTTCTCGCCTTTTGGCATTTTGGTAAATGGATAAGTTTAATTTTACCTCTTCAAACCTACGCAGAAGCCTACGCCTGACTCTATCTCCATCTAACCTAGCCTCTTGGTCTTGTTTCATCATACCTGTGGTGCGTGTCTCGAAAATTATAATTACTCCTGCTTAATCAGTATATTTAATAGTCTATTTAAGGGATTTTATTTTGAACTGTAAATAGTAACCATCTTACGTAGTCTAGAAACTGTTAAGGTTTTTTTACCTCTTCTATTGCAGTCTGTACAATATTTTAGACATTGTAAATAAAAACTACGGCGCCGTTTTCAATCTATTTGTGAAATGTACTCAATTTTATACCCTCGTGCGGTCCGAGCTTCGAGCCATTTCCACTTCAATCCAATCCCACTTAGCCATGTTTGGATGAACAATATTTACACGCAATCGCAGCCGATGTGACATTCAACGTCCGGTGTACTGCTAACACTTTTTATGACCATTACTTCATGCTCGTTTTCCCAAAAGGGGTATACAACGTTAGTTTTGATTATCCTTAAACCTAAAGGGGTCATTGTACTCATCATTTAATTTTTTTAACTTTTTCTTTTTCAACGTTTACTGCTTATTTTATTTATAAGGGAAGAAAGTTTGAAATGGCCAAAATCGCTAACATGAATCGTCAAAATGTAGTAAATTATGTTTTTTTTTTGCCTTAAGGTGAAGGCGTCAGGGTAGCCAGCGAAATTCAAATTTTTTTTACGTTTTTTGCAATTGTTGTAGGTATGTTGATTAAAATATTGTTCTCGACTCTAAAACGTATGTAGTAACAGAATATTCATCAATACAACCCTCCAAGTTCATAAAGGTGGAAAAATGACTTTTTGGTCAAAGTCATTCCTGCACCTGCAACAAACATAAGAAAATTCGAATTTCGCGGGCTGGTTGGAGCATTCACCTAAGAGGTTTAGTGTATACAAAGTCTAGTATGGGTGAAGGCAGAAAGATGATAATGATCTACACGCGATCATTAAACCAACGAAGCAGTCACAGGCAGTTTTTTTTTATAACCATTGTGAAAATACATTAAAAAGTGTATTTGACGGCCTTGGTTAACTCTTCTACTTAGGTTTCCTCTACGTTCGATAGAACCACGTGGTACAGTTGTTTTGTTGTCGAAATGTCTAGATCTTGCCTAATGTGCGTATTTGAATAAGAAACTGGTTTTTCGTAGGAAGTCGAAGTTTTGTTATGGTATGACATGGCTTGTTTTTGCGTTGTTTGTTGTTTGCGTTTTTTTTTTAATTGTGAGTGAATCATCTCTATAAATCATTGATGTATCTACTTGATTATGTGCATCTGTAATTAACAAGATTCTCTAGGTCTAGAGTATTTTTTTGTGAGGAAGATCTTTGATTTAATTTAGCCACTGAGTATTGTTTCTAATTTTACTTTTAGATTTTTGAGCTTATGTGTGCATCAGCTTCTTATTTGTTTTGTTAAGTTTATTTTTGGTTGTTTTATTTTTATTTAATTTCGTATTTTTATTTTCCACATAATTGGCCTTGGATCGAAGGATTTGGAAGTCATGGGGAGAGGCCTTTGCCTAGCAGTGGAATGACACAGGCTAAGAGTATTGTTTTGTCCTGTACCTACGAGTCTTAAAAATACTTTTTCTTTACTGTCAAGAATCCCTAATCTTTTTGAAACTAATTTAAAAAACATCAGACGTAATCATAATCAACATCCAACGAGATGACAGCTCTAATCTCCTGACCTACCTCACAAATCCTGTCATGTACTGGAACTACCCTCCCAACTGTATTGAGGTCAGCTACAAAGTTGATAGCCGCAAAAACTTTGTCAACGTCACGCGTCAGAAGCAGGACCGATGCCGTTTTGATAGCGACCTCGAAGTTTTTGCTAGCGGAAATTTTAACATTTTGCTTGTTCTACTTTGCCACTTGCCGTACAGATGATAAATCAGCACCCTAAAATAACTGCATTCCCCATCACATGTTTCTGATATACCAAATTTATTGCTTCATATGTTTGTATTCGTCAGCTCGTCATTGTAAAATGTGCAATAACTATTGTAGAATTATCGGAATGGTATTGAGAATATTGAGATTGCGAGAGTGCTTCGCCACAGGTTAGGTGCTGCAAGTAATATAACTACCTAGGTGTGCTGTTAAGCTACTTAGTCAGGTCACATTTTACTTAGGTACTTACCTAAAAATTTGTTCAAAGGATTTAAACTTCACATAATTTTAGTACGATATGCCCTCCTGCCTCGATTATATCCTTATCCCCATGAGGAGGTAGTATTTTGTTCAACATAGTGGTACTGGAAAAATTGTGTTAAAGAATTTACAAAACTTTTGTTACCTATACAAGAGTGAGTACAAGGACCTGCTCCTCAACGTATAAACCTCACAACAGCTTTGTTGTCACAAGCCTTTTGCTCCAGGCAATATTGCTCCGTGCTACAAGCTGACTTTATTTTCCCTGATCTATACAAAAATATAAAATATACTTTAGCTTAGAAATATCCCAGGTGGTTGAAAAACTTCTCATCTCTTAGATACTTACTTTTGAAAACTGCAACGAAGATAAAAATAGATTTCTCCAGTGATACTGAACGTGATTCGCTCATACAAACCGTGTTCAAGAGATGTCAGTTAAAACGTTCTGATCGTGATCAATTTAATTATTTCCTGAGCGTGACAACGTTCTATTCCCATAAGAGATTTCTTCATTCCGATACGGAAAGCTATAAAAATCCGTAAAGCCAGTCCGCGATATAATTTGCCAAGCGCCAGACATACCTATCGGACGTGTCTTTTATCAATATCCCATCTGGCTAGCAGCCACCCTTACCTCCCCCGGATGAGATCCCTCGCGTTCTTTGTGTTCAGATATAGCTTCCGCTTTCTAAAACGTTTTCTTAGATATATGAGCCCCGATGTTTGGCGCCTCAGAGCATGTATACATCAATTTAATAAAAAGGTTTTATTTCGGGACATTTTGAAATACTGGCTGTATTTACAAGCTGTTTATGATCCTGAAAATAAAAGTTCGAGGAGAACATTCCAGTGTTCGATTTAGCGAGTTTGCAATTTTTGAAATTGCTGCCTCTAACACTGAGTATTTTTCTTTTAAATTGCTCTGTTGATTCATCGCTGGAAATCGCTTGTTTTTGCCAAAACTGTTTATACATTTACTAAGGATTGTGTATTTATGAGTCGATTAGGTACCACTAAATACCATGTTGATTTGTTAGTTACAGACTTACAGTATAGCACAAGTTATGATAGTCGTCAATTATAATCGGATTATTGCAGCGGTCGTGAGACGCTGTGTGAGTGTGCGCCATCCTATAAGACAATACAATTATGATCTTAATCAGTTTGTGCTTTGTCGTCTTCAATTAAGACAGAAAACAACACAATTCCGTGGGAATTGAAAGGGATTAAAACCTGAAAGTTCGGAACGTAAACAAAGTTTTGACGTCGCCAGTGACAGTTTAAAACCAATCCCAGATTTTCCTTTCATTCGCCCGTCTCGCTTCTAGTAGCGGTTACAAACAAATGACTGATTCCCGCGACTCATCAGAGTACAAAGCCATTCAGTGTACCGTCGTTTAATCATAGACAATGAGCGTGCTAAAAGCAACCGTGCGATGTTATGGTCCCTATTGTCGTTTACAATAAGGCTGTATGTTTGTGCAACAATATTGTCATTATAATATGTTTTTTCTACGTTTACTTATCTGTGACAAAAACATGTTTTTCTTTTGTTATTTTAATTATGTGTTTGTTTCCTTTTTGTTTTAAAACCTCGGCCACTCTATGTTTTGGCCATTTCGACTTTGACCTCTTTAGACCGCGTTAAATCGTGTAGGTCCGTTTAACTTGGGTACGATCAAAGATTAATGTGGCTATTACGTGTAATGAACCCCGTTTAGGTCAAGCCAGATCGTCATCCGACTTAACCTTTAGCAACTAAAGTCATTAACGTCTTTATGAAACGTTTACGAGTTTAAGACTTTTTATGACAGAGAAATAATTAGATCCTCACACCAAGACATTAATGTGAGTTCCAGTAATCCACACTCAGACAGCTTAATGGATCAATATCACTCCCACTCTCTGAAAACAAGTCTGTGATCCAACAGTGGGAACAATATTAGCTTATTATTTAAGCATAACAAGACCAGCGACCATGGCAAGATGTCCTCCTTTAGAAACTTAACGTGGCAGAGGGCAAAGTAAATCGATTTAGTATCAGTGTTTTATAAATGTCGTATTACAAAGTAAGGCCCGTCTGCCGGGGCTGCGGGACTGTTCCGGGGCAGCGGGACTGTTCGAAAGAGATACCGTGGCCCCGGAACACAAAGGGCGATGAAGGAACATGGATGGGTTTTAGTAAGTAAAAGTCTGACACTCCCTCCTGCTCAGATATTTGATGATTTCTCATCAGAAAAAAAGGCCCGTCTGCAGAGTAAGGCTACTCAATAATAACCAGTAACAAACTCAAATTACCAATTAATGGCCGGAATGTCACAGCACTTGTATTTTAATGGCGGTCCGTACACAACGCAACAAATCGCAGACTAGGTGATGCATAGCCCTGAGAAGACCTGGAAGTTTAATCAGCTTCTGGAAGGAGGTGGGCTGGTTGGAGTAACGGCCACCATGGCTCACGCACAATGGTCCACTCTAGGGACTAAGTGCGGAACCGAAAACCCCATAACTAGACCAGAACTAGGTGATGCGTACAGAGACTCTTGGGTCATTGAAATCTTTTGAAAATTTTCTGAGCAGATTTGGAGACCTAATCTACTGGATGGGTAGAATGATCAGTGACGGCCACCATGGCCCACGTACAAAGGTAAACTTTAGGGACGGTGCGGAAACGAGACCCTATAACACAGAAAATGTTAGTAAAGTCATGGACGACGAGCTTTAAAAAAACACAACTCATAACAGCTATGATGTCTAAATCAATCATCCATATAGTTTTGGTCGCCTACATGCGGCAATAACCGCTCCAACCGAAGTGTACTGGCTATCTAACAGAACACATTAAAACTAACCGCATACATCCGAAATGAACTCACAAATTGCGATACAGCAATTCTGTATGTACATCATCATTATGCATGGCTTATTCCTAATGTGTTATGTTTGTGAACACTATAGTGTAATATTTGTTGCAACTATTGAGTTATAAGAGATATATGCTGCTGCTGGCTGAGAGTACGTCTTCGTTCGAGGAGTGGGCACCACTGTTGGGCCCAATTCGTTTAATAAAATAATGGTAAAAGAGAAAGAAAGAAGAGAAGTCACTGAAAGTATAGATCACGAAATGTCTTGTGTTGAATATTTACAGTTACTTAAAGGTATAATAGAGTTTGTCAACACAACGCGTCTATCATAAGATCCAGTTTCCCGGCTAGATTTGACTGCATCTCAGAGTCGGATCTTCTAATTATCTTAATCTTTTGAAAGTCTTTTTCCAATGTGTTGAATGCACCCAGATCTTATATCATTGCTTATCTGTCTATTGAACTACTTTAAGAAACCAAATTTTATAACATATTATAAAGTTTGTTTGTACCGCCTTTAAATGGGCTCACGAAGTTCGCAAGCCAGACTTCTTTTTTCTTTGTTTTCAAGGGAGCAAGTTTCTGAATGTGTAAACAGCTGTACCCCAAGCCATCATGACTTGAGGACGACAATGTTGCAATCGATATAGGGATGTGTGTATCTGTAAGGCTCTCACCATTCAGAGAATTAGAGATCCGGGACGGAAGACAGGAAAATCGCGCGCCTAATGGTAACTTCCCGCCTCATATAAGTCAATGATGTAACGTATGCCCGGAAATTGAATCGGGAATTCCGGACCGGAGTGTCTGATGACATTCAGGATATACACAGCTTTTTATACTGTGGAGTTTAGTAGCAATCGGAAGTTTGATAATGGCTTAACCCTTTCAAAAGACCATCTCAGACACTATTCTGCATAGTCCTCATGTGAATTAAGCAAAATTATGTCTGGACTTCAAAAGAGACTATGACCTCTGAGTTTGTTTCGGCTGTTTCTTCTCAGAGTAGTCAGGTACGAAACACCGGCCCCATCTAGTTTTAAAAAAAAACATGACGTGTAAAAGTGTTTGTAAAAACCTACTTGCAAAATAAACATCATTTATCATTTATTTACCTTTAATTACTGGCAATGTAATATTGTGATCGTTTGAACAATGAAAGTCTGTTCTTCTCGTAGGCAGAGTGTAGCAGCTGACGAATTGCTGAATAATGATAACAATGAGACAAGGACACACATACTTAAATCCGTAGTAAGAATAGACAAGACAGATATATATATATATATTTTCTCCATCGCATGCAAACTTTTTGTCTAGCACCAGTTGTTATCGATCAACTAAGGCCCAACCCAACAAAACGGCTGCCAGCTGTTTCGGTACGATATCTTTGGAAAATAAACCCGGCTACATTTTGATATGAAGAATTGTCGAAGACTATCTGTAGGTATCTCATAAGGGTATATGCTTACTGCCGGGGTTGCGGGACTGTTCGAAAGAGATACCGTGGCCCCGGAACATAAAGGGCGATGAAGGAACATGGATGGGTTTTAGTCAGTAAAAGTCTGACAGTCCCTTCTGCTCCGCCCAGAGCGGGAGAAGTCATGTGATGACTTCCCACCCGAAAAAAAAAAGACAGGGTTATATGCTTACGAGTATCTGTAGTATACTCATAAAAGGCTGTTCTTGATAAATTGGGATTTTAAAAACGTCTGCTTAGTTAAAATAGCTTCCTTTTATAGCCATCTTTTCAGTGCTGAAGATTTTATTAGATTCACAAGCAACACACCCCCACACAACTAACAACTAAGCTGTAGATTAAAAACCACCAATTCCGACTAAAATAACTCCATCTATCACTCAAAAGTATCAAAACTTTTCAATTAAAATCCGCCTCGGCGAAGTTACTATACACTTGGCAAAGTTGGACAGTTCCCATACGTCTTGCAGTCCGTGGTTATGATTCAGGCGACTTCACGACTATTCGCAGGGGTGCATGGCATTAGGTGAGGGTGCGTTGCCCTTTGTAAGTGACTCATATTTAGACGGAGTGTTGTAAGTTAGAAGGGATGGCGGCTCTGGTGTCATAGGACGTCCTCTGGGATACAGGACGAGTGAGTCAGCTTCAGGGTTACAGGGGGAACCTACTCGCTAGACTATAATAAATTAGGGGATGACTCAGCAGTGTGAGGGTTTTTTTGGGCGTAGCTACGAACTTTCAGTAAAACAAATAGATCTGTAAATTAAAGTGGCTTTTCGCGTTTGTCTATATGAGTGCGTTAATCTTCCAAACTGCGGAAAGCGTTTTGAAACGATTTTCGCTATTATTTAGATAATTTGATCCGGAAGATTTGTGTACAGTACATTTACCTATATCAACCTGATTTTTCAGGTCTCAAAAACCGTGCGGGTCGCTATGTGAATGATAAAGCCACTATAGACTTGAATGATTACATGATCCTTGAAACACGTTCATTCACAAACAAGTTACATAACATTTGAATTGTAAACTTAATCCATGTTACAACCAGTAGTATAATGTTACATTCATAATTATTTACTGACTGCCTTTACAATTTTCATTTAGAAAAAAATCTTCGCATAAACTTTAAATCTAAAAGAGGTTAAGATTGCAAGTTTGGATGTATGGAGTAATCTTCTAAACTACTGACCCGATTCCGAAAATTCTTTCAGTAATAGGAAGCTACATTATTATCCCAGAGTATCACAGGCTACATTTACAAAAAAAAAACAAGCAATACGTTCCCGTGGGATAATTTCCTACTATAACACGAACGAAGCCGCGAGCTAAAGTTAATAAAAAATAGACGAAACTTTGCAACTTCTTTTCTTTGCAGGTATTTATTGCTCGTTTTTTTCATTTAATACTCCCTGTAGCGTTCGTAACTTCTCCAAGTTGTGTTAAGTTAGTCTCCTCAGTTCTTATTCAGTTATGCTCTCAGTGTTGCAAGGTTTCCTTGTTGCTCCGCCGCCGCTTATAACTTGGGCCGCAAAGTTTAGTTTATCGTTGACTAAGGTAATAAAGTGTTTACGAGTGTCGACTGTTAAATGCTTTGTGGTTGTCGTGTAGTCACCAGAATGTGTTGGAGGTATAGGTAGGGGAGGTTAATGAAGTTGTGGAAACCATGTAGTATTGTTGCAAGTACGGCGGTCACAACGAGTCTCTTTATACGCAAAGTAGGGACGGTTCTTAACGGAATAGAAGATTTCACCAATATATTGCCAAACTATTTGGATATTGTGGTTGACATTGCCTGAAAATATTCGTCAGTCATGACATTGACTGAAAATATTCGTCAGTCTTAATTTAGCGTCGAGATGAATCGACTGCATTTTTAGGGTTCCGTAAAAAAAAACGGAACCCTTATAGGATCATTCGTGCGTCTGTCTGTCTGTCCGTCCGTCTGTCACAGCCAATTTGCTCCGAATCTACTGGACCAAATCAAATCAAACGGTAGGATAGTGTAATCCTATGACCCAATGAATATGCAAAGTAAATATATATATATTTTTTAATAAGGGTATAAGGATATTAAAAGAAAAAGTTTTGCAAACCTTACTGTCTCATTATTATCAAATGAAAGCGGTCGTTATGAGGATCTCAAATATATAATTGTTATTATTGTAAAATAAATAGGTTTGATTTTTCATTCATGAAAGTCGACGAAAATTGACCGGGGCCTCATCTCCGAAAATACTGAGCCAAAAATTTTGAAAAAGTACAAAATATAGTTCATTGCTTGTAGATTACAGGAACACCTATTAGAATTCTATCAATTGATAATAAAAAATAAATTGGTAAACTCAGATAAGACTTTGGCATTGTACGGAACCCTCTCCGCGCGAGTTAAACTCGCACTTGGCCGGTTTTTAAAATATCTTATGTTTCACAGTAAGTAAATAAGCTAACTGAAATAAAATATTGTTAAAAAGATCGATAAATAATAGAGGTGCCAAAATAGCTTACATCTTGTCGTGTATGCCCAAAATCCTTGTTAACTCCAGCAAACTTCAGCTAAAACATCACTTTTTGCCATATATTCAAGAATAGCTAGGCACCGTGTTGGTACTAGCTCATAAAATTCAGTTCTTGCTTCTAGAAATATTATTGCTGCATGTCTAAATTATAGCTTCTCCGCCTCTTCACATAATTCATTCGAAACTGCGGCTAGACGCACGTTAGTATGGCAAGAAATATAAAAATGGTGGAAGCCACCTGCATTATGTTAACTGCTACTACTGCCTCGTACACGCCCTCGGGCGATTCGCTTTGCGTCAAGCGACACGCGCGTTTTTTTCTTCCTTAGCGTTAGTACCGTCGCATCGCGTTGATTCGTGGCATGCTTCAAAGAACTCCTTTCATTTGTTTGCTCCGCAATCGCTGCCGTAATGGTGCAATAAAATTACACGTGGTCGTTCGTCCGAATTCAAATGCCTTTGGAATTCGGGCGAACGACCAAGACAGATAAATGAACGGAGTACCCGAATCCGGATACCCAACGCCAATTTTCCTTTCACTTCAATTCGTACTTTACTAGTTGTCACAATGACTTCATTCAAACTACTCGAAGTCGATAGCTCGTATCCCGTTGCGATGACCAGAGCAATCAATGCACCCAGTGTCCGAATTCGAGTAAAGTCATTCGAATACCTGAATATGGGCTAACGACCAAGTGTAATCGCGCGTATCGCTTGAACATGTAGCTCGTGACCAAGCCGTAATACATTTTGAATCGGCGCGGCGGCGGCTAGACGCAACGTCGGGAATTACAAGAAATACCAGATACAAAATGGTGGGAACCACCTGCAATAAATATGCTACTACTTTAGGCTGTTGTTTTATAGCAGCCTAGCTAAAAACTGAGTCACTATGAAAAAAAAATGTCAATAGGCTCGACCGCGTAGCTGTCTGTTTCTGTACCTACAACTTTTCGTAGCATTTTTTGTACGTTGCTACGTGGGTTCGCTTTGAGATGTTTGATCGGGGTAAAGGGCATTTAAAAAGATTGCATCATTTTGCAATTCAAACTAATAATTATTTAGGACTTTATTGTACAGACTGCTAACTGAAATGCAACCAGAGTTTAAATTTTAACAAAACATCGTAACACGCGTATCACTTGAGCTTGTAGCTCCTGGCCAAGCGGTAATTCATTCAAAACTAGAGGCTACACGCAACGTCAATATAGCAAGAAATGTAAAAATAGTGAAAACCACCGGTAATAAAAGTTGCTACCAAGTAGGCCGCTATTTCGTAGCAGCGTAGCAAAAAGCGAAGTCACATGTTCGAAAAAGAAAGTGTCCGGCTGGGCCGCGTAGCGGTACCTACGAATTTTCGTAGCGTTTTTATCCACGGTGCTACGGGGCTCGAGATGTTTGATCTGAGTAAAGATTGGAGATCATTTATGGAAATGGTATCTGTTTACAATACAAGAAAACATGGGCTATTAGATTTCTTGTACAACGATACCACGTTATAATACATTTGCATGGTCCTAATGACTTGACCAGGATTATGTCTGAACTAAGTGGTAAATATTTTATGGTTTCTGAGTTTGTTTTGGTGTTACTTTGCAGAGTAGTCGGCCATGAAAAATAGGTCCCATCTAGTTAAAAACATAGGTTTTTGACGTGTTAATAACGGGTTTCTTTAAACAATCAATTTACAGATATAAATATAATGTATAATTTATCATCATGTTGGCCGTCCACTCTAAATTTGTGCCACGTAATACTAAAACGTTTCTAATATTGAAGTTTCTTTTCTCCCGTAGCTGTTCGCCCGAAGTGTTTTCCTCAAAACTCCCCTGCAGTATAACCGCAGCCTTAACTAGCTATAAACCACTCCTCCCAGACGCCTGGTGTTACAGTCGCGTTAACTTTTGTTCGCCGCGATCCGAGCAAAAATGTGGCACCTGCATACCACAGCGCACCGCTTCACAGAGATTATTTAGTGCCTATTATTTAGCACGTTTTCTACTGAAAACAGTTTCCCATTGTGTAGTTAATGCCCTATGCCCATCTTGCAGCATTTATTTTTCTCAAGTCGCAGCACTACCAGCAGAGTTATTAGCCCTTTAGCCTTGTACAGGGCTATATTTTATTTTGATTTACTACTGAGCATGAGGCCCTGGGTTAGATTCCAAGGACGTGCAAAGTGTCCTGTTGGGCAAAAAAACCTTTCTCTCTTACAAAGAAGGCGTCAGCACTCTAATTAAGAAATAAACCATCCACCAGTTCATAATTTACCATCTTGTTTGATGCTTCAGTCAATGGTATGATTACTGAATCTAAAGCCACAATATGATGCCGTCCGTGAATTACAGTGGGTAGTCGTTTAATATGTTTTCAGTTACTTTGCAGCCGTTTTACGGTAGACTAGGTTTTCCCCCAGTAACTGCCTCAACACATTCGTTTTTGTAAACATACTTGATGAGATTTTAATATCTGCATAAGTGTTTCGGTAGTTAGATGAATTATGGTAGGTACACAAACATTTTGGCGCAGAAAAACGGTAGGCAGTGATTGCACTTTGAGCCGTTTTTAACGTTGTCATCTTTAGGGACCGCATTTATTTAGCAATATATCTTTATTCAAGGATCTAAGCACTTCGAATTAATTTACCTACTTGCAAAAAAGCCTCTGGACCTAACGGGACATAAAAACATCTTTGTAGCCCAATTTGCAATTCAGGCCCAAGGTCTAACCGCACTGCTAAATTATGGAAATATTTTGCAGGCTATAAAACTGCTTAGAAACAATGCGTTAAATTTTCATTTACTTCGACAAGTAAACAGGCAAGATTGTACGTAATAAAGTATGAACGTGGAAAGAGACAAAAGTAGTATGCGAGGATCGTTGCAGGTGGCGTCCTGTATTTTCTGCTTACCCCATAAGAAAAAGACGTGGGTTCATATAATATTAAAAGAGCACATCTCATATAAGCTAGCCTAAGCCTTTGCTACCACACATAAGGCTTATGCAAAACAGCTAATACAAAACAACGATTTTTCCTCTTCTTAAGGATTTGTTTGTTCCTCTAAAGTGAAAATATGGCACCTGCATTGGGATATAAGCTGTCCTACTTTAAAGCACTATGATTTAACCCTGTTTACATCGTGAAAAATGTTCAGAACGTATTCTAGAACTCGAAGACGTGACGAGGAATTTTGTAAGTTACGTTATTTTACGCCGCAAATTCCGTCAATGTCGTCAATATAAAACAACGTCTTCGGATTCTTTCTTATTTTGCGAAAAATGTATTAGCTTTAGCATATAATATGTACATACAGTCAAAGAAATTAATAAGCTGACGAATTTATTATAAAGTTCTTTTACATTATTTTCTGTTTCTGTTCTTTCGCATTTTTTTCCTATCTGTATCCACTTAGACCCATCCTTTTAATGAGAGAGTCCAATTGACAAATCTTCTTTCTAGCTCTATCCCGCTTTAGGTAGGGTCGTCCTTCCTAATTTTCTGGCGCCATGACGACTTGTCCTGGTAGGGTGGGTCGGGCAGTTCTTCCTCCAATAAGAACTTCGTCATGCATGCTAGTCCACCACGTAACCTGAGGTCTCATATGTTCAGGTAGTTGCAAAGCTTTCTTCACTACATGTTCCTCGTCTCTTCGCAGTCCAATTGACAAATATCAACGGAAAATATTTAAAACTATCACGATTTTTTTAAGTCAGGTGGATCTTTCTTTGTCGTATGGTTAGTGCCTAACCTGGTGTCAGAGTTTTTAATGCGGCCAATGGGCGTCTGACTTGGCTTCACAAGCCGATGAGAAATTATCTCTCAGGCATGCTAGTTTTGATGTCAAGTGGAAATTGCAATTGCATTGTTGAAATGCCTATGGCATTAAGTCCGCCTCTGTACTTTGTGCTTGAAGTGTTAAATAAATAAATTGCTCAAAGCTATATACTATTTTAACCTTTGTTTTCAAAAGATCTAGTGTTTTCTTTGCAGTAGTATGTTCAATTGTTCAGTGATGTAGCATTAAACGGTGATATGTGTTCTGAACAATATAATAATTTTAATCCTGACGAAGTTTTAAGCAACTAGACTGCTCCTAACTCTTCTATACCTAACTAAGCTGTACAGACATATGTATGGCAAGTAAAAATGGCTAGACTGTTCGGCTTATCACGCAGTCTCGTCTCGATGCTATGTATAGCCTGTCCTTCACATAATGTCTATCGACAGACCTTGTTCATACAGTCATGTACTGTTGACATGAATTACCTACTTTAAAACATTGTAACTTTTAGTATATTAACGTGAAAAAGTATTAAACTGGAGAGCCGATCCCTTTCCATGGTTGTTGATGAGATCTGATGAAGATGGTGCACCGGTAAAGGCTTGGGTTCAATCCGAGGCAGGCACATCACTTGTGAAATTCATTTCATCACCACCGCTTACAAAACGGCGAAGGAAAATATCATAACGAAACTAGCATGTCCTAAAATCAAAAATTCGAAGACTTTTGATGTCCACCACTGAGTTCTTGCGGTGGATTATGATCCAGTTCCTCTCATAGAGAGAAAGCCAGTCTCCCCGCAAAGGGAACGTTGTCGGACTGATTATGCAAAAAAGACGTGCAGTGAATTTTGAAAAGAACTGGCGAAATGGGGGTGTACGACTACACTACTATATACAACTCTGCCTTTCCTAAACCTCTCGATACAGGCTTTTATGTTATGTTTTTATTTGGAAAACTACTAGATTTTTCCTATATCGTAGGACGATATTACCGCATTTATAACTTCGCCTTCCCAAGAAGGCGTTGTCCTTGTTCAGCCACATTTATGGAGCAGTATCGCAAAGTAACGCAGATTCTGATAAACAAACCATAAAGTGCTAACTTGCTAAGGTACTAAGTATAAACATTTGCAAATAATAATATTGTGGTTTGACCTACATTCGCTAAGCGTCATAACTGTTACTTGAAAGTTTCAAAGAGTCGTCTGAAAAGGATTTGCCTATTAGGTAGTAAGTAATTTATTGTTTTTATTTGCTTTGTGTATGACGGGAAACTTTTCAATTTTGGTTTAGCTTGATTATTATCTCTATCATCAAATCAAAAGACTCGGCCCAACCTGGAAATTAATTAAACTCTGTTTAATAAAGTCAAACTCAAACCCATTCAAACCATTATTTTGAATAAGTAAACCAGTTACAGGCACTTTAAATTTTCAAAGATTCATCTGACCAAATCTTTGAAAATTTAAAGTGCCTGTCTTCTTGAGATAAAGCTAGATCGAAGAAAGGGCAAGAATCTCGATGGACACTATTTAAATCAAGTTCTTCTAGTCATGTCTGCTACACAAACACAGGACACCATTCTTACCCCGTGTGACCTACTATGCGGATCAATTTCATGGAAAAGAGCAACCGAATGGCCTACTAACCTATAGCTGCATTCATATTCAAGCTATTTTAAACAATAAAGCCGCTTTATCAAGCGTAGGTAGCCGCTTTATCAATCGTTGGTGAGTTTATCAAGCGTGGGTAGCAATAAAATCTTAGATTACCACTTCAATACGAACTAGACCAGTTCTTCCTACAAATGTATCAATTTCATTCCTAGGAAGGACCAATTCAATAACACCAAGAGAGTAATCATTTTATAATGTGCCCACTGCCCAGGCCTGCTCCCTGTGGAAAAAAAATAGGTAAAACTTAGCACAAAATTCTTCGTGGGGTGTGTCATATTTCATTTTTAATTTGCCAATATCGATACTTGGTCCCGCGAGACTTTAGAGTTTCTATCGCCATAATGCTTCCAAAATTGCCGGTAACCTCATAACTTCGGAAAACAATTCTGAAAGAAAAACAATTTTCATGAGTGCAATAAATAACAATTGATCGATCGTCGTCGAGGTCGACGAGAATATACCCCCTTTCTCAATGACCCTTATGTTGTCGCATGACCGCGTGTTGTAGAATAACAGCTACAATATCGCTACAGTCCTTTCACAGTTGCGTTACCTGTAAAAGCTGTAGTCAAACCAAAACTTCACTGTCACGATTATAAAGATAGAAAAAAAGAATAAGGAAAAAATAAACCATAGAAATTATAATATATCAGTCAGATAGATATTATTATTATCATAGATACTATTATTATTATTGATTATTTACAGAAAATTAGATATGTTTTTAATCTTTTTGTACAATTTTTTTATATGGATTATTATTGTTTTTAATTTATTATTTTTATTATGTTTGGATGGTACTGTTTTATTTTACAAAAAAATTCTACACAATGTATATTGTTCTGAAATAAATGACTTATGACTACTTATATTTAGAAAAGAGGTGTCAGATGTGATGACGAGTAATAGAGAAGTATGGAAGAAGCAGACATGCTGCGCCGACCACAAATTGGGATAAGGGTAGGAGAATAGTGATGAATAAAGAAAGATCACTGACACCTTGTCAGTGATATGCACGTCATGTCCCTGCGATGAATACATATTTTTTCTTTCTTTCTTTCTTTCTGATTTCTCAGTAGAATTTATCAGTAGCAGCCACAAAATCTGACAATAAATCCAACGGCCCGGTTGACTTGACGGCAATAGGCTCGCCGCATTACATGGGACTTAAACTTAATTGACGCAATGTGAGTGTACTACTGGGTACGCCTCTGCTTAACCCTTCAGAGATTACAGGCGCGATGTTATGTGTATGTTGTCAGTGATAGCAACATTAGCAACCTATGAAACTAACAATAATCTTATTGCTACAAAATTATAGATCACTGATTTTGACATTGGTTCTAGGTGGAGGTAAAATAGCAATTAAAGGACTGTACGTCATTAGCAATTCGTCTATTTCTGTACAATCATAGTCATAACGGGGGAAATTTAATCAAACTCTGTCTAGACAACAATAAGGATCTAGTTCAATTTCGGCCGGTTTTAAGTTACGACAGATATGACGGTCTGGAGCTGGACAATTCTTTTTATTTATTTTGTACGAAGATTTGAGTAATTTATCATGGAGCCTAAATCTTTCTTTATAAAGTTTTGGAAGAGAATTATTGTTTTGTCTTCTTATTGTTTTAATACAATGCCATGTTTGCCAATGTTTTATTCATGAGTGGTAAGTTTATTTATAAACTGGGCGTAAAGGAAAAGCTTTCTTTATGGCTGTCAATACAACGCGTGTTACATAACAGTGTGTTTCGTTTTTCCATGTTTCAGGCTGTCGCGATTAAAACGGTCTAAACTTAGCTTTACCTTAATGTTCAAGTAGGTTATTAATGAAAATGGTTTACTTTTCATTAATAACCATGTTATCCCTAAATGGTGAGGCAGAGGTGTTTTCGTAGCTGCACCCACTTACCGCCAATTATGTTTAAAGTCCCATAATCTTCTTCTTAGCGTATCGATTTTCCTTCCAATTACACGGTGTGGGCCCAGTAGGTGGCCACGTTTATTCCAGCGGTAGAGACGCTGTACAGGTCGTGAAGAGTGCAGGTAGACGGACACCCGGGACACTCCAGCAGATGGGGCATTGTTTGGTCCGGAACGCCGCACTGGCACTCGGTGTTGGAAGAACCAATAATACCCCATAATAAGGGACGAGCTTTTTGACATCAACTGGCACGGATCCGGACTCCGTGCCTGCTACTGAAAAATTACTGATTTAACTGCAATTGCTTTATTATCTGTAATTCTGCTTCAGGTTTAAATTTTTTCATGTTACTAATAAGTAGGGGTGGTTTTCTGTATGACTTCTTCAAATTGTTCATTTACTATGGACACTATGTAGTACTGTGTCCCTTGATGCTTTTCGGTTGATTTTGTTCCATGAAAAAATACTTGATTTGAATCGCTTTTTAGGGTTCCGTACCTCAAGGGTTCCTTTTTTACTTTCTTGTCCGTCTGTCACCATCGATTTTATCAGGAACGTGTGGACCTAGCAAGTTGAAATTTATACCAGATACTGACGGTCTATAGTCCCTATTAGGTATATAAAAAGCAAAAACATGGAAAAAAAGAAATGGGCAAATTTAGATTTTTGAGAAAACTTGCAAGTACCAAAATTTACCTTAATATTCAACTTTTTTTATTTTTCGGAGTTTTCCCTTTTCTTGTGCTGTAAGACCTTGCTTTTACCCAAAATTGACAGTTCTAGGTCAATCGGAAGTACCCTATAGGTTTTGGATCGAAAACCTAAATGGTAGTTCCCGTTTACCTAGAATCACGAAATTTAGCGAAATCTGACAACCGTAAATATGTAGTTTAATAACAAAAAAAAACGATTTTACAAATATTACAAACTTATTATTTGCGGTGGGTGCAATAGCCATTTCATGGGGTCGAACAGCAAAGTTAAGATTTGTCCTTTAAAAAGTTTGTACGGAACCCTCGGTGCGCCAGTCCGACTCGCTCTTGGCCGGTATTTTTTAATGGTATTTCGCAGGTCCGGCTGGCTTCTGCTTAACCAGATTATCCTGTGGGTGCCTTGAGTGTAAGGCCTTTTCCTTTTTTTTTGTTTTTTTTCGGATGTTAAATCATCAAATGACTTCTTCCGCTCTGGGCGGGGCAGGAGGGAGTGTCAGACTTTTACTGACTAAAACCCATCCATGTTCCTTCATCGGCCTTTGTGTTCCGGGGCCACGATATCTCTTTCGAACAGTCCCGCAGCCCCGTGAGTGTAAGGCCTCCAGCCAGATTTTAATCTCGATTTAAATCACTGGTTTAAATCATCACAACCCTGCTAGCAAGTTGGTAAACCTCGCCGTGTTCGGAAGCCAAGCCTTATAAAATAAACGGCGGGTCATATTCTCTACATCCTGTGTTTAACCTTCTAAGTGGAATATACCACGTCCTCACATAACTCACGATTAATGCCGAACATTACCGAGCATTGCCGAGCCCCCACGCGTTTCCACGTGCGGAAAAATAATGTTTATGATAGCACCCCTTTTATGCACTGTGACCTTCGAACCCTCACTTGATACTGTTTGCTTGCTTTGAATAATACTGTGTCGGGGAAAACGGATTTTATAAAGACGGCGAAAGATATTAGCCCCGACAAGGCGAAGGCAAATAAGAACAAACAGAGACAAAAAAGAAACAACGTCTTTTGTAACTGTTGTCGGCAGTATGTGGTTCGTTATTATGCAAACGTTATCTGTTTGTAAAAAGTCGCTGGTTTATGAAACGACAGCTACTTTATCTGCCGTGATGAACTATCTTATAGGTTAATTCAACACTCAAACCATAGTTAGGTATATATCTAGTCTCCTCCGTGCCCTGGAAAGCACGTTAAGTCGCGGTTGAAATTTGTTTTATAGTCGTTACAGGTATGACAGTAGGCCGAAAATCTGACAATCAGTGTTACCAAAGGATGATTTTTACCGTTTGGGTTATTCGATTAACCAGTTACTGGATTGTAGAGGTCAGCTAGGTAGTCAGTAAAATACTGGTATTCAGCTGCATCCGGTTAGACTGGACAAATGATCATGAAGCTACAGCAGCCTCAGGCATAATAACTGCCAAGTCTTCTTCTTCTTGTTGTATAAATATAACTTGCTTCAGTGAAGCAGTGGGCAACCCGATGACCCCTTTTCTAATCACATCTACGACGTGTGTGTGAAAGAAAACATTGTGAGGAGATCAGCACGCCTGAAAGATATTTTTTGACGAAATGTGGCCAAAGGTCTAAGTCAGAGGCCCATGGGTTACAACTAACTACGCAACGATCAAACCTCATAATATTACACGGTTCACATAAAGCCTTTCAATTTGAATGAAGTCACTAAATGGAATCATGTAAACATAAAAGCGAATCTATCAATGTCTGCCAAACCCTTTTTAATCCAAATGAATCAATTCTGATGAATCGTGTATTATTCCGATTTTACCATATTGTAATGTTTAATTTGATCCAAAGCTCCGATAAGTTACAGTAATGTATCGTCATTAGTGAATATCGACCATTAATTTGTAAGCCAAACATTCCCCATAATAGATGATCCTCATTCATTACTGGTTCCACCTTGCAATTGCTTTGTAATTTGTGCTTCCTAACGCCTATTGTACTGACAGTTATAGATGACTAGTTATTTTGACTAGTTATTTTTGACTAGAAATTTTGATGTGTATGAGAGCTGTGCCAAATTTCATCCACATCCGTCCATCCAAATCAAATCACTTTTTCTTTGTTAACACAGGTACAGAAATACTTAGTTTTAGTTTCCCACATTTGTGAGAGAGTTTTTAATTTATGAAATGAGTGATTTTATATTTTTTGTTTTATTTTTTAAATTTAAAAATGTTTTTTTCATATTGTATTAATATAATTGTATAAATAATAATAATAAAATGTGTATATAAATAATAAACGAAATAGAAAATATTCAAAAAGAAAATGTTTTAGTTATAAACTTCAAATACATCCAAATAAGAAATACATAATTAAAATATTTTAAAGTTAATTAAATTTAAATGTATGAAATGTTTTCTGTGGCTTAAAAAGTAGGGTAAAATTTCGCATGGTTAATTGGGTAGGCAACCCCATCCCGCTATTGCAAGTTGATATTGCCGTCTTTGTCTAATCAAAACGACGGTATTGTTCTTGCGACTTGTGTAAGCGAGACAGACATAAATGTTTACTTTTCAATGTTTAGTGGTTTCAAAGCTACGTCGCGTCGTCGTCGCGTTTAAATAGTGGTACACTTTTTTGACACATTTTAATGAGGTTTGCATCTCTAGTATAAATATTTAACTCAATGGTCTAGGGGTGCACTATGAAAGGATTTTTCAAAATTGGCTCCAAGTTTGTTGTATGGAAAAAAATAAAAGAAAAAAAATGGTGACCATAACCCTACCCTACCCCCTATTATGTCTATTAATTATATTTTTATGTTAAGTGGATTCGTGGATTAATTCACCTACCCCACTAACACCCTTTCCGTTACAGTTTAAAAGGAGACAGCGTAGTAGCAATGCTCCAATATTTTTAACTTTTACTGCGTCAGCTGACGGTCTTTCCACCGCTGCCCACGCAGCTGATTGTTGTTTTCGTACTTTTGATAATTTAAACAATCACTTTGTTTTTCATCCGGCGTACTGTAACTTTAATTTACGTGTTTCTTATACAAGTTTATGCATGCGGCTGACGCATAATCCCCACTCCACCATGCAGCTGACGATTTTTTTAAACTCAGTATGATGTAAACTATTTATGAAAAAAAATCATGACTTTTTTGTTTGCAACGCTACCTCCCGTACTATGAGCTTGCTGCATTTGTTTACGACGTTGTTTCGCGGGTAACTCGGAGTCAGCCCGCGCGCGGGCCGCGCGCCGACTCCGAGGCGCCCGCGAGTTGAGTCGTATGATAGCGGCAAGCGCGCTGACCGCCTGCCGTAAGCTTTTTCATACAGACATTATAATACGGATAGTGGAAATTACGGTTTTTTCCTACTCCTACTATACTTTTCTGATTAATTTCGTTGCGGGATCCAAGACAGTTAAATTCATTCTCTGGGACTTCGTCGATCTTCATTGTCTCGGCGCTTTTCTGGTAGTCGCCACTGTTGATTCTGGCTTTCAGGAGTTACAGTGGTTTGGGAACAGTGTGGCGGGCTTGTCCCATTAAAAAAAAAAAGACATTATTATAATAGTAGCTTATTAACCAAGGGGATAAAGCAGTGTCTTCTGTCGCGGGTGACGATTTAAATCGCGAGCGTAACGAAGGACTCGAGGTTTACTCCCGAGCGTAGCGAGGATGTTAAAAACTTAAATCACGAGCGAAGCGAGGGATTTAAGACGAGTCCTGAGTGTAGCGAGGGATTTAAGTTCACCCAAGACTAAGACAGCTTTATCACCGAGGAAAATACTCTACTTTTCGTACCATTTGCGAAAAAATTAACACAATAATAATATGAGATAAGCATTTATTAAAAATAATGACAATTAAAAGTAAAATAAACTTAACGTTTATGTATTTGAAGAAAACAAAAACGCAGCAAATTCCTAGACTAATATTTTTTTGTCGGAAAAGCAAAGGCATCAAGCTCATACGGCCTCGTCGGTTTTCGTAATTTTATTTAATAATCATAACTGCATAATAAATGCGTATTCCTTTTTCAAAAAGATGTATAATGCTTTATATACAAACTCAATGGTGTAAACACAGATGTAGTTCAGTATAAATTTCGGTAAGTATTCCAATAAATCACATTCTCCCCCTAGAGGATGAATGACATTCAGTACAATTTTCTTTCCCTGTTTTTAACAGATTAAAAATGACTATTGTTATGTTCGCTTTTTGTGGCATAGAATGTCACTTTTTTGAGCAAGTGGTACGAAAAATATATTTTATGACACACGATTTAATAGTCTAATTTGAATGGCAAGTTAAATGCTGGGTTGGTGCGGTGCTTGTGTAGTGTGCCATGACCTTTATTGTTGATTTATTGTGATGATTGTGATAACGATGATGATGATTGTGATAATGATGATGATGGTGATGGTTGTGATGGTGATGGTTGTGATGGTGATGGTTGTGATGGTGATTGTGGTAGTGATTGTGATAGTGATTGTGATAGTGATTGTGATAGTGAGTGTGATTGTGATTGTGATAGTGATGTGATTGTGATAGTGATTGTGACAGGGATAATGATGGTGATAGTAATGGTGATTGTGATAGTGACGTTGATGATGATTGGGATAGTGATGATTATAATTGTGATGATTACGAAATTGGGCACATAGATAGTTTATAACCTGGATTAACATGTAGGATACTATTTATCCCTTTAGTATGATCCCGTGGGACAATTACCGAACTTCACGCGGGCGAAGCCGCGGGCACCACCTAGTAATTGATAAAACCGAGCGCTATGTTATGCCAGTAGCAAGCTTACAAATATGGTGAGCATCTATATAGCTCAAGATTACAATTTAAAGTTTCTAAAAAAATATATTTGAAAATCATGCATAGGTATGGTATGGTACCTTTTTAATTATTTATTTTAATTATTTATTATTTATTTATTTATTGGATCTCCAACAGAAACTACACAATTACATGCAAGTATGTATAGATCAGAGACAAATACAAGTGTGCGCTTCCAATTATAGGAGACCACATCATTCACTTATAATCTAGGTAGGTACATACAATAAATTTGATAATGTTAAAAATCTAAACAAATCAAAATACATTACACAAAAAAATATACAAAAGAAACAAGATGAATTACATAAAAGATGAACTATAATAACAACAGAAATGAACAATTAGAAAAAATATATTAAAATAATAATACAAGAACAACAAAATACTACGACTAGGGTACGGTGACTTGCAAGTCTTTTTTAAACCTAGCAAGTTTGCATGTAATATCTACTTGATTACGCTTCGATACTTCGTTATACCGCCTACAGAGCCTTGGCAAAACGGCAAAGTGTCCAAGGTTTGTTTTGGATCCCGGCACATAAAAAAGGTTATAGTTACATTTGCGCGGCAAACGAGATGGTGCGCTTATCTGCAGCTTTCCAAGAAGTTCGCTACAGTCAACAACCCCATTGAACAGTTTGTGAAGAAATGTGAGATCTAGAACCTGTCTTCTATGTAATAACGAGGACATTTTATAATGTTGTAGTCTCAAGTCGTAGCTCCTGATTTTTTTTGCCAGACGGTCTTTGTAGCACAGATGGTACAGAAAACGTCTTTGCACACTTTCCAAGCGTTTAGTGTAAATGTATGTGTAAATTAGCGAAAAAGAATGATTGCAAAAATTACATAATATTATTTTAACATAATTATATAAACATGGACTAAAGAAATACGCACAATTTATAATGACACATTGTAATCTTAAGTAATTTTATTTGGTTTATATTGAGCCATCATTCAAGAATTCATCTAAACTGTAGTAACATTTGTTAATACGCGATTTGTGATGCGCCTTTTTGAATTTTGTTAATGGCATATTTTTAATGACATTCGGTATTTTATTATAAATTTTTGGAGCGTTGCCGAAGAAGCTTTTATGCATTAAGGATGTTTTACATTTAACATTACAAAGTTTATTTAGATATTGAGTACGCAGCGGATTTCTTCAGACTTCAAATAAGCTAACAAATAAATGCGGGTATTTTTTCACAAATAGTGCAGTTTTCATAATGTACAATGCTGGCAGTGTCAATATTTTTACATTGTTTTTTTTTTTTCTTTTGTAGCCTTTTTTTTATATTTAGCAGAAGACTAATTTTCTTTACCATATTTTTTGCCGTTTCGCATCAAACTCCATTCGCATGTCCCTATGGACCATTTCTTTGAATTTCCTCTTCAAGTGAGTGATTTAACTTAACTACATGGAGTCGACTTGAGCTGGTGAGAAACCGACTGTTTTTATTGCATTGACATAATGGTCTTTCTGACCGCGTCAACCCGATGATCTCTCACCTTATCACCACTTCCGACGCGTTTGCTCATGTGGTGTACGTATGTTTGTGTTGACAGTCCGGTATATGGCAGCTTTACCAATATTTTATCGTATCTTTACACCTTAGTCATTCTCCATCTAGCTCAGTAACACGAGCCTGTCATAAGAAAAGAAAAAAGCCTTTCAAAGAACCATTTACACAATAAAACTACTTTCCTATTCATGCTAAAAAGCCCAGCATCAAATTCAATGATAATAACAAACTCAACGGGGTTTGCCTTCCTGAAATGAGGTCTAATGCCGAAACCCACTGCAAGGGCTCTAACACAATTTCCACGGATACTCACAACGGGTTTACAGGACCGTTTTACTTTAATTTTACGCAAGGAAAGCCGCCGTCGGATCGCTGTTCGCTAGTCAACCATAAATAACCCGAAAGTCCCACATAAATAAAGTGCTGGAATGGAAAGCAGGTATACTTTTAGGCTTAATTTATTTCTGCAGTGTCGATCTATTTTTTCTGGAACTTCTGCCTTAATCGGTTTTAAAGTTCCTCTCAGAATTTGATCAGTCTTCGACAGCAGCACTCGCTTTTTCGTATCGTAAATCAATATTTGTTAAACGACAATATCTTGCAGAGTGCTTTTGACAGGAAAACGAACACTTTACGTAGATTGCCTTTCCTAGATAAATACCTGTTTATTCCACAAGAGCTATACCTAAGCTTGATAATATTATACCAAGCCCATGTTTATTTTATCAGATCGTCGAGCCCTTCGGAACGCTCAATTTACGCCAATCAGATAATGGAGCCTTTGAGTATGAGATAATCGAATCTTTTAGGGTTCTAAGGCTCTTTTGAGCGGTATTTTTTATTACACTGAGGTAATCTCTTGACTGCACGGTATTTCTGTAGAATGGCCTAGGACTGACATATTTGGCGCCAAGCCAAAGGGCATCAACAAGACGGGTCATGAATCTGTGATCCTCAACACTGAAGAAGAACATACCTACACTACACGGCTTATGTCCTGTTCCAACACCTCCGAAATAAGTCGATATTATCTTATTTCGCACAATTTCAAATTCGCGAGAAAAGCCCTCGAGCCTTTAATATTTGAACTGCGAGACATCAATCATTCAGTAGATTATGGTTGCCGCTGTAAAAGTGTTAATAAAAAACTGATAAAACTCTGCATTAGAACGAGCTCAAATTGCTTTAACAGTTACTAAAACGAATTGCATGCAAGTCCAAGTTATTTTTAAATGACTGCTCCTAAACTTAGCTTTCATTGGTTTTATTTAACCTGTTTTAAGGCCTGAAGCAGACTGGTTGCTGATATCCCTAAACCGAACAAGAAACGTTTTGTTCTTGATGATACTTTGGAGAGTGCCATCTTGTCTCGAAATGGTTTTAATTTCAGCCTGTCTGCGAAATATCTTTTCTGGCCAAGTTGGAATGTGAAATTAGATTCTTAAAACTTTTTCCAATAGGTTCTAGAACGGCGAATGAGGAGACCAAGAATTAAGCGCACAAATCAAAGTTTAATGGGAAAAACAAAACGTGAAAGTATTTTATGAAGCGAAAGAGTTATATTTTATTGAAAAAGAATCCATCACTGACAGACACTTCACTGATGGATGGGAGGCAGTTAAAAAAGAGTAGACATTTTAGGGTTCGATTTAGTACTTTGGCAACAATACTCTATTGTTACATAATTGTCTACAGTTTAAATGGAACATCATCATCATCATCATCATTGTCCTACCCTTATCCCAATTCACTTGTGGTCGGCGAGCATGTCTTCTTATTCCATACTTCTCTATTAATCGTCATCTCATCAGACCCCTAATTTCCTGCCATATCATCCTTTACACAGTCCATCTAATGTTTCAATGAAACATACGAGTCCAAAATTGTACTTTATGATCAAACATGATCAAAACTCAGAAAATCTTGCAAACGTCAAAGAAAATCGTGTAATGATCGATAAAACATTTTCACACAAGTGATAAAAACTGCGTTTTGTGAGTTTGTTTACTGCCTGCCACTCCATATAACGTTTCTTTTATAGCTAATGGCCTATGATGTAATGGCTAATCAAATCAATCACGATGAGATAACAGATTACTGCAGTTTAAGTATAATGTAACTACTTAGTACTTGCCTGGTTTTTTAACCGACTTCATTAATGCAAGCGCTGTGCAAAGAAAGGTAATGTAACTTTTGGGTACTGTGTTTGTAAACATAGGTATTAGAAGTTTCAGATACTTAGGATCATTTATCTTGTTTGCACAGGCATCATCTAGCTAGCCTTTTCCCAACTATGTTATGGTCGGCTTGGTATTCAGCTGAATTCGGTAAGACTGGTTGTCAGACTTTCGGGCCATTGACTACCTGTAATGTCTGTCAAAGATCTAGAAATGACAGCCGGGACCAACGGCTTAGTCTGCTTTCCGTGGCACGGAGTATTACGAATGATGATGTCCTTCATCTTACTGTTGAAGACCTTGACTTGCTCCAAAACATTAATAGCATCAATGAATTCCGAAATGTCTACAATAGACTAAAGATCAATTCGTCGACCTCTGTTGTTGTCCTATCACCTTATGCTAATAAATGCCAGCCAAAACAAACATGGCTCTTAAACCGTTAACGTACCTAAACCATGGCCGTAACGGGCATGATGCCAGACACACAGTGGCATAGTTTAACCTATTCGTTTGCATACAAATTCCTGCCGTCGTCCCTCGCGAGCTATGCTGTGAACCTACACAACTATTTCCTTACATAAATTGCTGTTACATGGTATTCATACAGCATATGACGTATCAGAAAAGTGGCGTCATTTTTAAGGATGTGGTGTAGACCATCATACTGAACAACTTTCTTTATAGGCTCCACATCGTAATCTCGAAAAAATATTCAGCTGTTCCATAAAAAAATTATATACGTATTCGACCCAAGTGGACCAAGGTGCCATTGACGCCAGACCTCCGTAGTTTTTTAAGTTCACTTACAATTTAATTTTAAAGGTGTCTGGCGGGGGTTTTCCTCCACACAAAGTGTCTGGAAGTGGAGGAGGCTGCCACATAAAAAAATACAGATTTTATAAAATGACGTAGGACTGGCAGTCACGGGATCAGATAGCATTTTTTTTTTGGCGATTATGATGCGGGTTCCAACCTTCTATTATGGAGTATGGTCTGTACCCGACCTTAAAAAATCACCACACGTTTCTGGTTCACGCTGTTACAACTGTTGATACCCAGGGCTGGCAGACGTGGGCCACTCCATATCGATCGCAGTTCAAGGCTCGCACCAAGGCCGCCCGAAGCCTACATAATTCGAAGCTCGGCCTAAACGGTGCCGGTGCCACTAAAATTACCTTAGCAAATATTGGCATTTGGCTGAATTGAGTTACGTGCATTATTCTGATTGCTTTTTTTGTGAATTTTCGTGTTGAATTGGAGTGCTTAGCATAACATAACATTGACATAACATCACGCCTGCAATCCCCAAAGGGCTAAGCAGAGGTATACCTAACAGTACAGCCACATTTCGCCAGTTATGTTTTAAGTCCCATGAAACAGGGGCGAGCCTATTGCCATCAATCGTGCACAAATCCAGACTCCGTGGCTGCTACTGAGAAATTCCTAATGGAAAAACCCAATACCGCTTTGCCCGACCCGGGAATTGAACCCAGGACCTCATGCTCAGCTGTCTCACTTGCAACCACTCGACCAACGAGGCCGTCTTGAAGTGAATTAACTTTTGATAGTTATTGTAAGCTGCATCACTTTTTGAAGCTGTCTGTATAGCTTTAGATGGATGTAGCCGCAGTTTAACCAAGGTATTTTACCCGATACATTTATTGATGAAGAATTCTAGTCATGTATTCTCATTTCGTAGTCAGGTGGACTGCCGCTGCATGTAAAATTCAGTTGCATCCGGTTTGGCTGAATACTGGTCGACCAACGTAATTTATAAAACAGATATAATAGGCTTGTGTCCTGAAAAAATCTAATTAGTCCGTCAGTTAGATTATCAAAAAATATTTGACTCATATTTTTTCTTTTGTTACGTAAGCCAAAATTGACGAAGATATGACGCTTTTAAAATTCTCAATACGTCGCTATATTTTATATAGATATATAATGTTTAGTGCGTTGTGACGTCACTTATCGAAAACCACGCGGACGAAGCCACGGGCATAAACTAGTACCTAAAGATATAAAATAACTAAAAAGACTATAGCAGCAACCCAACAGGAACCTTATTCATCATCTGCCTGGCTTTTCCCAACTATGTTGGGGTCGGCTTCCAGTCTTACCGGATGCAGCTGAATACCAGTACGGAGCGGCTGCCTATCTGACCTCCACAACCCAGTTAATACTAGGTCATACGATACCATTTGGTACTAAAACTGGTTGTCAGACTTTCTGGCTACTGACCTACCTACCTGCTATGACAGTCAAAGATCGACAGCCGGTACCAACGGCTTTCTTTCCGAGACACGGATTAAACTCGGTATGTAATGGGCGGTCACCCATCCATGGACTAACACAGGCAAGGGCAGCTTAACCCGAAGATCGACGCGAGCGGCAGTTATTATTCAGCCATGAACCTTAATACTACCAGAATAAAGTTCACTATGCTTTTAACAATAAGAACTAAAATAGCTGAAAGGAACAGCAGTGAATGCTAAAACCCCCAATAAGAAATTACTGTTCCCTGGTTGACAAACGAATTTACCTACTGCTCTATGCGAGCAAGCTTGTACACAAGATTTATTAGCACTGTAGTTACGTCTCAGATCACTTTGGTCCACAGATCATGATATTACGTAATTACTGTTAACCTGATTTTCTCAGTTTACTGTCTAAACATCGTCATCCCAATTATTTGGGGTCGGCGCAACATGTTCTTCCATACTTTTACTCGTTTTCTCAGCAGTCACCTCGCTTCTAGCAATATGATCTTTCATACAGTCCGTCCAATATCGTTTCTTTGGTCTTCCTCTACTCTTATAGCCATCTAAATCCTCCTTACTATATTTACAGTCCACTGTCTAAACTTCACCGTCAAAATTGCTGTACGGCCGCCAATATTTATGTTTGACAGAATTAAGTTACGGGTATTAATCACGTAATGGCTTTTGTCGTAAATTCTACTTTGTTCACTTACAACTTTATGTCGAGCTGTAAGTTAGGCTATAAATGACAGCCGTCGTTTTATGTGATCGATCAATTTACAATGTCTTGACCTAGTGACTTCTCTGGCTGTTTCTTTTATCATTCTTCTTATACGCGTGATTTTTTCTTATTCTGGCACCCTCGAAAGATAACATTTTAGGAGCAGGCTACTACCTGCTTCTTTTACAAATGATATTGGGTGCCATTTTCCTTACTTTTCGGTATCTATTATCGAACAGTGAAAATCTTCACAATCTTCACATTTTTGTCTTCATCGTCATCTGCCTAGTGTTTTCCAATCTATCTTGGGGTCGGCTTCTTGTCTAATCGCATGCAGTGGATTACCAGTATGGAGCTAATGTCTTTCTGACCTCCTCAACTCAATAACTAAGTAAAGCGATACACACATTTCTGTCTTTATAAAACTACCATGCTAAACCCTCTTCCCCTATAAAAATATTTAAAAAACTACAAGGCTAGAACCTTGTAACTCAGAAAACACCTTTTAAAACGTCAAAACCTGTTAATATACACGTAGTATTCACGTACGTAGGTATACAGAAATGCGTCCGTGCCAATAGAATCTAAAAGCACGCCGGAGTTTAAAAATCGGTGCATTAAATAGGTCACTAGTCCAACTACCGACGCCCACTGGCGCAGCACTAACCAATTTCCCTTAGTTGATCCTTATCGTAACCGTAAGCAAGTTATTGAATGACAGGTCAACCCATTCCGGGTTAGTAAATATAGTTGGTATTAATGATTGCAATGATTGGTCCCTTGGAACAATTACGAGTAATTAAGGTTGACTCTTTAAGCGTCACTTTGCACTTAGACATGTCCATTTTGTTTTGTTTTTTCGTATGGGGAATCATCATATGACTCCTCCCGCTCTGGGCGGAGCAGGAAGAAGTGTCAGACTATTACTGACTAAAACCCATCCATGTTCCTTCATCGCTCTTTCCGTTCCGGAGCCACGGTATCTCTTTCGAACAGTCCCGCAGCCCCGGTAGGCCCGATGGGCCCTTGCGAACTCCTTCATTTTGCTGACTCTCTTTGAATTAGACATGTCCCTGTCTCTCTCTTGCATTTGAAGTTCGATAGATAGGTGTGCTAAGGTTTGACAGGAATATTGTTAAGCCTAGGTTACGTTTATAATAGGTTCAAGGCCATACATTTTTTGGAGACACATCTCAATTTTTAACCAGTCCTCAATTGGCTGGTGCTTCTGGATTCATAATGCTTGTCTTAAAGATTAATTATCTTTTAGAGTGCACGTATCTAGACGTAAGGCCTTGACAGGCAACACTCAAATCTTAGAACCGCCATAATTTTATAAAACGCCCCTATAGCCGAGTGCAGTTAAACAAAAAATACTCAAAAGGTGGAACATAACATAGTTTATAGTGGTCGGATTTTCATGAGACTTTTTTATTGAGTTTTTAGAGGAGTGGAGAAGAAAGTAAAAAAAAAACGCTTTGGACGCTCTCGTTTTTTTTTTTTCTTTGGTAAATATATATTTTTTTTCGTTGATGACTAACTTCAAATTCGACGAATTCATATAGTAGCGTAATAGTGTGACCTGCGTGCATCCATTAAATGCAAATTTGGTCTGTTTCTTTGTTCATTGTTGTCGATGTAATGCAATATTTCAATTATTTAAATTTTTTTTTTGAAAATTTCCTATTTTCTGCAATTATTTTTAAAATTTCGAATTTTTAGACCAAGATTTCTTTTAAAATTGGTAACTGATGCTTTTTCAGAGGTAACTGGACCAGAAAGTATTAATGACGACCACTTTCATGAGTGTAGTGACTTAAAAAAAAAGCGCTGAAATTTTTTTTTTAACTTTCTTCTCTATTCCTCTCGAAACCTAACAAAAAAAGTCCCAAGAAAATCCGACCACTGTGAACTTCGTTCCACCTTATTGTCTAATTGCACTGGACTACTAAACAAACAAAAACAGAATCCAGTCTGAAAATATATGTATCATAGCTTCGTGTAGTTTTGTATTGTCACGCGATATCTCGGGAGGTCACAGGTGGATATCGAGAATTCGAGACTAAATAGCGAATGTATCCAAACACGGCAAAATAACTCGAATGTAGGTACGCCAAGTCTGGCTTTTATACCTTTATTTTTGAGGAAAATGGAACGAAATATGTATGATAACAGCAAAAAGAAACCAAAACATAGTAATGTTTATGTACTATTTTTATGCTTACTAATAATAAGTGCTCGTTAAATGTATGGAAGCCTTTAGTTTCATATAGTTTTGAACACAGAACGTTCTGTATACATAGATAGCTATGTATACAGAACGAATACATAAGCTACTACCTACCTATTTCACTTAGAGATCAGTAAATATACTGTGACAGTGAGGCTTCCGTGACCGATTGATTAAGCAACTTTTCCTACGGATGTTAAAAGACTGACAAAAATGATGGATACTCTACAGATTTTATAGAACGAGACCTTCATGGTTGGGCCAAGGGTTTTGTTCCTCGTTCATCCTCATTTGAAAGAAAAGGAACAAAGAAAATATGTTTTTCTCAAACATGCTTGTAAATTTGAGCATTATTTTGACAACCTTCTTCGAGATAAATCTAAATTGTTGTACTGGCCAGATACATGCGACCAGCGGCAGGCAAAAGTTGTATGCAAGGAATTTATAGTAAAGCTGGAAGCCACACTCTGAATTAAAAACTGAGGGGAAAAAATATGACCTTGAAATTGTTTTTTAACCATACATCTCTTTCTAAATAGAGTGTCCACAATTTTTTTTTAAACAGGACTTTTTCGTTTTGGGGTTTTTTGCCAGGGAGTGAAAGCTGCTTTTTGATTCCTTGGTTTTTTGGCATTTGTTAGAAAAAAAAGGCCTTTCCTCCGACCGACTAGTAAAATATATTTGTGTGTGTGTAATGTGTAAAGTGTAGGGATGATGACTAAAAATGTATTTTGATTTTGACATCAGCATATAAAGTTGTAATGAAATGTTTAATAACATAGCTTATACTATTAAACGAGCAATATTTGTATAAATATAAATATATGTAAATGAGTTCTCGAAAACAACTCTCAACGATTTAGATGAAATTTTCAATATAGAGGTTTGCGGGGACGATAAATCGATCTAGCTAGGTTTCATGCCTAGGCAAATTCGCATTTCAGTTAAAATCTATATTTTTACACAATACTAATTAAAATACACCAAATAAAATTACATTATATAATAATAAAATATATAATAAAATTACATTCTTCTTATATAGGGGTTACACCAAATAAAAGTCTCTTTCCAGAACTGTCATAATATCAGTATCCTTAAAGTGAAGACTACATATCCTTGCATTTTGAAAAGCTCGCCTTATTGGTACAATTGATAACCATTTCTTTCTTTCAGATGTGTCAGAGGGAAACCTAAAAACAATATCAATTATTTTATTCAGATTAAACAGTCAAACCTAACGCATTTTCATGAACATTGATAGAAATCGTGTGTGACTCATGAACCAAGCGACGGAATCGGAACATTATAGGTGGAAGACATCTGAAATATGGTCACCCTATTAGATAAAAAAAAAGTCGTTTCCCAACAAAAAAATTTGCGTAAAGTTACTTGGTTTGATGTACAGAATGCTTGGTTAACGGCTTCGTGATGAGGTGTTTTACACCCTGTATATATATTTATACAAATATTGCTCGTTTAATAGTATAAGCTATGTTATTAAACATTTCATTACAACTTTATATGCTGATGTCAAAATCAAAATACATTTTTAGTCATCATCCCTACACTTTACACATTACACACACAAATATATTTTACTAGTCGGTCGGAGGGAAGGCCTTTTTTTTCGAACAAATGCCAAAAAACCAAGGAATCAAAAAGCAGCTTTCACTCCCTAGCAAAACCCCAAAACGTAAAGTCCTGCTTAAAAAAAAATTGTGGACACTCTATTTAGAAAGAGATGTATGGTTAAAAAACAATTTCAAGGTCATATTTTTTCCCCTCAGTTTTTAATTCAGAGTGTGGCTTCCAGCTTTACTATAAATTCCTTGTAACTTATCAAAGGTTTAATTTAAATTTCGAATTGGCTTGAAAAATAGAAAGCGGTATATTAAAAAAAAAAAACAAATGAACTCTTCAACGCGAGAATTTTAATTTACTCGCATTATTTGAGAAAAGTACTATACAAGCCTGGGCCACAACTAGGCATTGATGGACTTATTTATGTGTGCCGAGGCCCACATTCACACGTCCGTCCATCAATACCTCTGTTTCTGACCGCTGCAGTAATGTACTATATTTGTTCGACTCACCATTCTCCTGCCCTTATTATCCCAATTCATTTGTGGTCGGCGCAGCATGTCTTCATCTTCCATACTTCTCTATTACTTGTCATCTCATCAGACACCTCCTTGTCCGACTCTGCAATGGTTACTCTTGTTTTGATCAGTGATGAAGATGACAATATCTTAATAGCACATTCTGTATTGTTTCAGAGCGACGGCAGTTTGCTGCTAAAAAACATAGCTGTAGATGATGCAGGCCTGTACGAGTGTTCAGTAGAAAATGAGACAGCTTACGTCGACAGAGTCAATCTTACTGTGCGAAGTGAGTCCATTTTAATGATCTTATTGAAACGTTACTAGTTATATTTCCGGTATCATATAACCCCGGGCTCCGTATCTCGAGTTGGCGGTATGATACCCCCAAACCTCGGAAAGCACATTAAGCGATTAGCCCTGCGCTGCGCTTGATCTCTCTCCGGTCGTGTCGGGGATTGCATGTCTGTGCCACTATGAGAGGAAAAAAAAGAGAATGCACCTGTGATTCACACACTGGTACACTGCTATTTCCTTCAGATGGCTAGTCCCTGTTGAGACTGGCAACAATCACGTCGTCATCACCATCGCTCAGTCGGAAGATCCTTTAGATCTTAGCTAGTCGTCGGAACAAGTTTTAACTTGGGAGACGCATGACGTCAAGTTTCTGATCAGTTAATCTGCTGTCAAATCCTAAATTATAGCTGTGCTTGTACATTTACGTTGACATCAGATTAATTTATATTGCCTTTCAGAATTTAATGCTCTACCCTTGCTTGACATGAACCTAAAACTTTTCGACCTTTCTCAACTCAATACTTTTTAACCAATTATACGAGTTTCCTTTACGCCTTAATTTGTTTTATCCCGAATAAAGTTGAAGGGATGAATTAAATATTGCCCGGATGGGTCTGGAATAGTAATTGCCCAATAATGTTTAGATAATGTTGTAGACATTTTCTTAATTTTTAATGGACGAGACTCTGATACAAATTATCTTTTACTCATTTAGTATTTTACTTGTTGTTAGCGAATATATGCAATTATGCATGGTCAGGGCAGACGTGAATAGCGCACTAACATCTGGTTTAACTTAGGACGATTTTAACAAAAAATAACACTGATCACGATCGACACATCTAAACCACTCTAAACTGCGTTCTAGAGCTATCAGTCTCATGATTGCTATAAATTATTGACACTGACAGTTATTTTGTGCTGTTTCAATGTGCTGATGGCTTCTTTTGTGCAAGACGCTCTTAGAAGATAAACATCGAGCTATGAGCGACAATGCAAAAGCGGTCAGTGCTTTTGTTCACGAGGGGAAACCTACAAAAGGCCAGCGGTCTTTGGGCATAAGACTGGGGTTGTGCAAGCACGTATCCAAACTTTTGGTTCGGGGGGATAAACATTGAAACAACCAAAAAATCGCTGTAAAAACTGTACTATAATTTACGTACTTTGCAGTGGTATATAATCCCGTTTATTTTCAGTCAGATTTCGGGGGGGGGGGGAGGGGTAAATCCCTACTACCCCCCTCCCCCCCTTTATACGTGCCTGGGTTTGTGGGATTCCTACCTCACTAAAACCACTTCGGTGGTCGGGCACCATCCGCTCATGGGAGGAGGTACCGTTTTTTCTTAAAATATCTGTCTGGAGCCCAAGCAGCAAGTCCTACTAACATTTCTAAAAGGTGAACGAAAAGAGCTACTCTTGCTTGACATGAAGAATAAACTAACCTACAACACTAACTGAAATAACCCTCTCTATTGTATATTGTCTAAACTTCTAATAGCCGCAGCTAACTCACGTTGAGCGCGATCCTGCATCGCTAACGAAGTTTGAGCTACAGTTTGATATTTAACTGCCGGAGTATCCGATCCCGACGCGCTGTTATCCATGTTCTAGTTTCGCTATCGTATCTTCTATTTACAATTCGCATTTGTTGTCTTATTGATATAGCGGGTAACGGGTCTATTTTTTTTTTAATGTTCCTCTATACATCCATACTGAAGTTATAAATGCGCGATACTACATTAAAAATCTACATGGTTTAACCGTGACTTAGGTTGGGAGTTTGGGACGTAGGATTGTATTGTATTGTATTGTATAACGGGCTGGTGTCCGCAACTCCACGTCAAAGCGCGTAATTTGCGTGCGGGTGGGACGTAGGATACTTTTTATCCGTTAGTACATTCCTGCGGGATATTTCCGAACCCCACGCGTGCAGAAGTTAGTACTTGCCCACAAATACATACGTTCTTTTCTTGATTTTCGCCGAAAGCAAACATTTACTAAGAATTGGGCAGAAAATAGGATGTGCAAGTACGGTCGAACAAGCTATTTGGTTTACATTTTACAATATAATTTGTGGGTTAAACTGTAAACCAAATAGCTTGTTCAACCGTACATCCCAATTTCTGCTTGTGTTCAATAAATGACAATAGTTTTGACAGTAAGATGACAGATTTCAATTTAACAAGATGACCCAACTCACACACATTCGGGTCATCTTTGTGAGTGAGGTTCACTACTACACACACAAATCATTTATCGGTATTGATGGACCTGAACGCATTAAGAGGCAGCTGAGGGGAAAATCTGTATCTATACTTAATATTATAAAGCTGAAGACGAAGAGTTTGTTTGTTTGGTTGAACGCACTAATCTCAGAACTATTGAAAAAATATATTTTTGTTGGATAGTCCATTTATCGAGGAAGGTTATAGGCTTTTCGGCGGTGGCGACCTCTCGCGTCCGGCCTGGTTCAATCCATGGTCCGGAGCGAGAGGGAATGGGACGCCGTCATCTCCTTCTGCGAAGCGTAATGCTAGAGAAGGAGGTGGCGGAACGTGAGAGGGAGAGAACCTCACGTCCCGGCCGCCGCGGGAGACGGTGGGCTATGGGCTAGCTCGCCGTCCGTCCCTCTCATAACGACAGGCCGTGTCGACGGCGCAGGTGTGGTCCACGCGCGCCTCAAAGAGAGTCAGCAAAAGGAAGGGGTCCGCAAGGGCTAATGCCTGGGCTGCGGGACTGTTCGATAGAGATTCCGTGGCCCCGGAACACAAAGGGCGATGAAGGAACATGGATGGGTTTTAGTCAGCAAAAGTCTGATACTCCCTCCTGCTCCGCCCAGAGCGGGAGAAGTCATATGATGATTTCCCAACCGAAAAAAAAAAGCTTTTTAACAACACGCTAACGATCAATAGGAGCGGAGCATAAATAAAAAATGTTGCATAAACGCAGAAAATGTATTCCTTTTTTGAGCTTTTTCTCTGTTATGTGACGCAGACGAAGTTGCGTGGGTCAGCTAGTATATTATAAAATGAAGCTTCCTTTCGTGTACTCTATGTAACCGCATTGTTTTTCGAAACTATCATTATAATCTAAGATCTCTTCAAAGTTCGAGTGAATCAGTCTCTTCTAAGCAAGTGTGTCCAGTCCACCCTAGGCCGCGTCATCGCTTTACATCAGGCGAATTGCGGCCAAACGCATGCCTATTTAGCTCAAAAAAAACTACGCCACGGTTTTTGATGCATTTTCGCCATAATTAAGAGAATTAATTCCAAAAGATTTATGCGTATAAGACCTGAATATAAAACTTACATTAAAGAAGTGTCCACGACCGACGGTTCAAACATCGCAAAAACCGTGCGAAGCAGGCAGAGGCGAATAGTAGACAATGGAATGAAGAAACTCCTAATCAGAGTGTTAAGTTAATCACACAAAACGTCTCGAAAGAATTTCCACTTGTTTCAAGCCATGCTTCAATAGCTCCAACCCTGCCCTCAAAGTCTACGCTCAGCCATTCAACTCATCGTAGTCAAGTATCAATTCCACGTCAAGTTGAACTAAGTGCTCAATAAGTAGCCACCTGTTACAGAATTATGCGATGCTTAAAGGTTTAAACACAGCACCACATATTAATGATGCCGCTTCAAGCGAAGTAGCGCTTGAAAGCGCTGTTTTATTCCGCTGAATGAAAATATGAGCAGAGCAATGCTTCTTTTTATTTTAACGTAGTTGGACTGGTATTGCAGTTTTTATTGCAGTTTGTTTTATAGTTTTTTTTTTCTGGTATTTACAACGCGGCAGCGGTAGGAATTAAAAGGTTAATGAATACTGGAGAGTTGATACTTAAATGCGTTAGGTTTTTGCGTTGCCCTTGACAAGGAGAGTACAGTCACGACCACCAATTTGTAAACACTTAACAACTTTGACAAGTGTTTTTATCCTACTGTACTGATTAAAATTTCATGTTGTTTTGTTACGCACATAGTATTCTGGAACTCATATTTTTGTGAAAGATCCTATTAGAAGGAAGGGCCTGGTTTGCACAAAGCCTCAAACTAGACATGCTTTTGCAAGTCGATTTTATGTGTTTTTAGGACCTTTTCTGTATAATAGACTCAACAAGAAACTAAACTTTAGTCTAAGTTATAGAAAATGTAGTTTTGTAATATCGGATTATTTAGCGATACTTAATTACACGGACACAGAAAAACTTCTTAGTTTTAATGCTTTTGTACCAATTTGGTTTTTGCTATAGTTGTTAATAGACTTATTTTATTTTAAAACTTTTACTGTCCTAATTAAATTATACAATGTAAAGTGATGGCCTGAAACACAGGTTTAAATAAACCTAGATCAGGCAGGTCGCTACCTAACATTTGAATTCGACATTATCGTTACTGTTATAGTTATATATTTTAGTTATAGTTTACATATAAGCACTTATTATACAATTGTTTAAGAAATAACACTACTGCACCCAAATGTGCCTACGCTTTTGTAATACCTACTTTTTAAATAAATTATTCTTATTCTTATCACCATTACCAACTTAAAATTGTTATTTCTCCCTCTTAACGCTTCGTAGAACGTAGATAATTTACGCGAGACACAATGGCTTTTTAATTGTGTCTATATAAAGCATGACGACAGTATCATACAATTGCAAATCTATTTAGTCCGTCAGTTAGAGTATTGGAAATTAATGGACACGTATTTTTTGTTTTTCTGAATCAATGAAAATTGACAAAGATAAATTGCATCAAAACTCGGGAGTGGGGGCTCGTGACGTCAGAACTAGCTCTAGCAAAACTTATACCTAGGCGTGACGTATTGAGAATTTTAAAAGCGTCATATCTTCGTCAATTTTGGTTTACGTAATAAAAGAAAAAACACGGGACAGAAAATTTTTGAAAATCTAACTGACGGACTAATTAGTTTTTTTTTTGTCGTCTCGCCTATAAGGAAAGTGTAAATATATTGGTGCTCGTGACTGGGGAACACACTCACTTCAATATAAAAGGTTGCAATTTAAGTTTAACAGTCTTCTCAATCATAAGAAGGTCCCGATCTAATGAAGGGCAAGCCGGGCAAATGCCCAGAGCGGCAAAATTTAGGGGGCCGCCACGCCGCCGCCTCCGGAGGAGGTTGCACGAAGTTCTCAATTTTCTCTCATAACAACTTTTTTACGGGTCCTAGTGAACAGAGAGTAACTTGAATTACACTGAGTAACTTAAATTGCAACCTATTACATTGAAGTAAACGTGTTTTCAGTTACGAAGGTAGTACAGGTCCGTACTAAGTTTCATCAATGATAGACTTGCAGCTTTTCGACAAAAGATATTGCCAGAGTCCAATCGCTTCTCTTATTTGAAAATGCACCGATCAATAAATTTATGTCAAGATAGAATCAAAATATAGAACAGCGGTTAGCAGTATAGATCCCTATCGTTTCTCGAGTCACAATCTCCAGCTCTGGTTTCCAGTTGAAGCAGAAATCGGCCGTTTCATAGTCCGTTCCGGAGACAGTTATCATTAAGAATAGATTACCTACATTATTTATCTCGAAACTAAACTAAGTTAGCAAGCGGAACTCTGCAGATGTCATAGGTCATTGTTTGGTAAATGTTTTAAACGGATGTTTCATGTGATTTATGTATATTATTTTTCTGTGCAAGTCCCGATTTTTCTTTTTTCTGATTTCTCTTTTGCTTACTTTCTGACTGCTAGTGCTGCAACCGACCCCAAATAAATTGGGATAAGGGCAGGAAAATGATCATGATAAGTGTTAAAATATTGATACCCGGATATCGATATCAGCACCCCTAGCCAAGTTGACAATCTACAATCGTTAACGCTAGTAGAACTATTAAAATGAATGGGAATGACATCATCTCAACGTTACATCACGTGATCAACACAACCGAATAGAAAATTCGTAGACAAGTTTACATCGTTCAAAATGATAGAATAGAATGTTATCGTTTCTACAATGTTGATCGCTATACTCTTTGGTAGGAACGCTCTTGCTCACCATAGACTAAAGTGTAGGTTTTTTCTACAGACATTAGAGAACGAGCGATCGACTCAGTCGTGTCAACTTGGCTACTAATTTAGCTCTATCTACAATCGCTTACGCCGAGGCGTTTACGATTGTAGTAAGAGAATCGATACGAAACGTTTGTAACTTGGCTAGGCCAGCAGGTCTGCGAGTTTCGCCGTCTAAATAAATTAGACCTTGTTAAAAAAGTATTGTTAACCGTAACATTTACAGTCGTAACTGAGGCAATAAATCACACAATTGAGTCCATTGTTATCCTTTACAATAAAATAACCGTAGAAGATAAACGGTAGCGCGTGACGTGACCTAGGGAACATTGTTGTGGACGTACCTAATCAGCATTCAAGATTATCTTTTTCCTCAGATTAACATCCTCCGTCTAACCTCGTTGTTGTTATTCTGACATATTTATTAGGACAGGCGTGATCCTACTTACAAAGACAGCACAGCCACCACGAGATGTAAATTTTTCATTATCATCCAAACAACTAGAAAGTCGTCCACAGCTGAATAATACCCATTTCAGAGAACTTTCTATTTTTATTAAAATCTTAAAAATTTAATAATGTAAATTACGCGGCCGTTAGCTACGTCGAGTTTAAGAAAAAGTCTCGTAGTTTGTAGAGCAACTTTTCTGCCACTCGGAAAGCTCGACATGTCATATTTTCGTCGGGGACCACAACGTCTTTTAAAATTTTAAACAGGACTGTATTAACGTGGGCTTTGACAAGCCACACAGTCTGTTCTCTTTATTATAGTATACTAGATTTTATCCGCAACCTGCAGCCTGCATGAATGTCACAAATTATCCCATGGGATCAAGCGACTACTGGCATACTGTATAAGTATAGTATAGTATAGATAAATCTGCCTGGTTACTACTTGTGAATGTTTAGTTTGTTAGCTCTAAACTATTTTTCATTGCACAAGAGGGCCTTAGAGGACACCTATACAAAACAGCACTTTTTGCACACTACCAATGAATTTTCAAACGATGTAACTAAATAATTCATCAGAATCGATCGTTTCAAAGTAAGCAGAGAACAGTTTAAAGTGCGCATTGTGTCAGAGGAAATCTATTACACTGTTACACACAATGAGAGCAATACAAATCCAGGCGACACAAATAGCAATCTGATCAAATGGTGGTAGGGGGACAATGGTGCATGGGAATATTAGGACAGATTTTCAATATTGGATGAAAATACAGTCTCGAAATACGGCTCCGTATCGAAATGTCCTTATGTTAAGTAATTGGAACGCACCCAATTTAGGCTGTATAGGTGGCAACTCTATTGTCATTGCCTCTGTTGGATTTTCTACGTAATAAAAGTCAAACTATATTTTTCATATCTGCATTTTGTATTTAATAAAAGCAATCAAATCCACGAAATCCTTCATGGTAGCAGAGCGTGGTTTGCCGTAATTCTTCAGGAATAGCAGTAATTCTCCGAACTCCTAAAGTGCAGTGAAAACCGAAGTCGAAAAATCGCATACGGCGTCAGTTTTACCGGCAGCGTGGCGTCATCAAAATAAAAATTTAAATCTCGTCACATATCCTAAAAAAAAAATGTCTTCAAATTCGATGTTCAGCATTGATAAACTCATCGGCCGTGAAAATTATGCCGACTGAAGGTTCTGTGTGAAGGCATATTTAGAACACGAAGATTTGTGGGACTGTGTAAAATACGAGAGTAATCCCGCCAAACCAGATGTCAAACTTGATCCCGCCAAAGACAAGAAAGCCAAAACAAAATTGATTTTACTGGTTGATCCCATCAATTTTATGCACATTCAAGACGCGAAAACATCGAAAGAAGTGTGGCAAAACTTGGAAAAAGCTTTCGATGACAATGGTTTGATGAGAAAAGTGTCACTTCTGAGAGATCTCGTCACCACTACACTGGATTCTTCGAAAAATGTTGAAGATTATGTGAACAAGATTATGACGACCGCACATAAACTGAGAAATATTGGATTTTCTGTCGACGATGAGTGGCTTGGTACACTTATGCTAGCAGGTTTGCCGGAATTATACAAACCTATGTTAATGGCATTGGAAAGCTCAGGAGTCAAAATAAGTGCTGACATGGTTAAAACTAAACTTATACAAGAAGTTCAGAGTTCTGAACAAACAGCATTTTATGTCAAGAAGAAAACTTCTGTGAAATCAGATAAAGAGAGCCGTAATACTAAGTCAAAAGGCCCAAGGTCCTTCAGTTGCAATAAGTATGGCCATATAAGCAAAAATTGCCGTGCAAAGAAGAAAACATCAAATAAAACTGATGAAAAAGAAAAGTGTGAGGACAAAGGTTTTGTGGCAGCATTCATAGCTTCTTCTGTGACAACTAAGCGTGATAAGTGGTATGTGGACTCTGGTGCGTCGATGCATATGACCAATTGCAGCGACTGGATGTATGATGTCACAAGTCCGCCAATATCGGCCATCACTGTTGCCAACGAAAAGTCAATCTGATGTTACATGGTAATAATGAAAACACAATACAGATGTGAACAGACTGCCAGCATGCACTGAAGGAGTGCGCCTGTCTACAAAGCAGAAGAAGCAGAAGAAGGTCAAGCTACCTGTGACCTGCACTACCTGCCTAGAGGGAAAACAATCGAGACTACCTTTCAACAATGTTGGGTCCAGAGCTTCAGAACAGCTAGAAGTAATACATTCCGACTTGTGTGGTCCAATGGAGACTCCGTCCCTAGGAGGTATGAAGTATTTTATAACTTTCATAGACGACTACTCCAGATTAGTGCATGTATACTTCCTGAAAGACAAGCTTAGTACTTTAAATGCATTTAAAGATTATCACAGGAAAGTAGAAAATCAATTGAATAAGAAAGTTAAAGTTATACGTACAGATAATGGCCTAGAGTATTGCAACAAGGACTTTGATAATTATTTGAATGAATATGGTATAAGACACCAGACAAGAACCCCATATTCACCGCAACAAAATGGTCTCGCAGAGCGAATGAATCGCACTCTTGTTGAGAGAGCAAAGTGCATGTTATTAGATGCTAACTTACCGAAACCATTTTGGGCCCAGGCGACTGCTACCGCGGCTTATGTGATTAACCGCTCGCCTACTACGTCACTTGATAAGAGGACCCCACACGAAATATGGTTTCGGATACCCGATTTATCTAACATGAAGATCTTTGGTTCTGAAGTCATGATGCAAGTTCCCAAGGAAAAACGGAAGAAATGGGACCCGAAGGCACGAGAAATGATATTTGTAGGATATTGTGACAACACCAAAGGATACCGACTCGTTGACCCTGAAACTAAAAAGATTGTTAAGAGTAGAGATGTTGAATTTTTGGAAAACTTGAAGGTGAACAGTAACATATACTTACCTTGTGATGTTGACAGCACCGTTGCACAGCCAGCACCTGCAACTCCGACAGCTGCAACTCCGACAACTGATTCTCCGACACCTGAAACTCCAACACCTGCTACTCCGACGCCTTCAGCACCTGAACCTGAAACAGAAAAACAGTCATTAGATACATCTGATGTATTTGTTAATGATAGCTCTGAATATGAGACAAATTCAGATGAAGATAGTGAGTATGTACCTAGCAGATTATCAGAAAATATATTCAGAAACTTACCTGACAGCAACATCACCTTGCGTCCAAGAAACAAGCCTCGAGATCCTGGAAGCAATACAAAGCCCAGTTTTTATTGTTCCACCAAGACTTTAAGAGATCCGGAAACTGTAAATGAAGCTTTATCCTCTGAAAATGCTGAGAAGTGGAAACAAGCTATGGATGGAGAATTTCAGTCTCTACAGAGTAATAAGACATGGATACTTGCTGACCTACCTCCTGGAAAAAAAGTTCTACCGTGTAAATGGATTTTCAAGACGAAATGTGATGAAACAGGCACTGTGAATAAGTATAAAGCAAGACTTGTTGTTAAAGGTTATGCACAAAAGAGAGGAGTCGATTATGATGAAATATACTCACCAGTTGTAAGATACACATCTGTAAGATATCTGATTGCATTGGCTGCTCGATACGACCTTGATATAGACCAGATGGATGCAATAACAGCATTTCTGCAGGGATACTTGGAGAATGAGATTTTTATGATCCAACCGGAGCTCTATGAGGAAGGCACCAAGGTATGCCTGCTGCAAAAATCTATTTATGGTCTAAAGCAAGCCAGCCGCCAATGGAATGTGAAGCTGGATGGTGTATTGCAGAAAATTGGCCTAAAAAGATCAAAAATAGACCCGTGTATCTATAGTTGTATAAAACAAGATGTTATGTTTTTTCTTGTTGTTTGGGTCGATGATCTCATCATATTTTCAAATAATAATGATTTGAAAACCGAAATTAAAATGAAATTAAAAGGAGAATTTCATATGAAAGATCTTGGAGAATCTAAGCAGTTTATTGGCTTGAATATCATCAGAAATCGTAAGGAAGGTATAGTGATGCTTGACCAAGAAAACTATGTCAAAGAGACATTGGAGCGCTTTGGTATGTCTGAGTCAATGCTAAATTTGACATAGAAGGTGAGAAGAATGAAGACATTCCCTATCGTCAGGCCATTGGATGTTTGTTATATCTAGCTCAAGCAACTAGACCTGATATCAGTTTTGCGGTCAATAAACTTAGTCAGTTTTGTAATTCAGCTGGAAATCAGCATTGGCTTGGAGTCAAACGTATCTTAAGATATCTACAAGGAACAAAAGACCTGAAGCTGTGTTTCCAGAGAGATGTGTCACTTGAAGTCACCGGTTACTGTGATGCAGTCTGGGCCAGTGACCAGATAGATAGGAGGTCCTGCACTGGATATGTGTTCCTGTTCCAGAAGGGGAGCGTGGTGTGGAATTCCTGCAAGCAGCAAACTGTTGCCCTCTCAACTGCAGAAGCAGAATACATGGCCATGGCGTCTGCAACTCAGGAGGCTTTGTGGCTACGTCAACTTCAAGGAGAACTTGGTCAGAATGTGAACAGTGCCTTGCAAATACACTGTGACAATCAAAGTGCACTAAAGTTAGCGTCCACAGACTGTTATAAACCTAGGACTAAGCGCATTGATATTCGCTTCCATTTCCTTAGAGAACATATTGTAAAATCTAGAGTCAATTTTAAGTTTGTTAATAGTTCTAACATGGTAGCGGATAATTTAACCAAAGGTACTCCATATGAGAAACATTTGTATTGTATAAAGAAAATGGGTTTGCGTTCTGTAGGGAGTGTTAAGTAATTGGAACGCACCCAATTTAGGCTGTATAGGTGGCAACTCTATTGTCATTGCCTCTGTTGGATTTTCTAATGTATTCTCTCTGTTCTGTCAAAACTCTTAATAAAATTCAAACTATATTTTTCATATCTGCATTTTGTATTTAATAAAAGCAATCAAATCCACGAAATCCTTCACCTTATTATAGAAAATGGTCATATTAGCAAAACGACACTTTAGCAAAATGTCCTATTAGCAAATCGTCCTATGAGCAAATGGTCCTAAAAATAGGAATGGGAATTCATAACGTCATGCCTATAGTTCCCCGAAGAGTAAGGCAAAGCTGTACTACCTTTGGTACACCCTAATTTTGTTTAAGAACCATTTAGTATAGCCTGCCATCATCATCATCATCAGCCTATAATATTCCCACTGCTGGGACACGGCCTCCTCTTAATGAGAGGGAATGGGCTATAATCCACCAAGCGGGCCCAGTGCGGGTTGGTAGATGTCACATGTCTTCGAATTTTTGGTTCTAGAACATGCCGGTTTCCTCACGATGTTTTCCTTCACAGTTTTGAGAGCAGTGGTGATGAAATAAATTACACAAAGTAATGCGCCTGTCTGGGTTCGAACCCACGACTTACTGTTTGTAAGTCGGGGCAGCCACCACTGGGCCACCGCTGCTCTACCTGCCATCACCTGGGCACAAACGGTTTAATTCTCAATGGCACAAACCCAAACTTCAGGCTGCTACTAAAAAATTCCGGATCGAAAGCGTAATACTTTGCACGAACTGCGAATCGAACCCAGTACCTCATGCTCAGCAGTAACGAGGTTGTTACGATTTTATTTTACGTTGTTTTGTGGTTTACATACGTTGCGAGATCTCTCCTCCGCGCATTGATTGTTTCTGATTTTCTCATGTCATCGTATTATCCCGGAAACGGGAACGTTGCTAATCAAGCTTGTGGTGAAAGGAGGGGCGCATTCTTCTTTGGTCTTTCCTAATTTCATGTTACTTAGGGTTGGCACATTTTTTTCCTCCTCGATACAGAAGATAGATCCCCTGATTAATCTTCTGTCAGTTTTACAACATTATAAGATAAGATATATTTATTTGCATAAACATGTGTACACATACAATAATAAAAAATGCATGTAGAATGAAAGATTTGTTCAGACATGTTTGCCACATACTATGGCGTGCAAATGTTTGCATTGCGTGCATTTTTGCTGATTTCATACGTGTTTTGAAACAATTGTTTTTCATAATATCCTAAATCATGTTAACTGCTACCGATTCTTATTTAGGAACCTTTGATTTCCTGACGCTGCTCAAGACGCATCAACAGTGCAATAATTTACAAGCACACAGCATTGGTTCACGAGATTATCTCATGTCGTATTGAAGAGATTAATCAACCAATTAGGGTAGTAGCGAAGCTTACTGTAAGTGTGAGTAGTACTAGTGGATTAGCTAGACAAAGTTACATTTGTTCTGTTGGTCCCGGCTGTCATTTGTTTGTCTTTGACTTTGACTTTGACTTTGGCCCGAAAGTATGATAACCAATCTTACCAAGGGGTATCGTATTACCCAGTACTAACTGGGCTGTGGAGATTAGATAGGCAGTGGTTCCATGTAAAATACTGGTATTCAGCTGTAGGTATTCGGCTAGACTGGAAACCGACCCCAACATAGTTGGTAAAGGCTAGGGAGATGATGATGATGATGATGAAAATGTCATAAATGGATTGACTTAAGATATTGAAAGCTTACATTAAACCTATAAAAGGGCGTTCTAAAAAAAACTCCCTTCGGCAAGCCGCAGGAGGAGGTAGATTTCGAAGAAGGTTCCACACCCATATTTATTCTAGAAATTCAGAGGCTATATATAGCTAGCCACAGCTGCGCTGGCCGATTTTTTGTCAGTATTTATTTGTTTTTGTTTGCAGTACCTCCATTATGAATACGTCAGATGCCAAAAGACTTGGTCGTCATAGCAACGACTTTTTTGACGTTTGACAATTAAACGTCTTAATGGTTATGAATGGTTATCATAAATTTTAAAATTCACCCGTAAGAGTTTAGCATGGAAACTCCCTTAATTTTTCAGTTATTATTTAGAAAACTATAAGATATAAAACTATACTATAATAAAAACTTGAATAGTAAAAATTGTAGAATAAACAATTTGCTTTCAAAAAAAAATATTTGCGACACTAAAAATGTTTACCGTTTCGGAGATATAATTTTTTTATCTAAAAATTTTGAAAATTTCAACCCCCTCCCCAAGTTAGGGGTTGCATCAAAATAGTTTAAATTTTAAATTGTCCGTATTCTTACTCTGAATTATAGATAATATTATGTTACACCTCAATGCTCTGAATGATAAAGATGTTAAACGGTTCAAAAATTTTCCAAAGGAAAAAAGTTATGGCCAAAAAACCTGATATTCGAAAAATCCGCCCCCTCGCGGCCCCCCATGGACAAATTCCGCCCATTCACGAACTTAACCTAAGTTTTGACCCTTTCGATTTTTGGGCCAAGTTTGAAAGCAATCGGTGCATAATTGCGACCTGTAGAGTGTGGCTAAATTTTGCTTGGTGCCAAACATACATACGTATACATATATATAAACTTTTTAACCAGCGGTTGATTTGGGCTCTAGGGTTCATAACTAGACCCCCTACGATGAAATTTTCGGAAAACTCGACTTTAGGTGCAAGACCAATAGGTACATTTTTTCTGACGAAATCTACCTAATATATACGCAACGGTTTGAAAATGATTGCATCTTGACCAGGCCTCCTCATTGTCCACCTGGAACCTCTTTTAATACCTACAGTCCTACACTGTCGACCCGAATGGCGCAGCGGTAGTAATGCTGCCTTTCGTTCTTAGGGTCCCGGGTTCGAATCCCGGTAGGATCAAATGTTTATGTGATGAGCATGGACATTTGTTTTCGAGTCATGGATGTTTATATGTATAATAAGTAAGTATTCACAAACAAAAAAGTATATATGTAGTTTAACAACTATCTGGTGTCCATGACACAAGCCTCGTTGCTTAGTGTGGCACTAGATGGCGCTGTGTGTATTGTCCAGCGATATTTATTTATTTACTGTCTATGAATTTGGCGGTATACAAAAGTAAATCCATTTTTAAATATTATGCATTTCCCGATAAATCTCGGTAAAAACATCGGTTTCCAAGCCATGGTCACTGCACATATTGACGTAATGCACAGTTCAGAGAACAATTAATTAATTTTATTAATACGCAATACAATAATACGTTCGTTGTAATTGATTTCATATTCAATAGGTAGGTAGGTACTCCTTAAATATGGCATGTATAAGTAAATATGTATATTGGAATATATCTGATCAGTTCAATCAGAATTTGGTTTTACTTCAAACGATTGTTTTGGGTATAATATAACATTAGTTGTCGCTGAAGAGTTTGTTCCACAACTTCTTCCATTTTTACAAGCTTTTATTTAACTTGCAATGTTTGTATGTATATGTTTGTTTAGGTCAGATCTTGTAACTGAATTTTAAAACAGTTATCTGAAAACTGGTTGAGCTGAAGTGCGTATACGTTTAACTTGGATGACAGTGCATGATTAGCTAACAACATGCAACATTCATTTATTGTAAGGCAACTTTAGCCGTGTGGTAACCGGCAGAGTAGAATAGAACCAACCCATTACACTCACGGGTGTCGTATAAGGCGACTAATGTCTGAGGCAGAACACCTTGCGCCTCCGTAGACCAGAGAATGGGCAGCAGCGTTTTCTGTTAGTCTTTCATCACTGCGATCTCCAATCCGCCTGCCAAGCGTGGAGATTACGGCAAATTCCTCCCATCATGGGTGAGGCTTATGTCCAGCAGTGGACGTTATGGGCTGTTGTAGTAGTAGTAGTTTGGCCCATAGATACCTATATTATATGTACCATACAGATTAACATAAATATAATAAAATACATTTAGCTAAGTGACGTCATTCCAAATCCAATACGGCGGACCCCCAAAAATTAGGGATTAGTTTTTTTATGCATCCCTATGATATGGGTATCAATTACAAGGGTTTTCTGGGAAGAATACGAAGCCAGTGAAAACTAAAAAAATAAATAAAATAGCATTACCTACATAAAAAAAAACTTTTATTTAATGCTCTAAAAAAAGGAATAAAATAAACCTAACTTAAAAATATAATAAAGTGAAGCGTAAAGGGTTTGATTTTATTTAAAGTTTATTTTCTAAAACATATCTATTTTTTCTTTTATCTATTTTTTCATTATAATTTTTTTTTTCTTTTGCTCGCCTCGTATTTAAATATGATCACACCATTTTGATACACGCAGTAGATGGAAAAGGCCTACTGGACTGTGCCGTATCCAAACAAATTGGCATAATTATACCAATTTGTGAGAATGATTTTGTGCATTAGGTAATGATAGTCGAAATTGTTAGCCAGGGCAATATCGCAGTAAGTAAACACCACATCATAATCTAGTTATAGATCTTTAGCTATCAAGCTTATAGTTAACAAAGAACAGAACAGGCAAACAGACTAACTAATCAGTATTTAAGACTTATCTTGTCACGGCATCTAGCATTACAAATTCAGACACGTGAATCGTAGACTGATACTACTACTTATATGTCTCCGTAAGCGAACTGTAATTAGCGCTATTGGTGGCGATTCTGTTGTGCACAAACTAAACTTAATTTAGGCTATTGCTATCTTCTTCTCTCTAATAAAACGAGAAAGAGACAGACGTAATTTAGAGCTGTCAAAATTAGTTGGAACTAATATTTCCATACAAATGAAGGGTGCACGTAAAAACATGTTGACTAAAAACACGGTGAAGCGCAAGGCATAAACTAGTTTGACATCTCTAACTTAGTTCATAGCTATAGCCGTCCTTTTCTCGCACTGCCTTTTAGTAAAAGATAGCAATAGCCTAAATTACGTTTAGTTTGTGCACAACAGAATCGACACCAGAAGATGCTATCAAAGTAAAGATGAAAGCACTTTTTTTATTGGGACAAGCCCGCCACACTGTTCCCAAACCACTGTAACTCCTGAAAGCCAGAATCAACAGTGGCGACCACCAGAAAAGCGCCGAGACAAGGAAGCTCGACGAAGTCCCAGAGAATGAATTTAACTGTCTTGGATCCCGCAACGAAATTAATCAGAAAAGTATAGTGGAGGAGTAGGAAAAAACCGTAATTTCCACTTCCCTCCATTTCAGCAGGAGACACAAGGCCAATAGAACGAACGAAACAAGGCCAATAGGCACAAAGGGATGTTTACAACTGGGATAGGCCCAGTTGCCTAGCACCACGGATAAATATTAACATTAATGGGTCCTAAGTTGTGAGCTGTTATATTTGATTCCAATAATAGGTATGGCAAAAACGCTTGAACGCACGGAAATTTGTTCTAGTTTCCACAAGGTCTGTATAGTAAATAACTCCGGATGTAACCTGTACACTATCCAACATAATGTTGCGTTCATTCTGCCAAAGACTGCACTCCCATAAAATGTGATGTGCTGATTGTTCATATTCGCAGTCAGATGTGGAACATTGTCAAAAAGGCGAGTCAACAAGCTTGAAGGAAAATAATTTACTCTTAAAGTTACCATGACCGGTGAGAAATTGGGAAACACTGGTGAGAAATTGAAAGCACTTTTTTTTTATGGGACAAGCCCGCCACACTGTTCCCAAACCACTGTAACTCCTGAAAGCCAGAATCAACAGTGGCGACCACCAGAAAAGCGCCGAGACAATGAAGCTCGACGAAGTCCCAGAGAATGAATTTAACTGTCTTGGATCCCGCAACGAAATTAATCAGAAAAGTATAGTGGAGGAGTAGGAAAAATCCGATTGAAAGCACTTAGTTATAAATGATATGGCTAGGATGCAATGGCTTCTGAGATGACTAATAGAGGAGCACTGTAAAAGAAGTCATGCTGCGCCGACCCCCAATATAACATCACCGTCATAATGCATTCTAGGTACCACGCTAGTCAATGATTTAAGATCTGATTATTAGATTTTAATTTCCAGGTCCTATGAAGACAAGGTTTGAAAAAATAGGGTCTGTATCATATACAACCTCATTTTGGTTAGATAAAAAAATATTATGTGAACACGGTTAAATCATCTGTTCATGATTATGATTTCGTGCCCATTAAAAAGACACATTCTAGACTTCTAGTAACAATACCATCTTTTCTGGTTTGAAACAAACAAAGCTGATTATGAAACCCTTAAGACATATGTAAACCTCGTTAGCTAATCCAACATGCTGTAAACGTACCACAAATCAACTCAATCATATTGGCAACACTCTGTATACCCCAACGGCAGTAGTAACCAACTTATTAGTATGTATGAAAACGTAGCAATATCGCAGTCAAAGTATATCGGCACGAAACCTTTCAGATTCAACCAATCGTGTTTCCCAAGTATAAAGGCACGTTTACATTCAAGCAGTGGTGTTTAGTACCTATAAGTTGAGTGCTGTTTTATCGTAACTAGCTCAATGTGATATATCTACGCTAGTATCTCAACGCTAGTTTAGTTAAGTTGGCTTGGTACGAGTACCTATGTATACCTACATAGCCTTTTCCCAACTATGTTGGGGTCGGCTTCGGATGCAGCTGAATACCAGAATTTTACATCGAGCGACTGCCTATCAGACCTTCAAAACCCAGTTAGTACTGGATTACGGTAATGCGATACCCCTTGGTAAAACTGGTTATCAGACTTTCGGGCTACTGACTTCCTGTACCGACTTTCACAAATCTACAAATCACAGCCATTCAAAAAAGTTTTAGCGGTGAGAAAGCCTCACCAGTATAATTTCGTTAGGAAACTCACAAGAGCATACTTCTCACTGACAGCCCGAATGACTAGACTACAGTATACACTGACTTATAATACCCAACTTGAATGCACTAAGAAAGTCTTATGAAAGTTTTGTTATGACTTGAACACTGGCACAGAATTTATAATTGTTAGTTCCTGGACGAAGTTTGAGAACTGTCTCTAATAATTCCAGAGTTAATTAGACATTACCTAGTTCAGAATCATAGTGGTATTTGTATGGGTTGCAAAGTTTGATGTGTTTTCACTGCTGTAGAAAATGCATATTCCCAAACACGCACCTACACTCGCACGGTGAAAAATTCACACAAACCCGTCTTGGATGTGCTTATTACAGTGCAGTTTACACTCAAATAATAGGTAAAGAAAGAGGAGAATCATGGTGGTAAAGTCACAAAAACTACCAGTAGGCTATATGCTTCATGATTCTGGTCTCTTGATAGTTATTGAGACCTGACTGGTCCAATCCGGAGAGTCATCTATGACAATTTATTTATCTTTCAGTGCCTATTCTCGTTACTTTAAACTCGCAGAGCAGAGTAATCTGAGACTAATCTTATTACAGAATAGATTAAAAGGTTAGAAGGGCCTTGTAGGGGCAGGCGCATCACACATGTGAGCAAACGCTCATATGCTACGAAATTTGGTTCTCCGACCAACAATCGCTCTCATACTGTGACTGCGTAAGTGCGTACGAAGCTCCGCAAAAAAAACGAATTATGCCCTCTTGCGCAATTGTAACGTGCCTGAAGGTGCCAGGTGTTTAGTGCAGCACAAGAAAGGATTTATTTTCGCCGGTAAGTCTAAAAACCTGCTTTCTTTTCTTTAGTCTGAAATTCCGTGATTCGTACCAATACTTCATGCGCCATGGTGCGAGATTTCCACCGTGCGAATGTACACCTTCACCTTCCCAGCACCTCTAAAGGATGCCTTATTGCCCCACGATTGAGAAAAAAAAACTTCTGTAAGTATACCTATTTCAAAACATATTTTCTGCAAAGGACTCTTTGATGTAACCGTCCAACTTTTACTAACGAACTCTTAGAAATGCCTACCATATAACTTTCAAAAGGCTTACAGCTTTTCTATACTCTGCATTTTCCGAGCTTCAAAGTCATCCATCATTTTATTTAATATTATAGAAAGAACTTTTCTATAAAATCTTGCATTTATGTCAATCATGGTTAAGCGAAATCTAGGTACTTTTTACCATAATGTTGGTCCGCCATCATTATTGTGTACCTTGTCTGTATGCTAGCGACTTTCTTAAGGTTGCGTTTAGACGGCAGAAAGCCAGTCATCATCATCATCATCATCATCATCATCATCTTCCGGCCCTTGTTCCATTCTACGGAAGGCAATGCCAGTCTTAGTGCATAAGGCAAAGTATCATGTAGCGACGAGGGCATCGTCATCAAAGTCATCTTTGCGACACCATGCAAACTTTGGAAAGCACACTAGCTGTAGTTAATTATTTACCGAGAATAAACAGCATCAGTCTTACTTCCCACATTCAGGCACAATCTTGACACAATTTAATTAATCACTTTTAGTAATCCGAGAGAAGATTTCATTACGCATTCCAGCTGTGCTTCTTTGATATTACTCCATCCGCCACAGACTCACAGGTGTCCCTATATCGCACGTAATTATTTCCCAGCAAATTGGAGCCATTGTGCTTTTATTGAAATGACAATGAAGCAAAAAAATCGCTGTTATTACGCCAGTTCGAAGCCGTGGAAAACGGATCCGAGATTTCAACTTGATACCCAATTAATTGCTTCGTAAATCGAGTTGAAATTGGAATGTCTTTTAATGAAAAATTGAGTAAAGGAAGCCCAAGATTAAGCAATTAATTTTACTCCAATAGGTCCTCAACATTTAGATAAGTATTTACGCTTAACGTGCGCTGAAGTTTGAAACTTTTGTAAAAAGTACCCGTAGCCAAATAGCCATCTTTTCCACAAAACTTTTCATAAGAAATCCTACATAACATAAAGCATCACCAGAGTTAAGAATATTCCTCCTTAAACCCTATACATGGCCACTCCACAGTACTGAAGACGCGTACGCCGTACGAAGGCCACGTAATGACGGTCATTACGCATCAGCCAATTCAAGCTGATCTCCCACCTTGCACCGTACATCCCCCTCCACATTCAACTCATTTCGCAACACAGGAGAGGGGCAGGTCAGTGGTCATTGGTGGTTTAACCGTAGTGACGTAACGACGTGTCGGTGGCCATTTTTCTCATAAATTCGTGTCGGCTATAATGGGCGACGGTGCTTGTTCATGACATGTATTATTGAACTAAGGGCTACGCGATTACAATTGCTAATTGAGCTGGGGAAACCCTTTTACATCTATTATGACATGTGGTCAGGGGACCGAGTCTGCTATTACAATAGTGTTAGAATGGGCTATCATTGATTTTATAATTGTTGATTTTGACAAGTTTGGTAATCTACTAATATAGTGGCGTCATTATGACTTTCCAATGGTCAACCACTGACACTCCATTGAAAGTAATGGCATAGAATGGTAATCTTGTACACAATGACAAATGAATGACAGACTTACGCGGTAATCTGCTCAAATTTTGACAGTTGCAGCCGAAATTTGCTCAATTAGCACCATTTTGTATTGCAATAAATATACTTCTGGCTTCTTTATTAAAGATAATTTAAAACACGCAAATGAAAATAAATCAAAACACCGGCCGCTAGAAATAAAAACAGATAAAACGTCAGTAAGCAGTAATGTCACTTTGACAGCTAAACAGATAAACTATTATTGAATTGTATAGTTTCACATTAATCCGCGTTACACATATCTTAATGTTTTTTGCTATTTACGAACTTCTTACTACTTCAGATTGCCTATATAACGGTAAGAGACCATTGACCGACCAATGATCGACCATTATGAATTTAGCAGATAACGAACTTTTAGCAAAATGACAATGGCATCGGTCAACAATTATGATATCAATGACAGCAGACTCGGTTGCTCACTTGTTTAATTGGAATAATTGTCGTAAAATTGTTAAGGATTATGACTGGACTAGTAGGTACCTTTACTACCTTTAGCAGCAAAATCTAATAATTACCAAACCGTTTGCCAAAATCGACTAGCGTAATGGTTACGGCACCTTTTAAGTGCTTCACTTGCGTTTGACTTTCCACGGAACTTGGCTCTCTATCAGCAGGCAGACACACGTCTACCGAGTGAATTGTTTTTGAAACTACATAACCATTACCGAAAATCAAATTAGACAACCCCGTAACTCTTTCAAAATAAACTGCTCCCCTGAAATCCCCTGCCATTACGTCACATTACCATAAAACGTTACTAAAGTCCCTAATTCCCTCGCTTCTATCAAATACTCTAGCCGAATTTTCCAACCTATTCGAACTAGTTTGTTTACTATGTTAATTGGTTGTCTAGCCTACCCCGCAGATCAATAGAGCGAACAGACAACATTGAGCAAATATTTGGGTAGTGTAAACGCTCGCCTTTCGTACATAGTTGGGACTAGAGGACCGCAGGTATTGGATAGGGACGTAGCTTGGAATTCTGGTTACAACACAAACAGCCTACGCTCAGGTATCATTGATATACAATGTATATACTACTCTGTCAAGAAAGTACCGGGAAAAGATCAATAATACACAAAATGTCTGTTATTCATCCAAATTTATTTTATCACCTTCAAAGTATGCTCCTTTAGAAACGATACACTTGCGCCAACGAATAATCCATTCATCAAAACATTTTTTAAACGCTGCTTCCGGAATTGAGTTCAGTTCTCGCCGCGAATTCTCCTTTATGTCTTCTATCGATTGAAAACGGGTGCCACGAAGTGGTAATTTGAGTTTAGGAAAAAGAAAAAAGTCAGCAGGAGCCATATCTGGTAAATATGGTGGTTGCTGGATGGCATTTGTTGAGTGTTTGGTCAAAAATTCGTTCACAATGATAGCCTTGTGCGAAGGCGCATTGTCGTGGTGCAAAATCCAAGAATTTTCTTCTATCCACAAATCTGGCCTTTTTCGTCGAATTTGCTCTCTTAAACGCCGCATAACGATAAAATAATATTGTTTATTTACCGTTAGACCTTCCGGTAAGAATTCAGAGTGCACAACACCGCGATAGTCAAAGAAAACAGTCAACATGACTTTGACTTTTGATCGACTTTGGCGTGGTTTTTTCGGTTTCGGTTCAGTTGGAAGGCGCCACTCCGAAGCTTGTTGACTAGTTTGCATGTCAAACTCGTAAACCCACGTCTCGTCACCAGTAACAATGCGTTTCATGAATGTTGGGTCAGAACTGACTCGTTCTAGCATGTCCTCAGCGACTTTCATGCGATTGAGTTTTTGGAGAAAATTCAGATCTTTTGGGACTAGCCGAGCAGCAACATGTTTCATACCCAAATGATTAGTTAAAATGGTACGGATCGACTCGTGAGATACAGAAAGTTCGGCGGCTATCTCTCTCAGAGTTGAATGGGGATTTTCAGTCACTATTTTCTTCACTTTTGCGATGTTAACTTCAGTTGCAGACGTTGACGGCCTACCAGAGCGAGGCAAATCTTCCATCACATCTCGACCGCTTTTGAACGCTTTGAACCACTCATAAGCACGAGTTTTTGATAAAGTCGATTCACCGTAAGCCTTCTGTAACATTTTCAGTGACTCCGAACACGAAATTCCATTGGCGATGCAAAATTTAAGACAAACTCTTTGTTCGATATTTTTGTCCATTATGAAATTCGCAATACACACTATATATGATATTACTAAAACCAGCACTGTATTTAATATAAATAACAGATGCAACTCAAACTCCGCGCCAAAATGGAAAACAGTTGTGCCAATCTAACAACTACAAAAAAACAAAAATTTGAATTTGGAACCATAAACAAATCATCCATTCCCAATACTTTTTTGACTGAATGTATTTCTACGAGTACCCGACTACAGAAGAAGCGTTGTAAATAGGACAGTCTAAATTGAAGCCGATTTCAGTCAATGAAGTGTCTCGATCCAGAAAGTTTCTTAGATCTGATTAGGTCACAGGTTTTATATAACGTTCGCTAGATGTCTTCGTATATATTGTAGAACATTGTAACAAGTTCATTTTTGCAGCCGTTTTTTCATATTACTGCTGCGAATGTTTCCTTTATGATTTTCTTTTGTGTTACCAAGATAAGCCACTTTGCCTTTTAACACCTTCACCCGACCGCTAATAGGATTACAACCTCATTAAGGTTTCGTGACGTGGACGATCCCTGTTCAAGCGGATTGTGGTTGCAAAAACCCTTCATTCTTTATTCAAATTCACACTATTGTTGGGGCGGTCTTCAAGTCTGTATCTGGAATCTTATTTTCGGATCGGAGATCCCCGCTTCCGCCAGGGTTACCAACTTAAGGGTTTTTCCCCCAAATTTAGGGGTAAATAAGAGGTATGTGATTTTTTTAGAGGCGTTCTATTTTAAGGGGTACTTTTAGTGCTGGGCTAGACTGCAAACGCGGGCGCGGTGCGGCATACTCAAACATATATCGCAGATCAATAGAGCGACATTTGACAGACAACATTGAGCAAATATGATTTGAATTAGTAAAAATACGACAAAAAGTCCTAGGGTTATATTTTAGGAGCTGTAAGACTATAACCCTATGGCCGCGCCATTGAAACGGTGAAAAACACGTTATCGACGATATCTCGCTGAAAAAGCATCGCAGAGGTCTTAAGTTTTTTGTAAAACCTAAATTTGAATTAGCCAAAATTTGTAAAATACACAAAAAAATCCTAAGTTTATATTTTAACAAATTCAATTTGCTATTTACTTAAATTTCAGGGCTCTGCAACGCTTAGTTTTAAAGATCCCCGGAGCCGCGCGGTTCTCCGCGTTTCGATGGCGCGGCCACGTTCAAACCCTTATAACTTTTTAACCAAAACTTTGACAGATTTATGGTTTTGGGAATCAACTTTTACAATCTTTACAAAATCTTGGCAGTTTAAAAAAAAAAAAACACTGTGGCCGCGCCGTCGAAACGCACACTTACTCCTTCTGTCATATTATTCCTTACACAATCCATTTATCTTTTCATTGGTCTTCCTTTCCATCTTATGTACGTATATCATCATACATGCCATCAACACATGGGCGTGCGCTACGAATTTAGCAATTAGACAAAGCCTACCCTACCAACTGGGGCAATTATTATAACTAATGAACTATGTAATAAAATAACACTTTGTACAAAATATTAAAAAAAAGTTCAAACTCCTGTTGGAATACTTAGAGCAATTTTTCGCGCCCGTGTTACGTAACCAACACTGTACTGGAAGTTGCTACGAAGCTCGACGCTCACCCGCCGGACGCATCTTATAGGCAAATAGTCTGCTGGCCTAAAACCCATTGATAAATTTACGCACACAGCGGCACATTGGTGCATATTTTCGTGTGTATGAACCGCACACATGTATAGATTGCAGCCATTTTTTGGGTGGTAACTCCTGCGAGTGTAGCTGGGCTATGATTGGCTGCTACAACACAAGGCCAGGATTCAAGGTGGATGTTCTTTAGCCCGCGTAATTCAAATTTCCTTACGTTTTTTGCAATTTGCAGGCCAGTGCTAGTGTGTATGTTGATTAAAATTATGATTCCTGGGGGTTATTGGCGCGTATTACTATTATAATAATTAATAATATTATTGATACAATATTTTTCTTCATGGGTGTCGTTTTCCTGGTTTTGGGATTGGTTATAATGAAAATGAGGTCAAAATGAAAATCCAAGACGGCGCCGACGAAAATTTTCAGTTTTTTCTTCATGGGTGTCATTTTCGTGGTTTTTGTGGTCGCTGATGATGAAAATGAGGTCAAAATGAAAATCCAAGATAGCGCCGATGAAAATTTTCAGTTTTTTTTCATGGGTGTCGTTTTCGAGGTTTTTGGGGTCGCTGATAATGAAAATAAGGTCAAAATGAAAATCCAAGATGGCGCCGACGAAAATTTTTAGTTTTTTCTTCATGGGTGTCATTTTCGTGGTTTTTGGGGTCGCTGATAATGAAAATGAGGTCAAAATGAAAATCCAAAATGGCGCTGACGAAAATTTTCAGTTTTTTCTTCATGGGTGTCATTAACGTGGTTTTTGGGGTCGCTGATAATGAAAATGAGGTCAAAATGAAAATCCAAAATGGCGCTGACGAAAATTTTCAGTTTTTTCTTCATGGGTGTCGTCATTATTGTGGTTTTTGGGGTTGCTGATAATGAAAATGAGGTCAAAATGAAAATCCAAAATGGCACCGACGAAAATTTTCGGTTTTTTCTTCATGGGTGTCGTTTTCGAAAATCCAAGATGGCGCAGACGAAAATTGTTTTTGCTATCATTATTTCGTGGCCTACCCTTCGTGGAATACCACTGCACGCCACTGCATCAACATTTATATTCATCAGTATTTTAGTGACATGCATTTTATCCCTCTTACTACCTACCAAGTTTAGTAAAAACATTGTTTTATAAATTGTGTAAAAAACCTCTTAACGAAGCCGAAAGGCACTTGTTCTCCCTGTTATTGCAATCATTTTTTTGTTCTACACCATACCTGGGAACCTTCTAGTTACGGAGATATTGGGGGTCCAAGTTCCATCTTTTTGATAAGTTTTTTTTAAATACAAGTTTTTAATGTAAGATTTTTACTTTAAACACCTCCACGACCCCCGTACTATTCAATCCATCCATCAGCACAATGTTTTGAGTGCGTTACATTGAGTTCTACCACAAAACATGATTTTTAACCCCAAAACAAAAAGTCGTTTCCCAGCAATAATTTTTGCGTAAAGTTACTTAGTTTGATGTACAGAACGCTTGGTTGACGGCTTCGTGATGAGGTTGTTTACACCCAGTATTTAAAGTAAGTCGCGTCCTCATCTCAATTTCATATCATTATGTTGATCATCGATCCGCTCGACTCATTGATATGCTTTCATTGTTTCCTCATTAAGGATTCTGCCCGTACATGTCCTCCGCCCGTTGTATAACATAACTGCTGAGAGAGACGCAAGAAGCTGTATATTGATTATTGGTCCAACTCACTTATATTAAATTCAGTCAATAGTATAAGACAAAGGAACCCACAAATTGCTAATCAGTAAGTAACATGAGTCTATGTTTTATATTGCAGTTGTTTGTTGTTCCTTTTGAATAAAATAAAAATAAAAGACACAAGAAATATTTTTGGTTGCAATTGTTTTCAGTGAGGTTTCTAATTTTCTAATAGTTTGATTATCAGCTTTATATGTGATGTGGAACAACGAGATCTAGAGATGAAGTAAAGAGAAGCTGTAAGAAGAAATGCCATAGAAAAAAAAGTTGATCCTATGTTTTAATAAGGTCATATATCAAAATGTCATCATTGTCAAAGACACGTTACACGTTTTGTACCGACAACCATTTGGCTCTTGCCTTGTAGATAACGATTTAGTTCGCATTGTCCCGTTTATCGTCTTCATTTAAATGTGTTTAGTATGAAATGAGTCACATGGCAACGTCAATGCTCTTTTAATCAGAATGAATTCGGGTAATAAAGCTTTGGGACTCAAGAACGAACGAAAGTAGGCGGAAGTCGTCAAAAAACGGCATAAAGTATAGTTAATTTCACGTCTTGCCAACCCTACGGCCGGCGCTGACGTGCATATCAGCCAGTTACATTATATCACGTGTATATTTTATTGTTGATAAACACGCGACGTGAGCACATTTTGACGGACATGTACACTCCGCGATTCGACAGACGGCTTGGCTGGGGTTGCCCCGATTTTATTGTTTTTATGCCAGGGGTGAAACGTGTTGAGATAAGCCGCACGCGATTTGCTATTGTTAAAAATTGTTATTAGGTCGAATGACTCAAATGGGTCCAGAAAACAAACAATTAAATGTGACATTATTTGATTGTTTGCTTTTATTATGGCCGTTCGTTGTGGATTTGTTTTAGTTGTTCAGTTAATAGGTTCTGAAATCCATTGTAAAAGCTACAGTTTATGCTATACATATTAATTTATTTCAACATTAACCACTAAAAGGTACAAAGGCGGACTGTGTCTTAGCCTATATCTCACTCACCACCAATGGAGGCGCAACCAGTCGCGCAGTAGGTACCTCACGTTGTGTACACTTGGTTCCGCAACTATCCATACATTTTGTTGGTAGCGCAACATGGTGTTCAGTCCAGCAGTCAACCAAGGGTGGCAGATATTCGGATTCGGATTATCAAAAAACCTTCTTTGCTTAATAGTATTTCGTCCTTAACAAACTTCACCATACTTGGCCATATGTAAAACGGGTAGATTAGATTGTATGTCTTTATTTCTGTCCTTAGGAAGCCATTTGAATACTTTTGCCTTTGTCCCCGTCGTTCCGCCTTCATCAATATGCATGAGGTTGTAATCCATGGCTACTTTATCCACAGTATGTATGTAAGAAAGTGGTTCTGTACGACGAAAAATGGGACACGATATGATATCGTGTCCTTTTTTTCATTTAGTTATACAAACTGGTTGTGGGCTCATTGACAAGCGTACCACCATTTTATATTTCTTCTTATATGGAATGGTAAACAACTCACTGTTTTCGTATCACGTTCTCACGAACTAGTCCTTTGTGCGGAAAATCCTGGGCTGCATTCCGTTTAAATGCCAAATATAATTTGTTACCAGTCAGACGGTTGCAGGCCGGAGCCGTGCGTCCTTGGTGGGTATTTGTTGGAACTCGGCGAAAATGTAGAAAGGAAGTAAATTGTGAGGTTAAAGGTACTAGACGATCATATTGGCCTCTTAAACAGCAGCGACCCTATGGAAACGGTCTCGAACTACGAGATCGTGGTTTCAAATCCAGGCAGGCGCCATACTTTGTATTACCACTGCTTTCAAAATGAAAGGATGGTGAGAATGAAATATTTGAAGACATGTGCCATCGTGGCATGGGCCCTCGTCCTAGAGACAGCCCACTTCCTCTAACAGAGAGGACGCCTGTGTGAACCAGCAGTGGGAACCAGGCCATTTTACCACCTTTTTCTGATGAACGGAATTGACGACTTCAGTCCACTACAAATATCCCACCGATGTCATCTGAAAAATTTAATTTGCCGTCTTCTATTATAAGATGGACAATGGTCATTGAAGTTAACGTAGGCAGAAGCTATGCAGTGACGCTATGCTTCCAATAAACGACGGGCGCTTTGTGCACGTGTACATACTTCGCTCTGAATTAAAATGTACGAGATTTAATCTGCAGCAGCTCATTCACACGCTGCTCACTGAGGCGTGGTTTTATGTCATTACTTACTGGCGTACGTGTGGTTTTGTGGATGTTTACACGTGCTGGCTTTAGCGGCGTGTCATCTTCGCCCTAGTTTTCAATTCAAACTTCTTGCTGCGTGCTTTAACGTCTCGTCATATTTGCCCTAGTTACGAATTCAAAAATCTTTATTAAAATCTATGTAACTGGAGAGATTTCGCAATTAAAATGCACAAGATCCTCTACCCTATGAAATGAAAGCATTTCTTTCTGCGACATATTTGTTGGATGTAAGTATGTTTTTATTATTTCTCGTACAGACGCCAGCACACCAAGCTACTATAATCTGTCAAACTTTAATAGATTTTTCGCGCACGTAGGTCGGTTAACTAGTGTCGACGTTATGGGCATCGCAAAATAAGTACTTGATTTGCTTAGTGATGGAGTAAGTTTATTAATAATAAATTACAAGGGGCAAGAATGCCGACCGACCGAACCCGGAGACGAAAAGTTACTGACTGAATTCTACATTTGAACAATTATCTAAAACTTGGGATATGGTCGGAGCGGCACGTTACCAACTAAAACTATACAAAGGTTTGTGCAGCTAGGTAACAAAATAAAAATAGCACAGTTAAACATAATACAAAAGAAACAGAACCGTCGGCATCTCAACAAAAATATCAAAGGTTATTACTCTAAATTCTTAAAGCTAATATAAACAATAAGCAAATTGGGCAAGGCTCTACCATTGACTATTGTTATCCTTGCACAAACCCTGCAATAAAACATCTGCAGGCTTGCCGTGAGAACCTAAAGCTAGCGTAGTACTTAACAGTTAACTTAAAATACTTACATACTAATTTCACTAAAGTAATACCTATAATATTAATACATAATTAATGAAGACGCTACAGATTTTCAACTTTATCGGTTTCAGGTTGATTGGGAAAATTTTAAAGTTTCATGTAGCTTGATGTGCTGGTGTCTGTACTATTGCTTCCTCCTGATTTCTCGCGATAACGTATGTCCAACCTTTTAGTCTAGTTTATCTCACCATGTTTATCTGGCCCTGCTACATCATCCAATTTTGCCCAGCAATCATCATCTCTAGCTCATTTTATTTATTTTTCTATAGAAAAAAACCCACCATTTACCTTAATTATTTAGTTGTAATTTGTTTATGTCCTTGATACTAAACTATGTCAAGCGTAACGGAACACGCTTGCTCCATTACATTGGACATGGCGGTGCACAGATAGGTGGTAGTCGTGTTCCGTGCAAGCATTCATCATGTTGACGGCAGCACTTACTTCACGTCGGCTACCTAGAGGTCTAGAGGAAGTTGCCTATATTACCTTCCAGGTTTTATTAAACTGTCGCGTTCAGTTCTTGTGATACTTAGTATGTAGCGGACGACAGTCTCAATAAGGTAGTCACCCTCTTTCAAGATAAATCAACTAGTATACCAGTGCAATATCGATAAATAGAGAAATAAAGAAGACATGCTGGGCCGACCTCAAATAAATTGGTAAAAGGGTATTATGATGATAATGGTTTTGCAACGAAAACTACATTTTTAGTTGTACCTACGTAGTTGTAGGTTCCATAGGTAGGGGTCCAGTTTGATTTTAATTTGTTTTGAGGTGAAATTGGTCTGTCTAAGTAGCTGTTATGCTTCTACCTTTTTACTTTTTTTTTCCGCGTTAACACAAACAGTTCGTAACCAAATCTACGCTCGTGCACAAAAATACACACATCAAAAGTATCTAGGGATCAACATATATTTTTGCAATAACTTTTCTCCTGATTGATATTAATTAAAATTTTCTTTAAGGATTCATCAAATAAAGTGTTTTCGTTTGTCACAGTAACGATAAACCAAGTCACCTTTGCATTAATAAAGAAATTTGCCATTTTCCTAATAAAGGGATTTTTGACATTTGAACCACTAACATTAAAGTTCGAAAAAAAGACTGAAAAAACAGTTTTCTTTAAAATTTTATTGGGTAACTTAAACAATTAATAATCCGTGTTTCTACCGCGAACACTAACAACACAAGAACATCGGTTTGGCATACTCAAAATGAGTTCATCCAAATCACGCTGTGGAATGGCCGCCCATGTTCGTTGCAACAACAAAAAAAGGTCTTCTTGCGACTGGATACCCTCCATATTCGGCAGAGCTCTTCTCTGTAGCATATCCCATGCATGCTCAATCGGGTTCAGGTCTGGCGACTGAGCAGGCCAGGGCAGGACATTGATGTTAGCTGCGGCGAGAGTCTGTCTTACAACTCTTGCGGTGTGCGGTCGTGCATTATCATGCATTAACTGAAATAAGGGACCGATTTGCACTTGTAGAGGAACGATGACGTCTGATACAATCGTCTCAGCATAAATTTGAGCGTTGAGGTTGCCTCTGATCCAAATCAACTCAGTTCTTCCGCCGATCCAAATACCCGCCCATACCATGATGGTTCCACCACTATAAGGATGGACTTCCTGGCAGGATTTTAATCGCTGTTGGCGTCCAGGGGTTCTCCAGTGTCGTATACGTCTTGTATCCGGTCTCATACCAAAACGAGACTCATCAGAAAAGCACACGAAACGCCATTGTTCTTCTGCCCAATTTCTGTGTTCAAGAGCCCATTGATATCGAATCCTACGATTGTGCATTGCTATAGGTGGTACCCGTAGCGGTCTTCGGGAATGAAGGTTCACTTCATGCAAGCGGTTTCTGACTGTTTGGTCGCTAATTAAGTTCCCTGAAGAGTGATGAAGCCTCACGGCTAACATCATGGCGGTTATTGTTGGAGCTCTTCGAGTTAAGATTTGAATGTATCGGTCTTGTCTCCGTGTGGTGCAGCGATACCGTCCTCCATGGCGCTCAGCCACGGTACCAGTGCTTCGGTAACGTGTCCAAAGTCGACTGATAACACTCTGACTTGTATTCAGAGCTAAAGCTACAGTACGTTGCCGGGAACCAGCTTCTATCATTCCCACGGCTCTGAGCATTTCTTCCCTGCTTAAATGACGTCGCCGCTCCATAATAACGTTGGTTTTAATCAGTAGTAGGGAAACAGTAGCACTAATAATGTCTTCAATGCGTTGTATGTTTTTATAGGGAAAATATTGACAGCTTATTTTCATCTTTTACTCGAATTTGATTGAGAGTTCCTGATTCAAATTATGAAATGCACCAAAAAGAATCCATATAAATTTATAAAATCATAAATTTATTACAAAGCCACATCTCAATCTCAAGAAATCCGCATAAAAATGCTTGATCCCTAGACATTTTTGATGTGTGTATGTATAAATATAAAACTGTTTACGGAAAATTATGCAGTATAATTAAACGATAAATTCTTATAATAACTTTACTTATGATTAATCTGAACAATGGGCTAACCTACATTTGCATATTTATGGCACTTTTAATAAAACGGTAAAGGAAAACATCGTGAGGAAATCGGCATGTCCTAGAACCAAAAAATTCGAAGACATGTGACATCTACCAATCTGCACTGGGCCCGCGTGGTGGATTATAGCCCATTCCCTCTCATAGAGAGGAGGCACATTACTAGGCTGACGATGATGATAAATTCCAACTGGTTTTTAGAAAACTAGTAGTACTAGTCAAATAATACGAGTCGATTACGAAAATCCACGTAAGTAACGGTTGCAAATAAATAATGTTTCATGCATGAAACTTGTAACTTTATATTAGGTACATTTAATTTTAATATCGTATGAAATAAAACCTGCAACGTAATTAGGTTCGAAAATAATTTTGGTAACACGTCGTAGAAATCCCCTGTTAAAGTGACCTTTCCATCGTTCGCTTTTCGTTGTTGTTACATGTGATCATTCAATTATGAAACAGTGAGATAATAGCGTAACCGTCACGCTTGGCCGAAGAGGCAGTTATAGTTTGTGGTTGACAAGATATATTGTACATATTTGTGCCATATTTTCTTGCGTGGATATAAATATTTGTTTTATTCTGCCTGGCAGACCTTTAGATCGGTGGATACCAGCGTAACGAAACTTGAATAGAGCCATTAAAGTAGGAATCATTTTCTAAATTTATACGCTTAAATTATTTCGTAATAATGAGCCCAGAATAGCTTACTTTGAATTGCAAATCACGGTAACACAATATTTATTCTTTGGCTGAGGAACGTATATTTGAATAAAAATAACATAAACATTACCTATGGGGCTCACTTGTTTGTTTTGATCTACTGAAACTTTCTGTTTAAGCATAAGAAGAAGGAAACAATACTGTTTATTCTTGCGTCAAATATCGACGCAATAAAACAAGGTTCGAGGATCCTTAGGCAAGGAACACAAGTGCCTCTTGTGTACTCATCGCATATAAAAGTATAAAGAAAATGACATAACCTCTTACTGTCTGTACAGTGTGTACACCCAGTTTATATAATGTTAATACTGTGATTCTTATAGCAAGTGTCCTAATCTTCTTTTACCTTTCTTGTCTTCAGCGGAGCCGCCACCGCTGGTGAACGTGACAGTCCACGCGTCCACCATCCTGGCGCTGATCCTGTGGAACGTGGCCGGCGATGGCGGCCATCCCATCATAGACTTCACCGCGCAGTACCGCTCGGCGGCGCCCGTCAACGGCACCCTGGAGCCTTGGAGGCCTATCAGCCCCAACCATATCAGTCCTAATTCGGTAAAAGGAGATTTTTTGTAATATTTGTGACATGATTAACACATTCAACTCATTTTTCAGTTAAGCTCACCTTTGTACTGTAATATTGCCATTTATATGTATCTTGTGTGCAATCAAGAATAAAAACATTACGTCTGTAATCTCTGAAGGGTTAGGTTACCCACATATTGTGTTTATGTCGTAATAATAAGGACTGCAAGCTGCTACTGAGAAATTCTTAATAGAAAACCGATGTTAAACTTTGCTTGACCTAAGAATCGAAATCGGACCTCAGGACCTCATGCTGAGATGAAGATTTACGTAATGAACAAAGAAAGAAAGAAGATGTATGAATGATGTTTTAACCGCGATTCGGCAAACGTAAGGTGGGACGCCCTCGGGCTCGGGGGAGTGACGATCTTCGTAAGGTGGCTAGTAGCAACTGGATGAGAGTTGCTGAGAGTCGAGTTGAGTGGCGTGCCATTGAGGAGGCCTACGTCCAGCAGTGGTGATGATGATGATGTTTTAAGATGGTGAAATGAGTAGGATATTTTAGTTTATATTTTTCTATCATCTTTCCAGCGCCAAGTAGACGTGTACCACCTAGACACGAACGCGTCCTACTGGTTCCGAGTTTGGGCGACCAATGTTCTGGGGCCAGGGCCGCCGGTAGAAGTGCTTGCTACAACGCTGTACAGTGACCAGGAGGCTGGTGAGTTTTCGTTGTACTTGATAATGCTATGAACTAACCGAGTCAGTGAGTCCCATATGGGCGCTAATTTTTCAGAACATTTTTATTGATACAAATTTTCTGAACTGCCGATTACTACGCTCTTCTGTGACTAGAAATCTTATTTTGTCATGTATTGTGAACAACTAATAAAAAGATAATGATCTCTTGCCACAACTTCGACACAACAACACAATACAACAATTGTTAATGCTAATTGTTAATGTTGTTGTTGTTAATGCTGCATCCAATGGAAAAAACTCCAGTACCTTTTCATACAGTACATTTGGACTGTACAGGCCCTTTTCCGTAGTCTAACAATGGTCATAAACATTTGCTCATCATAATTGACGGGTTTACAAAATTTTGTATATTAAAACCTTTAAAAACAATGGGTGCTGAGGAACTAGTCGAGATTTTACGAAGTTCTCTTACGGACTACGGCACACCATCCTTAATAATAACCGATCGTGGAACAAATTTTTGTTCAAGACAGTTGCGACAATTATTTGATGAATGGCAAACTAGGCATCACATGATAGCAACCGGTACCCCCCGGGGGAACGGCCAAGTCGAACGATACGTATCCACAATAACAAACATGATAAGCACTTCTTGTACTGATGTGTCAGACTGGCCGAGCGTTTTGTGGAAGGTCCAATTGTCCTTAAACACTACTGTACAACAATCAACTGGCTTTTCAACTATTAGGCTGCTTATTGGCAGAAACTCTAACATCCCGTGTATACAAGCTAGATTAGATGAGGTAATACAAGATGATAATATAATTATTGACGTAACGGCCGATCGTCAGTTAGCACATCAACGTCTTAAAATTGTTGCCGATAAATTCAAAGACCGCTTTGACCAAACGCGTAGAGATAACATAAGTTATAGCGTAGGTGACACCGTTTATGTAAGTCAAGACCATAGGCGACATGACAAACTAACAGCAAAATTTAAGGGACCTTACGAAATTATGAACATATTAGATAATGACAGATTCTCATTAAGGGGTATTGGAAATTTCAGGAATATAATAGTTGCAAAAGAAAAAATTCGCCTATGGCCCGGAGAGTGGACTGAGCAAAACGCTGTAGTAGAAGGTTTATTATAATATTAATTTAAGATAAGATTGTATTATGGATTAAAACCTTAGCTGTGGTATGACATTCACTGGCTGCGGGTGATTAAGCTTCACTGACTGCGGGTGTTTGGTCTGCCCAGTAAGGTCTGATTATTGATTATACACACATCAAAAATGTCTAGGGATCAAGCATTTTTATGCGGATTTCTTGAGACTGAGATGCTTGATGCTTGATGAGGCTTTGTAATAAATTTATGATTTTATAAATTTATATGGATCCTTTTTGGTGCATTTCATAATTTGAATCAGGAACTCTCAATCAAATTCGAGTAAAAGATGAAAATAAGCTGTCAATATTTTCCCTATAAAAACATACAACGCATTGAAGACATTATTAGTGCTACTGTTTCCCTACTACTGATTAAAACCAACGTTATTATGGAGCGGCGACGTCATTTAAGCAGGGAAGAAATGCTCAGAGCCGTGGGAATGATAGAAGCTGGTTCCCGGCAACGTACTGTAGCTTTAGCTCTGAATACAAGTCAGAGTGTTATCAGTCGACTTTCGACACGTTACCGAAGCACTGGTACCGTGGCTGAGCGCCATGGAGGACGGTATCGCTGCACCACACGGAGACAAGACCGATACATTCAAATCTTAACTCGAAGAGCTCCAACAATAACCGCCATGATGTTAGCCGTGAGGCTTCATCACTCTTCAGGGAACTTAATTAGCGACCAAACAGTCAGAAACCGCTTGCATGAAGTGAACCTTCATTCCCGAAGACCGCTACGGGTACCACCTATAGCAATGCACAATCGTAGGATTCGATATCAATGGGCTCTTGAACACAGAAATTGGGCAGAAGAACAATGGCGTTTCGTGTGCTTTTCTGATGAGTCTCGTTTTGGTATGAGACCGGATACAAGACGTATACGACACTGGAGAACCCCTGGACGCCAACAGCGATTAAAATCCTGCCAGGAAGTCCATCCTTATAGTGGTGGAACCATCATGGTATGGGCGGGTATTTGGATCGGCGGAAGAACTGAGTTGATTTGGATCAGAGGCAACCTCAACGCTCAAATTTATGCTGAGACGATTGTATCAGACGTCATCGTTCCTCTACAAGTGCAAATCGGTCCCTTATTTCAGTTAATGCATGATAATGCACGACCGCACACCGCAAGAGTTGTAAGACAGACTCTCGCCGCAGCTAACATCAATGTCCTGCCCTGGCCTGCTCAGTCGCCAGACTTGAACCCGATTGAGCATGCATGGGATATGCTACAGAGAAGAGCTCTGCCGAATATGGAGGGTATCCAGTCGCAAGAAGACCTTTTTTTGTTGTTGCAACGAACATGGGCGGCCATTCCACAGCGTGATTTGGATGAACTCATTTTGAGTATGCCAAACCGATGTTCTTGTGTTGTTAGTGTTCGCGGTAGAAACACGGATTATTAATTGTTTAAGTTACCCAATAAAATTTTAAAGAAAACTGTTATTTCAGTCTTTTTTTCGAACTTTAATGTTAGTGGTTCAAATGTCAAAAATCCCTTTATTAGGAAAATGGCAAATTTCTTTATTAATGCAAAGATGACTTGGTTTATCGTTACTGTGACAAACGAAAACACTTTATTTGATGAATCCTTAAAGAAAATTTAATTAAAATCAATCAGGAGAAAAGTTATTGCAAAAATATATGTTGATCCCTAGATACTTTTGATGTGTGTAGCATGATTACTATGAAACGATTATATTATGTAAATAAAATGTACCTATATAATAAGAATATTGTGTTTGTACTTCGAGAGCGAAGTACTTGTCAGTATGGCCGTGTTAGATTTATACCGATGTAATTAATACATAACAACGTATTTCATATTGTAATATAAAGTAATAATTAATTTCTAGTTAAATGCAGTTAAAGTATAGTAAATAACATCATTTTAAGGTGTTTAAATTTTGTGTAGCAAATAAGTATGAATCATGTTTGCTTGTCATCGTTTATGGAAACATGAATCATACTTGTTTGTTGCCGCTTATAAAAGCGAGTGTTCCGACTTCATTGGGTCACTTTCGCTTGGAACGTTGACTGGTACGGAGCTCCCGAAGAAAATAATAGATAAGTATAACTATGGTGTAATGTATAAAGGCTATATATTTTTTTAATCAATAAATAAATGTGTAGTTATATGTATAATAATATAATATATACCTAGTTGTTATGAAATAATAAAATATATGTTTCTTGAACAAAGTACTTTCATTTCACTATTTTGTTCTAAAATAATAATATTCTTTTAGTATATAAGTATGTGTATTTAATGTAGAACTAATTAATTGCTCTTTAATGTTGCTTTTATTTCTTTATTCTAACAACAAAGATAAGATAAAATAAAGATTCGCTAAGATAAGATTCTTGTCTTGTTAGAATAAAGAAATAAAAGCAACATTAAAGAGCAATTAATTAGTTCTACATTAAATACACATACTTATATACTCAAAGAATATTATTATTTTAGAACAAAATAGTGAAATGAAAGTACTTTGTTCAAGAAACATATATTTTATTATTTCATAACAACTAGGTATATATTATACTATTATACATATAACTACACATTCATTTATTGATTAAAAAAAAACATAGCCTTTATACATTACACCATAGTTATACTTATCGTTGTTTATTCTAACAATTGTTAGAATAAAGAAATAAAAGCAACATTAAAGAGCAATTAATTAGTTCTACATTAAATACACATACTTATATACTCAAAGAATATTATTATTTTAGAACAAAATAGTGAAATGAAAGTACTTTGTTCAAGAAACATATATTTTATTATTTCATAACAACTAGGTATATATTATATTATTATACATATAACTACACATTCATTTATTGATTAAAAAAAAATATAGCCTTTATACATTACACCATAGTTATACTTATCTATTATTTTCTTCGGGAGCTCCGTACCAGTCAACGTTCCAAGCGAAAGTGACCCAATGAAGTCGGAACACTCGCTTTTATAAGCGGCGACAAACAAGTATGATTCATGTTTCCATAAACGATGACAAGCAAACATGATTCATACTTATTTGCTACACAAAATTTAAACACACCTTAAAATGATGTTATTTACTATACTTTAACTGCATTTAACTAGAAATTAATTATTACTTTATATTACAATATGAAATACGTTGTTATGTATTAATTACATCGGTATAAATCTAACACGGCCATACTGACAAGTACTTCGCTCTCGAAGTACAAACACAATATTCTTATTATATAGGTACATTTTATTTACATAATATAATCGTTTCATAGTAATCATGCTATAATCAATAATCAGACCTTACTGGGCAGACCAAACACCCGCAGTCAGTGAAGCTTAATCACCCGCAGCCAGTGAATGTCATACCACAGCTAAGGTTTTAATCCATAATACAATCTTATCTTAAATTAATATTATAATAAACCTTCTACTACAGCGTTTTGCTCAGTCCACTCTCCGGGCCATAGGCGAATTTTTTCTTTTGCAACTATTATATTCCTTAAATTTCCAATACCCCTTAATGAGAATCTGTCATTATCTAATATGTTCATAATTTCGTAAGGTCCCTTAAATTTTGCTGTTAGTTTGTCATGTCGCCTATGGTCTTGATTTACATAAACGGTGTCACCTACGCTATAACTTATGTTATCTCTACGCGTTTGGTCAAAGCGGTCTTTGAATTTATCGGCAACAATTTTAAGACGTTGATGTGCTAACTGACGATCGGCCGTTACGTCAATAATTATATTATCATCTTGTATTACCTCATCTAATCTAGCTTGTATACACGGGATGTTAGAGTTTCTGCCAATAAGCAGCCTAATAGGTGAAAAGCCAGTTGATTGTTGTACAGTAGTGTTTAAGGACAATTGGACCTTCCACAAAACGCTCGGCCAGTCTGACACATCAGTACAAGAAGTGCTTATCATGTTTGTTATTGTGGATACGTATCGTTCGACTAGGCCGTTCCCCCGGGGGGTACCGGTTGCTATTATGTGATGCCTAGTTTGCCATTCATCAAATAATTGTCGCAACTGTCTTGAACAAAAATTTGTTCCACGATCGGTTATTATTAAGGATGGTGTGTCGTAGTCCGTAAGAGAACTTCGTAAAATCTCGACTAGTTCCTCAGCACCCATTGTTTTTAAAGGTTTTAATATACAAAATTTTGTAAACCCGTCAATTATGATGAGCAAATGTTTATGACCATTGTTAGACTGCGGAAAAGGGCCTGTACAGTCCAAATGTACTGTATGAAAAGGTACTGGGGTTTTTTCCATTGGATGCAGCATTCCTTGTTTTGGTCCATGATGAGTTTTCTTTTCGACACAAACTAGGCAATGTGCTATGTATTTTTTGATAAATTTTGACATGCCAGGAAACCAAAAGTACTCTGATAATTTATGGTATGTTTTCCCAAAACCCACATGGCAATTCTCATCATGGAATAAATGAAGAATGTCGAGCCTACTCCCTTTTGGTACAAACAACTTAGTCGCAGACATTGAGTCGCTTTTGTAATATAATAAATTATTTTGAACTATATATTGATTACGATCCAAGTCGCCCGTCCGAACCTTTTCTATAAGGGTTTGGGTTTCAGAATCCCTATCTTGAGCTACCTCTAACCAAGATCGTGGCAAGTCTATTGGGTTGATTGAAACATTTTGGGGAGGGTTGGATAAAACAGCTACATCTTGGGAAGAACTTAAACTTGGTTCTGGGTTTCTACTAAGGTAATCTACGTGACCAACGTATTGGCCTTTCCTATATATAATTTCAAAAGAAAAGTCTTGCATGTAGGTCCACCATCGTGCTACTCGAGGTGAAATGTCCTTTTTAGTTACTGTGGACTTTATAGCATTACAATCAGTAATTATCTTAAAGCTAATACCCAATAGGTAAACACGAAAATGTTTTAATGCATTATAAACAGCAAGCGTCTCCAATTCATAGGAGTGGTAACGGGATTCGCAGGGACTTGTTCTCTTACTATAATATGCAACTACCCTATTTAACGAGTCATTTTTTTGTAATAGTATAGCACCAAACCCTATAGCACTGGCATCTGTATGTAATTCTGTTTGTAAGTCTGGGTTAAAGATTGATAATAAAGGTTCCCTTGTCAAATGATTCAAAACATAATCACGAGCCATTTCTTGTTCCGGTCCCCATTCCCAATTTTGGTTATTTCTAACAAGTTTTGTAATAGAAGCAGTCCGGGAAGCAAATTCTGGTATAAAACGCCTAAAATAACTGGCAAGCCCCATAAATTGCCTAACCTGTCTTACGTTGGTTGGGATTGGAGCGTTTACTAAAGCAGATACTTTTCTATGACTGGGTTTTACTCCTTCCTGCGAGATAATACGGCCTAGGTATTCAATGCTGGTTTCGAAAAAGTTACATTTGCCAAGATTAATAGTAAATCCGGCATTAGTTAAAGCGTTAAGGGTTTGATCTAAATAATCGAGCCCTTCTGGTATTGTGCTAAAAGGGATTAACAGGTCATCAATATAAACTAATATGAATTTAAGGTGCTTAACTGCTTTAGTAATAGCTTTTTGAAAAACTGAGGGACCATTACATATACCAAAAGGCATTTTCAAAAATTCAAAATGTCCATCGGGTGTAACAAAAGCCGTGTATTTTGTGGACTGTGACTCAATGCCAATCTGATAAAACCCATTTTTCATGTCGATAGCAATGTAATATTTAGCCTTCCCTAGTCGATCTATTTGGTCTTCGATGAGAGGGAGGGGATATCGTTCTTTTTCAATAATTTGATTTAATGCTCTATAATCTATGCAAAGCCTGTCACTTCCATCCTTCTTTTTTACAAGCAGGATAGGGCTCGCATATTCAGATTCACTTTCCTGTACGATTCCTTTTTCAAGTAAATCGTCAATTATTTGTTTAACCTTCTCCCTCTCAATCGGGGCCAAACGGTACGGACGGTAGTTTATAATTTTATTAGACTTTAATCGAATTTTAAGCTGACCTGTTGTTACTGTACTTATATTATTGTCTGTTGGTAAAATATGAGGATACTTTTGAAAGATATTAATTATACTATTTTGTAGGGATGTGTCTAGATGGGCAAGAGCAATAGTGAGAGAGTTTATATCTATACTAGAATTTATCTGCGTTTCAAGTGATCCAATTACCAATTGAGGCGTATAAGTATTAATGTTAACTAACTTGGTACTTAAGGAATCTAATACAATCGCTACATTAGGGTGTTTAACAGCGTTACGGCCGATTATACAATCGTAATGGAAATCTTTATCTGCTGCTACATAAAATTCTATATCAATACACAAGTCTCGACATTGAACGGGAACGCTTATTTTTGCAAAAACATGAAGTTTACCATGACCTATGCCGTTTAAATATAATGAACATGGTACTAAGTTACATTTTAGGCGCCTTGCTACACCTTCTCTTATTAAACTACAGTCAGCCCCAGTGTCTAACAAAGAATGAATTTCGATACCGTTTATGTGAATCTTAGTAAATTTGCTAGATAGTCATTTGGTTTCTGCGGTATTGATGTTTTTATTTTGCTCAATTCTATGAAAACACCTGTCGGGTGAATGACCCATCTTGTTACAAACCGTGCAAGCTACTCGATGAAAGCATTTTTCAAAGGAATGACCCTCTTTCTTACAAAAAGAACAAGTAATTTTAATGGTTCGCAAAGTTTTTGAAGAATTTGACTCTTTGTTACTGGAGTGGGCTTCAAGCTTTGGACAACGAGCCATCAGATGACCACTATTTCCACACGAGTAACATGTTTTTGCTTCTTTGTGCCCGACCTCCATGTTAGGTTTAAAACGTTTAGTACCGTTTTGTCCAGAGTTTGCAGCTATCTCCAAAGGTCTCTTTTTGGGGGCTTTTTCATAGGTAGAGAATAGCGTTATTAAGTCTGGTACGGAACCTATCGAACTATTTAAGCTTGCCATTCTTACGTTAACTTCACTAATGCCACCACAAATAAGTTCAATCAACTGCAATTCCGTAAAAGATACCTTTGTGCCTCGTAATAGCCTGACTTTCTCCCTCGCATATTCACAATATGTGTCAGTAAGTTCAGATGTATATAAAATGGCCTTTGACATCTTTTCGGTTAAATTCTTCTTTGCTGGATATAAATCAATTATATCCTTACGCAAAGCTTCCCAAGACCGTTCGGTGTCTGGTTCCCATGTTTCGAACCATTTTAATGCAGAACCCCGTAGGGCCTTACCTGCTGTGGCAGCTTGCTGGATGCTGGTCCACTTGAATTCAGCGCCAAGTTTCTCTATACTCCGACACCATCCTTCAGCACCATTATCGTTTTTCTCTGGGTCGAAGATAGGCAAAGCGATGTCATCAGAGCGCCGATTTGAGGTTATTGCTTCCTGAATGGCTTTCACCAGACCTTCCAGTAGTTGAGACGGCTCCATGACCTGTACATAAACATAGATATGTTATTATGGGCAAATTAGGCCGATATCCCACTTCTGATGTTAGAATAAAGAAATAAAAGCAACATTAAAGAGCAATTAATTAGTTCTACATTAAATACACATACTTATATACTCAAAGAATATTATTATTTTAGAACAAAATAGTGAAATGAAAGTACTTTGTTCAAGAAACATATATTTTATTATTTCATAACAACTAGGTATATATTATATTATTATACATATAACTACACATTCATTTATTGATTAAAAAAAAATATAGCCTTTATACATTACACCATAGTTATACTTATCTATTATTTTCTTCGGGAGCTCCGTACCAGTCAACGTTCCAAGCAAAAGTGACCCAATGAAGTCGGAACACTCGCTTTTATAAGCGGCGACAAACAAGTATGATTCATGTTTCCATAAACGATGACAAGCAAACATGATTCATACTTATTTGCTACACAAAATTTAAACACACCTTAAAATGATGTTATTTACTATACTTTAACTGCATTTAACTAGAAATTAATTATTACTTTATATTACAATATGAAATACGTTGTTATGTATTAATTACATCGGTATAAATCTAACACGCGCAACAAAATGGTCCCAAAGTGTGCGCCAATATTTTAAGGCAAGGCATTTTAATTGAAACGAGTATCGCGCCTGAACTACGCATTTGGCGACCAGGGGGCCTCCGTGTCGTGACATAATATATATCCCATCCTATTGTGAACAACTTGTGGGGACTGATTTATGGTTCTTCTCAACTATTGGCGCCCAAAAAAATAATCCCACGGTGTGCGCCAATATTGTTGACCAGAGCATTTTTATTGAAACTAGTATCCTGAATCGCTGGTTTGTTAGGTTTGTTATTTGTTATTATTTACACCTAATGGGCAATGACATAATAACTTATGACCGCATATTATAACTGGCGCCCAGCAATCCCTATATGTGCGAACATTTTGAAACAAGTTCCCTGAAACCCTGGCTATTACGCTTTTGACGACAAGTAGCCCTTTGTGGCATGTATTGTGAACACCTACCTACTGAGTAAGTCACACAATAATTAGATCGCTTATCACAAATGGCGCCCAACAAAGTAGCCCCACGATGGGCGACAATAATCAGGTCAGTCTTTATTTTATTCTAATACGTGAGATTGAAGGATCCCAGTCATGAGCAACTGAAATGTATAGAATTTGCAACTTCGCTGGTTATTAACTGATGACTTTTTGGGTGTTGTTCTAATTCAAAAGATGTCAACAAAAAAAGATTTTATTTGACTTTTATTGGAACAAATCATCATCTGCCTAGCCTTTGTCAACTATGTTGGGGTCGGCTTCCAGTTTTACCGGATGCAGCTGAATACCAGTATTTTACATGGAACAACTACCCATCTGACTTCCACAACCCAGTTAGTACCGGGTAATACGATACCCCTTGGTAAGACTGTTTGTCAGAGTTTTTGGGCCTCTGACTACCTAACGACTGTAACTGTAATGACGTGTGTTGGAAGACATTTCAATAAAGAGTTGTGTGACGTTCCAGAGCTGTACAAGCACTTCTTCAGTGGCGCGGAGCAGTTCGACACGCGCACGTGGGTGGCGGCCGTGTGCGTGGTGATGGGCACGCTGGTGGTGCTGGCGGCCGGCACGTGCTGCGTGCTGTGCCGCGAGTGGCGCCGCCACGGTGAGCCAGCGCCCTAGCACAGGCCCGCGCCGCGCCTCTACTTCTTGTGGGGCTAGCGCGATAGAGCGGACTCGTTCAGGCCCCGACTGTGAACTTACACTCAGAATGACGAATGTTTGGACGGTTGAGTTTTGTGGTCAATAGTCGAAAGTTCGGTCATTGATCGTATCACCGAATATTCGGACCAAGTGAATTCGGACGATTGAAATTAAAAGACAAGTGTCTGTTCACGTATTCGACACATATTTTGTCCGTTTGAACAGTTTCTGATAGTTTGATCTAATATTCGGTCATTTACCAAGTTATTTCGCGCGTTTGAACAGTTTTTGATAGTTCGATCGAATATTCGGTCTTTGGTCGTAAATTCGTGAACCGTTTCTGAGGCCCTACTCTCTTACGTTTCGTCCGAATATTCGGATCTATCCGTCTCTCTCACTCGCACTCATCTGCAGACGTGCGTGAGAGGGAGGGATAGATCCGAATATTCGGACGAAACGTTAGAGAGTAGGGCCTCTGATTGTATTCTGCCATCGATGAAATTTCAAGTTCAACCGTTCAAATAATTCTACTGACGGCATTTCGAAGGTTTTAGGGCTCAATTTAGAACTTTCATTCCATTGATAAAATTAAATATTAGATTAGTTATTTATTTACTAATCGGTCATGCGAGCATTGTATGATTTGAGTAAATCATTCGATATAATGATGAACCAATAGCAATAATGAAAATTTAAACATTTATGATATTGTAAGCTTGATAAGAAATCCAGTACAGATGAACAATAATAATGTTTAGTGGCTTGATCACTCGGTAGGGTGTCGATAAATAAGACGTAGGATATTTGCATCTAAAGAATAGATGAGTAGGGGTAGGTTTTTTCCTTTTAATTATTAAATATTATATTTATGAGTGTTTTAATCGAACAGTCGAAAGTTTCGCAAATCGGAATGCGTTCTAAAGTTCGATTGAATTTTAAACCTTATCTTTATGGAATGAAGATTATTCCTATTGTTGCAATAATTGAAACGCTTAGACTTTAAAAATAGCATAATAAAAGAATATATTTAATTATAATTCCTTAGATCTTTCAAAGCACAATTTTACAATTTTCGACGCACAGCTTGAAATTTCTTATATTATAAAATATTATAAAAAAAAAGTATTATAAATTTTAATAGTGCCAATTTTAAATGAATAATATTAAACAAAAACTTCCAAATATAAATATTTAAAATAATAGCTTAGATTTTTATAAAATAAACAAATGGTACAAAAATATAAAAAAATATACATTTTCAAAGGTTCACTAATTTTTACGCTATGCGATTGGTGCTATGCAAATAAAATACATAATTATTTAAATAAACTATAATACCAAAAAAAGCATTCAATTGAATCTCGCTTTATGTAGTTACCTATTTGCTGTAATATTGCTGAGGAATTACTATATTATTATATATAGTTATATTAGGTAGATTGTTGGAGAGTATGCCCAGTATATCAGAGTATACCAAATATAATGGGGCCGGCTTCCAGTCTGACCGGGTGCAGATGAATACCAGTATTTTACATGGAGCGAGTGCCTATCTCACTATCTGACTTCCACAACCCAGTTAGTACTATACGAAACCTCTTCGTAAGACTGTCAGACTTTCGGGACACTGACTAATATATTTAGCGACTTTCAAAGATCTACAAATGACAGCCGGTACCAACCGTTTACTAATCGGTCCTAATCGATAAAAAAGTCACACTAACAAAATTACAGGAAGTGTTTCGAAAGAAAGCTGCATGACCGATTTTTTTTTCGAACAGTTCAGTATTACCAAAGTGAAGCAATGCTCTAAGATGGCATTTTTTATTTAGTCCATTTTAAGTCTTTAACTAAGAGACTTACCAGAGACTCGGCAGCAGCATTCTCTGTGCTTTTGTAACAACCGCACTGCGATCGCCGACCCGCCTGCCAAGCGTGGCGATTATGGCAAAAACCCCCTTTGGGGGAGGCCCATGTCCAGCAGTGGACGTCTTTCGGCTGAAATGATGAAGTCTTTAACACATTCCATTCCAATCAAGGCATGAAGGAAAAGGAGGACCATGGCGAAAATTAGCTAAACCCGCCCAAAAAATTGTTGAAAAAAAGCACATCATGTATGCATGCAAGTCACCTGCCTTTTTGTTTGCTTCATGTGCGGAGTTCGCTTATCTGAATTTTGAAAAAAAAAAACTAAAGTTATGTATACTGGGATACTTTCCAGCGAATATTAGTATACGGACCAATTATAACTACAGGACGTCAATTATAACAATAGAACTGTGCTATAATTTGTTGAAATTCTGTTTCTAATATAACTATTATATTGCAAATTAAATATTTCATTAATTTACTATTCGCCATTCTTAATAAAAGACTGTGTCTTAACATAACACAAATAACAATTTAAAAAATGTTTTGCTTTAAATAAAACATTTTTGCAATAATTATGCAGCTTTAAAATATTAAAAGAAAAAAATATGAAAAAAATCTAGTAATCTTAGAATATATTCAATCATAAAATTTAGCAATTTATTTGTTAAAACATATTTGATGATAATGTATTTAAAAGATATTGATTGATATAATACTAATAATAAAATGATATTCGATTATAATAAGGACTCATTTACCTCGTTGAAATATTTTAATTAATTATTAAAATAAATATTTATTACAAATTCGCGCTTCTTATAAATTAATATTTATACATATAATTCAAAGAGAAAAAGAGGATATACTGTCCTATATTCCGTAGGAGTTAAGGCATTTCAATATATTATAAAAAGTAAGTATAAAATATTTTAGTTTAAAGCGTTCAGCGTTTAGATTTAGGAATAAATTGAGCTTTACCGCTAAGTAGTTTACAATATTTATTCTTGCCAAAATTCTTTGTTTTACATTTTATAGTATATTTGTGTCTTTTATACTTTTATGTGATATTTTTTCCAAATAATATAAAATCATTCCTTGGATTTTTTTTTTTTAAATTTAAAGATCTTGTTTTCCTTTAACAATACATAACAGTGATTTTTAACAAATAAATATTTTGTATTTAATATGATAATATTAAAGTTTAAAACAGTGATCTTTTTTAAAAGCTGATATTTAAATTAAATATTAAAAAAAACTATTTCATCAATACTAAGTTGCCTTCAAATAATTGTAGTTACCGAATTTCGATATAAAATATACTTGCACTAACTTGTGATGACTTCAGGACCACTATAACTCTACTATAGGACCACTATAACTACTATATAGGACCACTATTTTATATCTACTGCTTGTAAGTATAACATACTACAGTAGCGCTTAGGTAGGCTTCGATAGAAACTTTACGATGCAATAAATATTTTAATATATCGCATAAAATGCACAATAATACTAAATTTAAGCACTATAAAAGATATTAATTAACTTTAAGTGACAGAATAACATGAATTGCATAAAAAATCCATAGTGGATCTAAAGTGTTTGTAAAGAATCGATATTTTTCTTGATATCAGGGACTTCATCAATAAAAAGACGTAATACTATTTTCAAGAAATGTAGTAGTAAAACTTAACATGGTGGTAGAAGTAGAAGTATTTTGAATTTCAACATCAATATTTTTAATTTTTTTTTTTTAAACAGACCACTTTTCAAAATGAGGTACAATCCGTGCCACGAAAGATGAGACCTGTCACACCACTTGTATACGAGTTATTTGTGTAATGAAATACTTCTTTTGACATATAGGTGCACACGTCGTAAACCATCTTCCCCCTTTGTCTTCTTAATGTTTTACCTTGAGGCTTAATCAAGATTTCGCAAAGTATCACACGTTTCAGGTGGTGTGATAGGTCTCTTCTTTCGTGGCACGGACTGAATACGGTTTAACTCACATGAAGATAAGTGCGTGTTTCCGAAAAAACCTCTGTATTTTCGCGGCAATTAAAATCGTTAACAAATTAGTTTTATTACTAACCTACTTTAGTCTACCTTTTATGAACAGGGCTTTTTGTATCGCACGATATGTCCTCATTTTCAACGCCGAATCGAAGCATAACATAATTCTATTTTTCGGCCATTTTTATTTAATATTGTGTGCACTACAAATGTGCCCCGTGTTACAAATCCCATTTCAAAGCGGCGATTGTTAAAGCAATATGATTAGAGCTCTAATGCCGACTTACAACTTGCTTACTTACAATAGTTATTAGATTTTTGAGATTTTAGACAATCTTTAATTAAAAAAAATCGGCTTGGCATAGCGCTCAAGTGCATTATACTATTTCAAAGACGAATTTCGTATCCATTCTTAACAAATATTTCCTTACCTAAGATTCTTGTCGCCTATCCAAAATATGAAATTCGTCTGCAACAGCAAAATGTGTCGAGTATTACTGCGTCTCTTCGATTTTGCTGTCATAAAGTAGACATTAGATAATCGCTCATAAGTCTATGCTGATAAAGACGAATTACGAGCGAAATTTCCACTCTTCGATCTATCCGCATGACTTTTGCATAATCTATTAATAACGAAGACCGCCAGTATTTGCCAATTTTTTATTCATTCGAGATTTTTTTCTTCTTTCCCCTCTATCGCACTCGCTTGGAACGCACGCTTGGACTGCGGGCGCACACTAACAAACAAACACACACACTCTCGGTGACGGTATGTATACTAACTTTACCCACGAACTCGCCTTAGACCCTAAAGACTACGTCGAGGATCAAGACGTGATGGAACTAGTGCCTAACATAATCCTGAACCCTGGCTTCATGGAGATGGATCCCATCCGGCCGCGGGAGCCGCTCGCGTCCTCCATCATCAAGTCGACGGAGTGTCCTGGCCCTGGGAAACCGAGGCGTGTTTGATTCTCGTCAATACTTAACCTTAGGATATTCTATCGCACCGATTCCGGCCTATTGTCATGATCGTGGGCCACACACGACAGAACTGTGGTGGTTGATAAAAGCGTTAAAGTTTGGACTACTTATAACGAAGCATTAAGCGAGAGGAACTTGCCACCACAAGTGTTGGCTGTCTGATTGCACCATTGTCATTTTGGTCGCAAACTGAGTTCGAAATGCATTTGAGGACAATTAACGACTTTGCAATTGAATTTAACCATGTTTGTGACCAATGCTTGTTCTCATTCATAAAGAAGCTCAATTTACTGCTTTGACGACGCTTTCATCCCATCACAGAGTCTGTATTACCAAAATGTGGGTACATTTTGGTTGGAGGGGAGTCAGTTATACAGTCAGTTAGGAGTATCGTCGATTGACACCGGTCCAAGGCGGTTAACGATCAAATACAGTTTGTGAAAATTATAGAATTTTCAGTGCAATAATGTCTAGTCATTTGCGCAATATACCAATTAAAATGCCAAAGAAAAATATTGCCAACTTCAACATTTGTAAATATGTGCTGGTTTCTTCCAACGAGATTTGAAAACGAATCCCAAACGCTAGGGTAAAGATGGACATATCAAAACGCATGAGTTACGTTTCGTTAGCCAATCGGAGCGATAGGGTAGCCGGGTTATTTAGTGCGCTCAAGTTTCTCGAAAGTTGTGACAATCTATGCTTTTAATATCCCTTTGTATAATGCCCGTAGACACTAATGTATACTTGTAAATCTGCATGTCAATTATGAATGTAAAACTGCTCACTAATGTGTTCGAGTGACAGCTGTCAACGTCGTTGTTGAAAGCTGTCAAAGTGAAGTAGGAATTTTAATATTTTCACTAGATTTTCTTTTGTTTTTAAATGTCTGTAAATGTAGTGAAGTTAACCCTTATAAAATGTATTTATAAGCGTTTTTATGAAAAACTAATTGTTCAACTTTAGAGAAACGGGAGACGCCAGTAAAGCAAATAATAAGCTTAAAACTAATCATTGAGAGAGATCATTAATTATAGTTTTGTAAGCGTTTCGTGTTTAACAGTAGTGGTGGTTGCCATATACAAATAAGAATTACGTAGACTTCGCTATAATATTGTACACATTTATTTGTAAGAACTGATGCTTGCATTTACTTTTTATACATTTACACGTATTCGCCGTAAGTCTGACACGGACGCTTTATTTCAAATTGTAGTTTTCAAGAGTGGTAACATTTAACTGCTTGGTTCTGGTGTAAGCTACAGATTATAGCTTAAGAACAAATGGTGAAGAGTGGAAAGATTTTAGGCTAGACAAACTGATAATCAGGCTTTAATACTTCAACTTACTCTCTCGCTCTAAAATTTTGTGATTACGTGACGAGTTTGTGTTACCATTCTTATAAAAATAATCTCGTTTCTGGCAACCCAAAAATCTGATTGGAACTTTTTTAGGAAACATATTGCTTAACGTTCAATATTGTTAATGTTGCTAGCTATAGTGATAGTATATTTTTAATTATATATATTTTGCTATATTTTAGATGATATTTTTATAACGAGGATCTCATGTATGTAAGACACTTAACATTATATTGAAAAAGACGGTTTATTTTCGAATTTTTGTGATTTTGAACGCTGTGATTATTATGTTTTCCGAATAATTGGGTTTTTTGTAATTGAGGTAAGGGTTAAGTGTATAAATTTTGATATATTTATCGTATGGAGACTGGTGCAATGGTATTGAGTAATAAGTAACGTATAGTTAGTATATGTAGTGGCGTAACGTAAGCTTACTCGTGGGATCGCCCAGTGTAGCTTAGCTAAGGTACACTGCTTTGTTGAAGGTTATAATAAATGACAATATGGTAGTGGTTGTATATTATCTGTGTTATGTCCTGTAACACTTGAAGGCAATGATGCGAAAGACTGGCCCGCTTTGTAAGCGCCATCGATTTCGTTGCAGCTTCAGTTTGACGTTTGGTGTTTGACAGCGGTCATTTTTGGTGGCAACTTAAAATAACGGTGGCTATTTCTTTTACTTTTGATTTATATTTTTATATCACATGGAGTTTTTATGAAATACTTCTGAGAGTTTAAAAAAATATTTAAAAAAACTTTCTAATAATTATAAAATCATTAAACGTCAACCAAAAAGCAACAAAGTCCGCGATGATTCTTACACAGTGGGATCACAAAACTGTCGTGATGCAAACAAAACAAAAAAAATTCAAGCGTCCTCACGACAGTTAAAAAATAAAATAAGTTGATATTATAACATTGTTGTATAAGTGTAGAGCTGTTTATTTTTGTATACGGCCTGTATACATATCAGGGGAGCCTTAGGATGTAAAGAGATATACATATTACTATATGAAACGGATTTTAACCTTCCTTCCGATCTGTGTACTTGCTCGCTTAGTCATAATTAGACTCCTTTACCGCTTTTAATATAACTTAATCTTCTACATTTTTCCGGAAAAGTTAATGCTAAAATATCCCAAAAAAAAAAAGTTAATTAAGTACTTAAATGTTAATGTTAAAATTCCACTGCGAAACAATATTGTTAAAAATCATGTATTTATTCATACATAAAGTAGCCTATTGATTAAAAAATTAACAGAATTTTATCGAAACTTAATTAATCCAAAGATTCTAAGCGTGCAAGTCTTCATTTCTTCTCAGCTCATTGCCTTTCTGTGTTCTCACTGCCTTCCGTACTGTTCTTGCACTCAAATATATATATTTACCCACTAATAAATAATATAATACAAATCTTTATCGAAAGAATTATGTGTTTGGTGGGATTTGAGAACAAATGAGTAGTTCTGACAGGATCATGTGCCGCATTTATTTAGCGCGTGGCATAGTTGGAGCTAGCGCCGCCATCTTATCGATGTTGTTCAAGCGCATGCGCTGTATTTATCATGGTGTATCCAAATTGTATAACCCTTTGTACTCAAATCCTACCATTCACTCTAGTAAACGGATATTCCTACTTCGTTGTGCTCGCTTCATAAAACGAATAGTATTTAAGTGTTAGGAGCTCCGCACTCACTTGAATATTTTTATTACTAAAAATTTAGTTAGTAAAATAGATACTACAATACACCTAGACGTCTGTCTTAAGTTCTTGTGGGGTTCAAAATAAAAATAGCGCTCTTGTGGAACTACTTACTGACGTCGGTCCATAAGAAAATATTTCCGTTAGTCCTTTAATGAAGGGAAAATCAAATAAGATGTACAGATCTTCCCCCAAGGGTAATATATGATGAAATTGTGGGCCGTGTGGGATATTATTATTGGCTTTTTGGTCTAGTGGCAATGTATCCAACATTATAGCATAGATTTATTTAAACGAATACCAAAACATCTAACCAAAAACTAATCGAACGATAGCGGGCTTTCGATAGGCAGTCAGTCATATCGATCCTTAAAACAACAAATGGCGTAAAAGCCAAAAAGCTACTTTTCAGGAGAGCCAAAAAACTAAAATAAGTAGCTTTGTTTCCTCAATATCTCTCAAAGTAGTAAAGCTATAATAACCAATTAAAGTTGTATTTTCTTAGAATTTTCATGTGTATAATTATAAAAACCTAATATTGTAGGGCCTATGCTAGTTTCCGAGATAGCATGTCTTTTACTACAAAAATTTTTGCTCTAACTGGCCTTTACGCCGTGAATTTTATACTTTGCAAGTTAAACAGGTTATGCGCACTTGGAGTAAAAGACTTAGGGAACATCTATGTTTGGGTTTTTGAAGAAATAAAAGACAAATATAATTACCGAATGTATTAATTATTGCAATAAATACAACACAAAATTTTGAAAAAGTACCAGTAAATCTAACATTTCGGATCAATGTAGTTATCTAAATTATGCCATGAACGCTATTTTTAGCGAAGAATGAATTGAGAAATTAAATTCAACATGAACATCAACATCAATTAAACAAACATCAAAAAAATTGAAAAAAATCAACGAAAGTATTAAATATTGTAATAAAATAATACAAATTTTGAAAAAAATAAAAAGAATTAAGAAAATTTGAAATTTCGTATCAATTTACTTTCTAAATCGGTACTATAAATGCTATTTTTTAACGACGAAATAAAAAAAAATTGAACATCAACTATTAAAATTTGGATCGAACTTAATCAAACACTTTCACCTCGTCGTATGTTTACAAACAAATCAGTCTTAAATTTACCAATTACAGTTTTAATAACTAAATTGCGATTATTATTATTTTATATAAACTAACTAAAATACCATTATTATTAGAATCAGTCTAAATAATCAGTCCTTGCGGTAGAATTTTAATTAGTCTTAGAATGCAGTTGTACAAGAAAATTAAGTATTAATTACTTACTGCATAAAATATTTAAATAAATGAGTATTTTCTACCAAACTATCTGCTTAAAAGTAGTTAAAAATATAATAGGTAACAGAATTGTGGTACCTAATAGGTAACAAGTTTAATAATTAGTCGACATCATTATTTTCATCATTATCATCTTCTTCATCAGTCTCAATCAGAGTATCTTTCTTATCACCGATGTAAGGTAAGTCTAAGTAGTCTTTATGGAACCTCTTCGGTATTGTCCCATCTAGACATAATTTTTTCAAATCTTTATATTTCAGAGCAGAAATTGGTATTTTTTCTGAATAAGCTTTTGGCAAAGTAAAGGTATTTAATTCTTCCAAATAAGTTTGGTCTTCATTTTTAGCTTCGGACGCTCTCTTGGCCTTTCCCTTTCCTTTCCCTTTCTTTGTTGGTTTCTCAAATAAAATAACTGTCCTGGCTACGGCATCTTCTTGCATGGAATACTTTATATCAATTTTATTAAGATGCTTTTTCTTGAAAGTAGCTATGCGTATATCTTTGAAATTGATATTTTTACAAGTATCTTTCGTAAAAGTTATTATATATATTTCATAACAATTAATGGGTAGGTACATCACAATTTTTTAAGTACTATTTTATCTACATTGTTTTTAATAGTCCGTCGTCCAGATCTCGACTTTTAGACCGTCTTTACGTTGTCAGACTATAATGTTAATATGAGCATTTCATAGGTTTCCCCAAATATTGGCATTTAACATTTAAAATAACTGTCCTGGCTACGGCATCTTCTTTCATGGAATACTTTATATCAATTTTATTAAGATGCTTTTTCTTGAAAGTAGCTATGCGTATATCTTTGAAATTGATATTTTTACAAGTATAAAAAGGTCTCAAGTTAACTTAGTCGTATGTTTCATCAACACGCTTCCGTTTGGCTCAACAGACGCCGATATTTGGAGACATCCATGAGGGGCGCATATTAACATCATAGTCCGACAACAAAGTATAGGCGGTCTAAAAATCGAGGTCTAGACGAACGGACAAGCTACGGACATGTTAACACAATGTTAAGTTTTAACATGTTTCGGAATAATGACGTAATGAACCTATTGTACCTAGATATTGTGATACCATTGTTTTAAAAGTCAAAGAATAAACAATATTAAATGTAAATTTTGTAGTAAAAGCCAAACAAAGGTAACATTTAAGACAGTTTTGTGCAGTAAAATGCAATTACATTCTACTTTCAGTACGATAATTTATGATAAAATCGACGTATAAGCCAATTATAATAAAATATTGTCTTTTACGACATTATTAACGTTTTATATTTGTAAAACTTAATTCTATTAAATTGTAGTAAAAGCCTATTTTTAAAAGTCTTGCATTTTAAAACAAGTTGTCTTTGATATTATTTACTTCGATATAATCGTAAAATGTAATATTAACCACATCACTAAGAAATTAAGTCTTTTACGCCCCAAATTTGCAGTTTTCGATTTTAATATTGGTTATAACGACACAAATCATAAAATTATTGGAAATTTTTCTTAAAAAATATTGGATGTAAGAGCCATTTTTTTGCGAATTTGAACATTTCAAATATACAGATCGATAGAGCTTCAAAAACTGAACAAAATGGCATTTATAAGTCATTTTGGCCAAAATGGCTTTTACGCCATTTGTTGTTTTAAGGATCGATATTTACCAATAAAACACACTATATTTTATTGGTAACTGTGATGCAATACCCACAGATGTGTATGTAATAGACTATTTGACTAAAGTAGACACCTAACACTACGTAGAGTGTCTTGTCCGCAAAGGGAAGCCGGCAGGAATCGGCTTCTTAGGTGCCTTCGGCCCTGATAGATTCTCAACTTTATCGCTAAAGAATTAGGTTCAAGGTTGATTGGGAAAATTTGACAGCTTCGGGTGTCGTGTATTTAGTAATTCCACAAACAAGAACTTTTTCTTAAGGCCTATTTTTCTGTTTTGTGTGTGTACGGAGCTCCAAACAAACGACTTTGTCCGTCTCACGTATCAATATGCTAAGGTGTCAATTACGTGTAACTGTCTCATGTCTGCATCTGTCTGTTACGTGTTGTGTTCTCGTGTTTGTCGTGTCTCGTGCTTGCACTCTCTCACTTTATGTAACTACTTCTAGTATTTATTGCGCGTTTGTGGTTAAAATACAGGGTTTTAATAAAGTAAATTAACTCACAATCATTGTATTTTGGTCTCACTGCTACCCCAAAAACATCAGCGACAGTGACTAGGCTTATAGGCTCTAATCCACTGCGCGAGCATCATGTGGGTTAGTAGATGCCACGTGTAAGGATTTTTGGTTCTAGGAAATAGGTACCGGTTTCTTCACAATGTTTTCTTTCAACGTTTTTGAGTATTGTTTTACCAAAAAAAAAATACATATGTTAGGTATGATATTTTTCTTTATGAATATTTTTTGGGTCCATAACTTTGTATTTGTTAAAAGTTCTATTATTGTGGTATCTAATCCACCTACTAGCTTCTTCCATTTTTAATCGCTGAATTCTTAAGAAAATAACAATAATATTAATTTAAATATATCTCATATCTACAATACGTTTAATAGAAGTCTGTATTTCAACCACAAACCGCAGCTATCACAAGTGAGCGCACAGTTCGACTCCATGCTCTTCCTTTCAAAGTATATTTATTAACAAAGTCATATTTTTGTATCGAAAACGTACGTATTCAATTATTTACAACATTAATGTGTTGTGAGACGAAACGCAAGAAATTATACCTAATTCAATATATTATGGTAAAAATAGTGACGAAATTGTATGATAAAAATTGTCATTTCCTACACCCGTTCTAACGTTCCTAAGATTTCACCGATAAAACTGACTGTGATCGCCACAGCTAAACGGCGTTTAAGAGCTGTCACTGCCAATATTCCACAGCAATAATGACAGTGACAGAACTTGATCGCAGTGTAAAATTAAAAAGATTGTGATCGCGTTTAGTTTTGTCAGTGAAAATTTGCCCTAAGAGAGAACTGCTCTACTACAAATGAACAAATCCTATCTTCTTCAGAAATTCTGTCTTGTAATGTGTGGTTGTTTTCTGAAATCCTTCATGTTGTAATCGTTTTCTCGTCCTTAACTCTCAATGTTCGCCAAGAGAATGACTTGCAGTAACAAGTTGTGTTACCTAGAGCGGCTTCTAGTGAAACGTTGTAATTTTAGATACGGCTGGCACAAGGCTGTGTTTGTGACTGGTCGTTTTTTGTGGGTTGATGCGAAATTGTATTGATTAAATACAAATAAGACGTCGGTCACATAAAGTACAAGTGACAATTTAACCTTAAATTTATTAAAAGTCAATGAATCTATGTAATAAATAAATATGTAATCGGTTAATATTTTCTCGAAAATCATAATAATATAATGTTTTAATTAACTCAAAAAATGTTTGATAAAATCTTTATCCTATGGTAAAATCACAGTAAAATTCTGCATCAACTCACCTCCAGCCGCGACAAACGACATCGCCTAATGAATGCGTGTAGTTTAGTAATAAATGGTTGCTAGATTAAGTGTTGTCCTAGACTAGTTGTTGAACGCTAGCGTAGACGGCGCGAACGACGGTGACAAGACTGCCAAGCGACGGGAAAAGGTAACTTGAGAGAAAAAACTAAACTTTTGCATCAACAACCTAAATGTGGATATATAAAGTCGTAAGCGACATAGATCATGCTGTTGAATTTTCAACTTTCAGCGATGAGGAGAACGTTGCAAATTCCAACAGCGTGCTCATGTCACCGAAAGCATTACTATTTTCCACCGTCTTTGTATAAAAGTGATATTATGTTGATCTTAGAATGAGTAAATGTGTGTAAATGGTTGTGATGACTTAAATGAATTGCGATTTTTGTCTGTTGATGCAAAAGTGAAGTGTGTTCCGTGTCTTATATGTTGAAAGCGCTTCAATTTATATAAAAATAATACGACGTTTTTATATGGACGACTGCGTTTTAAAACTGGGTACTGTGGGATGTTTAACGCATTGAATTGCAGCTAATATTGTGATTCGGTTTAGTGGGTTGGTATTCTATGGGCTAGGGAAAGCTTCAGGCTACTGCCAAACGCACGAACCTGTCTGCTTCTGTATTCTACCCTTGCTTACGTCTGCAATCTTATTGCGTGCTTGTCTTGAAACTGCCTGCTATTTTTTTATTGTATTTTGCATGGTACACTAATTTTATTGACATTCTGATCGGTCGGTTCAGTTTGATCGATCAGAATACTTGCAAATTCAAACGATAAAAACAGTTCTATCTGATCAGATTTCTTTGAACGTATAAAACCCTGTACTACTGATGGTTCAAATTTGAATTTGATCGCTTAGTAGCATGGGGTACAAAATCAATGCATGAGTAGAAAATGTGATAAAAATATATGTTTTGTGGATTTCATGTTATTCTGTCTGTTTTTCAGTTTGTGCACTTATAGACATTATTCTCGTACAAAAGACGTAATAATATATTTATAATAGTCTAGTGCTAATTGCAACGATTCGTATTCTAATTGTATGAATCTTCGAGTATCTTTATGTTTGTATATTTAAGCTAAGGATAAAATAAATAACTAAAATGGAATTGTTTTTACCAGGTGATTGAAATGTTATGTTGTGATATTAAATACTTTTATTTTTGCGAATCCACCCAATGTTAAGTATATATAGTACTATGTTAGGTGTATTGTTAAGAAAAAAACATAACTGTTATCATTTTTAGGGCGAATTTTACTGATCTAACAGCTCTTGAACGCAGTTTAGTTAAATGTCTTAATCTTTTAGTTTTTTGGTGAAATCCGCCCTAAAATGTTAGATGTGAAAATTAATGTAATATCCTTAGCTTAACTTACACAGGTATCGGCGACGCCTCTAACAAATATATATCTCGATTTACTTTATATTAAAGTAATAATTACCTTAGGTTAAGATTGCCTTTTATAAATTAAGCACGTCCAGTTGGTGAGGGCAGCGAATCGTTTAGTTATTCGCTAATTATTAAGTGATTGTGAGGTCACAGTAAATGGATACAAGCAGCCAAGTTTTAATTATTTATTGAGTTAGGTTTTTTTTAAAGTTGAACCACCTGATCTTTAGACATGTTCCGAGAGTGAGAGTAGTTATTTAAGATACTTAAGGTTTTTATTCTGAAATGTAGTAATTGCTTGAAGCTAAAACTGTTAAAGTTAGAATTCTTAACTTTGCTTTTTTGCCGGTTTTTATTTCGTTCAAATTCTTGTCTATTGCTTAAAAATGGTTGCATAAAAGTTATTACTTAAACCCAAGTAATTTCTTTAATTAGATGCAAGTTTTGGTTATTAGGTCATTTGTTTCCTAATAAAATAACAAACGATATTTTTGTATTTGTAATATGTTAATGTGTTTGTCAGCACCACATGACTTGCTGTCAATATCTCGCCTGTGTTGCCATTCCCCAACTACGTTGGAGTCGGCTTCCTGTCTACCCGGGTGTAGAGCAGCTGTATTTTACATAAAGGGTGGTGTGGTGCTTTGTCACAAACCTAACAAATGTCTTCCTAGATTCTATGTTAGTTCACTGCTTGTATTTATTCACTGTGGCAATATGTTACCAAATATTTTTTTGTTTAATGCGCATTCCTATTGTGAGAAAAGTTATTATTCTGGATATTATATTCCATAGATCTGCACTTTATGATATTATTTTTAATTAAATATTCACCTACCATGTTAAGTATGTTGACAGTATTTACTTAAGTGATAATGCCACTTGTCTTCATTATAATATTGCTTGAGATGGTCGTAAATTGTTCATTGTAATTGTCATGTAATATCTGTTTTCAAAATTAAGAATACCTGCCAGTGATTTAAACACCAATGGCCACTACAAATTGTCTTTGGTTTAGAGACAGAGATGCGACAGCTTGAATATCGATAATACCTGAAATACAACTTTTAAGACATGTGTTACTTCTCAGACTGCATTAATTTGTGGTAATGCATAAATACTTTTTTAAACCATTTATAAAATACAGTGAACAATATTATGAACATAATCCAGAAGTTTTGTTTTTTCACCACAAAAAACTAATGTTCTCCAAATAAAGATAAGAAAGAAAAAGAATTTTAGAAAAATGTTTCTTTTTTGCACTAATAACTGATACAGTAATGGTTGAACCCAAAAGTTATCGGTGAATCTCATTTTAACCCAAAAATTTAAAATGCAATATGTTTTTTTATAGTTATAGTATTTTTCATTATTATTTATCATATAATATGTTACGGTTGACGGCAAAATAGTTGACTCGAGAAAACGTTGACTGTCATGAAATCGGCCAAGAACGTTCGATCTCTGACGCAACACTTTGGAAGTGTGATTAAATTATTCAAGTCAATTGAAAACGTACAAAACAAACAATCAAAAAGTAAACTTTTCCTAAGTGGATAATCAAAATCTCTCTTCGAATTTTTCGAGTCAACTATTTAGTTGTTATTCCTCAAAGTATTGTTTAGCAAAGTTACGTTGAGTACATGAGAATTGTGATGCCCGTCGTAGTACATAATGTTAAGTACATTGTTGTAGCTGATGTTGGAGGTCATTCCCATTAAAACTACATTTTACACATTGCAGAAGTTTTATTGAATCGTTACCTATATCTTATCTACATACTCGTAAAGACGCTATAAAATACCTAAAGATTTCCTGGAGTAGCCTAGAAGTTGGATTTCTGTTGTAACATCTTTGGTGTACCTACCTACTATTTATTTATCAGCCGTTTGTGTCCCACTGCAGGGCAAAGACATCCCTTCCCTCTTCCCACGTATCCCTATCTTGTGCTGATATTTGTCATTCCTTTTGAAAAGAGTCGTGTTCGTCCCGCCATCTCCTGGCCTACTTTGGTGTACTAACTTTGCCTAATTCTATAAAAAAATACAGACGTGAAGTGTTGCGTACCTACTTACATACAATCTAGTTACCTACTACATTTATAGCTCTGTGTTTGAGAATGTTGAAGGAACATACATCGATCCTGATCTAAACTATATGTTAATACCAATACATATTGTAAAGTGAACGTCTGAGGCGATTCAATGCTAATCTGCTTCTCAGCCGAGGTCTGTAGCTGGCCAAGTCAGCCTCCAGATTCTGCAAGCAATCACAGAATCAGACAATATCATACCACCTGATATTATTGAGCTGTAAATGCAAAAAAAAAACAAGTCTGAATTCCGGAGCATCTCTCTTTGATGAAATGACGGTTTACAAAACACCTCTGCTGATCCTTCGGGTAGTAAAGGCATGATGTTTGTTATGCTTTCTAATTAGATCCTTTGGGAAAACTTTTACCTTCTTTACAAAAGGAAGTTTTGTGTAAAATTTCATAGTTACTCCCAGACTCCCTGCTACCGCTGGATACAACGGTTTATTCTGTGCAGTGTCTATCAGTGCATTCGATGTATGTTATGCAAAATGTGCATCAGTGCATCTGAATTCTAAAAGAACCTAAGTATCATAGGTAGTGCCTGAAGTATGAATTCGAAGTGCGAAGTCACTGCGACGGTTTGATGCTGGCCAAGTCTGCTTCCAATGCCTGCTAACAATAATAAATTGATGATTAGTAAAATGTAGGTATGCATGACCATGCCTTGAAATATTCTTATAAGTGATATGGTTGGGAAGATGACATGCTGCGCCGACTACAAATAAATTACGATTCGGAGTAGAGTAGGAGGACGATAACGTTGATTTTTGAGAATGGTAATGGAGATTCCGCAGTCAAAAGTATTCTAGTTCTACTCTCTTCTATGTGGATTTTCACACTGGAATCTTCGGGCAGCGCAAGGGACGATCTGGCGCAAGTTTTGAAGGACGCTATCCCATATTATTTTTGACGTTCAAATAGTGTAATTTGAAAATGAGTTTTGATGCTTGGTCGAGCCGTAGAGGGCTGATGTCCAGCAGCATGGCTGGGATGTCAATGACGATGACTCTACAAAACTTGCTCTACTTAAATTTTCAGACATCACAAACTTTTAAACGGTAGACCTTCATATCCAGCTTTCGTATTGCGTCTTGAAGCTCGACCAGGCTTGGGTCGCCAGGGGAATAGACACAGCACTGCTCTTCGAACTGCCTCTGCAGGCGACGTCGCCTCTCTTCGTTGTACCGGCGCCGATTTGCGGCCAGCTCAGCGGCATAGCGTGTCTCGGCGCCGAGTAATTCCTCGTCGACCTCTGTGTCCAGGGGGATGTATCTGTAAGTAGAATTGGTAAGTTTAAGCTGCTATTCAGTATAGGTAGATACTTTTCAGGGGTACTTCCAAAAGGGACCCTTATAGAATTATGTCACGTTTTTTTTAGTTAATACATAAGCACGAACATGTCATATTTATGTACTTATGATGTAGTGGGTCCTATCTTCTGATAAATGAATAAAGTAGGTTTAGTTATAAATAAATCAAACCTGTGAAGAGAAGTCATGTAATCCGACGGGAAGGCGCGCACGGCGTCTCGCAAGTGTCCCCACGTGTCCGTATAGTTGTTCTTGTACTGCAAACAAACCACTCTTTACAGAAAAAACAACAGAATTGGAACAATTGTACCTACCTGCCTAAACAGACACAAGGAATTTCAACTTCGTTATTAGCGAATTGTTTTATCATAGGAGTGTTATGTTACACGACCCGATACATCACAGCTCGGTTGGCAAAATAGAGTGTTTAAAATAAAATTATGCCGGTTTGCCGAGTCAGACCGACCCGGACATGTGTGTAGTACGGTACGCCTAAGGTTCCAGGTGCCTAAAGGCAGCAATAACCGCTTATTCGTTATGTGATAAAAGCGGCATCCGCCCTTTGCAAACATGGCTGGCTATGGACGGTAATTGATTGGTATACGCTACACGTGTCTAATGCAATAAGCGATTGCCTATTATATAGGTAGGTCTGTAGGTAGGTACAAATAACTCCTCTCTTCGCTACTGCTTAAGTAAAGGTATCCCCTTTGTAAGAGAAAGAATTCTGGAATTCAAAAACCACGGCCAAGTGCGGGAAGGCTCTATCAAAATCACTATGTATCATCAGTCTCCTGCCCTTATCCCAATTTATTTGGGGCCGGAGCAGCATTTCTTCTTCCATACTTCTCTATTACTCGGTATCGCATCAGACACCTCCTTTTTGCCATATCATCCTTTACAGTCGAGTCCATCCATCGTTTCTCTGGTCTTCCTCTACTCTTATATCCATTCATACTCAAAACTTTCCTCACGACATTTTCCTCATTCTTTCGCATCACATGGCCCATACCAGCCAAAAATCACTAAGTACATCGACAAATTACCCGTTTATAAAACTCGTAATCAATCTCGGAATCAGTCATGGCCCTGGACAGCGGTATACTGGAGTCGGTACTGAGCGCAGACTTGACGTAATAATCCCTCAAACTGTCACTGAGGTAGCTGTCTCTCCTCAAATTGTAGTAGTAGTCATCCACATCGGTCCATTCATACGGAGTCAAGGTAATATCAGGGATTTCCAGATCTGCGACGTAATCTGATCGGTTTTTTGGCAAGGAATCGAGGTATGATTTGAACATGTACATTCTGTTGGTTATGTCACGCTCCGTATTTGCCCAGTTATACGAAAATGGACGCCTGCGGTAGTTACAGTATCTTCTCCTCATCAGCTGGAAGATGGCCCAAGGGAGGGGTCTATTCCACTCTGCCCCACCAATTTTTCCCACTAGAGGACAAAGAGGACACCAAAATTATAAACTTTCCTCGGTTTAGTGGGATAAATTGGTAGGGCCGAGTTTTGGTTGTCACTAACACAAAACTAGTCACCCAACAACTTAGCAGAATACACTTGGTGGTGTAAAAACGCGTGTCGTCTCACGTATATGTGTGAATGTGACCCGGTTGCTGATAACTGTTGTGTAATGCTCAAGTTTGGTCGATGCGACGTGATGGTTGCCATGCGACAGTTGGTAGGCACAAGGTGAAGCTCACGTTTGCAGCATTTCGCCGAAATGATGCCGGATGGAAATAAATATTTTGAGTTGTAGCTTGGCGTAGGCACGTCTTCTACCTATCTATCTACACAGTCCTTTCCCTGACCTTCCCTTGAGTCGTATTTCGACAAGCAATAGAGTAAGATAAAATATATCTTAGGTCCTGTAGTTTTTTTACACATTTTATTAATGCTACGCTCGACTTCTCGAAGTGATTCAGGCAGGCCCGATGTATCTATTTTCAACTATGTTAATTGCATTCTTTGGAAAATAAGGCTTAGGCTAGGCTTAAAGAAGCAGGAATCGAACCCTAATCCGATATCGATCGCTTCCGCCATGAAACCACTGAACCTATTTTTCTAAGAAATACTGTGCTCTGTATGCACCATAAAACAAATAAATAATTGACTACCTTGTTAATGTAGGTACAACGTGTGTACGTTACCCCAGCAGGAAAGTGTCTCCTAGAGTTATATTATATGAGTGGAACGTTTAATTAGTGCCCCACTGCTGTAAATGTGCCCCCACATAAAAAATGTGTGCCCCCCTATCGTTTAGGAAAAAACGATTCCTGCTGGGGTAACGTTCCAGCAGGAAAATTCTAAACGAATGATCAGAGAGAGAAAGATTGTGCATGGCCTTGTAGCTTATATTAGTGCCAAAATGTGACCCCAAAAAATAAAATCTGTACCCGTTCAGGTTTTCGAGATATTGCATTTCCTGCTGGAGTAACGTTTTGCAGAATAGCATATCTCTAAAACCATTGCATGTGCCCCTGTAGAATAAACATACACGAGTAGCTCTTAATGTGTGCCCCTTAGTGCCCCAATTAGATTTAAGAAAATATTTATAATTTCCAAGTTATCACGGTTTTATGAAAACTCGAAAAAACATCGCAGCGCCTAAATGAGACAAGGTATAAGCTCGCTGAAAAGTGTATTTGGTCCGTCTTGACGCTAATAATAACCATACAAAGTTTCAAAACTGTTTATGCATGTGTTTTTGAATAATCTTGTTATAAATCAAAACGATGGTGACAGAACTTTGACGGCAAAATACAAGGAACCAGCTCAATCCCAGATGTGTAGGTGTAAACCAATAAGTGTGCCTTTAGTCAAAAATATATGGTGAAAATATTCAGCTTGGAATATTTTGCATGTCTAGCTTAGAGAAAGTGAGACAGCTAGTACGCATACTGTATTAGTGGGACAGAAACAGATACCTACCTGCCTACCGTCGCTCTATATCAATAATACGAAGTGTTTTTGACTAGGAAGTACATTTGGATTATCACTTGGTATTGGTAAACAGTTGCAGTCAGTTATGACGCCAAGGACACTGTTGCGTGTTTACTTTTTTTTTAAGTTGGTTGAAAGTAGCGTAATAATTAAGCATTTTATAACAATGATGTGGTTGTAGGGGTGGTGAATTTTGTAAAAAATAGTTACAATGATGGCACGATCTGCGATGGTATTTAATGGCATTGTTTTGACTTATTTAAAAGTACATAAGTACACTTATCAAGTACTTGGTTTTTTTTTTCATTACTTTGTTTATTTAATTTTAAACAAAATGTTCTAAATTGCGTAAATGTTTGTTTTGTTTTCATCTGAAAGGATATACATACTTTCCGATTGGTCCAATAGAAATTTCATCAAAATCGATTCAGTCATTTGTTTTTTTTTTTGTTTAATATGTATTTTCTCTTCTTGCGCTACATTGCTGACATAAACTCTTTTGCAAAAAAAAACGGGCACTTTAGATTTTTTCTCTACTTCAATGAAGAAGAACAAGAAAGAGGTTTTATTCATTTGACGATGTATTGGCATGTTATTTGAAGCATCCTGGCATGATTCTTTACGTTCCTAACGAAATTGAAATTTGAAATGAACAAAAGAAAATTAATGGTTATTGCGGATTATTGTAAAATTGCTTTACTAATGACGCGAATTGCTGAAACGATTTTTTTACTGATTACTAAAATTTTAAAACTTTTTGGATATTTTCTGCAAATTAAACAATTTAATCTTTCTTTTTATATTAAATACCACTTTTTGATATGAGTGATAAAGCTATCCGGGCCGGTAAAATTATAGCCCTACTTGAAGAAGGTTGTTCACAAACGTACGTGTCTCAGCTGCTAAATGTGAGTCGTTCTACTGTCCAGAGGGCAACGAAGGCAGAAGGCAACGGTATCACGAGACCGGTTCGGTCAAAAGAAGACCCGGTTCGGGACGAAAACGATGCACAGAACCAAGAGATGACCGCTTTTTGGTAAGTCAGGCGTTGCGGAATCGTAAGGCTTCAAGTGTGGACCTGAAGAAGAGCCTTGAAGAAGTAAGAGGAGTAGAAGTTAGGTTGTGGACGGTCAGAAGGTTTTGGCTGCCAATATCAGGAGTTACCGCCCGGCTCGAGGCCTTTTTTTTTTTCTCTTATGGGAAATCATCAAATGACTTCTCCCACTCTGGGCGGAGCAGGAGGGAGTGTCAGACTTTTACTGACTAAAACCCATCCATGTTCCTTCATCGCCCTTTGTGTTCCAGGGTCACGGTATCTCTTTCGGACCCCGGCAGGCATCGGTCCTTGCTCCTCTTTGAGGCACGCGTGGAACACGAACGCGCCGTCGACACGGCCTGTCGTCATGAGACGGACCGACGGCGAGCTAGCCCATAGCCCCCCGTCCACAGGCCCTCGCCTACGGTGGCCCCCGACCCCCGGGGCGTCTCCCGCGGCGGCCGGGACGCTGTGAGGTTCTCTCCCTCTCACGTTCTGCCAACTCTTTCTCTAGCATTACTGCTTCGCAGAAGGAGGTCACGGCGTCCCATTCCGTCTCGCTCCGGATCATGGTTTGCACCAGGGCCGGACGCGAGAGGTCGCCGCCGCCAATCGCCGCTTCGAGGCCACGGCGGTGCTCCGCAAACGCGGGGCACACCTCCACCGTGTGCTCCACCGTGTCCTCCGGTCGATCCTCTCAATGGAAACACCCGGGCGTTTCCTCCCGCCCGATTCGGTGCAGGAACCTCCCGAAACAACCGTGTCCGGTGAGGACCTGCGTCAGGCGGAAAGTGAGAACGCCGTGGCGTCTTCCAAGCCACTCCTCAAAGAGGGGACTTTCTGCCACTATTGTGGCGCGCCCTGGCTCGGGGTCCTAAATTACTCCGTGAGCACCGTGTTGCTCAACTTCAATTTTCTCGAAACTGTGCTTGATGGACTCTGGAGGACTGGAATAAAGTATTGTTTCCTGATGAAGCTAGAATCTCTTTGTGTGGAGAGGACTGACGCCGGCGAGTGCTGCGAAGACCACGGGAACGCTATGCGGAAGTGAGTTTTGAAAAAATCACTCCTTATAGCGGAGGCTCCGTTATGTTTTGGGCCGCAATTAATTCGACGGAGCGTACGGAGTTCGTTTTCATAGAAAATGGAACATTAAATGCACACCGATACGTAATGGGAGTCCTAATTCCATATGCACAACCCGCATTGACTGCACTTGGGGAAGATTCCATTTTTATGGACGACAATGCTCGCCCGCACCGTTCTGGTGACGTGGAAGCGTAAATGCAAGAAGTTGAGGTCCGTCGTTTAGATTGGCCAGCTCGAAGTCCTGACCTCAATCCAATTGAGCATGTCTAAGATGTTCCAAAGAGACGGGTAAGATCAGTGCAACCTGCTCCACAAAACATCAGGGAGCTAAAAGAGTCATTGCAGAAGAGTGGAAACGTATTTCTCAAAACGTTATTAAAAACATCGTGGCAAGCATGCCCAGAAGGATTCAAGCTGAAATTTTGGCAAGATGAGGTCACTCTTTATTAGGTTTTTACATTTGTAACTTTATTTAATAAAAAAAAGTAAAAAAATCTTATTGTCTTTATTGCCGACCACTTTATTTGGCCGTGTAGGTACATCGGTTTTCAAGACAACGAAAATTAAAAAAAAAATGCCGGAATTCACTTCACGCCTATTTATTTACACAATTACAAGTATACAGACTACGGCAAACAATTAAATTTCATTTAATTAACTCAAATCGACCTTATAACCTAAATTTCCTTAGGTGGCCGTTTTTTTTGCAAAAGAGTGTATTATGATCCCTTAATAACTTCTAGTTACAATGTAAAAAAAAAAAAAACATGACAAGAATTCACAAGACTCCAAAACTAAGACTCGACCACAATCCGTCAACATGTCACAGGGCTGTATCTTTGATTATAATTTTAAATATAATTTTAAATCATAATCAAAGATACAGCTAATTAGATTTTAAATTGATTGATTATGCGAATTTACTATTTGTATTTTTAGACCTAGATGAAAAACTGATCTTTTGATTTAAATAATAATGAAGTACAAGGTGCAAATAATTTTATAGGACTATTTGTACCTATTCTGATATTTATAGGTAGGAACTTTGATCTGTGATTTGGTGCCATAATTACTCTAAGAATTAATATTAATGAAATAAAAATAATAATTTCCACATCAACAAGCTGTTTCATTTAATATGGTCACAAGGTGCATTAATTATATTCTTAATTAGCCCTCAAAACTTTTGAACCCGACTGTACGGACAATAGCTTATGTATAATACGTCCAATAAAGGTCAGCGGATGAATCCGTCGCTTTTTAGTAGTCTTTTGAATTTGGTCGGATAACCAGCCATTGTTTACATGTTTTGATTTTTGTTTATATTTACTTAATGCGAAACATTCCAAGCTGAATATTTTCACCATATATTTTTGACTAAAGGCACACTTATTGGTTTACATCTGGGATTGAGCTGGTTCCTTGTATTTAGCCGTCAAAGTTATGTCACCATCGTTTTGATTTATAACAAGATTATTTAAAAACTCATGCATGAACAGTTTTGAAACTTTGTATGGTTATTATTAGCGTCAAGACGGATCAAATACAGTTTTCAGCGAGCTTATACCTTGTCTCATTTAGGCGCTGCGATGTTTTTTCGAGTTTTCATAAAACCGCGATAACTTGGAAATTATAAATATTTTCTTAAATCTAATTGGGGCACTAAGGGGCACACATTAAGAGCTAGTCGTGTATGTTTAGTCTACAAGGGCACATGCAATGGTTTTAGAGATATACGATTCTGCAAAACGTTTCTCCAGCAGGAAATGCAATATTTCGAAAACCTGAAGGGGCACACATTTTATTTTTGGGGCACATTTTGGCACTAATATACTACAAGGCCATGCACAATGTTTCTCTCTCCGATCTTTCGTTTAGAATTTTCATGCTGGAAAAACGTTACCCCAGCAGGAATCGTTTTATCCGTTTTTTTTTTCAAAACGACAGGGGCACTCATTTTTTATGTGGGGCACATTTACAGCAGATAAGGCACTAATTAAACGTTCCACTCGTAAAACTCTAGGAGACACTTTACTGCTAGGGTAACGTACCTACACGTACAACGTACCTATACAAGTATAGGTAGACTCGCAGCGGTCATGTTTACTTATTAAACTAAGATAATAAATACGATATTGATCTCATAGCCAACAGATACTAACTACTTAGTAGCAACAATCTATCAATAATCGTCTCATATTGATACACAGTAGATACCTATTAGCAAGTAGTTCTTTACTTGATGGCTACAGTGTGTCGCGTTACATGAACGCGCCCATTCATCCATTGTCCTCCGTCCAGAACTATTAGGTAACGCGATAGTCGATTGACCGCAGTGTCTGTCTTCCATACAATGTTATAGTTGTTTGAGTTTATTGAGGATACTTAGGTAGGTACCTATTGATGAATTAATTACCTAGGTACATTGTTAGCCTGTGCTGTCCCAATGCTGGGCAAAGGCCGCCCTCAAATCCTTATCAATCAACCATTTTATAATCAGCAGGCATCTTAAGGCCCATAGATAAAATACACAAAATTATATTACAAAATAAAAATATACACTAAGAAAAAAGAAAGCATAGTGTATATTTTTATTTCTAGGGGCCACCACGTGGCCCCCGGCCACTGTAGGCGCGGGCCTGTGGACGGTGGGCTATGGGCTAGCTCGCCGTCCGTCCGTCTCATGACGACAGGCCGTGTCGACGGCGCGTTCGTGTTCCACGCGCGCCTCAAAGAGAGTCAGCAAAAAGGAAGGGGTCCGTAAGGACCGATGCCTACCGGGGTTGCGGGACTGTTCGAAAGAGATACCGTGGCCCCGGAACACAAAGGGCGATGAAGGAACATGGATGGGTTTTAGTCAGTAAAAGTCTGACACTCCCTCCTGCTCCGCCCAGAGCGGGAGGAGTCATTTGATGATGTCCCATCCGAAAAAAAAATAAAAAGGGAGTTATATAAGGGATGAAAGTTTGTATGAAAGTTCGTCAATTTTAAAGTTAGGATCTTAAAATTTTGTGTTTAGGCTGACGATTGAAATAGTACACTTTGATACAATGGAGAAAGTTTGTTATTGCGTACGAGGCGGAATTAACTCCCGAGCCGTAGGCGAAGGTGTTTTTGAGCCGAGAACTGCAAACGACGTTTTTCAATACACTTTTAAAGAAATAATTATAAGAACGAAAAACATTTTTGTCATCAATTAATATGAAACTATGGTTTTAATTTTCTTTTTTTCCGCGCTTTACTTTCCCCAGGTGAAGGAGAAGCAAAGGTATGAAGCCGCTAAACAGCCTAATATAAAAAATAGTTTTTTTTTCTATATTTTTGAATTTAGAACACCAATAAATGTTAATTTGTGTATTAAAGTAACTATTCGTTTTTAATAATCATGTTTATTTATGATATTCTATTTATAAACACAATTTGAATATTCAAATAATATTTATGCCGTAAAGACGCTTAGTGCTTTGCCGAAATAAAAAAAAAACATCACCTCAGACTATAGTAGCTAGCTACTATTATCTAATCTGTGGACTATAGGCATTGAACCAATTTGGACTAAGTATATGTGGAAATTTTAATTCCCGCACTCGTGGAAAAAAACGCACGGGTGTGAAATACATTGCATGTTGTACTTAATCGTAGTGCGTTATGGACCAATTTTCGGGGAAGTGTACCTATTGAAAATTAAATTACATCTGTCTCAGCATTTTTGATCATTCCACCCCCCAAGGGTTAAAAAAGGGGATGAAGTTGTGTGTGCAAAGTCCTTAATTTTCGAAGTAAAAATCATACAATCATACTATCGGTTATGGACAACAAAAGGACACGCTTTTACTGTTGCAAGTTGACCGACATGTCTTGGTAAACAATAACAGATACTAATACCTACGGTACCAAGTTATTGACCAGTATTAAAGTTGCGCCACAGCCCAAGCGAGCAAATAAAGATGTATAAGGCCTTGACAGCTATATCGATTAAAGGACAAAAGGACTTGCTTTTATTTATGCTTGCAGTTAACCGATATGGCTCGGGAAACAATGCAACTAATAGATAGATACCTAACCTTAAACAGATAGTTGACTCAGCCAACACGCAATAAAATTGTGCAATGTATTTTTTTCCCGGGAATACCCTAAAACCTTATCTAACTAAATACTACACAAACATAAATGTCGGTATTACTACAAACTTAGTATGCCGCCAAAAGGAAAATACACTTCCGCCACTTCCGCACTTCCGCCTAGCATTCGTGATTTGAAGACCATTTCACTGTTTAAATCCAGAGTGAAAGAGCATTACCTTTCCTCTCAACCATGATTTATTATATACATATTTCTATTTATTAGTCTATATATCTTAGCATTATGTATTTATATAACTTATATGTGTATTTATATATCTTAATAGGTTAAGTTTGTAAGGCACATAATTTCTATTCTCTTCCTTTTCTCACACACTATTGTCTACATTTCTTTTTCATTTCTCCTTTTGTAGGTCTGCTGGCAGAAATTTCTTAAGAAATAAGCAGTTCCTATGTACTCATATTTTTAATGTATTTTCCTGTATTGTATACTGTGTGTACATAAATAGTAAAATAAATAAATAAAATGCTGAAATGAATGAATGATCACGAATTCACAATAAAGTAATCACTTTCACTCTAGCAGCATCACATTGAGAAAGATTTTATGTCAATAATTAGAAGTATTCCACCAAATTAATTCGGTTTTATGCCTGTTCGGGGAATGACGGATGCCATTTTTGCCATCCGCCAGCTCTGCGAAAATTCTAGAAGTGCGCACAAAAACTTGCAAATGGTGTTTATCGACCTTGAAGGCATACGACCGGGTTTTGTTTTGTGGTGGGCCCTGAAAGAGAAAGGTATGCCTGGGAAGTATGTGCAGTTGATCCGAGCCATGTACAGCCGATGTAATACCCACCGGGGCTGCGGGACTATTCGACCGGGGCTGCGGGACTGTTCGAAAGAGATACCGTGGCCCCGAAACACAAAGGGCGATGAAGGAACATAGATGAGTTTTAGTTAGTAAAAATCTGAAAACAGAGCGGGAGGAGTCATTTGATGATTTCCCATCCGAAAAAATAAATTTAAAAAATGTAGTACCCAAGTCCGGACTACAGCGGGCACTACCCTCTAGCTTCAATGTGGCTGTCGGCTTGCACCAAGGGTCGGCTCTAAGCCCGTACCTATTCCTGGTGATAATGGACGCACTACGTCGGACATCCAGTAAGAGGCTCCCTGGTGTAATGCTGTTTGCCGACGACATTGTGTTGGTTGCCGAGAGTGGCCTATAGGTCCAGAACAGATTGGAGGTGTGGTGGCAAAGACTGGAGAATGTTGGCCTGAAAATAAATAGGACCAAAACAGAATACTTATTCTGTGATTTCGGTGCTCTCTCCAGTCCTGTGCCCGTAACTCATGCCGGAACGCCCATACTGATCTGTTCCGATTTTCGGTATCTCGGGTCGCTTGTCCAAGGGGATGGCGAAATAGACCGAGACGTAACTCACCGGATCAACTCAGGATGGATGAAATGGCGACAGGTCACTGGAACAACTTGCAACCCACGGATGCCCCTCAAGTTAAAGGGGGAAATAAACAAGTCCGTGATTAGACCTGTCGTACTGTATGGATCGGAATGCTGGGCAGTGAAGAAGATGGATGAAAAAAGATTGCATGTAGCGGAGATGGGAATGTTGTGGTGGATGTATGGTGTGACAAGAATGGATAAGGTAAGGAACGCGTAAATTAGAGGAAGCTTAAAAATTGCGCCAGTTACAGAAAAGTTGAAAGGGAATCGACTGTCGTGGTATGGACATGTGATCATAATCATTTATTTATTTGCACAAACATGAGTACAATACATACAACAACAAATTGTCAGCATGCAAGAGATGTTAGAATAAGTATAAATACAGATCATCACGTTTGCCAACAATGGCAAGCAAATATTAAATACAATAATTTATAATGTCACTCGGAGTCAAATTATACAAAATTAACATGATAATTTAAACAAAAAAAAAAGATAATCAAATATAAAGAGAGACCTTAGAGAATAAAAGATAAGTAACATATAATTAGAATTTCTCATCTAAAAACTCATTTAAATTATAATAAGCCTTGTCTGCTAGTAAATTAATTACTTTTCTTTTGAATGCTACATCCCTTAACTGCTTCCAGTTTTTCGGAAGTTTATTAAAGATTTTTGGAGCCATGCAAAAGACACTTTTTCGCATAAGTGCCGTTTTATATTGTTGTAGGCAAATTTGGGTACTGTCACGTCTATTACGAGGAAATCGACCTGCCATGCGAGAAAATAGATGAGGGTTCGATCTTACGAACATCGCATTTTCCAATATATAGAGTAAAGGTAGGGTCTAGATTTTGTACTTTTGAAAATAAGGCTTGCAACTCTGAGTGGTTTCAAGTTTGAAAATCGACCTAATGCAACGCTTTTGAGTTTTAAATATAAGTTCCAGGACAGTCGAGTTACCCCAAAAAAATTACGCCGTATCTTGATATGGACTCCACCAAGCCGTAGTATGCGGTGAGCAAAGCATCTACACTAATAACTGCTGCCAGTTTGTAAAGTGCTGAGGTACTTACTTTCTCACTGATAGTCTCTATATGTGCCTTCCAATTTAGTTTCTTGTCAATAATAAGGTCTAAGAATTTAGTTGTATCAACATTGTAATGTTGTTATTATTATAGTTTATATTTAGATTATTATTTAATGTCAAGGAGCACTGTCTAAAGTGCATGATTTTAGTCTTACTCAAATTTATTTTTAAATTATTATTATTTAACCATTCTATAATTGCAATCAGTGAGTTATTAATATCAGATTTATAAGTGTCTCGATTTATACACGCAATTGTCACTACACTATCATCGGCAAAGAGGCTCATAGGTTGTTCTGTGGACTTAGGCAAGTCATTAATATATAATGTAAACAAAGGAGGTCCCAGAACACTTTCCTGTGGGACACCGTACCTAACTTCACGTTCCTGCTACCGATGTGACTTTTCTCGTTTTGTAGTTATGTTTACCTTCTGTTTTGAAGATATGACTCAAATAGTTTTAGTATATTACCTCTAATGCCATATGCTTCGAGTTTCCTAAGTAAAATATTGTGTTGAATATAATCAAAAGCCTGAGTCATATCGCAGAATATACTGCACCGGTTTATGTTGATCCATATTCGTCACCACTGTATATATAAAATCATAAATAATTGCCATATTAATAGTTTTTTTCCCTCTAACCTTTTTGTTCATTGCACAAGATCTCATTGTGTTCTAAATATGAGTTGAGTTGTTTAGAAACATATTTTTCATTTTTTTTGGAAATTACTGGGATGAGCGATACCGATCTATAATTCACCATCAACTCTTTATCGTCTTTCTTAAATATTGGCTTAACTATTTATGTCTATATTACGATTGGTAATATTCCAGCATTAATACTCAAATTAATTATGTAACTTAAAGGAAAAATAATGACGCCAGCTACCGCTTTGAGTACTTTTGTGGAAATTCCATCGTAGCCTACACTATTTGTATTTTTGAGTGTTGATATGATTTTTATTACGTCACGTCTGATGAGGAGGATCGAATCGTATGTGATTAAAAGAGTGATGAATATATATGTTGATGGATGGAGGGGGAGAGGAAGACCAAAGAATCGATGGATGGAAATGAAAGATAAAGGAGTAAATGATATAAATGACGGTTGACAGGAATATGGAAGAAAAAAACGTGTTGCGCCGACCCCAACTAACATGGGATAAGGGGAAAAAGATGATGAAATAGAAGTATTCAGGGTGAAAGGGAACACTGACGTTAAACGGTGACCACGTTTCGTACTACACATTAAAAAAACAGAGCAGCTGTTTCCTTCAAAACTGCAATACCAACAACACGGTCAAAATGTATGAAACAGCTGATTTTGTTTTAAATTACCGGTGAAAAATGTTGTTACCTACAGGTTATTATTGATTTTTATCTTTTTCATCTGGATGTATGTAGGTACTATCTTGTCATTCATGTTGGTATCTTCATAATGTTTACGTACAAAAAATCTAAAATGGATAATTATTTTTCTTCATCAAAAATTCACGAAGTTGCATAATTGTTCAGCTTATTTGAGACCGTTGCAGTACAATTTTCATGTAGGTCAAGTCAATTTGCCCCGTTAAAACTACACTTACTTTTGTAACCCCCTGTATATAACAATCAGTTCTGTAACGATACTGAATGGAATTGAATGAACATAATTGAATGACATGGATTACATTTACATCTGCCTGAATCCTTGGGGCAGCAATTTGTTTCAAAACGATCGACATGTAACGAAGTCGAACTGAATGAAATACCAATTGCCTCATCTCGATGAAGCATCCAACTCCAAGAATTAAATCTATTGACTAAGATATTAAACTTGGCCTAACACTTGAATAATATTTTCAATCGTTAACCGTTTTGTTCTCAATTCAATTCACTTTGCTTATTTGGCTTCCAGTGCCCGTCGTCGTCTGTAAGTTTTCTATCACGATTGGATGAGTGAATCCGAGCGGGACAATCACATGTATCTCATACTTCATCAGGGGTACAGACAGAGTACAGCGTCTCGGAAGTAGAGTTACCATATTTATCTGGATTTGTTCGGTCATAACATAAAACCACGCTTGTAATCCCCGTAGAGTTAGGTAGAGCTGTAACTACAGTACGTCCATATTTTGTCAGTTATCACCTGTAAAAGGGGAGAGTTTATTTGTTCTGACATGTACGGCTTTCTGGCCCACCATCAAGAATTTGTATGGCCTAGTTATTTGTCTGGATTTTTCATAAGAGCGATTTTTTTTTAAAGAAAGTCTTCTAAAAAACATAAATGTACTATTAAAAAAAGAGTCTGGCCTTTTTTCCAAAGGTCCGGCTTTTTATCATTAATACTTTACTTTCCAAATGCTAACCCTACTCGGAAGTGTTTACGTTAGCTGAATGGCACGCTGCCCATCTCCCCGTGAGAGCAACGTGACGTGCCCTGCCCGCCTGATCGCCCTTGCACTTGAATGTCGTCCCCACAGCGCGGCAGCGCATGCTAGAGCAGACGAACACGCGCAGATATTGCCGTCTCACCCGACACGCAATACAATACAATCAGCTGTAGACATCGAACAACGCTAATAACGCGAACGCGCGCCTCAGCTCGATTCTCTCATTTCTCTCAGTCCAGTCATGCTTCGATAGCGCACACAGATGGATGTTCCGAACGGGTCGCCCTCGCTGCGACTTCGCGGCGGCGTGAACAGTACTAGTGATAGTAAAAAACATGAGTTGAATTTGTGCCCGAGTGTGATGTCGCCGGAGACCCAGCGCCTGCTGCCGCCGACCACAGAGACTATCATGACGAAGCCGTTCCCTATACGAGGTAACTCTATGAGCTACTCTAGAATAATAGTTGTGTCGGACTAAAAATACGCCGGACGCGCGAATTGGTGACAGCTGCAGGCTCGCGGCGTTCTTCTCCCGCTCATGTCCCGTCAATTTGCAATGTGTCTACGGAACTGGACTATCAAGACTATAACATTTTATTTCCTCTCTCGCTGTAATGTGTATCAATTATAAACAGCTTAGCGGTCGTAACGTAGCGGTATTTATATTAATAACAGCGATATAACAACACGCGTTAAAGATATGATAGCTCGGACAGTTGTGCGCATGATTCCAATAATTAAATCGAAAATTCTTGTTTCGTCACAGAGGTATCGTAAAATTCGATACGTAGTTGATTTGCGTTCATTCGTTCAATTTCATTTGATTTTGGATTTTGGTTCTGTGGGAGTGGGGGATATTGGAGACCGACTAAGCTAAACAACTCGTTCTTATAAACATACTACACCCTGTGCACCCTATTTATTTAGGTAAGTGTTTAGGTAGGTACCTAGTACATTCTCGAAAGTAAACCTAAAAATGTGGCCTGCCTTATGATTTGAAGAATCCATGTAAAAATGTAATCAAAACAATATGTAACATTTCCTTTTTAATGTCAAAGAGCAGTCCTTGATATTATTTAATACACTTTAACAAGTATCTAAGCTATTTTACTGTCAGATGAAGCGTTAAGCTGCGTTAAGTTTCGTTTATGAGAAATTCAAGTTATTTAAGTAATGTGAGAATGGGAATAAATGTAATTTAAAGAAATAGATTTCTTATCTATATAACATGTTATAAGAATTTTATGATGAAAAGTCGTCAGAACTCTTATGTAGGTACTTAATTATTTTCTAAATTCATTCCTTTGTGTTCACTTAGGAAAGAAAGATTCTTTAATAAAATCCAAATGGAATTTATTATATTGTCATATTGTATTATGGCAGAGCATTGTTTACTATGACACTTAAATAGTGTTTATGATTCCATTTTGTAGAGGATAATAACTAGAACTATTATCCCACAAGTCCCATAACACAAGTTAATTACATGTAGGTACTGTTTGTTATAGCCTTTCTTTATCTTAAAAGCATTCGCACACGACTTAGCTCTACTGCGTCTGCGTCTTAGCTCTGCTATACTATGTTACATTTTTATTTAATTTAAGAAAAATGACGGACCAGGATTTCATGAAATAGGGGGAGGTTCTGGATTTGGGATTCCTGGGTATGGCCACAATATTATATATGTTTAATGTACCTACATACAATGAATGTACGAAGATTGTATTCTTTGACGTCGTTACTATTTCATAAAATAATTATCGACAATACATAGATTGATTATCAATACACCCGCGGTTCTGACATCAGGATGGCGGGTGTACCTAATTTTCAAAATATCATTGCACGTGTGTAGGTACACAGATTTTCAGAAGAGGTACGTAAAGGTACACAGATGGTACCAAATAACTGCAATAATTTAAGCTGATCTGAAAAATACACCCGCGATTCTGACGTAGGTACATTTCAGATCCACTAGAACTAGACGATGATAACAATGATTACGAAGTTAAAAAAAACGCCATCCATGCAATCAAATTGAGACTTTAGAAGTTTAGATGGACAACACCCGATGGGTTTAAAATTTTTGAAACTAACCTTCATCCTTTCAATTTTTTATAGGTTTACAAAAATAAAATTAATTGACAATCCGTCTACAAATGACCCTACACAGAACCGTGACCTTGCATTTCGTTGACCCACAATCTAGACGTAGTCAGTCATGTACTCATGTGACTGTAACCGAACGCTCATTGGATTATAATAACAACATAATATACTATAAGTACTAAATAGGTAGGTACATAGTCTAGACCGGTTTTATATACAAATAAAAACAACAGTCCCGCAGTCCACAGCAGACACAAACACTTAACCGTATACATAATTCAAGACTAACTAATAACGCAGGAATTTTGTTTATTAAACTTTAATTGGTTTATTTGTGAGAATTTTTAATTCATACAGACATACTGCCTATCCCCGTAAGGTTCGGCGGTGTGTCCTGAAAAAATCTAATTAGTCCGTCAGTTAGATTATCAAAAAATATTTGACACGTGTTTTTTCTTTTGTTACGTAAACCAAAATTGAAGAAGATACGACCGACGCTTTTAAAATTCTCAATACGTCTTGCCGTGCTATAATTTTTAGTGCGTTGTGTCGTCACGAGCCCCCACTCACGAGTTTTGATACGTTTTATCTTTGTCAATATATTATAAGTTGAGGGTTAGTATACTTACATAATTTCACTCCGCGCATGAATAACACTTTGTCCACCAATTTATCTCGTCTGCTCGACGTCGATCCAGGGGGAACGAGGGATCCAGCAGAATATCAGCGTCAGGTGCATGCCTGACACATGCTGAGCTGAACTCCCATTTGGTGCAACCTTGAGACGCACACCGCACCTTGTATACTTGTTTTTAAGTTTAATTGAAGTATGTCATGGTGTTTCTATACTAATTTCGTAATTATGTTTTTTCATTTTGTAAATTGGCACGTTGTTTTTTATAATCATGTAAATTGTACTTCTGTGTGTTGTACTATGTCTTTTGTGTGCAATAAATAAATGGTTTATCTATATATCTAATATTCATTGATTTACAAAAACAAAAATACGTGCCGATTATTTTCCAATACTCTAACTGACGGACTAAATAGATTTGCAATTTATTGATGGTGGAAACTAGCCTATTGCCCCACTTTGAGTACCTACTCGTCACGCGGTATATTGATGACGAAGAGTACGAATTAACGATAATTACATCGTACTCAAGATAGTGGTATATAATTGGCAAATAATCCTACTCTCATACAACCACTAGATAAGTCTCAATCTCAAGATAAAGAAGTGACGGTGATTGTATTAGTCAATGAATCTTTATTTAGTAGATGTATGATTGCACGTATTCACATTCAAGTAGATATGTGCAATCCTATAGATAAGAATGGCATGCTTAACATTGTCTTCATCAATGTATAAAATAATATTTATAATGGGCCCATCAAAAGCCAGGATTATTATCTCACCATTATGTAGAATGACCCTACGTTTACTAACTACAAGGGTGATGAAGATAAATATTGTAGTATGAAAATAGACAAAATAAAGAAGAAAAGATGAGTAGATTGTGTGAGGAATAAAGTAATAAAGAAAAAATCGGCCAAGTGAGAGTTGAACTCACGTGCAGAGGGTTCCGTACAATGCCAAAGTCTTATATTGAGTTTACCACTTTATTTTCAATTGATAGAATTCTTATAGGTTTTCCTGTAATTTACAAACAATGAACTATTCATATTTTGTATTTTTTTCAAAATTTTAGGCTCAGTAGTTTCGGAGATCAGGGGGGGATGGTCAATTTTCGTCTTTTTTCATGAATAAAATCAAAACCATTTAATATTAATATTATTTAATAAAACAATAATAACAAAAATATATTTGAGATTCTCATAACGACCCCTTTAGTTTGAAAATGACACAGTAAGGTTTACAATACTTTTTTTTTAAATTTCCTAATTTTTCCCCCGAAAATTACCTTTATTTAAAAAAAAAAATAATTACTTTGCACATCTGTTTGGGTCATAGAATTACACCATCCTACCAAATCTGACATGATTTGATCCAGTAGATTCGGAGCAAATATGTGAGTGTGTGTGTGGAGTGATCCTATAAGGGCTCCGTTTTTACCATTTTTTGAACGGAACTCTAAAAAGGACTGAACGGTAGAGTGAGCTGGCTGGAGAGGAGAGAGGAGAAGGCATGAAACAAATGTGTTGCACCGATCCCCAAGGTTATAAGCAGAGCAAGAGCAGGAAGATTTGAGACATGATTTAGAATGTCCTTAAACTAAGTTTTGGAAAGTAGTTTGTACATTTGGAAAACAGTCATTTTTCTAAACAATAGTTTTGCAGATAAAAATCGTGATACGTTACATGTGATAGTTCAGTCCTTTACAAAGGAACAGATATTTTACTAACCACTGTTAGAGAGAATGATTCCAAGTAGGTAGCTTATCATGCAAAGCATTTTATTAGCTTGTTATAAACAATTGACGATTTACTTTATCAGCTGATACAGTAATACCACAAAAATATACTGATACTGATAGTTTCTCTTGTCAAATAGAAATTCCAATTTCCTTGGGAAAATTGATTTGCAAAAACCGCAGCTGTTTCAATAAGACGGAATTGCGAACGTTAGCTTTCAATCAAATCATGATACGGGTTTGATCGAGTTGTCTATTTCGAGATAGACTATTTCCGAATCAATATAGGTGTTGTATTGGTTTCTCTCGATTCAGATTATGTATTCGTAGAGTACCTATCCCTATCTTTTTCATTACCTTATTTACCAAAGGTTTTGTAGAGAATATGTGGCAGTTATGTTGGTGTTCGCCAAGGAACTATCTTATGGCCCAAAAACATTGGATGTTGGTAAACAACTTGCTTCCGTTCCTTGAAAGAACTATGATCATTATAGTCATTCAACATTGGAGTTGGAGGAATCTACATAATTATTACACAATCCATTTACCTTTCCGACGTGGGAGTGGGACTTAACCTTTTACAAAGCAAATGATGAGACATGAGACAAACAATGCTTAATAGTATCCGATGACCTCCAACTGGTTCTGGTTAGACAGACTCAACACATTCCAAGTCATAAACAAACAAAATTAATGTTCATATCAAGAATAGTACCTACAAACAAAATCACTTGACACTTGGTTTAATTTGTCTGATTTTGGGTCCTTACTCTCACTTAGGATCTTGCAATATTATGACACCTCATTTATTAAAAACTTTTCTTCGAAATAAGTTTGCCATTTTCTATTATCTGTTTTAATTTAATTGCCAAAATTTCAGACTTCAATGTAGAGCAAGGAGTTTTGTCTGTGTAATATCGATCCTGCGAGGCAATGTCACCGTCTTCATGAAGGTCATACTCCTCTGTATCTCAAAGTGCGGGCGCTGCGTCATAAAAGCCGCCCCAAGGCTTAGGAAATGACCCAATTTGTTTTATTGATCGATTACAATTAGCAAAAAATGTATTAAGAAAATGCGAAGAATTGGCTTGGTGATGATTATGATTTATGACTTTTATTGAATAAGAATTTCTATTTTCTGGACTTAAACATATCTGGCATATCGTGATTGTACTATAAGTATCTACATCTATGTCTTTAGGGATTACAGGCGAGATATAATTATGTTTGCGGAATTTCTCGGTACCAAACCAAAACGTAGAATTATCGATCTTTTGGCAATTGGTTCGCCCCTGGCTTAAACATAATGGCGGGACGTACAGGTTAATAAATTAGTGTAATATTTCATGATCGTGAAATACACAGGCGTGATGGTAAGTTACTAATGATTAATATCTCATTACTTTTACCTTTAATCATAGCTAAGAAAGCACATATCCATGTCCATAGTATAGTCACGGAAATACACGATAAGCATAATCTACATTTGGCGCAGAACGGTGCCAAGACGCCTCGTGTACCTATGTAAATAGTACAATAGACAAACACACTCTATTTGTTTAGTGTTTACTAAATAAACGTATATATGTTGTGTTGTGCTGCGCTATTACTAAACAATTAATATTTAATTTTATAATAAAACTTTTGATCCGGCTCGAAGGACCATCAATTGGAATACCATAAAATGCTTAATAGTAAACATGTCCTTATTCTTTAGTCTTTAAACCGGACCCAAATTAGCAAGCTACTTTAAATTATATCTTTCCTAGAATCTATTTTGTTTTATTCTAATCAAATTATCAATTCATTAAGTGAATAGTTTATAGTTTTACGTTTGGGGTCACGGCGAGTTAAATGTTCAAGTTCATTAACAAACGCGTAGGTAGGCAAACTGTTGTTCGCCTCTAATGAGTATTGTTCACAAGAGACGAATCGTTTATTTACATATTATTGTAAACAGGTATTGGCCTCTAAATTAAATTTGAATTGTTAGAATGAAAACTATTGGCAGCCGGAATGAGGGTGTGTTCGTGTAACTTTCGTTTGAAAAAAAACTCGGAGCATCTAAGGAACTAGCAGTTTATAATATTACTTATTGCCTCGCCTGCCACTTATTGGATCGCAGCAATGTATTAAAGTATGATAAAAAAATAAAAAAGTCTATTGAAATAGCTACGCTGTGATTATAAAATTCAGAAAAAACTCCAATACTAGCTAGATATTGCTCTAGATGTAGGCAGCCTAATATATTATATTGACATTTGACAGCTGTTAATGATGTTACTCGTAACCGTAACTAGTATGCGAAACATGTGGCGGAACTGTTACTGTACTTGAGTTACTACGAGACTATTTTGTTAGTTTATTTCTATTCGGTGTTGAATTCGACTCACATGAACACTTGTTTAAAAAGATTTTTTTAGTTACGTAATAAAAGTTATCTAAACGGAAGTATGCCATGAAAGTAGTAAACACTGTTGAAGACACTGTTCATTGTGCCAAAAAAAAAAAAAATTGTGAACTCGATAGATAGTAGATAGGCCCTCTGAAGCTGGCATAGAGCCAAACTATATATGAACAGTACCAAAGATTATGGTTCTATCCCAGCCCGAGAATAACAAGCTTATTTTTAACGGAAACTATTTCGTTGTTGTCAGAGTTACATAGTTAAATATCTAGCACTTGTAATCATCTATTCCTCATTTTCCAGTCCTTATACCTCTTTAATTGAGGTCGTCATGATGCTATCTTGTTCCATACTTCTCTATAAGTTGTTATCACAGCCTTAATATATCATCATTGAGTCCATCCATCGTTTCTTTAATCTTCCCCTACTTATTTCAGGGACCGGTCTACATTCATACTTAAAATTTCTTCACGATATTTTCCTCATTTTTCTTTTACATCAGAATCCACAGGTACCTTGAAAACCGATTTCCACACATCCTTTTAATCAATGGCGCCACTTTCAGACTTCCTCATTTTTACTCATTTCATATTGTACAGTCAGCCCCAAAAAAATGTAAACACGGACAAGGAACCGTTTCATTGTCTACAACCATTATTCCATAATTGTGTGTACAATGTAAAACTACAAAACAGTAAATTCAATTCATTTCACCAAAACCTCCCTTTTAATGTAAATTTAGTACAAGAAATGCAAATTAGTTCCCAATAACTAGGTATGAATCTATCCGTGAACTCACTACAATACTCCCAATTCTCTGTTAGCGGTGGCAGTGACCACAGTTCTAAAATTAGTAGTTCTATTTATAAGTTATTAATCTTCTCATTGTTTTAGCAATAGGCTTTGAGGTTAAGACGAGGAACCGGCAATCACCTCGGAGATGCACATGCTAATGACTGCATAATAAATAATAATATCTCTATTTTCTGTTCCTTTCTACTTTTCTTTATATTTAGTGTGTACATAAATTGTTAAATAAATAAATAATAAGTGTAAGGAGATAACTTTTGTTTTTAATATATAAACGGATGTCTGATTAACGCAGAATTTCTTGTTTTTTCTCACGAGTTGGAAAGATTTTAATTTGTGTCATGTTTTGACTACCTACATTATTATGTCAGTGTCACAATAATGTTTTGAGAGTCTAATATTAAATCTCTATGATGAATGCCTAGTTGTGTAGAAGATGAGATTCATCATGAATGATCATATATTCTCTGCAATTATCCTAATCAACTTTCTATACTACCAGATATTAGGCTAGTTTCCACCATCAATAAATTGAAAATCTATTTATTCCGTCAGTTAGAGTATTGGAAAATAATGGACACGTATTTTTTTTTTTTGTAAATCAATGAATATTGACAAAGATAAAACGCATCAAAACTCGGGTGTGGCGGCTCTCTTGACGTCATAATCAACTAAAAATTATAGCACGCGGCGGGCGGCGTGACGTATTGAGAATTTTAAAAGCGTCGTATCTTCGTCAATTTTGGTCTACGTAACAAAAGAAAAAATAGGTGTCAAATATTTTTTGATAATCTAACTGTTGGACTAATTAGTTTTTTCAGGACACAAGCCTATTATCCCCTTTCTAGTCACATCATAGAGATAAGGTAATTATCTACTTACATTATTGCATTATGCGTAGGTACTAACATAATCCTAACGAAAACATGATTCTCTGGCAAGCTTGAAAATCCAGCAATAAAAATGATAAATGGGGAATCTTCTTCCAGTTTAATTACTTTCATGTCCCTGGAAAATCTCTTAGAAGTTGAGGTTTTCGCTTCGTAATACGAAGATTTTATCCTGAAAAAAATAAATAAAGTCAAAGAAATAAGCAGTACCTTTGTGCTCTTTTATGTATATTGTCCTGTAAAGTATTTTGTGTGTACATAAATAAATAAATAAATAAATAATAAAGTCCTTTATTTTTGTTACATACATATTTGTAGAGCCTTTATCTACTCAGGAATGTATAAAGAAGTTGTCTAAAATAATGTGTCTGGTATCAAAATTTTAAAGTACCTACATAGCCCACAGAGTGCGCATGCATAGTTTTTTGCATAATAAAATTGTTTAAACATAGGTATACCTACTTACTAGATAATAGTTTAAAGAAACAAGCTAATTTTATTATTCTGAATTATTATTGTGGCTAGGGCCCTACCCTAGCCACAATAATAATTCAGAATAATAAAATTAGCAGTAGCAGTAGCTTAGCATGGTAAACAACATGGACTTCGCATTCAGAGTCATTGCTTTATTTGATTAAACTTGTTTCGAGCATTGGTTTGAAACTTTAGGTACCTATTTATCTCATTAACCTAACTGTAATTTAATATCTGGGCGTAGTATACCTAGGTATAAATCATTTAAGTACAAAAAAAACTCATTACTTTCACGTTCACGTTTTTCCTTGAAAATCTGTTTACTTACAGTAAATTTATGTTTTCTCCAAAATCACCAAAAATACTTGTTGCCAAGCCAACGACCCACCGCGTCGCGCGTCGTGTCCTTGACCGAGTAATTCGTCCAAATAGGTACACCTGCGAACAAAAAGACCACACTGCTATCGCCTAGAATGCGAAAAACCTGTATTTATAACTATGTAAGTCGGTATTTAATTTACCCGGGCAGCTGCGTTGGCCGATAATGTGAAAAATCACGAACGTACCGCGTGGCACGACCGAGATAACCGCACAACAAATTGTGTAATGTAAGCTGTTGCCATAACCAACGACGCGTAAGAAGGTAATAGACGTGTTTATTGCCAGAACATGGGCATAGTTTTTTTTAAACTGAGGACTCATACCAAAGAGTATAATAATAATAAGGGAGAAGAGAGCCTTGTGCCATTTTTAAGCATCCGATTTGAAGCGCCATCTGGATTTCTTAACGAGAACTAAGGCTCTATAGGTAGCTATAGGTAGATAGGAATGTATGTATACCTTCATATAGGTCAATATTTGTTTACATAAAGGTGATCATTCAAATTTTCTTGTTTTTTTGCAAATAGCAGCTGTTTTGTTTATGTCGTATGTTGATCATAATGAAATTTGCGAATACATAACTTAATGATGATACATTATAATATGAGCCATCTTTTTATTCGCGAATTGCATTTTGATCAACTATACGATGTAAACACAGCTTCTATTTGCAAAAACAAGAAAGAATTTCGTTGGCTAATGTAGCCAACGAAATTCTCATATTTGAATAGAATTGACAGTTACACAGAGAATTTGTAAATAATTAAACATAAGATGGACTAACGAAACACATTCAAGCGTAAGCGCAAGTTGCGGCGGCCATTATATGATGTTGCCAGTTTATGTTAGACAAAAAGGATTTCCGAGACAAGGTTGTGGTATAATTGATAATACGAAACAGCCATGAAATATAAAAACGTGATAATTTTGATGAAAAATTTAACAATTATTCTCATTAAATTATAGAACTTAATTATTTGATTTTCATAATTGAACAGAGACATCTATCGTTAACTATGAAATACATAGTTTATTGGTTAAGTAAAGTAGATGGCGACTCTTTCTTCACTGAAGTTGTACATGTTCTAACTGTCTCCCCCCTGACTCATACTACCTGATAGCTATGGCATGGGCCATGGCTAAAGACAATAAAGACCTGTTGAATTTATAATGACGATCCTGTTTTCTATATTTGAAATATTATTTGTCTGTGATAACGACATTCTTGACGTAGAAACAAAAATAGTTATTTTGTATCTAATGGATCTCCTTGAAGCTTTCAAAGAATTCATGATAACAAAGAAAAAGATTTTCACAGAAAAAAACACATTCAGAAGTAGGTATTATCTTTTTCTTCATCTTCGTGTCTTCACTGAGAAGAGAAGTAATCATAGGTACCTACTTAGAACTCAACGATTTACTAGGTGCTTCTGTGGGTAGTAGCTTCTGTAGGTCTATTCATTATGCTGGTATTTATCTATTCTTAGTGTAATTGTCTATTGAACTGTGTCTGGTAAACACCAATAAAAACTAATTCGGACCGGTCATCGTTCCCCATATTACGCGTTCCGCCCATGTGTTCCAAATAACAGTGATCAATACTGCGATTTGTGTTCGACACTTAGCTAGTGGTTTATTTAAGAAGAGTTCTTGATCACTTTAGAAATAAAAAGTTAAACATTTTAATATTTTTACTATTGGTTTTATTTGATGTTTGCCTCATAACAAAATTATTGGTTTGCTCATTTTAGAAGAAGAACTGTTTAGTTGTTAATAAATAATGATATTTTTAACAATTTCCCATGTTTTAATTACCTGGGTGCGACAGGGAGGGCATTTTTTTCATATTCTGGTTTTAATTTCAGTGCCTTTCTAAATTATCCGAATACGAAATATCCGTATATCCGAATAGTAAGGCTTCCTACTATTCGAATTATTCTGATACGAAAATCGAATGGATAATGGAAGCCCTAGACATGAGACATACATAATTTACGATGTCGTCGAGATGTCTTTAAATAATATTCTTACACGCTTTATTACTTTATGATGATATTTTTATAACACATTTGCTCGTAAACGGTCTCCTAATTCACCCATTTAAATATCGTATTGTATCTCATTACGTACTTGTGCGTTATTGTAATGTAAATCGCACGGTTTATCAAGATGCTGTACTTTTTTATATCTTAGCAAAGAGTTTGTATGTCAGAAAAGTGGTCAATATTTTATGAATAAAATTAACTTTGGGAGATAAAATATAATAATAATAACTTGACAACATTAAAAATGCCAACTGGCAACGTAATAATCAATTTTACAAATTGTTCAAATTTTATAACTGCTTTATCAAGTGATATAAGATTTATTCGTTTAAGAAAGTCCGAGTTTTATTTATTTCCTCGCAAATATGTTATAAAATGTCGCATGACAGACGTGCGCTTTGATAATTACAGCCTCTGCTTTCTTGTAGTCCTCGCATATCGCCTCGGTTGTAATTTTCAACTTACCGCACTTATATCATAATGTACTATTACAACTTTTCGGTTTTTTACCAATTTGTTGTGTAAATTACTGCATGATACAAAATTACACTATAGGAACATTAAGTTCTTAAAAAACATTACGCATTGTTTACATCTGATCTTTTTGACTCGTTATAAATGACGAAAGGAGATGACAACTTGGCTCGTGAACATGATTAAAGATTCGTGGATTTCAGTGCCGGAAACCGCTCTATTGACAAATACATAGGAAAGTACTAGCAAGCAAAGAAAAAGGAAAAATACTGAAAGCAACTGTATATTTAATCATCCACACGTTTTCATCACGGGACCGAAGACATTATTCAAACAGATGTTGTGAAAAGTCTTGTAAAAAACGACTGTCAACATAAATTCTATTTTCTTTTACACAATCGACCTTGGCTGCAAGTTTGCAAGTCTGTTGAACCGGTTGCATCTCGACCATCTAGTCCTCTCCTACGTGCAATGAATCACGACTGTTTACTGGATTGAACCACTTTCTATAAGACTTGGTTATAAGTAGCTATGATCTAAGACAGGACGTGCATTGTTCTCGTGCCTTAGGGCTACCGCACACTATAGACAAGACTGTCTCATTCATATATATTATAGTGCGAGCGAGACAGACTATGTGTTCTCGCTCGCACTAGTAGGGTAATTGTCTGTCTAAACTTAGACAGTCATTAGGTACTTTTGATTTGTGAAAATTACGGCTGTAATTAGTAAATGGAACGCTGCTGAAAGGCGAGCTACTCGTATATGTAGAGAAAGATTAAAAAGTTAAATTGCACTTAGCCGAGTAACTTTTTATTTATCTTTATTTAGCCTATACTGTCTCACTGCTAGGCCAAGCCCCAATTCCTTCCACGAACTCTTCTCTCCCGCGCTACTTCGTACCAGCCCTCACGGTACGCATATAGATCGTTTCACCACCGGCACCGCTGTGGAGTCTTTTGCTTGCAATTTTCTTCCAAGCATGGTAGTTCCTGAAATGTTCTCTATTTTTTTTTATTGTTTGCATTACCGTAAATATCATTCGACACAGCATTTTAAAGAGATACAGCAATCCAGCAATGGAGAGATTGGTGTGATGTGTGTTGACATCCCGATGTGTCGTACTAAGCGCTTCTCCTCTTTTTATGCGCACAGCCAGTCTGGAACTCTCTGCCTGCGTCTGTGTTCCCACCCACATTTAACCCGCCTGCCTTCAAAGCAAGAGTGAACAGGCATCTTCTGGGCACGCTCGTTCCATCATAGATCTCATCCATCGCTTTCCATCAGGCGTGATCGAGGTCAAGAGTAGGTGCCATATTGCAATAAAAAAAAAAAAAGAAGAAGATTAAATTGTTTTAATGTTTGTTTGTTTACAAAGACGTTTTGTCCTACGCAATCAGGATGAGCGTCTCAATTGCCACTTGCAGTGCCAAATGACGATTATTATTCGGGTCGAAACAGCTGTTACGATGACATATTTCATGTTTTTCTAGCTACATGCCATGGCTCCCCTATAGTGTGTAGAGGGTGACCTATATAGGAGATGACCATGATTTTAGGAATTCAAAGGGTTGCAGCCTGCAGGTAAGTAGTCTGTCAGTGACTTTTATGTTTGTAGATAGCCAGGGAAAGGACGGACATAAATATAAAATAAACGATAAAATTAATTAAAAAATTAAAAAAATAGTTTTTCTTAAATCTATGCCAACTTCATCCTTGATTTGTGCTTGAACTGTAATCCTGTGTTTCGAGACATAGACTGATATTAGTAAGTTTTTTCTTCAAATCCCAGGAGGCACAAACAGGTGAACACTCTTAAAATAAAACCTAAAACACGTACCTGAGTAAGTACATAACACTCAAAACATGTATTAATCACACAGTATGTACATAATGATGATGAGCCGTCATTATGTACACAGTCAAGTGTACATAGACAGTTTATTTTATTTTTTATTGTCTGTACATTGTATGTGTAGAGATAAGTCCTGGCATGGCCGAAAAACGTGAACATCTAAGGGTTCTTACAGACGAACGGCACGTTGCCAACTGCATCGGTCGCCTCATATCGACGGCTGCCGTCGACGCGCCGGGCGGCAGCCGCCGAAGCGCCGACGACTGCCGTCGACGCTTGCAGTTGTGGCATGCCGCGTAAATGTGTGTCGACGGCTGCCGCCGACGCCGCAACTGCAAGCGGCGGCAGTTGGCAACCGACGACGCGACGGCTGCAGTTCATCTGCCGTTGGCAACGTGCCGCTCGTCTGTAAGAACCCTAATAGAGAAATTACGTTTACTTTTTAACCGACATCAAAAAAGGAGGAGATTATTTAGGGTTCTGTTTTCTTTTTTAGGGTCAACCTATTGCTAAGCCTCCAGAGTCCGTCCGTCCATCCGTCCGTCCGTCTGTTTCACAGCGGGCTGTATCTCATGATCCGTAATTAGTAGACAGTTTAATTTTCATTGCAGAATGTATATTTCTGTTGCCGCTATAACAAGAAACAATAAAAATAACATTACGACTTTTAAAGTTCGTAATTTCTTGCTTTACGTTTTCCCTAAAAATATTAATTTATTGAACACTTCAAACACAAAGTACAGAGGCGGACCTAATGCCATAGGCATTTTCTACCAGTCAACGAAAAAACAACAAAGATTAACTTCCAGTTAGCCATGTAGGTTTATATTAACTGTTTTTCAGCAATGAAAACAAAAAAAGTGAAATTCAAAACAACCTTTATCATGTTTTTTTTTTCTTTTGAGAACCGCTCCTGAACAAAGGACAAAAGAAAATACGAGAAAGTTGTATTCAGCCAGTAAAAGGGTTCGTCTCAAAAATATTCAATATCGCAAAGAGGTTTTGCTCCGTTGCCGCGTTGGTTTGTGCTATCTTTTACGATTACAATCAGTAGATACCTGACCGAGACATCGGAATTAGCACATTTCTTTACGTGTGACTTTTATAGAAACTAGGTATTCCACACATAAGTATTTGAAGAAACCCTGTGCAATCTTACGTGTTAACTCGTAAATAATTTGAAGATTCGAAATGTTGATTCGAATGACAGGTATACCTACTTTCAGATGACTAAGGACTCTATGTAGGTACTTATTTATAACTTTTAGAACTTAGGCAGATATTCAACAAAAAGGTAAAGAGTAACTTAGCTTGTTTTTTCCTTACTATTCCATGCATTCTTTGCTGGTCCTTTTCTATCCGTAATAGTACATTATGATATAAGTGCGGTAAGTTGAAAATTACAGCCGAGGCCATATTGCTACAAGAAAGCAGAGGCTGTAATTATCAAAGCGCACGTATGTCATACGACGTTTTATAACATATTTGCTAGGAATTAAATAAAACTCGGACTTTCTTAAACGAATAAATCTTTAATCACTTGATAAAGCAGTTATAAAACGCGCTTTGTTAAAATCATTTTTTTTACGTTCCGTTCCTTGCAACTAGTAACTTACCAAGTTCAGCGCCATCTATCCAGCGACTAGGGAAAAGCTAAAAAGAAAATCCCTCGTTAGCATTTTTAATGTTGTCAAGTTATTATTTTTATATTTTATCTCACAAAGTTAATTTTATTCATAAAATGTTCACCACTTTTTTGACAAAAAAACTCTTTGCTACGATTTAAAAAAGTACTAACCGTTCGTTTTAGACGGACCATCTTTATAAACCGTGCGTTTTACATTACACTATCGCACAAGTACGTAATGAGATACAATACGATTTTGAAATTGTGAAATAAGAGACCCTTTACGAGCAAATGTGTTATATCTGATGATTGATGGTTACGTAATATTGTACTTGTATCCAACATTTTACCATAGGTACTCATAATCAGCCTATAATGGTCCCTGTGCTGGGACTCATGCCTCCTCTTCGTGAAAGTGAGTCCAAGTCCTCAGTGAGGGCCAAGTACGGGTTGGCAGATCTCATATCTTCCAATTTTCAGTTCTAGAACTGACCTTGCTCAAATTTATTTGCAACGCAAAACTTTCAAGTCCGTCACTGACATCACTGTCCTCAATCTTCATAAGAGGTATAATATCAAAGAAGACTATTCCTTCGACTATTCCATTTAGTTATAGGTGTTCAAGCTAGACTGCTAGAGCAACTATTTCTGCAATTTACGTAACTACAGGTCATAGTTCAAGATAACTCTAATTATCTAGATTAACCGTATCACATAAACAAACATTGACATCTAGTATCTTTGTACCTAGCTAGGTAAATATGTAGATACAGCAGAAAATATTGTCACTAATAGGTAGGTATAAAGTACCTACATTAAATCAGCATAATAATTTGTGCTCAATTTGTAATTTCAAAGTCTGAACTGCATGTTTCCGAGTTCAAAGTTCGCTGCGATAATAAATTATAACAACAACAAATTAATATACAATGCTCAATAGTACTTAGGTCAAACTTTTACCTTTATTTAATAGACTAAAAATAAAATGAGAGGATAGGACCATTTCTAATGACAATGACATGAAAGAAACAAGTGCGAGTCGGACTCGCCCATGAAGGGTTCTATAAAAGAAGATGAAGGGTAATATAAAAGTTCATGTAGTTCAGATCGATGTTTTAATAATAGTGTATTTTTTTTTAAATTTAAGTTATTGATAATGTGGTGCTGGCTGTTTCACAAACGGTGGGGCACTTAATATCGTGTGCACGTCCTGTTGTTTGATCACTACAAAAACTGATGGACGTTACTTACATTCAGTCAAAAAAGTATCGGGAATGGATGATTTGTTTATGGTTCCAAATTCAAATTTTTGTTTTTTTGTAGTTGTTAGATTGGCACAACTGTTTTCCATTTTGGCGCGGAGTTTGAGTTGCATCTGTTATTTATATTAAATACAGTGCTGGTTTTAGTAATATCATATAGTGTGTATTGCGAATTTCATAATGGACAAAAATATCGAACAAAGAGTTCGTCTTAAATTTTGCATCGCCAATGGAATTTGGTGTTCGGAGTCACTGAAAATGTTACAGAAGGCTTACAGTGAATCGACTTTATCAAAAACACGCGCTTATGAGTGGTACAAAGCGTTCAAAAGCGGTCAAGGTGTGATGGAAGATTTGCCTCGCTCTGGTAGGCCATCAACGTCTGCAACTGAAGTTAACATCGCAAAAGTGAAGGAAATAGTGACTGATAATCTTGCCGGAAGGTCAAACGGTAAATAAAAAATATTATTCGGACGTTATGCAGCGTTTAAGAGAGCAAATTAGATAAAAGGGCCAGATTTGTGGAAAGAAAATTCTTGGATTTTGCACCACGACAATGCGCCTTCGCCCAATTGTGAACGATTTTTTGACCAAAACTCAACAAATATCATCGAGCAACCACCTTATTCACCAGATATGGCTCCAGCCGACTTCTTTATTTTTCCTAAACTCAAATTACCACTTCGTGGCACCCGTTTTCATTCAGTAGAAGACATAAAGGAGAATTCGCGGCGAGACCTGAACTCAATTCTGGAATATTTTTATGATTGGATAATAATCCAATCATAAAAATATTTTTTAAATGCTATGCTATGTTTTTTTTAATGCAACTAATAAGTTGGCGTAAGTGTGTCGGTTCTGAAGGAGCATACTTTGAAGGTGATAAAATAAATTTGGATGAATAACTAATATTTTGTGTTTTATTGATCTTTTCCCGGTACTCTCTTGACAGAGTAGTATAGCGCCTAACTAGTAGCTCAGTTCTATGCCGACACAGTTTAGATTTGGCATCGACACGCTAAGAAGAAGAAAAACCGGCCAAGAGCGAGTCGGACTCGCACACCGAGGGTTCTGCACAAACTTTATTAAATGAAAGGTAAATTGCGGTTTACGATTTATGAAGTATTAAAAAAAACTACTTACTAGATCTCGTTCGGGATCCCTTTTTTTTGCATAAGGTTTTTTTTCCTAATATACTTTGGCATAACTGTTTTGGCATAATTTGTTTTGCCATAATAATACTTTGCCAAATTTTTTTTTGGCATACAGTTTATGTTGGCATAATCATCATGAAGGCTAATTTGTTTTGGCATAAGTTGAATTTTGCATAATGTTGCTAGGCATAATGACTATTAGCCTAATAGTATTTAGGCATACAATTAATAGAAATAACGGACACAAAATTTGAGTTGTTTAAATGTTGGTCACAAAAGATGGTGACAGAAACGAATCGCTGCAAAACCGATTCCACGTAGTCTTGTCTGCCCTACCCCGAGAGTGTAATTTATAATCGCGTAGGCGCGGAGGGGCGAGGTGGCCCGCAAGTTTAGGAACAGGTGGTTGTAACACTCGCCGCCGCAGCTGAGGCTGGCAAGCCGAAGCTGCGGTGGTGAGCGTTAAACACATCTGCGACGATAAGCTCGCGGCCCCGGAGTGCCGGAGCCGTGACAGAAACCATGCCGGCTGCCATGCTTGCTTGCATGCTGCATGCTTGCTTGCTTGCCTACAAATTTCATTATAGCATTATTGTATAAAAATGTGTATTAGTGTCTAAACATTTAGCAGTTCATAATAATGCCTTTGTTATGCCTATAAAAAGTATGTTTTAATATCATTTTGCGTAAATTAATTTATGCTTCGGAATATTATGCTTAATCACTATTATGATTAGAGAAATATGCTTAAAAAAATTATGCGTAAGCTGTTATGCGTAAATGATATTATGCGAAAATATAATTAAGAGTAACAAAAGTATGCCAAGTTATATTAGGTCTTAAAATTTTATGCAAATGGATAGGGAACCTCTCGTTCAAACCAATTTTCGGTGGAAGTTTACATGGTAATGTACATCATAATTTTTTTTTTAGTTTTATTATTCTCTTATTTTAGAAGTTACAGGGGGGGCACACATTTTACCACTTTGGAAGTGTCTCTCGCGCAAACTATTCAGTTTAAAAAAAAATGGTAATTGAAACCTTAATATCATTTTTGAAGACCTATCCATAAATACCCCACACGTATGGGTTTTATGAAAAAGTAAACCTACTAAGTATTCCGGAACCCCCAAAATTTCTAAAATTTCTTGTTTTTTTTTCGATTTTTGTGTGAAAATCTTAATGCGGTTCACAGAATACATCTACTTACCAAGTTCCAACAGCATAGTTCTTATACTTTCGGAAAAAAGTGGCTGTGACATACGGACGGACAGACAAGAAAGACATGACGAATCCATAAGGGTTCCGTTTTTTGGCATTTGGCTACGGAACCCTAAAAAGAGTAAACGATAGCCTGATGGTTTTTGGTCTATGAGTCCTAGGTACTGTGGCGATCGTCGCTACACCGGCATTTAACTTTTATTTATCTTATATTTAACTTTAAAATCAAAAATGTAATCACTTCACAATACGAGTAGTACATGTTATTTTCCCGTTACACAGAGTTGTCAAATTCGAACAAATGTCAAATCATAGACATCAAACAGAAAACACGAGCATTGTCTTTGTGTTTAATTAAACTAACATTTATTAATAGAAATATACACATTTATTTAGTTGCTATATTTATATCACACATAATGTCTATTTACAAATTTAGCAATACCAATAAATATTTACACTGTACAAAATATAAGCATACATTGTAATGTACTGGTGTATACCTTTCCGAACGCAACTTCGGGCGCGTTCGGCTAAGCTCGGCCTCCGTCGGAGCATATGACTGTCCAAAAATCAATTAAATGGTCATTGAGTGCAGTACTCGTTTTGGCCTCCCGACTTGTACACGCTACATCTTCAACCAAAATCTAGATTTGTTTCGTAGACCTAGATATCGCTAAACGCCTCAATATCATCTCCGCAGCCTAGTGTCTGTATTGAGTAAATTGTTCTCTGTCGTCTCCGATTATTTGTAGCGTTAAGCCTACTGTAAGTGTCGAGAAGTTTATAATATAGAAATTATATTCCGGACCGCCGTTTCATTCGTCGTTCCCTCCATACACTTCAGTACCTTTCTACTAGATTGAAATTGTGTGAGGAATTATTATGGGTTTCTGGATTTGGAATTTCGGATCTTCGCATTTCCTTTATATGTAGGTAATACTTACCTAAGTCTTGTATCTCATTGGCTGCTTGCATCACAAATAATAAGTATCATGGTACCTAGATCCACCATTATAAAAGGCAATTAAGAAACCTCCTTGAATCAATTTGCCTAGGTACAGGTAGGTACGTCTAGCTAGGTCAATAAACTCTGTCAAACAATAGACTGTACGAGCAATCATTTGATATCAGGTGCGTTATGAAACCTTATCAGCATCAAGTGCTTTGTGTGACTTGGCACCTGGGTGGTGTGTATTGCAATCCAGTGTGTATCATCATATGATGATCTGTGGTCTGGGGCTTATGGATCATTGGACCCGCTTCTAAAGACCACAGCTAGTTTATGAGGACCAGCATCGCTGGCAGACCTGAATCCTGATACCCATTCATGAATTGTCCTTACCTACTTCAATTAAATTAAAATTATATTTATTAAAATTAAAGACATACGATTAAACCTTCAATTTTTTTCTTGTTTGATATGCACCTACAGGGTAATTTCAATTATTTATGTGTCTAGTAGGAACCTACTGCTCGATCTGCAGTTGAAAGAATTTCTACAATTGCAACCGTAATAAACACAGACAATGGTGTCGATTCTGTTGTGCACAAACTAAACTTAATTTAGGCTATTGCTATCTTTTTCTCTCTAATAAAACGAGAAAGAGACGGACGTAATTTAGAGCTGTCAAATTTAGTTGGAACTAATATTTCGATACAAATGAAGGGTGCTTGTAAAAACATGTCGACTAAAAACACGGTGAAGCGCAAGTCATAAACTAGTTTGACATCTCTAACTTAGTTCATAGCTATAGCCGTCCTTTTCTCGCACTGCCGTTTAGTAAAAGATAGCAATATCCTAAATTAAGTTTAGTTTGTGCACAACAGAATCGACACCATTGAATATTTACTTATTCCCTATTAATTAACGAATTTTAACACATGTTTCCCAGCTATCAGATGAATTCTATAGTTCAGATAATTATTTAATCAGATAATTATACTTACAAAGCGTCACGAACACGAAAGCGAACACGTCTACATAAAAATGACGATTAAGATAAAAACGTCTATCGACAAAAATAAATAAACAGAAAATGACAACATAGTGTTTGTGTCGTTATCGCTCTGACAACAATAAATATTCGGAAATAACTGGATTCACCGTAACTAATTACTTTGATGATATCACCAAACAGTTATAAGTATGTTTAATTAAAAACAAATTACAGAAACGTAAGATACTATACGATAGTATGCAACTGCATCGCATGTTTAATGACGAATAATATAAAAAGCAAACGTAATGCAACCACGAAGTCTCCTTGAGGTTTTCCCAATATGTTTGATGACTCTGTTAATTAACTGTGACGTAACTAACAGCCCATTCCGAAAAATGCGAAATAAGCGTCGTATTTGTGCTTATTAAAACAAGACGTTATTAAAAAAAGGAACAGTCCTAAAAGACTGCCTTGGGACATCCCTTTTCTAATTTAATTTACCGAACGCTCACAAAGAGTTGTCCGCTGCAAAAACATAACGCTTGTTTTATCCGTCATTAATAAGTAAGTAAAAGGAAACTGTATTTATGTAATGTATTCCTATGTTTTTTTTACTACCTTTGTCTCGAACAGTAATGCCCAGCGTCAGATGACTCGGTCAAATGCCGGAGACAGGACGCGGTAATAGCACGTAGGCTGCAATTTCCTTGATGATCCCATTCATGTCTGCCTCTAATGTTGCGCTTACAACTACATTCATGAACACTATACTAAATACACTTGTGTTTATAAACTGTTATAGGTTATTATTTCTGAGAAAGTGTACCTAATATAACTTTTTATTACTGGACAAAAATTTTAGGAAAGATTATAATAGGCTTTGATTGCTCTTTTAAAATAATACTTTACTCTCTTAACCCTGTAAGTAACGAAGTAAAGTTTAATGGATTTAAATTCACGTCATGTCTTCTTCGTCAGGCCTCAAATCAAAGCGGTTAGGATATGACGTGAATACTCATAGACTGATTGATTTTATTTTTATGATATTCAACTCGCTATTTTTCCTCACTCGATAAATGGTTACGGCTATAATCAAGCACGAGTAGCATAAATATGCTCAAATGCAACATAAATGTTTATCAAACGTTATGACTAATATCTTCAATATTTCTATTATTGAAAGTATTTACAATTCGGCATTTTTCATATAATTTACTGAACTAAAACCACAAACATGAGCAGGAAAATTTGATCATGAGCACCGAATTTATGACAGAAAACCTATGAAAAAAATCCAAGGCGAACCAAACTTCCAGTTAAGATTGATGATTAATGGACACGTATTTTTCGTATTTGTAAATCAATGAATATTGACAAAGATAAAACGCATCAAAACTCGGGAGAGGGGGCTCGTGACGTCAGACCAAGGTAAAAATTATACTTAGGCGTGACGTATTGAGAATTTTAATAGCGTCATATCTTCGTCAATTTTGATTTACGTAACAAAAGAAAAAACACGGGTCAAATATTTTCTGATAATCTAACTGACGGACTAACTAGTTTTTTTTTTTGCCTATTATAACGGTCTTCGCTAGACAACCATAGAAGTTAGGATGAACAAAATGAAATAAGATAAATTTAAATAAAAACCACTCAACCTCGCCTCAAGAATTATTTATTTAACAGGATGAATTTCCTGCCAGTTTGCCATAAGATATCACCCGGTTATATAATGTTCTGCTTGTTTAATTCTTATATGGGTTTCTATAATGATAGACTGTTCTTCCAAAAGATTTAGAGAGTATTGGTATTTCCCACTAATTGTCGTATCGAGCACGCTCGGGTCATCATAACAGGGGTTCATGAGCAAACAATAACGGAGAGTGGTCTTTTTTCCAATGCTATTGAAGGTATTAAATTAATTATAAGTTTTTCTCACAAGTTCTTCTGTAGTTCATTTACTGACTATCTGATACGATACCCTTCTAGAAGTTTGGGTTCATATGAAACTAACTCGGCTTCTAGCAGTTCACTGTTGGACATAGGCCTCTCCCTAATTGAGCCACAATACCCTGTCTCACAACAACCTTCTCTCTTAGAATTTATATGAAAAAGTATCTATATGTTCCTGATAAACTCGAAACTATTTACTACTATTACTTTCCTTTCTCTTCCGGTATATAGGTAGTCACATCTCCAAACCATCATCATCATCATTAAGAGGGCCCTTCCCGGCGCGTCTATCGTCAACGCGAGCATGGTCGAAAAGCTTGTTGTTTCATCCAGAGACATCGCGGCGATATTTTTTCAACTGCCCTGTCTTACCTAGCCCCGACCCCGCAATACTCGTCACCCGCGCACCTCATACCGACTAACGCGAGGACATTGAACGAAAAATAGTGTTCGAAAATTTATAAAACTTGTTCCAGGCAATACGTGTTTTTGAATAAGTCTTACAAGTTCGTGAAATAAATATTTGTTATTTAGAATCTCCACTACATTTGCAAGGCTACTACTATCAGGATATTTTCTTTACTTTTACAATTTATGGGTACATTATGAAGCTTCGATAGAAGCCTAGATATAATAATGAACAAGACACCTATCCGTTCAAAAAAAATTAAGATATATGTGTAACAACGGCATAATCACGCACGAGCGTTTGTCAAAATTGTCGCTAAAAGTATGGCGGGTTGGCCGCTCTTAATGTAATAATTAACATACAATCGTCTCCTGAGTCAACGCAGAAAACTGCCAAAAAACCCATATTGTTCAACATTACTAACGTCCAATTCCAGAGAGTTATCAATGCCCGTTTCAACGATTCCAATGAACAAAACCCCTAAACCATCTTACCCATCTGAATCAGTGCGAGCCTGGCCAACAATACGACAAGTGCCTAGGGCAAGCAAACTGTTCAGTAACTCTAACATCAAGAATAGTAGTAGGTTATAAGAGCAAGCCAAGCTTTTAGGCTTGTATGAAAGTACCGCCACTACATTGGATACTAAATTACACGTGTAATCGAAGTAGAAATTGCCTCTGAAATAATCCTCACCCGTACCTTATCTAACCCCAATCAATCAGAGACACGCGATTGCTCGCCAGCCGCTATAAATGATATCTCTTCTATCACTTCGATGTTGTCAAGCGACAGCCGTAATACCCTCTAAAGTGTCTACAGCTAAGTATATACCTTTGTTATTATTTTCGTTTATTATTTTTTCTTATTTTCGCTAGTAATCTCCGAAAGGTTTGGCTGAGGTGTCCCGAATTCCCTACATTTCGTCAGTTATGTTTAAATTCCCTGTATTAGGGCGCCAGCCCATTGTCATCGATTGGGAATAATTTCAGACTCCGTACCTGCTACTGAGAACATCCTGAACTCTGCCTGACTCAGGAATCAAACTCAGGAACTAGTGCCAGCAATAGTACGACCACTAAACCAATAAGGCAGCTATCTTTCCATCACGATAGTGTTATACGTACAAACGTACCTACCTACCGGTAATGATTTCATTCATTTAAACTACCTTGAGAGTTAATTTAATGGCATTAATTTCTCAAAATACTTCGTTATGACATGACATGATGATGACATGATGTCTGACATTCCCAGGCAATAAGAGATAATTCACGGCCTTTTCACAGTATCCAGCACCCTAATTAAATAACACAGTTTTTATCACGATCCAAAGAGCTTTGAAGGAAATTACGAGTTAATTGCTTATGTTGGAGAAATTCATCTGTTCGACAACGCTGATAACGCAATGAAAGTTGTTGTAACCTTTGTAAGTGTGTTACGCAATAGCCCCGAGAATATAACTGATACTGTGGTGCAGATTTTGTTGATATACATCTACGAGTAATGAAAGTACATGGGTAGTTAATCAAGATCAAAGATCGGACTCGGGATAGGTTTTCAAAATATACGTAGACGTAGAACTCAATTCATAGCTAAGTGAGCAAATCACGCTAGATTACTCTACATTCAGACTCTGGACCGCGTCGTCGTCGAGAAGTCCAATTACCAACGCGCATGACTGTCCAATATAGCCCTACATACACAGGAAGCTATGCGCCTAAACGATGCCGGATATTAAACCCTAGCTATCAATACTATACGGGATGACTAGATTTAAATCACGATTTGATCGAATTGCACGTAGGGGCTACCAATCCGGAATTTGAATCTTGATCTTGAATTCTCGATAAAAAGTCCGTAGGGTTGACCTTGAAAAGCCTCATTCCACAGTTCCGGACTAATCCAGACAGATGGTAACCCTACCGACATACATACCCACCTATAGGTGGTATATGTACCTAAACGTTGCCAAATTAAACCAGCTTTACACAGGATGGAACAACTCAAATCTTTCTTCCGTACGTATAGCTATATTTATCTGGCAGAGAGAGCGAACATTCAAGAGATATAGGTGTGTCGACTTTGCCCAAATCTAAATGCACTAATGAAAGGCTATTTTTATCACGATTGTGCGTCAATTGTTCGTCCTAATTCCTCGACACTATGATGGAGTACCTATTCGTGCTCTACGTCAAGTAAGTAAATAAATGACATATATATGTATATATGTACACGTCACGTTTCCAGTCTCTGATGGGTAGCCCAGCAGATTGATGATGTAGGCCGTACAGTAGACAGCACAGTGGACCTAGTTAGGTGCTATTCCATTTCTATGCTGCAAGATGGTACATGTAGATTGGTTAAGCGTTGTAAGTAAGAGACTTGGTACATAGAAAAAAATGTTTAAGGTCATCTCGCTTGACCCGCTCCAAAACTGAGGTCCAGGGATCAGACTATTTTGTGTTCATTCGTCCCAAAAACAAAACAGGTGTTGTTGTGAAAAGGGACAACTAGGATGCAGGGCCAATTTCGGAATGGGTCGACTTACGACCTAGCCCGATGTATGTGCTCAATTCTGCTCAGATTGTACAAACCCTGACTCTGTTTTCAGACTAGAGCGGAAGAGCCACCCAGCCATACCATCATACCGCCCGGAATTTTCATTGAACTCCCTTTGATCGTATTATTAGTTTATCTGTTCATGTAGGTACGTCAACTGACTACAAATCAACACAATGTCAAGGGCAGCCAATGACGTAGCAGCGAGCTAAATTAGCGCGTCCCACCCACCGAACATCGTTCACTTTCATTCAGAGATCTGCCTTGTGACATCACAAATGTATTGGTAAACAAATGCTCGTCAATTTGCACGTTTGCGCCTTTGAAAATGTGTGTGGACTTTGAAAACGGCGGCTCTGAGTTGCCATTACCGCGTCATATCATGGTCATAAAATTAGAATAAGTAATGGGATGTAACAGGAACTAGTTTCGACTAGCGTAGTTCGGTGGAGCTGTTAAAGGTATCGTTACCATTTCGAGTTTTAAAAATCCAGAAACATTTTATTTTCAATACACTTTCTCGAAAACGGGTTCTTATCGCAATACAATTAGGTTCAACATGCAATGTATTTGGGTTCATATCCCGCACGTGTGCGGGAAAAAAAATCCACAGGTAACGTACACATAGACGAAGTTCAAATCGGTTCAATGCCTATAGGCGGAGGTGAATGGATTTTTTTTTATTTCGGCTAAGCGATGTGCTGCGTAAATATTTTTTAAATATTTAAATTGTGTTTATAAAGATATCAAACGATTTTATATTTAACGTAGGTTATGCTTATAAAAATTAGTAACTTTAAAATGATATCAATCGTTTAATATATTAACTGATCGTTATATCGAATAAAATTATAGATTCAGTTGTTATGTCTTGTAAATATTAGAGATTTTGTAATTATATCAAATATTACTTACCCCTCATAACTGCCACAATATTAGTTACTTACCTATGTCTTACCGCAATGTGATATTTTGGGAATACATAATCAAGCACATAACAACAGGCATATTACGTAACTCTGTTGACAGCTCGAAATGATAGTAACTGGGCTCAGTGCCCATCAAATAACTGACAAAAGGTTAGTTTTTTTTTTTCTTGTATTATGTATAACCAGTTGCGATCAAATATGACGTCATCGGTGCCCATCGTGGCTGATAGTCACCGTAACTCATTTTGACAGACGCTTTCGTATCGGTTCTTCTAATATTGCGATTATGTAAGCATAGTGGACATCAAATTGATGACAACTAAATTTGAAGTGGCTTTCGTGAAAGACGTTACACCGTACCCGGGCTGTTAGTCACCGCGTAAAGTGACATCCACTTAGTGTGATACGTAATACCAATATTATGACATTCACGGTGGTCATCAAAGTTCGGTGTACAACCGAAGCTTGATAGTCACTGGATATCAGAAAGATACGTAATAGGCCTGCAGGTCTAAACCGGGCTCGTGCCTAAACCAATTTTAGCGGATTACTCAGAAGTGGATTATGGAATTATAGACTAGCACGAATCTCAAATCCTATTTCGTTCAAAAGGGCTTAAATTTTCGCTAGCTGGTACGCAGAAAGATAGCACTCCCAACTAGCAAAAAGTGGTTTCCAACCATCATTTATCGAGGACTATATAAAACTTATATCCGCATATAAGTTGCGAAAAGGGCCCACTTTATAAGTCTACTTTTACTTATAAAGTATTTATATTAGACCGCTAAGATGCCATTATACGCTTTTATTGCTCCTGTAATGGAATTACGTCAATGCAATTACTCCTGTAAATCTCAATATAAGTAAGTTATAGTAAAAAATGAGATTATTACGCGCCTAGAAATGCTTCTATAAGCTCATATATTGTGAACTGTCAAAGTGAGTGTATCGCGCATTGTTATGCTCTGTAAAAAAATATTTTTAACTTCTAAGTATTTATAAGAATCAGAATTTATCCATGTCTACCATTGTAGAAATACAAAAACCGTTTTTTTTGTCAAATTGTTAGTCTTATAGCTTATTCGTAGGGGAACGTGAATTTTCTGTGAAATCTATCATGGTATTGATCAAAATTTTAAAGCGCCTCTTGAAATTTGCTTATTTACAATTTAGTATTAATTAATATTTAATAAATATTACGAAGGCAGCTGCCATTTTCTTGGTAAGCATTTCTAAGTATGACATAGTGCTAAAATAAGTATTTTAGCATTTCCAAGTATGACATAGTACCAATACTTATAAGTATATTGGTTCTATAATGGGTTATCTCAAAACCGAAGAAAAATGGCTGATGTCAAATCCTGAAATCGTCCAGTGCCCCTGGATGGGATAATATCTCTACTAGTTTCTTAAAATATGTTAACAAAGAAGTGGTTCCCATCATTACCCACCTGGCCAAACTTTGTTTCAAAAATGGAACTTTCCCAGCCCCCTTGAAAAAATCAATTATTACACCGGTACACAAGGGAGGGAGCAGAGATGATGTCAATAACTATAGACCTATCTCCGTCCTACCAGCCCTGTCTAAAATTATTTAAAAATTAACTAATACTAGACTCATAAACTACTTAAACAAATTTAAACTACTATCTTCTACACAGTTTGGTTTTAGACAGGGAGTATCCACCGAGGACGCAGTTACAGCCCTCAGTTCATTAGTTACAGAACATCTCGATACAGGAAGGAAATGCCTGACGGGATTTATAGATCTAAAAAAGGCTTTTGACACCGTCTCTGTTCCAACCCTTGTGACCAAGCTGGAAAGACTCGGAATAAGAGGAGACCCTATTGAATTTTTTCAAAGATTACTTATCAAATAGAACGCAGAGGGTTAAGATAGGAGCATATGTTAGTGATGATGCGGATGTGTCTTTTCGCGTACCGCAAGGTAGCGTGTTAGGCCCTACACTTTTTCTAACGTATATTAACGACCTCTGTAACTTAAAAGTCGATAAAGCAAAAATCTTCTCTTACGCTGATGACACTGCCGTTGCCTTTCCGGGAATAACTGGTCCGATGTTAAGCGCAGTGCAGAGATGGGCATGGACCAAATAACTAATTGGCTCAACGACAACTTACTCACACTAAACACAGTAAAAACGAACTACATCTGTTTTACCATCTCGAAGCGTTCACAACCAAATAAAGATTTTAGCCTCAAATTACACTCATGTGATAAAGTTTCGAATAATAACTGTAGGTGTCCTGCAATTAGTAAAGCCTCACAAACCAAATACTTGGGCGTCATAATTGACCAAAAATTATCATGGTATGCTCATCTTGAGCATGTTACAGGAAGAGTTAGGAAGCTAGGATGGATATTTAAATCATTACGATATGTCCTCCCCACAAATATAAATAAAGAAGTAGACCCTCATAGAAATCTCCTTAATGAAGTTTATGTGGCACTTGTACAATCTGTATTAATTTACTGTATCCCCATTTGGGGCGGTGCGGCAAAAACTAGATTTATAGATGTAGAACGAGCACAACCAGCGCTAATAAAAATAATGTACTTCAAAAAGAAAAGATACCCAACTGAAAGTCTTTACCAGATGAGTGGCCTGCTTTCTGTCAGAAAACTATAGGTACATCTCTTACACAGTCCTAAAAAAACATAAGGCACTTCCTTATAATGCAAACACACTATCATAAAGAAGGAAAGACATAGTTGCTCAAATCCCACAAACTAAATCAAAATTTGCTGCTACACAATACAACAAACGCTCTGCTCAGCTTTATAATAGGGTAAACAAGGAGATATACATATACTATAAACAACTACATGAATGTAAAAAATTGGTAACAAATTGGATAATAGTACATTATGGTACAAGTGTGTAATGTTGGCGATTACCGCTGAGGCGCGATTGAGACCCGAGCCGTCAGGCGAGGGTCTTAAGAGAGCCGAGGACGGTAATCATCAATACACACGTGTGTCATACGACGTTTTTCAACACACTTGCGAAGAAAATAATACAACAAAATCATTTAGATAATAGATAACGGGAAAATTTAATCAGTTTTCCTATGCGCGCGCATCTAACAATGGCGATCGGCCATAGACTAAAATAATGAGGTTTGTTTTTTTGGCTTTTCGCGGATAGCGAATCTACGTACAAAATGAGGAATTCAAAGTTTTCTTTATTACAGAGAAAACAAAAGTTACATTTCAGTGAAATGAGCAAGCAATAGGTACATTAATTTATTTGTAATATTGAACAAGATTTTTTTTTATAGAAACTTTTGTAGGAACAAAGCAACAAGCACCTCAACCAAAAAAACTCTACAACTCACTTGTGAATAATAGTAATGAAAAAGTCACAGTTTGATTATAAGGTGTCATTATGTGCCTAATTGCGGTGAAATTAGATCCATTTTATGAGCAAGTGTGTTGAAAAACCTTTTACTTATGATGTTACTGAGGCACTTTTAAAACACATAGTTTAACTCACCCATTTCTCTCTACACACACACACGCTCTAAGCACCACACGTACATGACCTACACGCGCACTAAGTACACACAACCCCTCCATCCCCATACACTTACACGTGTACTTAAAATATAAAAATTATATAAATGTTATGTAAGTATTCTGTTCCGTTAAAAAAAAATAAAAAAAAATCTCTAGATAAGAAAGAGCGGAGTCTCCTAATACAGGCTTTTTCTTTGCTTAAAAGGAAGCTCCAATCATCAACTTGTTTCTGATTTGGTTAAGAAATAAACAACATTTTATTTTTATTTATAAAGCGTGTTTTCACCTGTACTGGTCGTTACAAGCAAATGTGGCTTCTTAAGAGTATTAACCAGGATTGTTTGAGATTACTTACTTGGATAATAAGACTACTGTGGAATGCCCATTTAGATATGTCTAGGTTTAAAACGGCATACGATAAATCGATATACCTAGAGAACATTTTATCCTACCGAGAGCTGTTATAATCTTGGTGATTTATTGTTTTAAAAACATGGATATAAAATTCATTTAATACTTATTTTTAAGCTTATATGTAAAACCAAACCATAAAAGATTTACAGTAATTTAACTTTAATTTACTTATATTGGGTTTTAAAATATTAGATTATAAGTAAGAGTAATTGCTCTTCAGTGCATATATCCCTGGTACATGCTCCTACAGGAGTATTAAGATTTAAATGGTCCTTAGATGTTATCTTATAGGCCAAAGGTCAAAGTCATTGCTAGACCTTTATGATCTTGGAGGATTGTATTGATGGTTTTGATGATTATAATTCTGTAACTACATACGTCTTACAATCGCGAACAATATTTTAATCAACATACAACCTAGCACTGGCTTGCAAATTGTAAAAAACGTAAGAAATTTTGAATTTCGCGGGCTGGTTGAAGCATTTACCTTAAGTAAAAACAGCATGTATTTATGCTATTAAAAGCGCAGTAGCAACCACCAATACCATCATCGGAGCTTTATAAGTCCACGTAGCATTATCAAATCGCATTCCAGGATTATTTTGCTTGTTGGGCTGTTAATTCCTTTAGGCGCGATTGGTTTAATTCGCGATTGGTCCAATGTTCACAAAAATTTCCAATTCGCAGTTGGTCCAATTCGCGGTTGGTCCAATTCGCAATACAATCGCAATAGGGAATATGCACGTAATTTTTTCTTCACTTAAATCAATAAAATACAGTACTATCAACCCAAGAAAAGTATTAAAAGTTAAGTTCAATTACTGCTTGTCGCTTAAAAAAAAAAAATCGGAGCAGTCTTTGGGGACTGCCGTTAAAAGTAAAAACAAAAAGTACACAGGCCCAGCCCCAGTCGTAGCACTGGTTATGCCCCGTGTATGCCTATGTGGTGCTACGCCGTAGCGGATGCTACGAGTGCTACGAACGGCTACGAAGCGTGACGACACGTTACGTGACGTGACGATGTAACAAATAGAAATAAAAAACAAGGTAATGACTTCACACTAAAGACATCGCGTGGCCTTGTGAGCTCCAACAATGAAGTTGCTCAAGAATTTGTAAATTTCTTTACCAGTATCCCACTTAAAACTACAGAAACCTTAAATTCCTCTGCCTTGCTCTCTATTGATTTATTGAAAGCGAACGTTTCAGCCTGTCCAAATGAATTTAAATTTCAGCATATAAACCCCTTAACAGTCATAAAAGGTTTTAAGCAAATCAAGATCAAATTAACGGAAGATCTATGGGGTATGTCTATCAAAGCTTGTACCTCAATTATTGAGACTGTAGCGCCGTATTTAGCCTCAATATTTAATTTGTGCGTGGATCAAGGGGTCTTCCCAGATCTAATGAAATTCAGTAAGGTAATACCGCTTTTTAAATCCGGGGACAGTAAGGACACCAATAACTATAGGCCCGTATCCGTGTTGCCGGTTTTCAGCAAAGTGTTTGAAAAGATAATGCTCAATCAAATGCTTAACCATTTCAACACCAATAAAATATTACACGAGCAACAGTATGGTTTCACCAAAGGACGTTGTACAACTGACGCCGGTGTCACTTTATTAAAACACATATTTACTGCGTGGGAAGAGGCACAAGATGCCATAGGAATCTTCTGTGACCTTTCGAAGGCATTTGATTGTGTAAATCACGAAACCCTGATCTTGAAACTTGAGCATTACGGATTAGGTAAACTTGCGCTCAGTTTAATAAAATCGTATTTGAATGATAGACAGCAGCAGGTACAAATAAATGGAGTCAACTCAATGGGTTTAAAAGTAAAAATGGGTGTACCACAAGGTTCGATATTGGGTCCCTTCCTCTTTTTAGTGTATATTAATGACCTACCCCATTTATTTAACAACCATCCGCATATGGTGTTGTTTGCTGACGATACTTCTTTAATATTTAGGATAAACAGACGTGCCACTAATCATGACGACGTAAATAACGCCCTACTGCAGGTCCACAATTGGTTTACCGCCAATAATTTAGTACTAAATGGAAAAAAGACTAAGTGCATTAGATTTGCTCTACCAAATGTCAAAAGTAGTGATTGTGACATAATATTGAATCAAGAGAAACTAGAATTTGTCGATAAAACGGTTTTCTTGGGAATCACGCTCGATTCAAGGTTACAATGGGGTCCTCATTTAACATCTCTTGCAGGACGGCTGAGCTCAGCAGCATATGCTGTTAGAAAAATCCGTCAATTCACTGATATTGATACCGCGAGGCTAGTCTATTTTAGTTATTTTCATAGTATTATGTCATACGGTATTTTACTATGGGGACGGGCTGCAGACATCGAGTCTATATTTATTCTGCAGAAAAGAGCCATCAGAGCCATTTATGAATTACGTAGACGCGATTCTCTAAGAGAACTGTTTAAGGAAATTAATATCATGACAGTACCTTGTCAATACATCTATGAAAACATCATGTACGTTAGGAAAAATCGGCATTTATTCAGTAGAAGAGGTGACAGACACCACTATAACACTAGAAATAGGGACCAACTAGTTCAGCCAGGTTTCAGGCTTGCTAAAGTAGATTCATCTTTCATGGGGTACTGTTTGAAATGTTACAATAAAATACCTCCCCACATTCTTCAACTGAACGAGACGAAATTTAAATCTTGTATAAAACGCACACTATGTAGGCAAGCATATTATAAGTTGGGGGATTACATTGATGATAAAAATGCTTGGCTAAATGCTGGTCCTGCTCCACAACCATAGGGGGGGGGGGCAAATTAATTGATTGTTTGGGTCGGGCATTATTTGAGTCCATCGACACGTAAAGAAGAAGATGAAGAATTGATTCCCATGTTAATGTTTTGTGGGAGCTGCAGAAGATTGTAAAAATATACTTGCATTATATAGATTCCAGTTCATAATATTATATAATTGCATAGCACATGTGTGAGTACTTTGTACTGTTCAGCCACCATTTACATTTATTTATATTTCATTGACTTGAATATGCCTTGGTGGCTGAGAGAATGTCATGCTCACTTAAATGTCTCGCTGATGGTGGCGGGTGTGTCGGGTCATTTAGTTCCCTTCAATATGGTTGAGTTGAATGGCGCCGGTACATGCGTCATGTTCGTGAACGGGCGCTGTCAGTTGGGACTGGTCATCTCTTAGCTGCCAAGGTTCATTTTAATTACTTTATTCGTAAACTGTTGATCTAATCTTTTACTCTGGACGCTCTTAGTGTGCACGTCTTTCTACATCGTTCTCACATATATGTATAATCTCAAAATTAAAGATGTAACCAAGATTTTGTAACAATATTTTGTTTTTAAAAGAGTGTCCATGGAGTTTCTTGCCCGTTCTTCTCCATAGAGATCTACGCTAGGGAATGGGCAACTACAGTACTTTCTCAAGTTATTATGCCTTGTGACTGGGACTGTAGCTTTGATTTTCTTTTTTGTATTTTTGACATTCAAAAGTGCCGTAATGGTCTAATTGAAATAAATGCTTTGAGTTTGAGTTTGAGTTTGATGAGTTCAATGTTTTTCCTTCACCCAAAAAGTGCTCAACGCGCCTAAAGAAGTTTTCACTTCAATATTTAGCTCCTGCAATTTTCTACGACAGTTCAAACGTCCGTAGCTGTCGCGGCAATGATGTGACGTCATTTACCACAAACTGCCTTGTATAAATAAAATTTTTGGCCCTTAATAGAACAATTTTACTAATTGTATGTGCTATAATCATTTAAAACTGCAATAACAATAATATAATAAAATCTTAGTGAAACGTGGTGAAAATATAAACACTTTTCAATTAAAAGTTTTTTTTTGACACAGACTTTGACGTCACTACCGGCGTTATCGAGGACGACGCGTTTTGAGAGTGCGTTCCATTTCACCAAAAACATGCTACATAAAACAGTAAATTGTAAATTATGTCATGTATTAGTAACTTAAACAAGGGTACCACAATGTTTATACGGGCCACTAAAAGGCATTTATATAACTATTTTATACATAAAAATACTATTTTATAAATAAAAAGAGTTTTGTATTTCATGCATATTCCCTAATGGTCGAAAATAACTATGTTTCCAAAATTATACAATAATATACAGGATGTAGCGTAATTAATGGATACACCTGTTTCTGCGGGTGGGGGAACCCCAAGCCCTATGATATAAAAAATGTCAAACCCCGGAGTTTACCTAAGTAGGTCCATAGAAACATTTCTGAACTTCAAACTTAGAATCCGAGGAGAGGCACAGCACTAAGTACACGAATTCTATTGAAATAGGGTGGAAGTTATGTTTAACATAGGCTGTACCTACTTAGTGCTCCTTTTTAAAGGTCAGAAAAGGGAGGGGGAGACCATTAATAGAATCGTCAGTCGTTTCTAGCAATGACATCTATGAAACCATTACCACAACTATTTTATACTAAAACTAAGAAACTAATTAAAATAAATGCATTATTAGGTAGACGATTAGTTATTAAGTCGACGTGGAAATATTATGAGCCGATAACATGCAATTTATGTAAAGGTTATCGTTCGGATGTCGTCAACTGGCTTCATCGACACACGGCGTGATCTCTGACGCATTTCTCTAGCTAACAATACTATAAAGAGGTTACATTCGTCGTAATCTTTGACACATAAATCTTCTGTACATTTCTTAGTTAATTAACCGTTCTTTATGACCTTGTTTTAGTGGAGTTACGAATATTTTTACATGCAATTTGCATCACATCATCATCCACAGACCGACTTCACCCACCGCTGGGAATGGGCTTAGACCTAGCTTCTCTTAGCTTGCACCAAATCCCGGGGCCTCTGTTTGTGACAGCTGTTCCAAAAGCCTCTCATCATTATTACGAACACAAGCGTTGGAAACCCTGATGGAAACAATTTATTTTGTTTTTATTTTTTTATTTCAACAACAAAACCGTCCAACAAAAACTGTCCGAAAAGGCCTTTGTTTATGCCTGGTAAATTCCGCTGTCATGCTTGTCACGTCAATCGATTTCAGATTTCACTTCGAGAATCGAGTTGACAATGACAGACTGACAGTTGGCGTACTGCCGTCGGCGGAGTTGATCGAGTGCGAAATAATTAAAGTTATTAATAAAAATACGTATTTATTTGACCAACAGCGGTGGTACATAAATCAGCGTACTATGGACTCGGAAGATAAACGTGCCGAAGGTTGGAAATACCTCAACAAGCAGTATTTTGGTGATGGTTAGTGAAAACTCTTGTTTCGCGAATTCCGATGCAGAATTTAGCATTAGTTTACAAGCCGTCGTCACAAGGACACACATACTTCCTATGGCGACGAGTTAGCAAGATCCAGTATAATAGAGCTTGTATCATAACGTGTTTTTTTTTGTTAAAAACAAGTGACTGCATGGTGTGTTGGTTAATCAATTAATTTAACGTGGTGATGGATTATTATCAGCTAGATAAATGTCATAATCGAATTAACGTGTCCACCATATCTATCGCTAGGCTTGAAGTTGTACTAAAAGGGTATAGAACATAGTTTTGAAGAGGTTGTTTGTCAGACATCTTCAAACTATCCAAACTATATACTATAAATAAGCAAATCCTAAACAGATAATCCAAAAGGATTTTGTTTTTCATACATAAATATTATATAAGTGAATAAAATTCGCAATTAAGTATTTCAAAGTCTAATTTATTATAATAAAATGACTAAATTATTTCGCAAACTGATAGCGACAGCGTTTCGTTTACTAACTTCCCCAGGGGGTTTAAGTAGAAAAGAAAACTTTTTATGGTCAGAGTGTCATCTTAGGGGCAGTTATTATCTACACCATCTAAATGAACAGATATTAATGTAGGAATTTTACATAGGCTGACACAGTAGGAGGCCTTAAAATAATATTTAAAAAAAGCAGTCAAAAACTTTATACATTTTCTACCAAGTTATGGAGAAGCACTGATTATTACAAATTCTGCCTGAAACTCGCAAAGGTACTGATAAACAAATACAGCCAGCATAGACAAGATTACAGGCAATCAATATTATTTTTTATAAACCATTTAATTTATTGTGTTCAACTCTATGACCTATGAGACTGATTGACCTTGTTGGTTGATTATTGATTTTGTATTCATAATTCTAATCATGAGAGTGGATGAATAAGCAATGTGGTAGCTTCAAAATGGCAGTGAACTATTAATTCCTTGAATTTGAATGGTCTAAATAAGATCTCCCATTTAAATATTATTTTTTATGAGATCTTTACGCACATTCCTGTTTCCATATTTATGGAAATAGGAAGTAAATGATGAATGCTATCAAATTGATGGATTTTTCTAATTAATGATTTTTCTTGTATGTAAGTGATTGATCTTAGCAACTGGGATTCTGTAGTTTCTACCCAACCCCAAGGGAAAGAGGTATGAGTTTATGCATGATATAATTATGCATTGTAAGAAACACCAACAGAGGATTAAAGAATGTAATAATCATAATGAAGCCAATAGTCAATATATCCAGCAAAACATTTACATAGACAATCTAGCATATCATAAAACTAAGCATAAACAAGTAGTTATTTGATGATAACCTCCTGCAGTACCTAGAGGTATCACATGTTTGCTTGTAAACATTCTAGGTACACACACAAGTATTAATAGATAAAAATGGCCATCATTTTACGTGAATCATGTTTTGGGTAAACATTTATGTGCTATCTAAGAAGTGTTATTATGACTGCCATAATAATTATTGCTGGTGAAATAAAAATGCCATGTGAGAACAAGTTATGTTAGAGTCTGAAATAGTAATACTTTTGGTTGCGTGTGCAATTATTGCCTCTCATATATATTATATGCTCTTGAATCTGTCTTTACAATGAGCAAAACAAAAAACGATGATTGATGACGACGATTGGCAGGTCAAATTGATTTTAATGAGTGATTGTTAATAAATGCAATTTAAAACTTAGGTCAATGGTATAAGTGTCATCAGCACTCAAAATATTTATTTTATTTTATTCGGGAAACTTATAGCTACCTATTATAAACAATGTTCATAAACAATACGAATTTGAAGGCCATTTTACAAGTTTCTAGTTTTCCACAGATGATATAACAACAACAAAATCATTTGATATGCATATCAAATGATTTTGAAAGTAGACATGTAGATGTCTACTTTATGAAATCTTAAATACACTCTTTGACCTCTGGGTAGCATTTAATTTTGCACAAGAGTTTCATATTTAAAAAAGGACAGCAGGAACATTTTGTTAAATCATTCATTCATCATCTGCCTAGCCTTTTCCCAACTAAGTTGGGATCGGCTTCCAGTCTAACCGGATGTAGAGCGATACCAGTATTTTACATAGAGCAATTGCCTATCTGACATAATTATTATTTTTAATTCGTCCATTATGTAGGTTATAGACGGCATGATAATGTATTTAAATGTTAAACTTTCTCTTTGAAACTTTGTTAACCATTCTTTTCTTTGTTTCCCAGGTGAACGAGCTAACTATGTGAACATACCACATGTGATCGCGATGGTCGGCCTCCCGGCCCGCGGCAAGACGTACATCTCCAAGAAATTGTCCAGATACCTCAACTGGATAGGAATTAACACTAGAGGTGAGTGTTCTTTTTTTTTACCTAAAGGATGCCCTATCTATGTTCGGGCCGGCCTGTTTCGACACAGCCGGGCGGCGAAATCAAATCCTAGAACTGCTTGCATAAAAGCCGCTCGAATTGTACCGAGCCGACCCGAACATGATTCAGCTATAGCAGATGCCGAATTAAGTTTACCAATCTGCACCAGCTTAAGATGTTGAGTACCTACAACGATTCGGCTTTGTGGTTCAACAAATTACCGAAATAAATGTTCCGACCCGAATAAGTGTGTTAGGGTTCTTACAGACGAGCGGAACGTTGCCAACTGCAGATAAACTGCAGCCGTCGACGCTTGCAGTTGTGGCGTTGCCACCCGTCGTCGGCAGTCGTCGACGCTTCGGCGGCTGCCGCCCGGCGCGTCGGCGGCTGCTGTTTATCTGCTGTTGGCAACGTGCCGCTCGTCTGTAAGAACCCTTACCCTCATAGTAGGTAATTGATTCGATTTGTAAACAAATATCTGTCTGTCACAACACTCTTCTCAGATGTGGAAAAAATGTATAGACAACTAGGCGTATCGTACGCCCCAAAAACCTATGTTAAGCGAGAGCAGAAATTCGCTATATAAACAAAATTTAATTTCTCTTTTCATGGTCCCTGTAAAATATAGCCAGTTGAAAGTTTCAAAAGTGCCTTACATAGAACTTTAGTAAATCTGGATTTGACCAGCTCTGTCGTCTTTATAGTAATTAAAGTTCCATTAACAAGGGCAGAGGTTAGCCACTTTCCAGATTGGTCCATACGATATCGTCGGCGTCGCAACAAGACATCGTCATACCGATCGGATGACAAGCGCGTTTATACTATAGTAGATTCTATAATACTCTATTTGATTTGATTGTCTTTTGTTTGATACTAATGTTTGTCGCATGTCTGTGAGACCTACCGACCAGACAAACGCTACTAATCATGTATTGTATTGCTGACCAAAACTAGTCGCGATATATAATTTGTAGCTTGTCTTGACCAAGCCGTCTCTACGCCTCAGTCTTTAATGTTTCCACTGCTGGGACACACAGGAAGGAATAATCTCATTATCGTTCTCCATCCCGTATTCTAATTAATTTGGGGTCGGCACAGACAGTCGTCTTCTTCCATACTTCTTTATTACGTCTCATCTCAAAAGTCTCCTGCCTTGTAGTCGTACTCGTATATCCTTCACACAGTCCATCCATCGTTTCTTCGGTTCTCATAGACAAGCTAAAACAAGTGGCGTTACATTATTTGTAGGACGACCAAGCCATCTGTACCTTCTTAGCATCATCATACCAACTAATCCACCACGCTGGTTGGTTGGCGCCACCACCTTGCTGACCAATAGTCTCACCAAGACATGAGTCGAAGGGTCGAAACTTCGAACTTTCGGGCCACTGACTACCTGGAACGACTGTCAAAGATCTACAATTGACAGCCGGAACCACCGTCTTTCCGTGGCACGGAGGAAACTCGGTGTGTAATGGGTGGTCACCCATCCACGGGCCAACCTAGGCAGGCGCGGCTTAACCAGAAGATCGACTTGAGTGGCTGTTATTATTTAGCCACGACCTCTGCAGCGAAAGAAAACAGCGTAACGAAATACAAAAATTCAAAGGGCTGTAACATCCACCAACCAGTAGGTAATGGACCCGCGTGACGGATTGTGGTCCAGTCCCTCTCACGAAGGCCTGTGTCCCAGCAGTGGGAAAATGATAGGACAGCATTTTTTATAACGTTCGAGCTGTTCTCATATTGATCTTAACAAAAGAAAAATAACTGCTTCATAAGTATTCGATTCCACGTGTATGGATCTGCACAGTCCAATTAACTTAAATTGAGTTTGAATAGGTTCGCTAACGGGTTGTGCAGTGATGCAGTCACGCGATGGCAACATGCGGTACCTACCGTATAGACGACCTCGTAATTGCTTTACCGTATTTGACAACAGTTTCCAGTAAACTGAAACACCTATATAATTGAAGCTCTTTTCACATAGACAAATAGCCTTTTGGGAGGACTCGTGGCTAAATAATAACAGCCACTCGGGTCGATCTTTAGGTTAAGCCGTGCTTGCCTAGGTTGGTCTGTGGATGGGTGACCACCCATTACATACCGAGTATCCTCCGTGCCTCGAAAAGCACGTTAAGATGTTGGTCCCGGCTGTCATTTGTATATATAGATCTTTGACAGTCGTCACAGGTAGTCAGTAGCCCAAAAAGTCTGACAACTAGTCTTACCAAGGGGTATCGTATTACCCAGTACTAACTGGGTTGTGGAGGTCAGATAGGCAGTCGCTCCATGTAAAATACTGGTATTCAGCTGCATCTGGTTAGACTGGAAGCCGACCCCAACATGGATGTTGAAGGCTATGATGTAAAAGGCTAGGCAGATGATGAGACAAATGGACTTTTCCCGTGTATCTTAAATAGTGTGTGTTCTTAGTTAGTATTCACTGTTGGAATTTCAACGTTCGACTCAGGACCGAAGTTTTAAAGCCAACAAAGGGGTTTTGTTTAGGCACTCATTTATGTGTTGTAGAGCGGCTAGTTCCCGAAGGGGAGCCGGCAGGAACCTTAGGTACGGTACGGTATAAGTCGTTTGAGGTGGTAAAGCACAAAGAAGGCACATTAACCAACAGTTATACGTGGGTGGGTTATGGAAAGCGGCCGTTAGTATGATTAGGGATTACGCTTTCTTTTAATAATGTAGAGTAAGTACGTAAGTACTTATTCAATGAATTTGAATGAATGTAATTTAATCACCAAATTTATTGCCATTAACATAGTTCTTAAGAACTTCTTTACTAACCCATATGGACCTTGTTGTTCGAAATAAATAAATAAATAAAGCACTTTCGACGTCGACAGTGCATAAAATATTTTATAATGGAGTTTGGTACCTACTAAATCGCGTTTTTTAAAGTTGAAGGACGTTAAAAAATTACATAGGTACACGAGTTACATCGTCAGTGAATCAGTAATGCTCTGTTATGTCAACAACTACGCTTTACCTGCATTGACGTAGAAGAAGATAGCCTGTGATAAGTAATTAAATAGTTTCAAGGCAAAATGTACCGTGAAAACAAACAAATCGATACATTTTGACACGTAGTTCGTCAGTAGACTTCGTGTCTCGTAAAGCACGTAAAATTGTTGGTTCCGGTTGTCAAATGTAAATCTTTGCCAAAAGTTATGGGTAGTCAGTAATTCTTATTTATTTATTTAAACTTCATGTACAAGATTGGTACATGTACAAGATTGGTACATTGGCGGACTTAATGCCACAAGGCATTCTTATATTATTATCCTATTATGATTCTGCTAAAGCGGCCATTTTAAGACCCCAGAAGCCAAGCCTTACAAACCAGACTTACCAAGGTGTATCGTTGTACCTGTAGCTGGGTTGTGGGGGCCAGTTTGGCAGTTATACCATAGAAAAAGAATCTTTAGATAATACTAGCTAATTCCCGCGGCTTCGCCCGCGTGGATGTCGGTTATTGCGACCAAAAGTAAAGCTCCCAGCAGCCATGTATTCAAAAACTTGTTATATACTAAAGCCTTCCTCGAGATCCTCTCTATACATTGGTGGAAACAGCATGAAAATCGGTGCAGGAGTTTTTGAGTTTATCGCGAACAGACAGACAGATTCGGCGGAGGACTTTTTTATAATATGAAGTGATATGTAAAATTCTGGTGTTTAAATGAATAGGGATATGAAAAACAGGGTATAAATTTCTTCACACCCGTCTAGTCGGAAGATCTTTTCTATGGGGGGCATAGAAAAGATCCTCCGACCGGACGGGTGTTTTGTCTGGTGGGCCCGACGGGTATAGTCGGGTTTTTCTATTTCGTCTTAAGGTCACAGATAACTTTAATTCTTTTGTTTTTATCGTTTTACCTTGAAATACATAGATATGTCTATGAAAGAGTAATACAATTAAAACCATTCGTAGTTTTATTATTATGTGTTGTTGTGTGTATTTAAATTACCGCGCCCTGTCGCCTACCCACCGCCGCCGCCAAGTACTACTACCATAATTACGTAATTATATTTTTTTTAATTTAATGTTATGCTGACAGAAACGGTCTTATTATTTATTATAAATGTGTGCTATTGTATTTTAACAAAGAATCTTACACGTGGTTTGAATGCAGTATGCTGCCAAAAACTTAGTGCAGATATAAATAATAGATTCTATTTACGGTCTTATTGAATAACTAGTTGGTAGCTTCTAAAATAAAGTGATTGGCGCCATGACGGCAAGTCATGTCACAAGCAAAAATACAGTTTTCCATCTGGTTTTTACCATAAAACAGTTGAGTAGACCTCTTTGGAAAGAAAGGCTCGTCCGAGAAAGCACTACTTACCACTACTTAAATCTTTTTTTGCCGTCAAGTTGGAGCGTTTTTCCGAAACATAATTGCACACATGATGAGTATTTAATTGTCCATTCGCAGCGCCTGATCGTTTGTCAAGGGAAGGTCGAATCCTAATATTTTACTTCTTCTCGTGTGAATGACTCAATCTTTGACACACCAATACGTAGCGACCGATACTCCCGGGACTTCCGCTACTTCTTGTTCCCAGCTAAAACACTAGGAATAGGGTAGATGACAAAAAAAAATCTAATTAGTACGTCAGATAGATTTCCAAAAAATATTGGACATATATTTTTTGTAAGTGTAAATTTTTTACTCAAATGTGACTTCACAAGCCATTGATCTTTGACACGTTTTATCTTCGTGTTCGCATTTAGTTGTGCACGACGGGCAGGATAGAAAATGTAGCATATCCCGTGAGGGAATTCCTCACACACATGCGTTCGAAATGGGTTAATGATACCTCATTTGGATAATCTGGTTTCCTCTTCTATTGCAGTGTTCAACCTAGGCGAGTACAGGCGGCATGCCACGACCGCCTACACCAGCCACGAGTTCTTCCGCGCAGACAACAAGGAAGCTATGGCGATACGGCAGCAGTGCGCGCTGGACGCCCTGCATGATGTCTGCGAGTGGCTCGTCAAAGGTGGAGAGGTCGCTGTGAGTATCAAACTGCCTCAACAAAGATACATACATACATACAGGGCGTAAACAGACTCATCAAAAATAAAAAAACCCGACTGCGTAAAAAATAATTAGTTATTTATATATATAACTTTAAATAAAAAACTGAAAAGAATAAAACAAGTTCAGGAGACAGGACATATTGACTGCAACAGTCGGAACCCATATTGGATGTAATGATTTTAGTCTAGATTATTGCATGTTCCCGACTGTTTTTTTATTTTACACTTTTTAGTTACTTAGACATACCATTTTAAAATCCTGATGATGAGATATTTATCGAGCCGTTCAGGCTGCAGAGCGTGTCAAACATTTGCATTTGGCGCTAAAAATCCACCATTTTGTTTTTTACTATTTTGATATAGCCAGTGTCACTCTCACAGTAAATACAAATCTAAGTACACCTCTCAAGCTAAAATCCATCTAGCCATACAGGCTGCAGAGCGTGCCAATCATTTGAATTTTATATACTTGTATACTTTTTGTCATTTCGAATTACATTCAAACATATAAGTTGCATATATTTTTGTAATCACCTTTTAGATTATTATTAGAAGAAAAAAACTTCGAACTCCACAATATGGCACCCCAAATCCACGATTTTTATTTGTTTTTTGATTATAATGTAGCCAGTGACACTCGCGCCATCAAGAAGAATCTAGCGACATATAATCTATCCAAATCCCTCCATCCGTTGAGGAGTTACGAGGGAACAAAGAAACGGACATACATACATACCCACCTTTTGGGCTTCGCCGCAGTCGGGTAAAAAACTTGTGAAAAAGTTGGAACTTTGACCCCTAATATAATCCGTATCCGTATGGTCCAGAACAAAAAAATGTTCGCAATGACAAGGAGACGCCTTTCAGCTTTGTTAAGAATCTATTTACACTCTTTATTATTCACGGCTTAGCTGCTAAAAGTCCAACGATGTTAAATTCTGATAGAAACATGTGCTAAAGCAAATTAAACCCTATCTCGATAACAGTATACTCCTTTTCCCTCAGGTGTTCGACGCGACAAACTCAACGCTAGACCGGCGGCGCATGATTCGTGACATCGTGGTCCACAAGATGGGCTTCAAGCTTTTCTTCGTGGAGTCCATTTGTGACGACCCTAGGATTATCGAACAGAATATTATGGTGAGGTATATCAATAGGGCAGGTTTTTGCTTGCAACTAAGGTGGAGAGCAATCAATATGTGACAAGTGACTGTTTCTAAACACAAGTCGAGTGGGTGTTCTGTGTTTGAATCCTGGGTCGGGCAGTGTTATTGGGGTGTTTCCATCAGGAATTTTCTCAATAACAGCCATCGAGTCTAGATTTGTGCCCGGTTGATGGTAATAGGCTCTCCCCCTATTACATGGTACTTAAATATAACCAGCGTAATCGAAATGTGGGTGTACCATAATAGGGATGATTCCTGATTAAATAAAATATGATTCTGTTTAGTCCGTCAATTAGATTATCGAAAAATATTGGATAAGTACGTGTTTTTTGTTATATCAAATTAATAAAATTGACGTCACTTTCCGGTAAAAAAATGTACTCAAATGTGACGTCACACGAGTTTTGACGCACCGTATCTTAATTTGTTGTTTACGTAAATAATAAAAAAATATGTATCCATGTCAATATTTTTTGGAAATCTATCTGACGGACTAATTAGTTTTTTTTTTGTCATCTACCCTATTCTAAACCCCCTATCCCTATTCCTCCCTATTCTATACTTCTGCCTAACCCTACACTTACAGGCGTGATATTGTGTTGTAAACCATAGCTAATAATCAACTCTTTTTACAGGAAGTAAAAGTAAGCAGCCCCGACTACACAAACATTCAAAACACAGACAATGTCCTGAACGACTTTCTGCTCCGGATAGAGCATTATAAGGAGAAATACGAACCCCTAGACGAGAGCATGGAGTCCGAGTACAGCTACATGAAGATCTACGACACCGGGGAGAAGGTGGTTGTACATAAACATGAAGGTCACATACAGAGCCGGATTGTGTACTACCTGATGAATATACATATCGTACCTAGGACTATTTATTTGACTAGGGTGAGTGGTTTATAGATTTACGTTTTGTTTTTTAGCTGTGAAGTCAAGCTGTGAGTGGAACTGGTAAAGAACATTTTGAGTTATATATCCGATCCGTTAGATATTGTATTAGCATTTTCATAGATTAAAAACCAACTGCTTTGTATTACATTAGAGTCAGTGCAGAAGCAACTCCATCCTAACTAAAAAACCAGCCAATAGCGAGTCGGACTCGCGCACCGATGGTTCCGTACAAACTTTTTAAAGGACAAACTTAACTTTGGTGTTCGATCCCTAGAAACGGCTATTGCACCAACCGCAAATAATAATAGTAAAATCGCGTAACATATTTACGGTTTTCACACTTTTCCCTTTACATGTGCTGTAAGACCTTACTTTTTGCCAAATTTCGTGATTCTAGGTCAACGGGAACTACCATATAGGTTTTCGAACCAAAACCTAAACCGTCTTTCGGGATTATAGACCTTAGTATATATATGGTATAAATTTCAACTTGCTAGGTCCACCCGTTCCTGAGAAAATCGGTGGTGACAGACGGACAAGAAAGTGATTTTATAAGGGTTTTTTTTTTCCCGCAGTCTGCCGCGGAAAATTAAACGCACACGCGTGGCAAAATTACCAGATATACGCTACGCACGGCAAACTACTGTAAATTACCTTCGAACGTAGATCTACGTATACGAGAGGTTAATTAACTGCTTACGTTACCTCAACTCAAAGACATTCAAATATTTACGAGCGATAGACGAGACAAGCCGAAGAAAATCTTAATCCAAATACTTGTTGCTACTTGGTAACGAGTACTTGTTGCTACTTAGTAACAAATACTTATTGCTAGCTAATAACAAATACTTGTTGCTACTTAGTAACAAATACTTGTTGCTACTTAGTAGCAAATACTTGTTACTACTTATTATATATATATTAGTTGTTTGCTGATGATACTTCCCTTATTTTTAAGATAAATAGACGGGCCCAGAATCTAGATGACGTGAATGATGCCCTACTTCAGGTCCATAATTGTTTGCTGTGAACCAATTATGGACCTGAAGTAGGGCATCATTCACGTCATCTAGATTCTGGGCCCGTCTATTTATCTGCATCTTTTTGGTAAAAGATTGCATCTTTTTGGTAAAAGAGGTGATAGACATAATTACAGTACTAGAAATAGGGACCAACTAGTTCAGCCAGGCTTCAGACTCGCTAAAGTGGACTCATCTTTCATGGGGTACTGTTTGAGATGCTATAATAAAATTCCACAAAGTATTCTTGAACTGAATGAGACGAAATTTAAAACATGCATCAAACGCACACTATGTAAGCAAGCTTATTACAAGTTGGGCGATTATATCGCAGATAAAAATGCGTGGCTCAATGCTGGTTCTGCTCCACATGGACAGGGGCGCATAAATTGATAGTATGAAATAGAATTGTTGGAGCTGCTGAAGATTGTACAACTGTCTTTGCATTGTATAGAATCAATCTCTAGTATTATATAATCGCACAGCCCATATTGTGTGAGTACTATGTACTAGAAAGCTATCATTCACTGAAATCCTACGTCTTTTCTTGGCTTGAATGTGCCCTGGCGGTTGAGAGTATGTCACGCTCACTCTAATGTCTCGCTGATGGTGGCGCGTGTGTCGGATCATTCAGTTCCCTTCAAAATGGTTGAGTTGAATGGTGCTGATCCATGCGTCATGTTCGTGAACGGGCGCTGTCAGTTGTGACTGGTCAACTCTTAGTTGCCATGGCTTATTTGTATGTTTATTTTTGAATTGTATTTTTTGTTTTTACTATGGACACTTTTAACGTGCACATCTTGCTACATTGTTCTCACATAATATACCATCTCAACATGAATGATGTAACCAACATTTTGTAACAATATTTTGATTTAAAAGAGTGTCCATGGAGTTTCTTGCCCGTTCTTCTCCATAGAGATCTACGTTAGGGAATGGGCAACTACAGTACTTTCACAGTTTTTATGTCTTGTGACTAGGACTGTAGCTACATTTAATTTTCATCTTTGTTTCGACAATTCAAAAGTGCCTGTAACTGGCCTACTTGAAATAAATGCTTTGATTTTGATTTTTACTTAGTAGCAAATACTTGTTGCTACTTAGTAACAAATACTTGTTGCTATTTAGTAACAAATACTTGTTGCTACTTAGTAACAAATACTTGTTGCTACTTAGTAACAAATACTTGTTGCTATTTAGTAACAAATACATGTTGCTACTTAGTAACAAATACTTGTTGCTACTTAGTAAGAAATACTTGTTGCTACTTAGTAACAAATACTTGTTGCTACTTAGTAACAAATACTTGTTGCTACTTAGTAACAAATCGTTCTGTCTAGTGTCATACGCGCGCTTGTCAATAAGCATTCGTGTGTCAACATTGAAAAAGTTTGTGATCAAAATATTTGTAAGACATTATTCCCAATGTCCGCTCTAAGTATACCTAATTCTTATAAATTTCTTTGCCTCAACCACTTTACAAAATCCTTACATTCCATCGTTACCTTATTTTCCAGCACGGTGAAAGCACACACAACATAGTAGGCCGTATCGGTGGCGACAGCGACCTGTCACCCCGGGGCCGACAGTACGCGAAGGGTCTCGCTAACTACATCGACCAACAGCAGATCCCTGGCCTGAGGGTCTGGACCTCCTGGATGAAGAGGGCTATACAGACTGTGAAGGATGTGAAGGCACCCCAGGAGAGGTGGAAGGCGCTTAATGAGATTGATGCGGTGAGATTTTTTTTCAAGGGAATTTTCGTGTCTTTATTATTAATAGTGTTTTAATTACCAAAAGTTTTATGTAGTTACTAAGTGCATGAATGATTGCTTTATAAACCTATTACAAATGTTTAGTGCAATGTATTTCAGTTTCGCTATAATACCTCGTCTAAGTACCACATGAAAAAGTTTAAACAATCTTTTGGTTTTCAACTACTTCAGGACAGCGTCCGTTTTCTTTCTCATAGTTTTTATGTCCTCGTTAGAATAAAAAAAAACATTTCATTTAAAATCCAAAGTAAAAATCTGTGTACCTAAATGTAGCAAAAGCTAAATGGAGCGTGTATTTTCTGCCTGGCCTGACTTGAAAACAGGCGTAGGTATAGTTATGTATGTAAAGTTTTTGAAAAATTCTCTTTCTTCAATTCCAGGGCATATGTGAAGAGATGACCTATGCAGAGATCCAACAGAAATACCCATCAGACTTCAACGCGCGCGACGCAAACAAGTTCGCTTACCGCTACCCTCGCGGGGAGAGCTATGAGGACCTGGTGGCCAGGCTCGAACCCGTCATCATGGAGCTGGAGAGACAGGGGAATGTTCTAGTGGTCTCTCACCAGGCCGTGATGAGGTGTCTGCTGGCTTACTTTTTGGATAAGTCCGCTGGTAAGCGCTCCAGTCTTCCGATAGTCTAACACTTAGCCCGTAGATAAATATCAAAAGTACCATGATTCTAGAAATTAAGGTTTGATCTTCAGTTGGAACATAGATTAAGACGGTCTTGGTTCGTTCTGGTCATTGGTTAAAATTCGCATCACGCCTTCGGTCCCATCTCTGATTGGTCAATCCTTGTACATCTCCATTTTAAAGCTCATCAAATGTTTTCGCATATCGCCTAAAAGTTTGCTTCGTATCGTCGACCTTAACGTAGTGTGCGCGGTTCGTGCGCGCAAGGCGCCCACACTATGGAAATTCTGTTTCATTGCATGATACGTTGCGACAATGTGGACGGCAAAATCTTTCATTGCGTGTTACATTTCGTAAGTCTGTTCCCGGCTAAAGTACGTGGACTTGCATCGTTCATCAGTGACCTAAGTTTGACAGTAACATTGTCCTGGCCAACAGAAGAGCTGCCGTACCTGCACGTGCCGCTGCACACGGTGATCAAACTGACGCCGGTCGCGTACGGCTGCCGTGAAGAGCACATCAAGTTGTCCGTCCCGGCCGTCGACACACACCGCCCCAAACCTTCTGTAAGTATCACGTGTGGACGTCCTTAGATAGCCTCCTATGAGGACGTACAACTCACTAGTCGAACTTATCCGGGGACGTAGACCCCATATAAGGAAATTAAGTGAAATCTTGAAAACTTTCAACGCATTAGGTAGACGTTGGAGGACGTAAGTAGCTAGACTTTGACGTAGAGGGAACGAGGGGACGTTGACACCATTTGTAGAATGTACAATACGTACTAGTTAGGCCTCAGTTGAGGTCGTAGGACACTAGTTCTGTAATCTGAAGACGTAGAATAAACTACTTAGACCTCGTATGAGGACGAAGATTGAAATTCCTAAAACCTCAATTGAGCAAATTCAATATACTATGTAGATATTGTCTGACATCGTAAGATGAATTCTTTAGAGTGTGTTGGTCTATTGCTAGGAGACCAAATTGCAACCAACCTATTTAATGTACTCGAAGGAAAGAAATATATCTAAACAAATAATTATAGTTAAAATCTTGATAATAGAATAGGTAGTTAGTTAACTTTATCTATTATGTCGCCAGCAGTTAATCCTGTTTGATAGGCGGCTTACGTTTAATAGCTAAAAACACTTTGTCTTATCGCGCTGTTAAAACATGGTGTTAATTACATTATACATGTGCGACGTAGATGGTCATGAACAAATTAATGTGAGTTGCATTTTTAGATAAAATTAAGTTTATTACCGGAATAATCTTTTAACTGGTATCAAAAACATAAATTGTAAGAAATAATAGTTAAAATCACTTATTGAAAATGTCCTGTCGGATTTTCAACAATATAGTTTTAAGTTTTTCTTCCTAACAAAAAATAATAAAATTAATTTCATCAATACTTCCGCATAAATCCTTCTTTCTTCATAAACACGATCTGCATTACTCATAAATAGTAATATCAGACCAGAAAAATCATTAAAAACATGGAAAAAATATTAAAAAGTAATTTATTTGACAGGACGACGAAGAAGCGGCTGAGGTCCAAGTACGCAATGTTTGAAGCATGAGCTAGCATAGCATAGATAGCATGGGTAGTATAGAATGTTGTTGTGAAAAACCGTAATTTACCACGGAATTACTAGTGATCATGCTAATTGTTTGGGAAAGACAACTTTATATTACAGATGGTGTAAAGTTTCTACAAAACATCTAATATTTTTACAAGAGGTATATAAGGTACTGGCAATTTACTTGGTATATACATATACACCAAGTTTGATAAAATATTCATGTTACTCTTACTGGAATAAAGTTAATTTTGTGTAAACAAAATAACCCAAATATTTGCGCGAAAACATTATGTACTGAAAAAATCTAATTAGTCCGTCAGTTAAATTATCAAACAATATTTGACCCGTATTTTTTCCTTTTGTTACGTAAACCAAAATTAACGAAGATACGACGCTTTTAAAATTCTCAAAACGTCACGCCGTAGTATAATTTTAAGTGCGTTCTGACCTCACGACCCCCCCCCCCCCCCCCCACCCACTCCAGAGTTTTGATGTTTTATCTTTGTCAATATTTAATTGATTTACAAAAACACGAACTACGTGTCCATTATTTTCCAATACTCTAACTGACGGACTAAATAGATTTGCAATTTATAACTAGCCTAATAGTGTTGTGCCAGTATGATACACGGCACGAAGTCGGCTATGAAGAGTAATACCCAAGTATTGTCTTTGACAAAAATAAGGTTTGCATCAAATAGTGGATAAAGCAAATCATTTTTATAAGTCTGAAGGCATCCGACGGCTTCCTACAATTTCCTTCTTTTTAATTGTAGTGAGTTAACGTGTCACACGCCGTCTTCCTGTTCTTGTTCCGTGAAGGTACGGTTGTTGATGTAAATAATATTATTTTCTTCTCTGGTCTTTGATTTATCTGGGCTGTTATATAATGCTCTTAGTAGTCTACTATGAATAAGTGGCCCTATTTTTCCCACTATGGTATCTTGCACTTCAAGCTCGGAGGCTATAGTCTTTAGAGGTTATAGTCACTCGGACAGTTACGAGTTATGTATGACATATAGTTATGAGTGTGTATTTTAGTTTTGTATCCAGATGTGATTCTTCTTCGGGCTACGAATATTATCTAAATACAACTTCTATTGTTTGAGCAGCTTCTTATGAGTTTTCTCTCTAAGTTTGAACTCGTTATTAATAATCCGCATAATAACTAGTCATACTCCGACGAATTATGGATTTTTACAGCAACATAGTTTGACACTTTTTTGGGCGGGAAAAGTGACAGTTGACAGGTGGTGGTTATCTGTGTGTGTTTGCTTGATGGAGGCGGAGATATATATTTTTATATAAATAAAAACGTGTTATTTGTTGCGTTCAAAATTGTGTGTTTATTCTTTTTGGATATTGATACGTTTATGTATTTATTGGTAAAGGTGGTTTATATTGTGCCAATATTCCCCATATTGGTACCACACTATACCGTTTTTTCCCCGTTCCTTTCCCGATTGGGTTTCAAGCAAAAATCGTCATGGTATCATCAGACCTGTTGACATTCACGTAAAGCAATCAGGTGTTGGGTTGAAAATTCGGATCAGGGTAATCGTATGGAAACAAATCAAGTTCAACAGTCATAAAAAAATGTTGATACTTAATAGACAAAAATAGAAAACATAGTAAAGATTCTATCAGAGAATCCAAGCTAACAATATTTAAGTGTTTGAATCTTAGAATAGTATTTTGAATAATAATCGCATGGATTATATTATATCCAATTCCTACACATTATAACATTGAATGTATGCAACGTTATGAATGGCCTGGCCACACCTTACTTCCAAAATTTTGTTTGCGCCGATGAAAACAGTCGGAACGACTTAGGATCAGTCTGTCAAATGATACGGACAAATTGCTGTCAGGGCTTGATATTAACACTGAAGTATCTGCAGGGCAATACAATCTACGGTCTAGCATAAAAGTGCATGGACAACAACTTTTGAAACAACATACGGCGAAGCGCCCATTCGCTTGGGCCAGCTTCACATCATCACATCTTCAACATAATGCATCTGCCGGCCAAACTCTTCAGATCCCGGACTCAGCAATTTATTTTTCTGACCGGTTCTATCGAATGTAGGTGTATAGAGTCGCACAGATTGGGCCGGACCGGAAGAGCCGTGTTTAAAATTGGAAAGCGGCCATAAGTCTAAAATGACCACAGTTACTAACAAGATTCTAATTAACGTTGTTTAACTAACGACGATTTTCAAATACTCGGTTCTTCTAGTGCTTGATCGAACTCTAGGAACTAGAAAGCAACGTAATGGCTGAACTCAATGGATTGGACTATTAGAGTTACAGCCGATAATGAGCCTGATGAAATCTCTATTCGGCTTTTACCCGTAAGAAAATAATAGTTGTAGGATTTATGAAACGTTAACTTTTCCGTCATAATCAATAAATCCGTCATTAAGAAAAAAGTCGATTAACTAAGTTTTCTAAATCATAATTAAACGCAGAACGAAAAACAAGAGGTGCCTTTGAAATTAAAATAGCATAAGCACTAAAAAAAAAAAGCAATAAAAAAGTGTAGGTGTTTTATGTGTGTCAATTCAGATTAAAACGTAGGCTGTAAAAGAAACAATATTAATCGAGTTTCTTTGGTGACAGTACCAAGCATAAATGATGTAGCCTATTATGAAAGCCACATTTTCAACAAACCTACCCATGTAAAAAAAAATATCCTAGCATTTTTCTTAACTCTTGAAACAGAAGGCGAAAGCCAGTAATCCATTGTGTCGTATGTGTATCAGTGTGTACAGATATATGTTTTGATCTATGAGAAGGCACAGTACCTACATCAGTTTTTTTTTGTATAGTGCACGTGCGTGATGCACATTTTAGTTAAACGACAGCAGTATCAAGTCTTCTTCTTCACAGGTGATACCAGCGCCGCTCATAAAGACGCCCATCCCGCCAGTACTCAACGGCGACACCAATGGTGAACAAACCGAGGAAAGCCAGTCGCATTAACACTATTTAAAGGACACCCTAGATAATGAAATAAATACATTGTCCATGCTAGTTCAAACTATTTAGATTTAAAATGACATTTGGGTATTTTTTTTTCTGTGTGAACGAGTTAAAAAAAGACGTACCTATTGAGGTAACAGTACTGCATGGTGCTTTTGGCGCCAAAATCAAGAACGGCGCTGTTGGTTGGTCGACATGGTTAATGTTTCGACAAAAGAAGATGGCGGATACTTCCAAAAGAACCATGCAGCACTGTATCTGTGACTGTCTTCAATCAGTCAAGTCGACGAATTTGAGACTGATGTTAAGTGAGTATAGATTTTTAAATTTTTAAGTCGTGTTACTGTCTTTGTATAATACAAAAATACATAAAATACGTTCACATACTTGGCTGTTTATCACCGTTCACTCAGATCAGCGCGGGGTCACAAAATCACAAGGTCAACATCCGGAAATTATATTCTGTTTAACAGAAATCTGACATTTTCCAAGTTTCCGCCTTTAGGCTGATTTTTACTGCGCCATTTTTTTAACTTTAAGGTGGAAGCGCCGGGGTAGCCTGCGAAATTCAAATTAATGGTCTTACGTTTTTAAATTTCGCGGGCTACCCTGGGGCTTCCCCTTAGGGGAATAATTTTAAATTTTAGTTGTTTTTCATACAAAAACTCAACTGACGTTAGAACAACCAACCCATAATAAACTTGAAAGATTCAATTAGCTTCGTTTGACGTTATCACATGGCCCACGCAGCTGCTAACAAAAGCGCTTTAAAAGCTTACTGGCGTCAAACGCAACTACAGCATAAAAAATGGCGCAAATATTCTCGATAATGTGCCCCCACGCTCATATATTTTTATAAGCTGTCCCGTTTCATCTTAGTTCTTATCATCCTATCATATTTATAAATAATATTTAACTATACTTACATATAAGAATTTTTACAAAGTGGCTATGTATATTAAATGTAATATTGTAAAATTATAATGTTAATTTTTATTTAAATAATTAGATAAGTTTAATATAAGTGGGTCCTTGTGTTTTATTTTATGATCCTTTGGCACCAAAGATTTTAGGAGTAAGGAAGGGGTTTAGTTATAAACGCTGCTTCAAGTAAATAATGAAAACGTATTACTTTTTTTTAAGTTTCGTAGTGCTCAAGTTTAATTAATAAAATAAATTCTTGAGTTTAAACAAATAGTGCAAAACACAAAAAAAAACATACAGTGCAGTTACATATTGGCATTTTGTAATAAATTAAGTTAAAAAAATCCAGATTTGGCAAGTTTCATGAGCAGGACATGGTGCTCTCCCTCTGTTCTCATGTTCTCTAGGTCTGATAAACAGTTGCTAGCTAATTGAGCAGCATTATCTGTCAATTTCCATTTCTGGCTGGAACAAGTCGCTTCTTGGATAGGTATTATAATACCCAGTTTGGAGAAAATGTTCAGCCTTGTATTTTCAGGCGTTGCTGTTGACATGTAAGCAGCATGATAATTGCTCAGAATGTTGATGATGCTAGTTTTTTTCCCATTCTGCTTACGGACAACATCATCCCATTTTATTTGCACCGAGAGCATGACAGGATGGAAATTGTTTTCATCCGCTGCTTTAAAGAAAATGGGCAAACCGATTGCAATATGGGGCAACAGATTGCATGGGTTTCAGGCTTTTGGCAGTCCGGGAAAGTGTCTTATGGCACTAACTCTAGAACTGCATTTTTTTGGAACACTTTGACACAGAAGATAATGGGGAACGCTCTTCCAATTCTTGGCAAAGTAATGTCTCTATGTCCCAAAAGAGCGCCACTGTCTTTGATGTTATACTTGTCCTTTAGCATGCTGAAGATGTCCTTTACACTTCCTGAAGCCTTAATAATTATCGTGTTATTTTGACCATTACGTGCAAGGAACACAGTGATGAGGAAGTTAATATCTCGAGCTAATGTCTCTTTATTTGTGTAACAGTAACTGTTTTCTCCATGTCCAGTGCTACTAAGCTCCCATTTCAAATAATCCGGCTTGCGTGCCATGTACGACGCTCTATTCTTAACTAATTGTGAAATTATCACTCTATCATCTTGACTTTCTTTCTTCTTTTTTTTCATCTCCTCTTTTTTTACTCTATCATTTTTAGGATTAAATCCTTGGTATTTCACAGCAGTCTGCACTAAGCTGCTCCAGTCCTTGTCATAATTGAAGATCTTCGCAAATTCTTCTGCAGAAATGGCTTCAGATATTTCCTTGTCACAACGGAAATATTCGATGACCTCTTGTAAGTTCCAGGGGTCTGCAGAGGCAGAAGAAGAGAACATGGTTCTCGTTTCAATTATAGTAGCTACTCAACTCACTCTAAGATAGTCAAACATTAGAATTTCGAAACGAACACAATTTGACCGATGACTGAAGAATTTATGAGCATTTAAAACCAATCAGGCAAGAAGAGAAGTACGATAAATGAACCGACTGGACCTCATTCTATATTATATTAGTCTGTGGACTGGACTTAAAATCAAATGAGTCTTGTCGTCAACAGACGGACTTATCCAGTATCCTCAATCCGGGGATAGACCGAACCATAGAGCTGTGCGCCATATAAGCCTATATGGCACAACTCTATAGTACCGTACCGGCCGCGGCCCGGAGTCCCAGTTTCGCCCGAAACCGAAACATTCAACACAATAGAGATTTTTTTTCTACATTTTTTTATAGCTACCGTATTTTTACACATAGGTAAATAAAATAAAGAATAAGAAAAACAAAAGTGAGCAGTCGCGGGACGCCTGGCAGAAGTGAAACATCGAAATTATTTTGTACAAGTAATATGCTTAAAGAAAGTCATTATCAAAAACAAGCACAGTCATAAAATAAATAAAATCAAAATGACTCGATTCACAAAAAGAAAACCCATTTAAGCTCGAATCAAACTCGAAGTCACGAGATTGTAACCAGCGCTCTGTGCCCCGAGACCAGCTGACTTGTTTTAAACCGTGTCGAATTAAGTAGATCTTACGCTGTTTCAAACACGCGATTTTCGCTTGTTTTGCCACAGCATGCGTCACGACGCTTGCCACCACAGAACATATACCCTTGCCACGCGATCGGATTTTCATTTGTTTTTTTTTTTGTTTACCCGCGCTTATAGATGTTTCGCAACATTCGTTAGGACTTCGAGGAGTCGAATTATAGAGAGATTTTTCAGTATAGTCGGTTTTTTTTTTAAATTGTAGTTTAACACACAAATTCTTGTTAATAAATTAGATACTTATCTAAAAATTATGCTAAAGTATAGCTTTTGCCCGCGGCTTCGCTAGCGCATGGCGCTAGCGTTACTACGTAATATTACATTATCTGTGGCTCGCGATAATTTATAATTTGACAATCTATTCGGGTTGTACTCTGCTTGTAAATAACTAATATCTTAGGAACGTTATTTTATATTTTCTTGGGAACAGTACTTTTTTTCGGGATGAAAGGTACCTACCCTATATTATATCCGTTTATCCGTAGTTACACCTGACTACTACTCGTATTTGCAAAATTTCAGAAGTGTCGGTTCAGTGGGCGTGAAAAGGTAACAAACAAAATTACTTTCGCATTTATTGAAGTAGATCAAAGTTAGGATTAGCATCTAAGATTATAACAATTTATAGCCGAGAACGGCGGCGAACTCTGCTGGCGATCACGAGCAACGAAGTTAGCCGAACGACGTAGGTACATACGATAATTCACGAATAATCATCATCAGCCTATAATGTTCCCACTGCTGGGACACGGCCTCCTCTCAATGAGAAGGAATGGGCTATAATCTACCACGCGGACCCAGTGCGGATTGGTAGATGTCACAATGTCTTCGAATTTTTTGCTTCTAGGACATGCCGGTTTCCTCACGATGTTTTCCTTCACCGTTTTGAGAGCAGTGGTGATGAAATAAATTACACAAAGTAATGCGCCTGTCTGGGTTCGAACCCATGACTTACTGTTCGTAAGTCGGGGCCGCCACCACTGGGCCACCGCTGCTCTCACGAATAATAAAACACGAAAATGTAGCCAGAGCCGAACCTTCCGGTCAGTCACTAGTTGAAACAAACAAATAGAATAAGCTTGCTTCTCAAAAATTAAAACTTCGCGCCTTTTACGAGTAAACTTTATAACAGCGCAACCTATTGGCATATAGACCTTAACCTTAAATAAAGTTCTTCTTGCTACATCACTGTTCTAATAGATGGCGTAGCTTGTATCTAAACTGGTTGTCGACAGAAAAATACTTCAGCAACTAGAACAAACTTATCATAACAGTTTGGCACCGTATACCTACTAAAACCTTAAGTCCTTTTAATCTTGGGTCCCGCCTTACTGTTCAGTTTCGTCTTAGCTGTAGCGTGATTTTCTTGTAATATGTATGACAAAGTAAGTCTCTGAGACTTCAAGCTATTCTTGTCAGTGGTAGATAGTTCCTCTGGATAGTTTAAACTAGTTCAGATTATGCCGCTACAGCTAGAGCAATCTGTTTTCGAGACGCGGATCACCTTTTTATAAGAATTATCTTTAATATATGTTCCTGTCGGTCGGAAGCCTGGTTCGGCCCCGTTCCCACAACGTCGTGACGACAGATAATCGTGTAGTTTCAAGTGTCGTGACTTGTGCATTTAAATGGAGGTGTTCCCATATAGGACGACGCGATTACTGTCGTGCACCACTTTTGCCAACGATAAATTAATCGTCACGACATAGTGGGAACGGGGCCTTACTCTGTGGCCTGGCCTTTGCGAGTACATGATTAAATTAGCAATTAAGAAGTATCATTAGAACTTGTGGAAAAGCATAGCTAGGATAGGTATTTTATAATTTTGCATAATAAAATTTAGCTTCATAATTATTTTACGTGACCGAAAATGCGTAAATGCAGCCCGGGCAACGTAGGCTCAATTCTAGGTAAACATCCGGACGACCTACATAGCTTTTACAGTGCAAAATAAAGAGGCCGGGCGGCCGTACCTTCTGTACTTAGATAACTAAGTATGTAACATGAACGTCCACGGCTACATAGAAACACGTGAGCAATCAATAAAATACTATATAGACGGTCATGTACTGCCGATGCCTACCTATGTACGCATCCCGGTTAGCGACTATGGAAACGAATGGAGTTGATTTATCATTTTATTGAATGGGTATAATTTATTAAGTGAGGGTTTTCTAGCGTAATTAAGTATTTGGAGTGTCTCAAGTCTCTCAAGTGATATTTTCCTACTGCAAGATGCAGTTACTGATTAAAATTTTTGTGATATAAAATATAATGTAAGATTAATAAATCATGTAAGACTTGCCACTAAACTAAATTAAAATTATCTTTATACAGAGATCCCGTACTTACTATTTTCGTCAAATAAAAAACGTGATATCGATTGCAATATCGATTATTTACCATAGATCTACAGAAAGTCTTTTCTCTATTCATCACAGCTGTGTCTGTCAATGACATTTCGACGTTCGAAACGTATTATTTTACAAAAATGTATTTTGCTTAGTATTTTCTTCGTCGACTCTGTAACTTATATAATTATTTCATTACAAATACTAAAGCAATACAACTGTAGATAACGTGCATTGATTATGTGCCGTTAATGGATATTCCATCCTCTTGATGACAAAAATGGTATCAACTTTGAATTTAGATGAAAAATATAATAAAGGTGCGTGCGTCATATTTTCAATGTGACCTATTTTGCCGAAACAGCAGTTATTATAATCGGTTTTATCGTAATACTGTTGGTGTGTTGCAGTGAGGAGGAATTTCTATTTTTATTTGGATATTCAAGACCATGGTTTGGCTAGATCCTTATCTCGCAGGATTCAAGACATGGGTTTGGTGAGTATTAAAGCTTTTACCGCCAAAAATTATTTCTCGAAGTAGCACTGTTATATACCTACGTTGCCACATAATATTTTTGGTTATGTATAAAAATGTAGTGTGACCAAAACAGGGATAACAGTATTTTTTAATTTGTATGGCTTTTATTCAGGCTAACTGCATTTGGTCATGTTATTTACGTTCTGTTTCATTCTTTGATCCTCTTTGAACGCTCGTCAACTCATTCAGTTCATACTACTTGTCATTAATAATTTATTAGGCGTTTCTATGACTATCTTCTTACGAAATCCGTCATTTTATTTTTCTTTTTTATCAAATTAGATTTGCATTGATTTTTATTTATTTGTTTCAAACTTGCTTGTCGAAACGAAAGATTTATATTTAAATTGGAACGCAATTTGAACGGACCAATGAGAAGCGTCTCCCCCTCCATCTGACAACAGCGCTCACAGTGTCAAAAATATGAACTAACGTGAAATATCTCCATCTTGTATGACAGATTTGTGTTTGTTGTTACTTTTTCGATTTTTTTAGTCAATTATGTTTAAATACGTTCTAAAAGTGTATCAGACGTTGCGTAATTAATCCACAATCATATAATTCAATGTGTGCTACAGACAATTACAAAGCATTTACCAACAGAAGGTAAATCTTTGTGACGAACCTATTGGTCGTCTGAGTGACTAGTATATAGTTACTTATTTTTGTGATAAGCGGAGCGTGGGGCCCTCGCGGTCGGCTTTTATGTAAGTATATACAGTGTATATTACCCACACGTGCGTACCGACACAACGGTCGTGTCATAATTGTTTAGAAAACAGTTTAAAAACAGTTGGAGTGGCTAGTGGGTCGCATAGCTTGTGTTCAATTTTAGGTCATCTTTTGTACGATCGCGTTAGAGCCGCCGCCGCCGCACCGCGAAATGCAGCGGGCCGAGGCCGCGCTGCGCGTTCTCTCGCGCTGCGTTGCACTACATCCATTTTAAAATCTGTTTGAAATGTAGTTTCCTTCGGGTTACGCGTGTGTCCGCTTAATTTTTGACAGTTGATATTGCTTTCATGTAATCAAGGGGTTGTGAGTCTTAAATTGAACGTCTTAAGGGTGAGATTTGTATGTGGTAATGTAGTGTGTTATTTTTTTGCGCGGGACGGTTGGCGCGAGTCGTGGAGGGCGCGATGGCGCGGCCCGCCGGCGTCGTCTCGTTGTGTCGAGGCGTATTTCAAGGAAAACTCGCCGATGTGTGTTCCGGCGCGTCGATAACTCGCGGCGCTGATGCCCGCCCCGTTACATTGTGCCGTCGCATGCATCGCTCAATAACATATTCCGAGAATGCCCTCCGAGCGATCGCCGTCACTCGCACCGAGTAGGTAGCCGTTGCGACACATACATTACGCGTATTAGGTCAGCCTGCCGCCTGGTGCAATGCTGACTTTCACATAATGTCACTGCACACTGCATTACCTAAACAATAACACTTAATAGCTGACACTCAATTCCTATAAGAGTTGCCACATTTTTCCTGTATTTTTTAAACCATTATTTAAATTTAATTAAATGCTGGCAACATTAAACTAATTAAAACTTTAAATATCATTGTTCTTGATAGTTGACATATCAGTAGTTTTTATTGATAAGCAAATGTGATAATAATATGTATAATAGCAATAGCTTAAATATATTTGAGTGGTCTGTTATGTAAATTTATGATAAAATGATGATGGTATATAATCACACTGACAGATGCATTAAACGGAGCTATTATGTGTTGATAGGTAACCTTTGTATATTGGGAATAAATTATTTAGACTTGTAACAAGACCACACAATGGTACCTACCTACCACAAAAAAATCCAGTTGTTAAATAAAATGCAATGATTTTTAGAGTGCATTTTATTTAACAACTGGATTTTTGTTGCTTAGTAGGCATAATTTTGAAACATTTGCCAAAGCATGTTATTTTTGATGACAAAACAGTTTTGTTTACATGTCATTTGAGAATATTATGTTTTATTACAAACACTTAATACTATTAAACAACACAACATTATTTTATAGATATCTGTTCTTATAAAATGTTATCTCCATTATTCATTAATTTATTACCTAGTATAGGTATTGTTTATGCGAATCAGCCACATGTTATATTTATAGATTGTGGGATGTCAGTTTAGAGCTTAGTGAATGAATAATGAATTAAAACTTTTTGGTAACAACTATATAATAATAATAAGGCTTGCTATATTTATGGCAGACTTAAAAAGACATAATAAAACCAAAGTTAAGTTTCATTTATCAGTAAAATATTGATTAGTGTGATAAATTTAGAATCTTATAAATAAAATACCAAAACTTGCTAAAGACAAGTTATGGTAGAAAAATATATATGCTGCACCAACCCCAAATTGGGATGGGATGTGCTCGAGAAAATTATGGTGAACTTGTTATAGACACTTTACACTCCTCGTAACTGTCATAACTCTTGCTTATCCCAAACATACTTTAAAAACACCAATACTGTGAATAAATTGATATTCTCTTCTGCGTTGTCTTGGTAATGTACGTTCAAAGTCGGTTATTTCTCAGGAAGTTAGTCAACCTGTTGCTGTACACAAAAATAGTAAATAATTAATGTCTTACGAACAACTATTTATGGCTGAAACTGTGAAATTGTAAATAAACTTAATTTATTACACCTTGATGACATCTATTTAGAGGTTTGAGATAACTTTATTCTCATACAATTATACCTAGCATACATATACATAAATGCATCTGAATAAATACTTCAATAAAACGGCCAAACCGTGTTTTATTTCAAAGAGCTTGATAGATACATATGATTGTTTCAAAAATAATTTACCTCCCATCCTTAAATTGTTTGGGGATAAATATGGCAAAAATAATATAACTAAGCTAAATTCTTGAATAAGTCTATTTTAATCTCCAAAAGGAATTTCCTATATAAACTGCAGCATATGTTTGTGGTCATTGTTTCCCTCTTAAATTCATATTTAAAAACACGATTGTCTATATGTACAAAACAATGTAAAAAAAAAAACTTGATAAACCACAGCCATTCTCTTATTACTGTCTGTTCAGTCACAAAGGCGGATAGCAAAATTTTGAGTTGAAAGTGCTAGAAGAGTCTAGCACTTTCAACACAATTTTTTTGCTATCCAGTGTTTTAATAAGCAAAGATATTTTACTTCACATTCCTACAAAACATTAAAGAAAAACCGAAGAGTAATGTAAAACTCATCTGTCATCATAACACAATCACAGGTTTCATGTTAAATTGCGTACTTCCAATAAGCGCCTGTCCTCTCACATACGCAGTTTCGATCGAATTACTTGGCTACACACATTGTCAGACAACTAATAGACCTTTTATACATTTTAATGTGGGAAATTGTACAGTACTGCAATTACAGCTACACTTCATTTGATAACAGACCAAAGCAATTTTCTGTTTCAGCATATAACTGTAATTTCCAATGTTCCAAATGTTGAGGTTGGGAACTGTGATAATAGACCAATAAGACACACATGTGAACTCAACAGCTTGTTGATAAACAGAGATGTTTGCTTCCAGCAACAAGAAGTATTCCTAACGTCCCGCGTGACGCACGTGGTGCGGGACCGAGCTGCGGGCGCGGGCGGCAGTGCGTGGGCGTGCGGGGGCGCGCGATGGGCGCGGCGTGAGGGGCGCGCGCGCGCCGATGCCATGCTGGAGCGCGTGCGGCAGGACCCGCCACACATCTCGCCCAACAACAAGTACATACAGCTCACTGTGCAGAAGGTATACCCCCCCACACCCACATACACCCCACAACACACACACCACACCCGCACCCCCTAGCATAAGCAAAGGTGCGAGTTTGATGGATAACATGTGGCATTATTTAAACTCAAAACGGTCAGAGCTCATACCCAAAAAACACATTGTATTTATGTAAATACTTAGTAATAGGAGCTTTAGAATTCTTTTTTGCTGCTTTATATCCATGAAATTGATACCTTGTGAAATAAGATTATTAAGAAGAATTAAGATTATTATGTGTTTGATATTCATACAGTATGTGTTAGATTATGTAGGTCTTCTTAGAGCTTTTTGCAATTGAGTATCTATTCTATGCATGCTACTTTCTGGCTAAAACTATTAACAATTTTCCTTTTCCTTCTAATATTTCTATGTATTTATATTTATTGGCGCTTTATTACTATATATCTTTACAAATATTTATTAATCTTTCAGGCTATAAGTCTATTGGATAAACTGTATGATACATTCTTCACGGCGTCGCGCAAAGCGCATGTCACGCTCTTCACTAAACATTTTATCAAGATTGAATTTTTGGACAAGTATGAAATAACATTTTTATGAAACATATGTCTTTTCACTCACTGATCAACAGAAAACTCAAATATGTTGTATAATTCCAGGTTGTGCAGGCCTATTTACAAGGAATTCGATGAATGGCCCGAGATTTCACTAGAACCGGACCCACCGAAAGAAAAGAAGAAGGAAACTCCAGAAAAGAATACTACCACCAATCAAAATATTAAAGATATTGCCATACAGAAGTAAGTAGTAGTTGCGTTCATGTGGATTACTGAATTTACTAAATGTGTTCTAATAGTGACGAAACATTTCTATTTACAGAATGACGAGAAAAAGTCGCCCTAGAATCAAAGAAAAGGAAGACAAGGAGGTGAAGGGTGGTTACTGTGAGATGTGCAATACTGAGTACGTGGACGCGGCGCTGCACCGGCGCTCCCCGCACCACCTCGCCTTCGTGCGCAACCACACCAACTTCATCGCGCTCGACTCGCTCATCGGCGCCGGCGCTGACGTCACCAGCTTCCTCGACAAGGCCACGCCCATCAACGGCGAGAGGCGCTCCCTCAGGAAGATGTGCAACGGCGACGTTGACCAGCCCAAGAACAAGAGGTCGAAGCGATCGCAGTCGCCGGACTCCACCGTCAACGGCAACTTGAGCCCGCGCCGCAACGGACTCGTGGAGGACGAGAGGAAACACAACACGCGCTGCAGCAAGCGGGCCAGCGAAGCGCTTACTGAGGACCGACAGTACTACAAAGTAGTCGGCGTCAGCACCAAGTTGCGGTCTAGCGGTGGGTTCGCTAACAAGAGGAAAGACTCGCCGCCCGCGTGCAACGGCACTAAGCCTCTAGTCGTCAAGTTCAGAAAGGTGCGGCGCTCAGAGCTATCGGTACTGAGCGACGAAGCCGAACAATTTATGTTCCCCAAGCGCGCCAGCTCCACGAGCTCGACGTCGTCCTCGGACGACGACGACAAGCTCAGCTCGCGGCGCAAGCTCAGTCCGCCGCCGCCGCCCTCCATCGAGCGCCGCCGCCTGGCGCGCCCGCTCGCGCTCAAGGAGGACTCCTCCGAGGAGGACAGCTGGTCCGAGGACAAGCGCAGGCGGAAGAAGAGAGCTCCCGCCGTCGCCAAGCGAGCGCGCAGAGTGCCCTGTAAAGCACAGGACACTGAACCGCCACCCGAACCTCCCGAGGTCGTGGAACAACTTGTGCCTGCAGAGCCACCGCCACCGCCAGACCCTGAAATCAGTCCATTGAGAGACGAACCTATAGAGAAATGCATGAAGTGGGAAGATGGGAAGCTCAAGTATACCCCAGCTGTGGAGCAGTTAGAGTTCGCCTTCGAGTCTGTGCCACAAAGCGAGCCCTGGTTTGAAACCTTCAAAAGACAAGATGAAGACAAGGTGCTAGCTAAAAATATACCCCAGTATTTTGGTAAGTAGTATCACAGTGAAACATTATAAATCATTGCCATAATGTTTGAATTAATCGTGTTCTAATCAATGTTGTGTTATTTGTTACAGCACTGTACTCAAAATCGCCAAAGTTACCGTATGAAATCGGTCAGTTACCGCCCTTGAAGCCAAATTGCTGTCCATTGAGCGACTTAGTAAAACGAGAAGAAAAGCCAGGACCATCGCGGTCTTACGGGACGCGGGGCATGAAAAAACAGAAGATCAGGAAACGCACAGCCGCGGCACTGCTGGCGCTGGAGGGACATCCGCGCAAGTCTCCGCGCGAGCACGCCTCCACGCTCGCCATCCTGGGCTCGGCCGGGCTCGTGCAGCGCCGCAGGCTTCACGACGACAACAAGTCCACGGCGTCCGAGGACACCATCAGCGACACGCACAGCAATGTCAAAGCTGATCCGGTCATATCTGAGACTCAGGAAGCATCTGAGAGACTACAACAGTTTCTATCGGAAGTGTTCGAGGACGCGGCGGAGTACGACGTGTCGGATGAGGCGATGGACGGCAACGCCGCCGTCACCACCTCCACCAACGTGCCTGACATGTCCAGCCTCGTGTCCGAATGCGACAACTGCGACCTCATCAGGAACGAGATCAAGGAGGCGGAAGAAAGGCCGCGAGGAAGACGCGGCAAATTCAAAAAGAAGAACCGGACGGGCTGGCCAAATAAAAGGAAGCAAACTAAAAAGGGTTCCAGGACAAACAGTGTCGAGTCAGAAAACAAAGTGGAGAGCAGTTTAGACCGGTCGTCGGCCGAGCCGCCCGACGACGACACGACGCAGGACACCATCAGCGAGGAGGACACTAATCTATCAGAGACTGAAAAAGAAGATAATACTATCATAGAAAACAAATCAGAGTGTGACTCACAAGACAAGACTATAACAGAGGAGTCAATTGAAGAACAATGTGAGCCCATGGACATATCCGACAGTACAGATCAGACACTAACTGACAGCAAAGAAAAGACGTTACAGGATTTGAAGGTAGCAGCGGAAAAGGCAAAGGCCGAGGAGAAAGAGGAACGAAAATTACGTTCAGAGACTGATGATAAGGATAATAAAAAGAAGAAGCGCGCGTTGCACGGGCTGGGCGACTGGCTGCAACCGGTAGTGCGTGTGGCGCGCGTGGACCCGAGCGCGGCGCGGCGTCTGCGCTCGGCCGGCCGTGCGCGCACCAACCGCTTCAGGTAGCGCGCCGCCCGATGCCGGGCCAAACAACGATAACTTCATAACCAGTGGACATCATTCTGAACCTACCGTCGAACAATCAGTAGTGTTGTGACCGCGTTCCGTAGCGATAGCTGCAGTAGACTCCTCGCCGATGACGTCGGTTATTGTTTTGTTGTTATTTATTTTGTAAATACGCTGTTGTTGTCTGTGTCAGCATGAACTCAAGCATTTTTGGCAGTTGAGGAACTGGGAGTATCAGTATTTAAATTGTTTTTTGTTTTTATGAGAATAATATATCTCGAGGCTGCGAACTTCAGATGAAAGTGTACATAGTGGTGTAATATGAGATCTGGACTCATGCATGTGTGTGTGTAAGAACAGTGCGGTGCGTAGATGTCGCGAGCTTAGTCTGTATATAAATGTTATTGTATGCTTAGAAAGTATCTATCTTTTCTAAAGATAAATGGAGATGCAGGAATAATGTTTTCATTTCAATCAATAACTTATTGTACTACTTAATGTTAATAATACCCGAAATAATCATTACTGTTAATAGAAACCATAGATATGCAAAGAATGTGTTATAATCTGAATGTTGTCTCTTGTCTACCATTACAGACTAGTCAAACCTCAAAATACTTTTTGCTGCATTATCCTACATTTCTTATTTCTGGTCCCATCTCCTTTATCTATGTGAAACTTCTTCAAAATAAAGTTGTATAAATACTATGATTCTCAAATAATTTGTTTTCTTTTACTCCAATTGCTTGATTGTATTGTCAAACTCTTGTTGATTGCATTTTACCCACAACTAATAGTCCCAATACATAGAACATAGTTATCACAATATTTAAACTAGGTGTTATTTATATAATATATATGTATAGACTGTGTAGATCTGTGTAGCCAATACTGCCTTTTCTCTATGACTAATATGTGGGTAGATCAACGTCTTTGTTTCAATTTACAGGATGGCGAGTAGGTAGGGTAAAATGAGTCGCGCAATAACTATTTCATGAAAAAGTCATTTACAATGTGGTTAAATAATTGTATTGATGATTTTAATGATTACAATTCTGTTACTAGTATTACTTGCGTGACTCGTTCTTCATCAACATACAACCCAAAGACATTCAAATATTTACGAGAGAATACCTAATTCTTTTAAATCTCTTTGATACAACCTGACACTGACCTGCAACAAATTGATAAAAAGGTCTGGAAGTAACGACACACAACATGGAAAAGATACCTACGGTTTTATAAGAGAGAAAGCAGAACAACAAAAGCTATAAGAAAAGGTTAAAACATTTAAAATAAGTTTGTTTTACGAAAATTCGTTCACGGTGTATGACATAAAAATTCGGTCATAAATATTTATATTTGAATGTCTTTGTTTTAAGAGTAAAACATTTTATGATCGAATTTAAAGGGTCAATAATTGGGTGTTCCACCATAAGTGATAAAATAGAACAAGGGTGTTTTTTCCCACCGCCTGGTTAGATGCGTATTTATTCTATTTAATTTATTTCCAGACAAGTTGCACAAGTAAACATGTTTGTTGTCAGTGACCTACTCAAAAACTATTGAAAGCATGAAGGTAGTATGCAATCATGCTGGAACGGAACTTCAAAGATTACTTGCGTAAATAAACAATTTAGAACAGTGTTTTTCAACCTTTTTCATGTCACGACCCCCATTGTTCGAAAAGATAGGTATTTCGCGACCCCCGACCCTTCGCATTTTTTTCCATGTATTCTATTATGTTCCAAATATTCAATACATACAACATTTAAGCTTAAGCATTATTAGGATTCTGATAAAAACAAGTGCAACCTTCCGGGTACTCATAGATTTTTATTTTGTTTCTTTTTTTTTCGGACTGCCAAGTCATAGGTCTCGAGTTCGAACCTAAGGGTATATATGTTCTTGCAAGGCACGCACCTCTTATTTTTTAGATTCATGTGCGTATTGTATAACTATCACTTGCTTCGGTGAAGGAACCAAAACATCGTGAGGAAACCAGTATGCCTGAGAGATTTTTCTCGACGGTACGTAGAGCTAAGTCAGAAGCCCATGGGCGGCATAAAACTCTGACACTAGGCTTTAGGCACTAACCACACGATAAGAATTTTGTAAATTTTTATGAACATACAAATTTAATAAAATATCCTGTAATTAGCAATTTCTTATCTTCTCTTCTATCTTATAAACTTTATTGTTTTTTTTTAATAAAGTAGTTTTCGCGACCCCTTAAGACCCCCTGTGGGGCCATGACCCACAGGTTGAAAAACACTGATTTAGAAGGCGAGCGATGGAATTCTCCGATAAGAATATTGGTAACAACGCCATCTAGACACTGCGTTAGAAACTGACAGGTTACGATTGATTGTTGACATTGTTGTTTACATAGCTGGTTTGGCACACAGAGCTCGTATTATCACGTTTACAAGTCCTAAAGGTCAGATGGCAGGGTTTTCCAAATAGTTTCACGTGCGGCAAGAATAAAGTAGGTATCAAGTAGATTTACTCTGGCCATCAAAAACATAACTTGTAAAAAAAAACAAAGTCTCTCTCTACCGTAAAAAGTTGTGAGATCCATTTAAACCAAGTAATACATAGATTGACTTGGCCATTTGATGAAAACACAATGTATCTCACAAATAATATATATTATATTAACCTTTTTAGTAGCCTGCATGTAAATTCTGCTGATATCACCGCCGCTAAACCAAATTCAACACGCCTAGTTCACCTAGATGGTGCTAATGTGTCGTGTAATAAGAAATCGATTTTACATAACGACCCAGAAGAGGGCGGCACATGGCCAACAATTACGGACCAAAAGCCGAAAATTCAAATATAAGGTGGGCAGCAATGCGTCGATTTAGCTTCAGCACTAATTCACTCTAGAAGCAACACCGATTATCAAAAATACCGAATTACCTCGACGATAAAGCCTCACGCGAAGACTGAGGAAATATTATCACCAAGTTGTAAGTTAGTTGATTGTAAAGACAGCTTTTTAGTTTTATGTATTGGTGAAAATGACTGTAATCCGAACAAAATAATTATAGAACTAGCTTCTTTTTTAAAATGTATTAAAAAAATGTATTGCATAACAGTCATTTGAATGAAATGTTACCAAATAATCTGTTAAAAAATATGTCGAATAACTTCGAGAATTGTACCTTTCTGGAAACTGGCCGACATTACTATAGCAAAAAACGTTATTTCATTGATACTTGTAAAAAAATTAACTTCTTCATAGACACAACATACTACAACCACACTTTTTTTATCATACAAAGAGTCAGTCCTTTCAAATACTGTCACAAACACACAATTCGCTGTAAATACCACTACTAAAAATAATCAGAAAACTTTTCTAAATAATTTTCAGGAAGCTATACCAATGAAAGGCACAATTCCTTATTATTTTCCTAAAATCAAAATAAATAACACCCCAAAGAAAACATTTTTTCGAGACCACACCGTGTAACAGTACGCTATTTCACACTAATCTTGCCGGTTCATTAAAAAACAAAGAAATAATGGTAAAAAAAAATAGTAAGAAAAAAGCCAGCAGAAGTTGTTTTTCAGTCCTGCACCAAAACATTGCAGGAGCTTTAAACAAACTGCCAGAGATTGATTTAATTGTTAATCAGATGCGTGAATCTGATACTAATATAGATGTTTTATGCCTCAGCGAACATTTTGTTATAAGAGGGGAAGAAAAATACCTCAATCTAAATAATTTTTATGTTGGTGCGATGTACTCACGGCCTGATCAGCGGCGAGGTGGTACATGCATACTCTGTAAAAATCATCTGCAAAGTACCGAATTGAAAGAAGTCAATGAATTCTGCATTGATAAGCAATATGAGATTTGTGGCCTTGAAATTAAATCAATACAAGCGATCATATTAAGTATATACAGAACACCCTCGTCTGACGTAAACATTTTTTTTGAAAACTTGAACAAAACCCTACGAAAACTACAATATAAAAAAAGTAAAATAATAATAGCTGGTGATTTCAATATTAACCTAATAAGTAATGACAGTAATAGTACAAAATTCAAAGAACTCCTCTCAAATTATGGTATGCGGTGCCATATTAAAGAGGCCACCAGGTTAAACACTTGTATCGATAATATCATCAGTAATATTCCAAATATAATAGGTTCCACGCACAATGTTTGTTTATCTGATCATAACACAGCACAGGTTGTTAAATTTGAATATGATCAAAAACCTATATCAAGTTATTACTTCATGACCATAAATGACATGAGTAAAGAAAATGTCAGCAAATTCATCGAACATATAAGCCAATTATCCTTTTCCGAAGTCTACAACATTTCCGATACGAATAATGCTTTCGATAACTTTCATGACACTTTAACTTTATTTCATAAATTATGTTTCCCTCTCATAAGAGTCAAAAAACAGTTCAAATATGGTACATTAAAATGGATCACAAAAGGAGTTAAAACGAGTAGTCTTACTAAACGAACACTAAGATATAAATATTACTTAAACAAAACAAGTGATAATAAAACTAAATTTAAGGTGTACTCCAATATGTTAAGAAAATGTATTCATAATCTACAATCTTTATGTAATCTAAAGCACATTGCGTATTCAAAAAATAAGGGTAAAGCTTCATGGGATATTGTTAAACGTTGTACAGGTAACGAAAGGTCTCGAGAATATATTAATAGTCTAATAGACGATGATGTTACAGCAACATCAGGCTTGGATATCGCAAATAAATTTAATAATTTATTTATTGACGTTGTTGAAATCAGCGCTAACTCACAACATCCTTTACTCAAAACGACTAACTCAAACATGAAAACTAACGACAATAGCATATTTTTAAATCCTTCTGATCCCTCTGAAATCTTCAGCATATTAAAGACGCTAAAAAACACTAAATCGGCCGGCTTTGATGATATTTCTACGGACCTTCTAAAACAAATATCTCCTTATATTGCAGAACCTCTTTCTTATATAATAAATTTATCTTTAGAACAGGGCTGCTTTCCGGATAAACTCAAAATGTCTGTAATAAAACCATTGCTAAGCTCTAAAACAGACAAAAACAATTACCGCCCCGTTGCTCTGATTCCGATTCTGTCAAAGGTCTTTGAAAGAGTTATGTATAAGAGAACCCTCTCTTTCTTAGATAAATATAATATGCTTGCAAAAGAACAGTATGGATTTAGAAAAAAGAAATCCACATCACTTGCAGCTTTTAATTTAGTTAAATCGGTTTTAACTAACATAAACTCGAAATTTAGCACTTCAGCTTTATTTTTAGACCTAAGCAAAGCCTTCGACTTCGTAAATCATTCAATTCTTACTAATAAACTAAATAAAATGGGTGTTCGAGGCCCAGCCTTAGAGTGGTTCAAATCATATCTCTCAAATCGTACACAGATAACGAGAATCACTAAATTCGACGACAAAATTAATAGTATTACGCACTTTGATTCTCAACCCCGGCTCAATTACTTTGGTGTTCCGTAGGGAAGCATTTTAGGGCCACCGTTATTCCTTATATACGTAAATGATCTTCCACAAGCGATAGACCAAGATTGTGTTCTGTTTGCTGATGACACAACAGTTATTTTAGATGATAAAAATGGTGAATCGCATGAGTGTAATATAAACAACACCATAGATAGAATTATTACATGGTTAGATATAAACGCCTTAAAAATAAATATAGAAAAAACTAAAGTATTAAATTTTAAAACACAGAAGAGTAAATATGTACACCTTAAAGTATCACATAAGGACCAAATAGTTGAACAAATTCATAAAACAAAATTTCTTGGTATTACAATTGATGAACATTTCACCTGGAAGGATCATTGTGATGAAATATGTATTAAAATAAATAGATTTGTTTTCGCTTTGAAAAAAGTTAAAGATGAGACCTCCAGACAAACTGCGTTAATGGTATATCACGCCTATGTTTGCTCCATCATCAGGTATGGAATCATTGTCTGGGGAAACTCTTCTGAAGTTACTAGGGTGTTGTTAGCACAAAAAAAATGCATACGCTCAATCTACAATATGGACTGGACTGATTCTTGCAGACCAGTGTATAAATCACACAACCTTCTCACAGTTCCTTGTATTTATATTTATGAAATTGCAAAATTTGTCAAAACGAACTCTTCACTTTTTGAATTGAAAAACAATATTAATATAAACGTACCGTTACACAGTACCATGCCTATAAGGTGCATTGGGGCAATTCCGATAGAAATTTCTGCGAGATGACTAGAGGTGAACATTTCAGTTGATTATTCGGGAATGCTCGATTTTACGAGTCTTACTGTTTAAGATCTGCATAGATATTGAAAAGCCTTTGTTAAACATAAATTCGATTTTTAAATATATCGTTGGATTTGTTAAAGAAAGTATTTTATATACTGAACCATATTTTTGGGTCTTATGGATAATTGCGAACTATCGCGGGGTAATTCCGGAAGTGCTCGAAAGTCACCTTTATTGCATTTCAGTCAGAGTTAACATTTAATTTTCCATCGTAGTTACCCCATAGATTTTGATATTGTAAGTTTTTTAAATAATAACCGTTAATTTGAATTCCTATAACTTTGTATTACGGAATTACCCCAGAAAAACCTTGATGTTCAGACATATGCGACAGTGGTTCTCAACATTATCTTTTGAGTCTTTAGGGAATTTAAAACTGCACGATGGACAAACAAAGTTACGTTTAGGTACTTACTTATTTTCATAATGTCTTTTACTACTGGCAATTACAGTTGGATAACGTAAGTGGGGTTATTGCGAAACAATCATATCGAAATAAACCCGGAGGGGTAAATCAGAAAAAAATTAAAATACACAGTTGGAACCATAAATTCCTATTATAATTAAGCACAAAACAAAAACCTATCATAAAAACAAACAACCATTGAAATAACTTATCAGGATTCCGAGAAAACTATCTTGGGGTTATTACGAATCACCAAAAATCGGCGCGAAATCACTTCTTTTGAATAATTTGATGACATTCGCCTGATGTTAGCGCGAGAGACTCGCGACGTCTGTCGCGCCAAGTAAATCTAAGATGGCGCTTTGCCTTATGTTGCTAGCAGGAATATATGGCTGCGTTTTGTAGATTTTTTGCACTTTCGGAATATACCCATTTTCGAAATAGCCCCAGTGCACCTTACCTAGGATTGAATTATTTAGACGTAATTGTGTATATATGGCTCCACTCATCTATAACTCTCTACCAAATTTTATTACTGATCTTCCGTACAGAAAATTCTGCAAAATTCTGAAAAAATGGCTTATTTCACATAGCTTTTATTCCATAACTGAATTTCTCAAAAAATCTAATTGTCAATCTTACCATTACCGGAATGTATTGTAGAGAATTACCTAAATTATAATAATATGTTGTTGTGTTTGTATATTAGAAAATATTTTATTTTCCTTCTGTTAACAATTTCTTTGTTTGGTTTTAGTGTTTAACAGCAAAATTTTGTTTTGTATTGAGTAACTTCGAACACGCTTAGTTACCTAATATAATGTATGTTTCACATTCAGTTATTGTTTTAAAATTAGCATCTAATTCTTTAATGTTTGCATGCCAATTTTATGGCGAAATGTGTCATTGCACTACATATTATTTTTACTATCTTTTGTACCACATTTACTGCAAATAAATAATTTTGACTTTGACTTTTGACCCCCAGAACATTTCACCTAAAGATTTTGTCACATATTTGACGCTTAGTTGTTGTGTCGTTTGGTGTACAGGACAAGCGCTTGCATGTCACGTATTATGTGAAAATGGCGGTCAAAAGGTTAAAGAATTGTGGTTGGAGCGATTGCTAAATCATACCTATTGTGACACAATATTTGAACCAGTACATTATCATGTATCGTCAAATACTTAGCACTAGATGAGCCCCTCGTTTTTCTATTCCTGCTCCTCTCCTTAGGGGTCGTAGCGTGATAATTAAGTAGTAAGTAAATCGTTTTTCAAGAATTGTACTATCAATGCAAAAAAACACCCAACTAGGATGAGAGATGGCACATTCAATTGAACTCTTCAGCTTCATCAAACAGCTGTTAGACTGGAAGCCAACCCAAACATAAATAGTTGGGAGAAGGCTAGGCAGATGATGATGGGATAGATATAAAGTTAAAGGTTTTTAGATTTGGAGGTCTCTCAATTTTTTAAATAAAAAGCTTACAAGTTCTTTGTAACGTGTTATTTGACAACTGATGATAATTATCACATCATTCTAAAGATAAACAGCAGGAAAATGGCAAATGCATAGTATTTCATCAGTTGCTTTTCATGAAGTTTTAAGTTGATTAATTGCCAAAGAAAACCCATAGAATTGTAACTGAAGCAATTTATTTGTCCAAGTATTGATTTGACCAAATGAAAAACAAATGATCTACTCTAACAGGCGTATAATCAATAAAAACAGAATTTACACTTTTTACAACTTCAGAGATGGAGGTTGAATCAGCATAGTTTACATTGTTCATTCTTATTAGAATTACATGTAAAATAAATCAAACTAAACCCTAAGCTTAATGTCTTGTCATCTTAGACCAGTTGTATTATGTTATACTGGAATTTATGTAACTGAATTTGCAGCAGGCAATAAGCACAACTTCGGTCTTAAATTCCAAAGACAATGCTACTGTTTTTAAATTTCATTTTATTCATAGACATCCTCTTTGTCAGCAATGTATTGGATAATGTCTTTGGGTCTAACCAGCCTCTCTGCGTCCCCATCAGGAATTTCAAAGCCAAATTCGTCCTCCATTGCCATTATGACTTCAACGTGGTCCAGAGAATCCAGGCCAAGGTCGTTTAAAAAGTGGACATCTACACTCAGCTGAAACAGAGTAATATTTTGTTGATTACACATGTTTTATAGTTCTAAAATGAATTGAAAGTCGGTAAAGCATAGACAACACTTTTTGTAAATAGTCTCAGAAGAACATAAATAATTTTAGTGTAGGCTACCTTTTCAGGGTTAATTTTGTCATAAAGTTGAAGAACAAGTAGCACTCTACTTTTAATAAGTTCTAATGTGAGCGGGGGTCCGTGACTGTAGTTGCGGACACTGATACCCTGGGCCTGAAACAGAATATTAAAGAAATAAATGTTATGTATGTACCTTCATACAACTGAGTTTGTCGTAAGCCTGGCAAACTTTCAGCACTCGTTCCTCTATTTCCTTTGGCGTGGGCTTGGGGTGCGAACCTGTCGAGTACTGTTGTGCTTGCTGGACCTAAACAATTTCGGTAACACTGTACACAATTGTTATGCAATAAGATTGAGGTTATAATTTCAGCAAAGATAATTCTGTGGAAAATAGGACATACATAGAGTGCAAGTATTCTCAATAGCACAAAACCTACCTAAATAAAACACTCTATGCAAAGTGTAACGTTGTATCGATTATAGAGATCCTTACCCCATTCTGATGGTACCGGGTGTTGTATGACTGTAAGGCAGCATTTACTGTGCTATACTTCTGCTGCAGGGCAACAGTTGAGAGCCGGCATACTACCGGTGTCCTAAAGGTAGTAGATTTTCGAAACAATCCACTTATAGCACTGCGAGCAATATTTGCAGCAGCCATTTTCCAGCACTTCGAACGAAAATGATTAGAGAAATTCATAGACAACTGACAAGAAAGACAAAAGAAGAGAGCACAGAATTCACAGATCAATGAAAACTGACCAAAGAGCATAGAGTAAAATAAGTATGCCAAAGAGTTACGATTATGCAGTAAATAAAACATAATATTTTGGATTCACTGGTTTTAATTTTATACCATAGCTGGTACCCATAAACCCACGGTGTCTCACTGTGGTAAAACCAGGCGTACAAAGAATCCGAATGGGACTATCTGTCCGTCACATCTGACGGATCTGTAGGCCTATTACGTACCTTTCTGATATTCAGTGACTAACAAGCTTCGGTTGTACACTGAACTTTGATGACAACCGAGAATGACATAATATTGGTATTACGTAGGTACCGCACTGAGTGGATATCACTTTACGGTGACTAACAGCCCGGGTACGGTGTATCGTCTTTCACGAAAGCCACTTCAAACTCAGTTGTCATCAATTTGTTGTCCAGTATGCATAATCGAAATAATAGAAGTATCGATATGAAAGCGTCCGTCAAAATGAGTTACGGTGACTATCAACCACGATGACAACCAATGACGTCATATTTGATCGCGACTGGTCATACATAATACGAAAATAACCTTTTGACGGTCAATTGATGGACACTGAGCCCAGTTACTATCATTTCGGGCTGTCAACACAGATACGTAATAGCCCTACTGATCACTAAAATATACAATAAAACAATTAGCGACTTAGTAGTTCAATTATGTTTATAATAAATTGATCAATTTTATGTAATATCAAGCTACAAAACGGAAAGATCATCACTTTTGCGGATGATAGGTACTGCTTTGGTATTCGATGCTGATACATGGGTTGAGGTTCAACATTATGCTCAACAAGGTTTCGTTGCAGTTTATAAATGGTTGTATGGTAACTTACTTGCCCTAAATATTGATAAAACGAAATACATGACATATTCCCTTAGACCACAGGATCAACCGGACTTCAACTTGAAAGCCCACTCATGTAATTCAATCAAGCATTGTTGTTGTCTTGTATTATTAAAAACGGAATCTATCAAATATCTTGGCATAATAATAGACTACCGTCTCAGCTTCCAACAACACATTGAAACTTTAGTTAAAAGAACCCGCAAATTAATCTACATATTTAAAAATCTACGACATATATCTAATACTTCGGTAATTAAATCAGTTTATTTCGCCTTATGCCAGTCTTTGCTAGCATACTGTATCACCACCTGGGGCGCACCTCTAAATCGTATTTAATTAACTTAGAGAGAGCCCAAAGAGCTATATTAAAAGTTAGTTGTTATTTCCCTATTCGCTATCCAACCTTCGATCTCTACCAACACTGCCAAGTTCTAACAGCAATTGTTTGTCCAATTTTCCGTTTTAACACTAGTTTTTCCCAAAAATTTGTCGCCTTCCTTGGCAGTTTTCTTTATACTTAATTCAATTAATAATAAAATATCTATTTACACACATACTAAAGCTATTTGTAAAAGAAAATTGCGCACCTGGCTATTAAGTCTTGACTATGCTTCCACAGAAACAAACACTAAACATTTACACTCTCACATTCGCACACACACATCTACTCACGCATTGCATCAATGCACACTCATCAGTCATCACTTCATTTCCACTTTCATCCTTTTGATTTGAAATTTTGTTTTCGTGTATGTACTTACGAACATCATAGCCCACTTTTTTGTTCAATCCATATTTTATTTTTTAATTTTTTTCATTATGCCTGCAAGCATAATTTATGTAAATTTATTTTTTGTTTGTTTAAGTTTGGTCTGTACTTATTACTACTTTTGAACCAAAATGTTCCACAAGTTATTATTATTATTTTTTTACATGTCAATTGCATATTTTATTTTACGTAAGGTTAATGGGGAGCCACACGCAAAGCTGTTTGTAGATGGCGCTCTGAACGACTGTACTTTGTTTATGTTAGATCTCATACTTTATCGTTGTGATTTTTTTAACAAACTATTGGTTAATGAATACAAAATGTTCTCTCTGATGACTGTATCTCAACTTAAAGATGAGCTTCGAAGAAGGAATGCGTCAATTGCCGGAAAAAAGGCTGATTTGATTGAAAGGTAAGCATTTTAAATATTTGAGGTTATTTTCCTTCTTCAAGCTTATTTATTATGATTTGTAGACTAAATATATGATATCTTTACAGACTAGAGGCGTATGAGCGGAACCAAAACTTTGGTACGGATTGTGACATCCAGGATGATAGCATATATCAGTCTCCAGCCTCGGATCAATTCAAAGACATAAATGCGGATTCGTCACTTCCAAGTATTACCAAGCAAGAAATACAAGAATATTTTGAAAGATACAATGCCAAGCCAAACGGAGAGCTTTTATATGAATCTCGCCATCTTATAACTGCCCGTTTTTGCTCGGACAGTGTGCACACATTTTTAAAAGGAGAATGCAAAGCTAGTATGAAAAAAGTGGCTTATGTGGTTGATGTGAAATTGAGCTGTGATGGTGTGGAAGAAAGCCATTGTGAATGTGCAGCAGGGAGTGGTATTCATGCATGTTGTAAACATGTAGCTGTCCTTTTGTGTGGTGTGCATGATATAGTGCAGAACAAAATTATTAAATTACATCAATCAAGTACACAAAAGCTGATGATGTTTAATAGACCCAAGAAATTATTTTATAACTCTCCAATTGCTGCTCAAAATTTACCCCACAAGAGAATAAAATCGTGTAATTATAATCCTTTACGAGAGGAAGATATAATGAATAATTACACAGATTATGTAAGTAATTTAGCCATAGGTTATGGGGAAAGTTCTATGCCTATTTTACAGACCCTACAACCCGCTAATCCTCATGGTATTGAATGGGACCATTACCCATGTTTGAAAGAGACTCCACATGATGTACTTTTAGACAATTTACTTCTAAGAAATGTGACCTCTGCAAAAACTGAACAAGTTGAAAAAAACACAAGAGCGCAGGCTGATTCTCCGGAGTGGCATGAAAGGAGATCATGCAGAATCACAGCCAGCATGTTTTATACAGTGTGTCACAGTAAAACATACAGTGACTCCTTGATACAAAGAATTTTAGCACCTAAAGCTGTCCATACCAGAGCAGTAGTACATGGAAAATTTTAATCTAAAATAAATAACATGTGAAAAGTAAACAAACAAATCCATACAATTTGACAATCGATCGTTATGTCAAATCAATGACAGCCGGACAGTCGATCATGCGCCACCTAGCGTGATAAAAAGTTAGTTTTCCTCCCCATTGTCAAATTTCAATTTTTTATTTTGAGTAACTACTTCTAGTTTTAACTCTAGAATCTTGACCTCATTTTTTTGCTAAAATTAAAATGTTATATTATATAAGCCGGAGAGGTGATCTGTACCTCAGGATTGTCCTACATCAGACACCTTTCTCTATTTAAGATTGTGTATAAACCAGCGCCTGTAATTTTTGATGTCGAGATAAAAAATAAAAAATAAAGATTATAATGAATCAAGAATGTTTAAGGTGAACGCAGACTTAGCCGCACCGCAGTCGCCGCATTCGTATTCTTCATACAGGGTGTGGCGTAAGTAGTGGTCCACCGTTCAGGATTCGATGAACCAGATAATTAACTATAACAATTAAAATTTTAAACCATTTATACCCAAGGGTTCCGAAAATATTTCCTTTTTGTCTTTTATTTACGAAATTTGTACCCTTTATTACAAATTTGGTTGTAGTTTCAACAAAAGTCATTAATCTTTCATTTTGATTTCTGTTAATTACTGCTGAATACTAGAGCTACCACGATAAATTATGATTTTTTATGTAAATTCAGCTCTTTTGAAGAAAAAGTTGGTTCTTCTCTAATTTTAACCCAAATTTTTAACACACCATCAAGTTCAAGAGCGATTTTTGTAAAAAAAACGTACCACATTGTCAGTGCCCATGTATTTAATAATATGCCTACTAAATGCCGAATTCAAAATGATATCATTATAACAGATCCAATAATTTAACAAAAAGATATTCAATTTTAATTGAAGAAAAGAAGATTTTCATTAAACTATTTTTTTAAACTTTATTGCGTTAATACTTACGATATTTGCTAAAAAATGCACTACACTGGTGCCGATTCCCTTGTTCACAAACTAAACTAAATTTAAGTTGAATGCATCTTTTTCTTTCTATTTCATTATGAAAAGGACAGAAGATAAAATTAGTTTAATCCTGTCAAATTAGTCAGCACCTGACGTAATTTGATGTAATTTTAGTAGTCAACTTTTTAATCGCGTCTAAAAGTTGTATGGCGCTGATTAATTTGACAGAACGTAACTAAAATTTATCTTCTGTCCTTTTCTTAATGAAATAGAAAGAAAAAGATGCACTGAACTTAAATTTGGTTTAGTTTGTAAACAAGGGAATCGGCACCAGTGTCAATGCCCATTTGTTTTAAAAAAAACTACTATAACAGAGTTATGTAGACCTAACTTGTTACTTCAGGTATTTGAACAAAGAATTTAAAAAAAAAACAAATCACTTTATTTATCATTTATTATTAATTTTTGTCATGATTACAATCATTAAAATTAAAAGAAACGTTCAAAATGACCCCCATTCGCAGCAATACACGCTCTGCAACGTCGAATAAACGACCGTTTAAGTCGTCGGGCAAACCCACTTTCGCTGACTTCTATAGCTGCTGCCTGGATTCTAGTCCTCAATTGGTCAATACTTGTGATTTCTTTGCTATAGACTTTTTCTTTTAGGCAACCCCAATAAAAGAAATCTAGGGGATTTAGATCTGGCGAGCGTGGTGGCCACAATATTGGACCTAAGCGCCCAATCCACCTACACACATCAACACGGTCTAGGGATATTTCATACTCAATTAAATAACTCGAAAAGTACTGGCCGCATTGGAATCTTTTATACACCGATTTGTTTGTAATTTATCTCAGACTAATTCCAAATTCAAATTTTTGAAAATTCTTTTGTTTCGGTGGCATAAAAATGTCTTGATGTATAGGAGAGGGAATTTTCATTTGTGCGAAATTTAGAAAACAATACGAATTACGTTTAGTTACAGTTTTTTTTTCATTTTTAAACGAAAGATAAAGTTAAAATTGAGGTATTGTAGCCATGCAACGCCGACATTTGACGAGGGCGGAGATGTTACGAGCTGTGGGAATGCTGGAAGCTGGATCTGTTCAGCGTAATGTTGCTGAGGCCATAGGGACCCATCAAAATGTAATTTCAAGATTGTGGACACGCTATCGTGCCACAGGTGAAGTAGCGGAGAGGCACAGGGGGCCAAGTCGCATCACTACCCCCAGACAAGACCGATTTTTGCAAATTACTGCGCGAGCACAACCAAATGCAACGGCGAGTCAATTGGTCCAAAGGCTGCGAGTGGAACACCAAGTGCTTCTGAGTGACCAAACTGTAAGAAGGCGACTGCATGAAAGCAATCTACGCTCTCGTAGACCACTCCGGGTCCCACCTTTACGGAGAGGCAATCGTGGACGACGATTAGAATGGGTTCGGAACCACGTGGACTGGGGCCGTGACTAATGGTCCAATGTGCTGTTCACGGATGAATCCAGGTTCGGCTTCCATCCAGATTCACGAAGGACGCGTGTTTGGCGAGTTCCTCGACGATGGAGCCGTCTCCAGAACCCTCAGGAAGTTCACCCATACCAAGGAGGAACAATTATGGTTTGGGCAGGAATTCGTCTTGGAGGACGGACGGATCTCGTTTGGGTGCGGGGCAATATGATGGCAGAACGATACGTCCAACAGGTGCTGGGGCCCGTAATCTTGCCCCACAGAACACAAATGGGGCAAGATTTCCTGCTCATGCACGACAATGCCCGGGCACACACGGCGAGAACGGTAGCAGCTTGGTTACATACACATAATGTTAGGGCCTTAGACTGGCCTGCTCAATCGCCAGATCTAAATCCCATTGAGCATGCGTGGGATATGCTGCAAAGAAGAGCTCTTCAGAGCTCTTCTTTGCAGCATAGAAGTTCCTGAAAATCTGGCTACAGAAGATCAACTTTTTGCGCACCTCAGAAGGACATGGGACAATATTCCGCAGCAAGACATTGACAACCTTGTTCTGAGCATGCCGAATCGTTGCCGATGTGTTATGAACATCATGGGCGCTTTCTCAGACTACTAACTTCAAGTTTATAAACACAAATTAAATGATTTTTCTATTTTTTTCAGTTTTTACTCACAAATTAAAAGTTCATTCATATACGGTTTCCGTCTATGCTTCATTTTTTTTCCATAAAATCCTGAAATTTTAATCTATAACTTAACCATTATTAAAAAATGGTAGAATATTAAATAACGTATCTTTTAAATATATACATGTCATATAAATAATTAACACATTGATAGTAATTCGCTTTTTTAAAAATATCCCTAGACCGTGTTGATGTGTGTATTTGGATACGCTGTATCAAGGTGCTCTCGTACTCTAACAGCATAGTGAGCGGGACAGCCATCGTTCTGCAGCCACATGTCTTCTTGGACTTCAGGAACGACACCTTCCAGAAGCAAGGGCAAGTCAATTTGCAAAAAACTTAAATATCTTTCTGCATTTAATGTTTCTGGCAGCTCGTGTGGACCGATTATCTGTCCGTTAATGATACCGGTCTAAAGGTTTATTTTAAATTGATACTGTGATCTGTCTTGCCTTATGAGATGCGGGTTTTCTAGCTGCCAGTTATGCAAATTGTGTAGATTTAAATATCCATCTTTTTTGCAGGATGACTCGTCGCTCCATAGTATTTTATTTAAAAAACTGCGGGTCTTCTCTTATTCTGCGTAGCATTACTCTACAAAATGTTACTCTCAAGTGATAATCTCTTGGTAGCAATGACTGTACCCTTTGATAGTGGTATGGGTACAGTTCATGTCTTTTGAGTATTCGATGTACAGATCTAGTTGATATGCCAGTTCTGCGACTTAAAAAACGGATTGATGTTGAAGGATCTTCTGTAACTAAATTCATTACCTCTTCATCGTTGTGTCGTCGCGGTCGTCCTTCACCTGCACCGCCTACGTCTGTGCCGGGTATCCTTCCCTCGGTGTATGCGTTATGCACTCTCCCAAAAACTCGGTGGTCTGGATGTCTTCGATCGGGATATCTCTCCCGATAAAGACGAGCTGCTTCTCTACCGACACCTCTGCATTCGCCATAAATAAAATGCATGTCAGCATATTCGCGCGGTGTGTACTGAGGCATTTTTTAATTGTCACTGCACTGCACGTTTGTCCAAATCGTTGAGCAAGCCAGTCACCAGTACACGTAGCCAATATCGCAGAGATCACCAAAACAACAAGTCCAATCAGTAGGCAAATTAAACAGAGTCCGGGGTCAGGCAAGGGTAAAGAAATGGCGGAGGTAAACACAGGCAGAATAAAAACGAAACGTATACGACGCACGACACGGGTGACGAGATCGTACTAAATCATTTCGAGATTTTTGGATATTTCAACGTTAGTAATGAAAGAGATAGCAATACCCTACCATATCTTTTCCTTATCACTCCTATTGTGCGTAACTCGATTGCGAAAGCTTCAACGGGTTTTTGTTAACAAACGATGTCTCAGGTAAAAAAAGGATCAGGTTTTTTTACCTGGCATGTTTGTGCTTCAACACAAATCACATTAGAAATGTAAAAAGTTAGATTGTATCCGTTTTTTAAGTTTTAATACGTTTTGTAATAGTATTAACGCAATAAAGTTTAAAAAAGTAGTTTAATGAAAATCTTTCTTTTCTTCAATTAAAATTTAATATCTTTTTGTTAAATTATTGGATCTGTTATAATGATATCATTTTGAAATCGGCATTTAGTAGGCATATTATTAAATACATAGAGAAGAACTAACTTTTTCTTCAAAAGAGCTGAATTTACATAAAAAACATAATTTTTCATGGTAGCTCTAGTATTCAGCAGTAATTAACAGAAGTCAAAATGAAAGAATAATGACTTGTTAAAACTACAACCAAATTTGTAATAAAAGGTAGAAATTTCGTAAATAAAAGACAAAAAGGAAATATTTTCGGAACCCTTGGGTATAAAAATGGTTTACATTTTTAATCGTTATAGTTAATCCGTTATAAAATCGAATCCTGAACGGTGGACCACTACTTACGCCACACCCTGTATAAAGTTCTATGCAATCTGTGCCTATGGCTGTGTCATGGGCTGTGTGCGAGATTCCATAGAAGAATTCGAATGTGGCGACTGCGGCGACTGCGGAAGTCTGCGTTCACCTTTAACATGTTGGCTGAAAAATAAGTTCCTTGCGTTTCAAAAGGTTGCTTAGTTGTCTTTGACACGTCGTCTTCTGTCAAGTCAAGCATCTGTCAGTTTGTCATTTTTTCATTGTTTTTAGAAATAAGATGAGATGCATATAATGTATCTAAACAATTAGAAATCGTGAAAAATGGGTAACGCTGACACAAAACTGAACTTTAGGAAAGCTGTCGTTCAGCTTACCTCTAAAACTCAGGTAATTGCTTCGAATCTGGTGCAAGAAATATATTTACGAACTTGGTGTTGAGTTTGATGTAATGTAATGATTTCATTTTAGCCTATTGACTCCGGGGATGATAGTTTTTGGGACCAATTCTGGTCAGAGAGCGTGACCAACGTTCAGGATGTGTTCGCACTGGTGCCTGGTGCGGAGATCCGTGCTTTACGAGAAGAATCTCCTAACAATCTCGCGACGCTAGTTTATAAAGCTGTAGAAAAGCTGGTGAAGATGGTGGACAGCAGCTGCAGGACCCAGAGGGAGCAGCAGACAGGTATCACTTCATGACACAGACTACACAAATAGTTTTGAAAAAATCGGAACATTCTTCAATTCATAAAATAAGGTCAATTAATTTGATCCTAGTTTCCTACATTTCATCTATAATCTAAACAAATCATTATCTTAAGAAAAGTAAATGAGATAGAAAACTGGATGTTACAATTTTCTACATAACACAATTTGATCTTGAAGTGATCTTTTGCCATAGGGATAGATTAAAAAAAAAATATTCATAAATAAAAAAATAGGAAATATTATGTCACACTGAACATGAATCATACCTACTAGACAACAACAAAACTATTATGGTGCTCCCTCACTTAAAGTAACAGTTCATAACTACTTGTTTCATTACAGGTGAAGCATAAAAATGTTGTTTTTATATCAAAGCAATGAAAATCTCAACATTATTCTAATCAATAATTATTTCCTGTTTTAAATTCAGTTACAGTAAAAAACAAAACCTTTGTTAACAAACCTTCCTAATTAACATACTATAAAAATGTGCCTAATCTAAGTTGATTGGACAAGCTAAAAAAGTGGTTAAGAAATTAATAAAATCCACAATATATCATGGATCTATAGAATGACAACATAAACTATCATGTAAGATTTTGATCCCTATCTTTTATTATTAGTTCCATTTTCCATCATTGGCCATAATCAGATTTTTAAATCCTAAACATTTTCGGAGGTAAGGGACCAGTGGCTCCGTAAGACATTGGATATCAGTAATAATACTCCTGTTATACACAGATTTTAAAATATAGTTCTTGATACCATGGAAACTTCTTGATGGATTGTGTGAGGAATGATATCAAGGAAAAAGGTGTAAATGATTGTTTAACGGTTGACAGAGGAGAATGGAAGAAAAAAACGTGTTGCGCCGACCCCAAGTAACATGGGATAAGGGCAGGAAGATGATGATGATGATAACATACCTGTAATTCCCAAAGGGAGAGGCAGAGGTAAACCTAATAATACACCCACAATTCAACAGTTAAAGTCCGATATTGCAAGCCTATTGCCATCAAGCGGGCACAAATCTTAACTCTGTAGCTGCTTGCTACTGACTCCATCAATCTTTAATGCCATATTCAATTTCAGCATTAAACTGTGCCCGTCTCCTCACCCGAGTGCTACCGTACATGCTGGAGGAACCGGAGTGGCATGGTTTCTTCTGGTCTTCTCTCCCGGCAGCTGCAGAGAATGAGTCAGTGCCCCTGGCTCAGTCTCTTATCAACGCTGTCTGCGTGAGTGTCTATCAGAGATTATCTGCGTTTTTATTTATTTATGGCTTTAAGATTATGTATTTGGGGGCTTGGTTGTCAAGGCAACTGTATCATCATAAAGCCTAAATATGCAGTCTTACCAAGGGGTATCATATTACCCAGTACTAACTGGGTTGTGGAGGTCAGAACGGCAGTTGATCCATGAAAAATACTGGTATTCAGCTGCATCTGACTAGACTGGAAACTGACTCCAACATAGTTGGAAAATGTCTGATGATGATGATTTGAGGGGTTTGGTTGTCACGGCAACCAATTTGTTTATGATTCATAAAAATCAAATATATTTTAAAATGGCAAAGGTCTATTATGGATGATCTAAGCATGCAGTGTCCTCATGATATGTCAAGACGGACTCACTGCTCAATCACTCTTACCCATGCTTATGATGAACCCTTCGTAAAGCTGGTATAGTTATTGACAGACATGGCGACACGGCCCTGACAGCACATTAAGTGTATGACATTCGAACTGCTAAGAAACAGGCCTCCCACTGAGATGGAGTGGGTCGTAATCCACCAAATGGGTATTTTGGTGATGGTTTTGTGCTAGGACATGCCTTTTGTCTGACAATGAGATGTCATGTGCGTTAGTACTAAGTTACTACTGCCCCTTATGGTCCTGTGGGACAGATCTCCAAATATAAATCATATATTAACAAAAATGTATGTAATTAAAACATTGAAAAAAACTTGTAAATTTTTTTTTATGTCTGTCCACAGGATCTCCTATTCTGTCCGGACTTCACAGTCGCCACAACCAAGCGGGCTGGCCCCGTAAGTATTGATCCATAGATAATATTATATTCTTTTATCTAATCACTGTATTGTCCGCCATATCTCTTTCCTATAGCCACAAGCACTAATGGACACAGCTAGTTTTGTGACGTCATCGAAAACCACTTAAGTTTACATGTTTTACTAGTTAATTAAGTGTTTTGGATGTTTTATTAATTATATTTTGTTGCTATAGTATAGACTTTCACGTAATACACGCTTGTGCCGCAGTTTTGTCCACGTGGACGCCAGAAATAATCCACGGAAATGCCTACTACCGAGATTAAAAATATCCCATGTCCTAACCCAGAGCATTGTATATCTTTGTGGCCCATATGAATCCGTTTCGACCATTTAGGTGTGAATAAGTAAGGCCTGTGTCCCAGCAGTGGGAACATTAATAGGCTGATGATGATGATGATGAAGTAAGACAGAGCTACTTTCGAATTTATAATTTAGTATTGATTATTTCTAAATTTTTGCCCTCATTTTAAACAATGTTAGCGTCGTTAGCGAGCATTTACCCATGGCGAATTAGATGCTTATTACCAGCTACATACCCATGGGAAATTAGCACAACCTCATTGACGGTATAGCCTCATATCAGGATTTAATTAAGTATCAAAATTAGACCCATGCCCCCGGCGTCCTAACCAAAGCAATCGTAGCTCAAATACGCGACCATCACATTCAGGGCCGTCTTTAACCATTTGGGGGCCCTGGGCACTTGAGAATAATGGGGCCCTTGTAAAATGCAAGAGCGAGCGAAGCGAACTCGAATTTTTTTGCACCCCGCCTGGGATAGTTAAGGTTTTCTTGACAAAAATAACAGGTGTTTTTGTTAGCGGCGGAGAGCAAAAAAAAACATTTTTGATGTTAAATTCATGAATATGGTTTCAGTGATGTGGCCACTGCGGCTGGCGCAAACATGCCCAAATCTGGATGCTATATTTCGGCAATAATGCGTTGAATGTTGGCTTCCAAGTGCTCACTGTTTCTAATTTCAAAACGAGGATGGTTAGAACTTACAGTCAACGGCGAGCAGTACAAAGACATGATAACTATTCGTGTGACAATTGGAAGGCATTAATATTGCAGACATGTAGTTTCAAACGTCCAAGTCTGAGATCCATAGGTCAAAATGGGAAGAATGCAATACATGTGAATGTTTTTTCGCTTGAGTGCCAGAGGAAGTTTTCATTACCTCCTTTATAGCAAACAAACATTAATGGCAAACAATTATCAGTCAAATAAAGCTAATTACAAGGATATTAAAAACTTTTTTCTATGTTTTGTTTTAATTTAAAGTTCCCCGCCCCTAAAAAACATCCTTTATAATATGTAAGTTTTTGACTTATGCCAAAAAGCTAGATCCAGAAGCGAGCGGAGTGAGCTCGAAAATTTTAGTATCCCGCGGCACGTGCCCAGGGCCCCCTTGGGTCGCGGGGCCCTGGGCACGTGCCCCGTGTGCCCGTTATGGTAGAGACGGTATTGATCACAGTCTTATGTCACACATTTGTTCTGAAAAAACGGAACACGTCCTCGACGCGTCGAAGCTTTCCGGTTCGGCCTTGTGTTTGCGCAACAGTCGCTTTGGTTAGGACGTGGCCTACGACGGTGACGGACAACTTTATATTAGTCGTGATAAAGTTCAAAATTTCTTCGACGAGTTAAGCTTGAATTAATGTAAGATCGAAGTTCGTGCCATGTTTTGATCGAAATATAACATACAGACAGGCGTCATACGTGGCCGATTTTTCGCTTTATGCAAATAAGAATTTCCCATATAAAAAATGGCTTTAAAATTTGGATAGTTTCATCCCGAACCCTTTTTAACCCCTGACCAAAAAAGAGGGGTGTTATAAGTTTAACGTGTCTGTATGTGTATCTGTGTATCTGTCTGTGGTATCGTAGCTCCCAAACGGATGAACCGATTGTCGTTTACTTTACCAAGCGTCGTCGTGTCGGGGGACGCGCGGCTTTAGCGCATGAGCGTATTATAGACTATGCATGAAACTTAAGATCGCTCGTACCTAAATGTAATTCGTAATAATTAATTAGCTGTTGTTGGAAAAATGCTTTATAAACTTTAGCGGTCCCCCGACGCGACGACGCGGCGACGCTTGGAAAATAAAAATATTTGAACTTACATAATATATATGACGATAATAATTATAGTAGGTTTAAAATATTATTTGTTAGTTTTTAGAGTTCATTTTTGTGTCGGGGGTTTTTAATTTTTTTAATTTTTTCATTATGCCACAGGACATGAGCATTGTCCTTTTTGCGCCATTCAATATTATACAAAAAGTAATACATTTTATTATCTAGGCGCAAAACTAGCGTGGGCGGAAAATGGAGTTCCCACTGTATATTCCTTATCCATCAACTTTATCTATTGCGTGCTTAGTAGGGCGTGGGCAGGACACGATCACGTTGAGCTATAAGCCCCGGTTGCTATGACAACCAAAGCTTTACCGTGAAAATATGATGAAGTTGGTGGCTTCGTACTAATTCGGGAACACGAAGATTACCAAAGCGCACGCCTTTTTTGGTTTAACTGCACTATAAGTACTGTCAAATTCAGATAGCAGGTTGCTAATTTTAGTAAAGCATTAATATTTAATTCTTTATCGATATCAGCAAGGAAGCGATTGCGTTAGTAACTTAGTTAGGAGCTCACAAAGTGGTCAAGGCCCAATCACTTGTAAGTTGTAACAATGGTTCGTGAAGGTCACGCCTCTCAGCAAATCAGCAGTTTGAGTTTATTGTCTGGTTGATATAGAGTGTAGGTAATTGGCATGCAATTTGTGCGCACAGATTATTGGTATTCTAATTTTTTTTTTTTTTGTTAAAGAGTGACCACACGTATCGAAGCGTATTCAGCTCTAGCCGGTCAGAAAGGCTATCGAATAGTTTGACGCGGTGTTGAGCCACATCGTCCGAACGGATGTGGCTAATAACGTCTTTCTTGCGTTTATCGCACGGAAACTAAGGTCTTTTTGGGGCCCTTACGGCCCTGCGGCACTTTTTGTAACCGTATTGTTTAAATCTATTTACCGTACCTATAGCCATGTCACCTGACCGGCTCGATGCGGTGGCTGTAAGGTCGTATTTGATAGGAAATTACCGCCTTAATTAAAAAACAAATTACCAGACTGCCTGGTTGGTTTAGTAATCGCAAGCGCCACTGCTAACCAAGAGGTCCTGGTTCGATTCCCAGGTTGTCAAAGTGTTACTGGGTTTTCTCATCAAAAATGTCTCAGTAGCAGCCACTGGATCTGTGCCCGGTTGATGGCAATAGGCTCGCATCCTATTACATGAGACTTTAATATAACTGACTTTAATATGACTTTTATAAACTGTGCGAAATATGGGCACTATTAGGTGCCCAACCCTTCAGGCGGGATGTTATGTTACCATTACGTGTACGATTTACATCCCCCCATTCCATCTACCTAGGAACGAGCAGAGGAGCTGTCCTCCCTGGACAGCTGCGAGTACATCTGGGCAGGCGGCGTGGGGTTCGCGCGCTCCCCGCCCCGCGTGTCCACGCACGAGGCGGCCAGGACCGAGCTACTGCGGCTGATGCTCACGTGTTTCAGCGAGACGGTCTACAAGCCCTCTTCGCATGCTGCCTCGCATCATAATAAGTGGATTGCGTGAGTGTACTTTATCGATGGTGAGAGTTTCAAATGTTGGAAGAGACATCGGATTTAAATGTCTCTTACGAAATTTCAAATTCCACAATCTATGTGTGTGATTGTGTTTTTAGGTGCTAAATGGCCATTACTGAGAGAATAGTTAGTTTTCTTTATGAAATCGCATAGTCTTTTCGCAGATATTGTCCTCTGACAGCAGCAACTAAAAGGCAACCTTTTTGTAATAAGAATAAATATTATTTTATTATTTTGACTGAGTTACCCAACAGCAACATCAGATGTTAAGTCCCGAACTCCACCAAAACGGAGTCGAGCGGAGCGGAGAGGACAATTTCGTAAACCATCAAATCATTGGTTAAATTGGACATAGTGTCTCTTATCTTTCCTGTGATTGGTCGAATCTTGCACATCTGCTCTCCGCTCCTGTCCTCGCCGGACCTTATTCTGCTATAAAATAACTGTCGAAGGACTGAAAGTTATTTTTTACGACTTTCATCTCTGTCTAATCGAGATCTTATAGTAAACCTTCGTCTGTGGACCCGACCGTTTCGGTCGGGAGGCCATTCTTTAACTATTGTGTCTACTTCGCTAACAGTTGAAGGGGTATACGTATGTCCTTTTTAAGATTCCGTAACCGAAGGGTACCAACGGGACCCTATTACTAAGCCTCCACTGTCCGTCCGTCCGTCTGTCTGTCAGCAGGCTATCTCTTTGCGAGGATCGACCGGAGGACACGGTGGAGCACACGGTGGAGGTGTGCCCCGCGTGGGCGGAGCACCGCCGTGTCCTCGAAGCGGCGATTGGCGGCGGCGACCTCTCGCGTCCGGCCCTGGTGCAAGCCATGGTCCGGAGCGAGACGGAATGGGACGCCGTCACCTCCTTCTGCGAAGCAGTAATGCTAGAGAAGGAGGTGGCGGAACGTGAGAACCTCACAGCGTCCCGGCCGCCGCGGGAGACGCCCCGGGCGTCGGGAGCCACCACGTGGCCCCCGGCCACCGTAGGCGCGGGCCTGTGGACGGTGGGCTATGGGCTAGCTCGCCGTCCGTCCGTCTCATGACGACAGGCCGTGTCGACGGCGCGTTCGTGTTCCACGCGCGCCTCAAAGAGAGTCAGCAAAAAGGAAGGGGTCCGCAAGGACCGATGCCTGCCGGGGTTGCGGGACTATTCGAAAGAGATACCGTGGCCCCGGAACACAAAGGGCGATGAAGGAACATGGATGGGTTTTAGTCAGTAAAAGTCTGACACTCCCTCCAGCTCCGCCCAGAGCGGGAGAAGGCATTTGATGATTTCCCATCCGAAAAAAAAAAAAAAAGCAGGCTATCTCTTGATCCGTAATTGGTAGACAGTTGAAATTTTCACGGAATGTGTATTTCTGTTGCCGCATGAAAATTAAAGTGGGCTCTCTTCTACTACGATGGTACGGAACCCTTCATGCGCGAGTCCGACTCGTACTTGGCCGGTTTTTAACACCGGTTAGTTTTGCCGTCTTTTTATGTTGAGGTTATGAGTGCCGGTGGATTTAAAACTTTTGAGTATATTCGTGAAAATAAGAGTCGGGTAACACCAAAGAAACGATGGATTTACTTTGTGAAAGATGATATACCTAGCTAGAAAGTCGAGTAGCTATTGAGGTGACGAGTAGTAGAGAAGTATGGAAGAAGACATGCTGTGCCGACCACAAATAAATTGAAACAAATGCAAGAGAATTAAAATGTGTGTGTGTGAAATTACAAGCACCATGAGACTTGAACTTGTTTATTTTACAACTAGTTTTTGAAACTACTAAAAGGTGTAAAACACCTCTTAACGAAGCCGAAAGGCACTTGTTCTCCTCGTCATTGCGATCGTTTTTTTGTTCCACGCCATACCTGGGAACCTTCTAGTTACGGAGATATTGGGAGTCAAAGTTCCAACTTTTTGACAAGTTTTTTTTTAAATACAAGTTACTAAGACTTTACTTCCTTTCTTGTAAAGGTACCTGACAAGTCCTGAGAACCGTCATGCATTGCCTCTATTCACGTCGTTGGTGAACACGGTGTGCTCCTACGACCCCGTGGGGCTCGGCCTGCCCTACAACCACCTTCTCTTCGCAGACACTCTGGAACCGCTCGTTGAAGTAAGTTCACCCCCCCCCCAAACGGTTAGGCAATGGTGTTCCTAATAATACACCCATATTTCACCAGTTATATAAAAGGGGGCCAGCATTTTGCCATCAAAAAAAGAAAGAAAGAAAAGTATTTATTAAACTTACACAGGACATAACAGAAACAAAAAGAATCAATCAGGAATAATTCCTGGCTCCGTGGCTGCTACTGAGAAATTCCTGATGGAAAAATCCAAAAACACTTTGCTTAACCTGGGAATCGAACCCAGGACCTCATGCTGAGCAGTGGCCAGTACGCAAATGAGGTATCATAAAACAATGCTTACTTTAATTAAAAACTTGTTGCAGGTTGCTCTACAAGTATTGATAGTGACGCTAGACCATGACACAAGTAACGCTATCAATGAGGAATCAGATGAAGTAAGTACATTTACACAGCTTTGAAAAACTAAGAAAAAGAAATTGTACTTTCGACAAATTTCCCCGTTGACCTATTTTCAACCTTGTCACTTATGACATAAAGGCGAAAAAAGGTCACTTTTTCGTGTGTGCGAAAATTCTGGGCATAAAATCGGAAGTCTCCCAAATATTGTAAAAGTATAATCAGCATATTTTTGCGCAATATTCTGCCTCTAAGAGTTAAATGTTAATATTTAATTAATTAATAAATATAGCTGGACGTTACACACAGCGCCATCTAGTGCCACACTAAGCAACGAGGCTTGTGTCGTGGGCACCAGATAGTTGATATACTACTATTTAATAAAACGTTCCCGTTTGTGTTACCAGCCACAGCTGGGACCTGTGAAACAGATGATGACGGTATGACCGTTACATATACTAAATAAAATAATAAAAATAATAAGGCCTGTTTTAACCAACTCTGGAGAGGCACTAGCGTACACGATGTAAGGGAGAGACATCGAGAATTCTTGACACAAACATGATTTCAGAAATGGCAGGTTATTAAAAAAAACTGGACAAAATGTTTGAAACAGCTGTTATATTTTCAAGAACCAACGGAAAATGTCAATGCAGGTGGATCCTGAATCATGTGCTTTGTCCATAGTAACAATTAAGCTTGTGTCATGATGGTATTTTACATCGTTCATAAAACCAAAAATAAACAGTGTTCGTATAATAGTGCGTCCGAAGGTGGTTGAAATGGACCTTAAACAGCACAAAAATCTTCAACATGACCTTTTTACAGACTCTCCCAGACAACCTATTCATCAACTACCTATCTCGGATCCATCGTGATGAGGACTTCCAGTTCATCCTGCGAGGGGTGACCAGGCTCCTGAACAATCCCTTGGCGCAGACCTACCTACCCAACTCGGCGAAGAAGGTCAACCTGCATCAGGAGTTGCTGGTTCTGTTCTGGAAGATGTGTGATTATAATAAGGTGAGTGGAGTTTTAGTTTAGTTTTAGTTAAGTTAGTTTAGTTTTAGTTTTTAGTATTAGTCTGTTCCACATGTTTGTTCCTATTTATACACAACATTAAATTAAATAAGCTAGTAAGACTCGACAAGACGTATCGATACCCTATATTGGGCCTATATAATTCTTTTTTACTTGCCTCTAGCTCTAAACTATCCCTTTCAGTTCCATAATGTAAGTGATGATCATGATTTGAGGGCTTACCATAGTCACGAGTTTGTAAATACCAATTTCTGCACGTGTCTCATACAATGTTTTTCAACACATTTGCGAGAAAACAGTACAATATGTAATGAAACAAACAGCGACCCCAAAAACCACGAAAACGACACCCATGAAGAAAAAACCGAAAGTCACGCACTAAGTCACGTGCGTACTGTACAATTATCACTTGCTTCGGTGAAGGAAAACAGCGCGAGGAAACCAAACCAGCATTCTTCAGAGTTATTTCTCGACGGCATGTAAAGCCAAGTAAGAAGCCCATGAGCGGCATAAAAACTCTCACACCAGCCCGCTTAACATGACCATCGAAGAAACGAAATAGAATCGACAAATCTTTTGTTTGTCGATTAAATAACAGCAAAATGACAGATGAACGAAAGATTTGTCGATTCTCTTTCGTTTCTTCGGTGGTCATGCTAAGCGGGCACGTTAGGCACTAATAACACGAAAAGTAGAAGAAGTGATGATAGTTGGAATGGGTATAGTTGAAAAAAATAATTGCTTAATTATATTTTTTTGATGAACAAGGAAACCCCACATAACTCAGTGGTTTAAAAAAAACTGTGTTTTGTATTTGTGTGTAACAAATGTATAAGAATTATGATTGTTTCAGAAATTTATGTACTACGTTCTAAAGAGCAGTGATGTGCTCGAAGTTTTAGTACCGATCCTGTATCACCTGAACGACTCGCGCGCTGATCAATGTAAGTTAACAAACTAATTAGTATGTCAGAATCCTACTAATATTATAAATGCGAAAGTTTGTGACGATCTACGGATGTCTGGATGTTTCTTACTCTTTCACGCAAAAACTACTGAACGGATTTGCATGTAATTTGGTACACAGAAAGTTTATAACCTAGATGTGGGGGAAAAGTATCCTATGTGTGTGTGTCCTGTGTGTGTGTGTGTGTGGGTATGTGTGTTGTGTCAGTTGTGTGTGTGGGATACTGTTTATTCCAATAGTACTGTCCCCTGGTTCAATTACCGAACTCCAGGCGGGTGAAACCGTTTGCATAAGCTAGTCTAAAATAAAATAAAGCATTGGTGTCGATTCTGTTGTGCACAAACTAAATTTAATTTAGGCTATTGCTATCTTTTTCTCTCTAATAAAACGAGAAAGAGACGGATGTAATTTAGAGCTGTCAAATTTAATTGGAACTAATATTTCCATACATATAAAGGCCTAAAGGGTGAACATAAAAACATGTCCAGACGGTGAAGCCAAGGCATAAACTAGTTTGACATCTCTAACTTAGTCCATAGCTATAGCCGTCCTTTTCTCGCACTGCCTTTTAGTAAAAGATAGCAATAGCCTAAATTAAGTTTAGTTTGTGCACAACAAAATCGACACCAATCTCTGGAAAAATCTCACTATACATACAAATTGCTATAATATCTTTAATGCTATTGCGATTGCTTATTGCCTACTCAAATACGTAATATATGTTATCTTTACACCAACGGAAATTTAAACCAGAAAACTTATGCGCTTCGGTAATATTCGTGTTGCCGAATGATTAACTACTTCGGCGCACAGAAGAGGCAAAGCTTTTGTCTTGTCGCGCTCTGATGTAGTGCACTTATCATAGCATGTTTGTTTTAAGTTTTCGCGGTGACAGGTTACCCATTCCGGGCGAATCGTCAATCGTTATCTGTCACTTAAAGATTTGAAGTTATTTTTTAGATTTCATAGTTGTTAATGTATATTTTGGAATCATGGTAATACAAAATAGGCGACTATTTATGGTAAAACTTGCCAATTTCTTGCTAGAGAGATGTACGAAGATTCCAGGAGCGCAAACTTTTCCTTGGAGATCTGTAACTGTTCGTGTAAATTTTAACTATAGTCTCTGCCAGATAAGTAAGAATTAAAGGTTATTGCTCTTTCCTTAATTTCTTTGCGTAGGTACCCCGACAGTACATTATGAATCATTTTTATTACTAAAAAAAGTCAAGGATCACGATAGGTCGTTTCGGGACAAGTTTGTCATTTTCTGTTTTCGGAATTATGTATTTGAATAAATGTATGCGGGTTAGTGACCTTTAATTCTTACTTATCTGGCAGAGACTGTAGTCTTAAACTTTGTGTTTTTTTTCAAAAGCGCGCGTAGGGCTAATGCACATCGGCGTATTCATCCTCCTCCTGCTATCCGGCGAGCGCAACCTGGGCGTCCGGCTGAACAAGCCGTACACGGCGACCGTGCCCATGGACATCCCGGTGTTCACCGGCTCGCACGCCGACCTGCTGGTGGTCGTGTTCCACAAGATCGTCACGACCGGCCACCAGAGGCTGCAGCCGCTGTTCGACTGTCTGCTCACTATACTTGTGAATGGTAAGTTTTACAGCTCTCCTGTTTCGGCCAAGATTCCATCAGAGCGGACACGTACAGTACATCATTTACAAAAGGTCAAATGGCTAATCGGTAAGGCATTAAGGCGCCTGCGAGCCGTATGTTAATAATAATAAAACCTTTATTTTCAGGCATTTTGGCCCATAGATAATACCTTACAAAACTAACATACATGTGATAATATACAAACTGCGTAAATATAAAGGACCTTAAAACTACGTTAGTATCACTTCACTTGTGCACTATGTCACCGTGTGTTCATGTGGCACTTGCCCGTGGAAGCGACGGAACACCTCTCCCTGCGGCCAAAAGTCCTCCTCCAAGACGACGTGCAGGTAACACGTTGGCAATCGCACCACGAACGCCTTAAAGTTGACGTTGCGGCGCGACTCCAACAGCTGCAATCTCGCCACGTACTTGGTCTTCTGACGCACGTACTCCACGTTGTTCTCCGTTGTAGTGGCGTAGTGTAGGCGGGAGATATACACCGGTGTGTTCCAGCGGTTCTTGTTCGTTCGCGGCGCTTCCTCCTCACCACCGTCACGAAACCATCATCAGCCCGAATACCGGTACCTTAAATGGCCGGTCGGTTAAGATGCCCAAAAGTGGTTTTACCTTAGCCGTCTCACGTTTCGGCACGTATAACAAGTGTTGCAATGGCCATGGGAAGGTTGGTGGGAGTGCCCCTCTCCAGACAGGTCAAGTCGTTGACCAAATACTTTTTTGTTTGGATACCACAAGTTTTTAAACTGTCATGGTCACTAACATTTTCACAATTTTTTTTAACATGATAAACCTTCATCTGTTAGCGAAGTAGACACAATAGTTAAACAATGGCGTCAGACCGATTCGTAATATTCCGTTTCTAGTGTTTATTCACAAACCATCTCGAGTGGCGAGTCACGCTAGCTAATTAAATTGACCCTGCTTATTCACAGTATCACCGTACCTGAAGACGTTGTCAATGGTAGCGTCAACGAAGTTGCTTCACCTACTGGAAGCGTTCAGCACGCCGTGGTTTCTGTTCTCGCAGGCTCATCATCATCATCTCGTGTTCTTCCTGCTGGAGATGTTCAATAACATGATACAGTACCAGTTTGATGGTGAGTTTTTATTTTATTTTTAAATTATGTATAAATTCGGTTTAAATACGTATTTGTCAAACTTCTGGCAGGTCATGCCACAATTTACATTTATAAATTACTGGGTCGTTCTATTTATTTAGTTTAAAATATGTCTGCATATTCGTTCACGTTATGTTAATGAATACCAATTTTCCCTCTCAGGCAACTCCAACTTAGTCTACACAATAATCCGCAAGCGAGCAGTATTCCACAACCTAGCGAATCTACCGCACGAGCACAGCGCCATTGCTCGCTCGCTAGCGGCCGGCAGGGCTAAGGGACTAGTGCACCATAAGACTACACTACCCAGGTGAGTACGCACTCATTAACTAGTCAAGCTACCGCACGAGCACGGCGCCATCGCTCGCCCGCTAGCGGCCGGCAGGGCTGAGGGACTAGTGCACCATAAGACTACACTACCCAGGTGAGTACGCACTCATTAACTAGTCAAGCTACCGCACGAGCACGGCGCCATCGCTCGCGCGCTAGTGGCCGGCAGGGCTAAGGGACTAGTGCACCATAAGACTACACTACTCAGGTGAGTACACACTCATGAACTAGCCAAGCTACCGCACTAGCACGGCACCATCGCTCGCGCGCTAGCGGCCGGCAGGGCTAAGGGACTAGTGCACCATAAGACTACACTACCCAGGTGAGTACGCACTCATTAACTAGTCAAGCTACCGCACGAGCACGGCGCCATCGCTCGCTCGCTAGCGGCCGGCAGGGCTGAGGGACTAGTGCACCATAAGACTACACTACCCAGGTGAGTACGCACTCATTAACTAGTCAAGCTACCGCACGAGCACGGCGCCATCGCTCGCTCGCTAGCGGCCGGCAGGGCTAAGGGACTAGTGCACCATAAGACTACACTACCCAGGTGAGTACGCACTCATTAACTAGTCAAGCTACCGCACGAGCACGGCGCCATCGCTCGCTCGCTAGCGGCCGGCAGGGCTGAGGGACTAGTGCACCATAAGACTACACTACCCAGGTTAGAAAATGCATAAATCTACAGAATATCGAAGCAATATATGCTTTTTACTATTCTGCCTTTGGTAATGAATAAGCAGGACGACATACTTCAGAATCATGAACTCAAATAAAAGTCATACTTTATAAGTTCCTTTTTATAAGTTCTGTTGACATGTTCCTTTCCTCATGGCCCTTTTATTTTATTTTTTATTTTTACATGGGACTTATTACTGTCATCTTTACAAGTACAGTCAACAAAAGAGTTAGGTATGCAGACTAGCAATCCTCTTACTACTATTATAAATGCGAGGTTTGAGGATCGATTTTTGTTATTCTTTCACGCAGAAACTACTGAACGGATTTGGATGAAATTTGGCAAACAGATTGATTAAAACTCTTTTGAATTGAATAGTAGTAAGAAGATTGCTACTTGCTAGCCTGCATACGTAACTCTTTTGTTGACTGTACACCTACAGTAGTAATCCTAGTCTTTAGCCTATATGTTATCAATTATTTGTTGTCTACCTACCCAGCTTACAACACTCCCCAGCTGACCAAACGCCACTACACCTTGAAGTGCCTATTGCCAACGGAGTTGCCTCTAAACCAGTGCTGCCCGTCCAACGACTGCGGTATTTAGTATACGCGCATTGCTAGCTAATCATTTAATACACACACATAGACATATATACTCACTACTTTTGCCTTGAATGAGGCTAGGCAGTCACTAAAAAAACCTAATATTTATTTGCTTCATTCATACCTACATACAGTTAAACCGGAAAAAGTATGCGCTTCGGTCATCTTCGTGTTTCCGTAATAGCACTAAAGACGAGAAAAAAATAAAGAGAAATCGAAAAATGTTCAAATATTTGTATAATTTTTTTTCGATTATGAGCCAAGCCAGGCATAGCTTCGATGTTTTTACCATCATAAATCACATTTCAGTTGGTTTAAAACCCATCACGCGTCAAAATATTATTTTTACTAGATTATGGTTTTGTACCTGACTCCGAGAAGAAACAGTCGAGTCTGTCGCTTTACCTATTCTGATCGCAGATTCATTCATTTATGTCATTCCAATGTACTTTTGAATAGCATTGAGTTATTCTATTAGTCTCTAACCATGGTAATGCAGTAATACTGCTCTATGTGAGATATCAGCATCGCGCGTTCGTACTTTTAAAAATAGGCGATGATTACCGAAGCGCATACATTTCCTGGATGATCTGTATCGTATTTGAAAACGCCGGTTGTGTAAGCACCAGATATTTTTGTAGGGCATCATCAACGTAATTATTTTATTTTATTTATTTAAATAACATGGGAGACTTACAGCTAAAACAAACAGATCAAGAACAGTACAATAGACTGAAAGCCAATTACACTTATAAAATACAGAGAAAAAAAAAAGTAAATTCTACGGACATTCACACCAAGTTACTACTATACATATACTACAGCATAATTTTAATTTATTGGTATATGTCCTTGAGGATGCGTACTATTGTATCCACTGCCCTTCGCTGTAATACTTCATTTTGCTAGTCGCCTTTCATTCATTTTGTTAATTGCATCAATTTGTATGTTTGTACTACATTTTGATTATCATCAGCTGCATGATTTTGCCAAGATCTTCTCTAAGTCTTGGCAGGTGATGAATTTGATGATAATTAAAATCTGTCCAAGTTTGTAATCGTGAGACTAATACCTACTTTCTGAAAGTCTTGTTAATTTTAATACTTTTGTTTACTCTTAACTTTCTTCAACTTATCGCATGCTTGTCTAAGATTACCAGCAATAAGCACGTTACTAAATCACTAATGTTCTTGTAACCTCCTTTATCTAAGATAAAGTCGTACTTCTACAAAGTGTAGGTTCATATAAATTGTTCAATAGAGCGTACCCGACTAGTGAATGCAACCCATTTGTGTTTACCACTTGCGCTTGTCATTTACATTACCTAGCAGATCTTGGCTAGCTAATGTTAATGACAAGCACTAGTAGCAAACACAAGTGGGTTGGTATCAATGAAAAAATGCATAAAATATATAATTCTGTCAGGAAGGTGCAAAGAATAGCGGGGTTGATTGACGGCCATGTCGCTGGCCCAGGGTTCCCCGGCCGCTTCTTTTTAGTATTTTCACGTCACACGCTAAAATGAAGCCAAACATGAAATTGAGAATTAATAAGGCTTTCAGGAAATGGGAAATGTTTGGGGATTTTAACGTCACAGATTATAGAAGTATATTTATAATCTTGTGTGTGTCTATCAGATCTCGGAGTGCCGAGTCAGTGGCGGAGACTCCGATGGAAGGCTCACGGCCCGCACAGCCGGCCGAACCCGGCACCCTCAACCCTACTCTTGCTGAGACACCTGGTAACTACACTATGTATTTAATATACTGTTTTCCAAGTTTGGTAAACAAAAAAACAAATTTCATTTGTAAATTAAAGAGCTGCAAATATTTCCCATTATACTTGTGTTAATGGAGGACATAGATCAGCAACTTATTGGATACTCACTTGATTTAAGCTATTGATCTTCCACGAAGGAGATTTGCTTTTGACTTATAATGTACTTGTATTCGAGTCATTTAACATTTCATATTTTTTTTCCATATTTCAACAGATATGGATGTAATCTTAGGATGAATCTGAAATAAATTATTTATTACGAATTTGTGCAGAATTGGAATACTTTTATGTTTCTAATCACGGGCGTCGTCGCCGAAGCAGGGCTAGAAAACGCTGGTGAGACGGTTAAGAGGCATTTCTGAAAAATTGGCCGGAGATAAGAGTGGAAGGCTGTGGGGGAGGCCTTTTCCCAGCAGTGGGACAATATAGGTTTATTTTGGAGGCACACCCCTTTACTCTTCCACCAATATAATCAACAACAGCCTTCCCCTACACAGCTATCAGCACGATGACAGAGCGCGAGTCCGCCCACCCTCCGCCGCAGCGCCTAGAGGGCGACACCGGGGGGGGGGAGCCCAGGGACAGCTTGTTGCCGCAGAGGGCCGGCCCGGACGGAGAGGATAGGCCCGATGATGTTGACATGGATGAGGAAACTGACAAGAGGACTGTGGCGCATGTAAGTGTTACTTCGATAGTTTTCATTTTAGTGATTTATCGATTTGTGCAAACACCACGATTAGATACAAATGAGGGATTTTCTTTTTAAGCTCTTTCCTAGTGGTTGGATAGATGGCGCTGAACTTGGTAAGTTACTACAAGGAACGGAACGTCTCATCATTTCACTTGGATGTAATGGTCATATTCGGAAGCTTAAGCAAACGAAAGTGTCAGTCAACGAGCGTATGTGACGAGACGCAATGTTTTTTTTTTTCAAGCGTTTTGGCTTTGGCACCAAATAACGTAGTCAGTTCAACGCCATCTACAGAGTTCTTGGAAACTATGTTTTTTTTTAAACTCAAAAAGAAAACCTCTCATTGTAATAGTTTCAACTTGTGGAATTCTCGACTTTGAAGTTAAGCTGACCAAAAGTTAAAAATAACTACAATGACTTCTATAAATATAAAATGGTAAACTGACTGACTGACTGGGTGACATTTCAACGCACAGCCCAAACCGCTGGTCCTAGAGAGATGAAACTGGGAGGGTGTGTTCTTTGTGAAGAGTAAGTATCCACTAAGAAAGGATTTTTGGGAATTCCACCCCTAAAGGGGTAAAATAGGGGATGGAAGTTTATATGAAAGTCCGTCAGCTTTAAAGTTTAGGATCTTCAAATTTTGTGTTTAGGCTGACGATTGAAAATTAATTTATACGTGTTCTCGTCTCGTTTCATTTTTGATAATTTCACCCCCGAAAGGTTAAAAAGGGGGATGAAGTTGTGTATGGAAAGTCTTTAATTTTCGAAGTAAAAATCACTTAATTTATTATCTAGGCTTATGATTGGAAGCTAACAGAACTGTGTTGTTTAAATTTCAACCTTTAAGGGGGTGTAAAGGGGGATGAAATGATGAACTGAATGGTTGACTGATCGATCAACGCACAGCTGAAACGGCCTGGTTTAGAAGCATGACATTTTGTACAAACCTTCCTTGAATGACGTAAGTGTGCACTAAAAAGGGATTTTTCGAAAATCATTCCCTGAGGGGTTAAAACGAGCGATTGGCGGCGGCGACCTCTCGCGTCCGGCCTTGGTGCAAGCCATGGTTCGGAGCGAGACGGAATGGGACGCCGTCACCTCCTTCTGCGAAGCAGTAATGCTAGAGAAGGAGGTGGCGGAGCGTGAGAGGGAGAGAACCTCACAGCGTCCCGGCCGCCGCGGGAGACGCCCCGGGCGTCGGGGGCCACCACGTGGCCCCCGGCCACCGTAGGCGCGGGCCTGTGGACGGTGGGCTATGGGCTAGCTCGCCGTCCGTCCGTCTCATGACGACAGGCCGTGTCGACGGCGCGTTCGTGTTCCACGCGCGCCTCAAAGAGAGTCAGCAAAAAGGAAGGGGTCCGAAAGGACCGATGCCTGCCGGGGTTGCGGGACTATTCGAAAGAGATACCGTGGCCCCGGAACACAAAGAGCGATGAAGGAACATGGATGGGTTTTAGTCAGTAAAAGTCTGACACTCCCTCCTGCTCCGCCCAGAGTGGGAGAAGTCATTTGATGATTTCCCATCCGAAAAAAAAAAAAAAAAAAAAAAAAGTGGTTAAAACGAGGGTTGAAAGTTTGTATGAAACTTGATCAATTTTGAAGTTAGAAATAAAGTACATATGAGCTCACGGTTCTAAAGAAAATATTACTGTCGTAACACTATTAAAAAAAATAACTTTCTATAAGGGGGTAAAATGCAAGTTTGTATGAAAATCCGTCATTTTTGAAGTTCCAAAAAAGTGATACAGTATACTTTCATTTCTAACCATGCATGAGCTCATTTACCAATTTTTACAATTCTTACTTCAAAAATGAACAAGTTTAATGCAAACTTTCACGCCCTATTTTACCCCCAGAAAGAATGAATGTTAAAAAAACAAAGTGATACAGTTAACTTTTTTCTCTTACCAAGGGCTCATATATCAATTTGTATATTTCTAACGTCGAAAATTACAAAAGAGTACTAAATTGTCAAAGTGATTTCAACCAGTAAGGCCCAGCGCACACCGCTGGAGGCGCAGCGGAGCGCATTTGAAGACAACAATTTAATATAAACCTTAACTACCTTGATATACGGTCGCGCGCATGCTCTTGTAGTAGCTTGAGGGCGCTCCGAGTACGGCGTGCGAATTTATTCTTATATTGAGCGGATATCAAGGTAGTTAAGGTTTATATTAAATTGTTGTCTTCAACGCCCGCGCGCTCCGCTGCGCCTCCAGCGGTGTGCGCTGGGCCTAAATGTAGTTGATAAAGTATCCAGTTCACCTAAAACGACACTTACGTCTTATGTCGAGTAGATAACTTTGTAAACAATCTCTTGTATCGTGACATACCATAATTATTACGTTTGGAAAAATAAACAATTTGTAAGAATAAAAACAGGACCGAATGTGGATGGATGGCCAGGCGTAAAAAAAAGTATGCTCTGGGCACAGTATACTCGGTAATCCTGAAGCATTACTACGCCATTTACAATTTACAAAACTGTCAATGGCGTTGTACAACCTATATTTAAATTAGCCTGCAAAGGTTTAGGGCTTCTTGGAGATGATCAAAATTGGCAGGCAGCACTGAATATCCTTTCAAAATGAGAAACCTTTTCATAATTATATTAGTACTAGCTGTTGCCCGCGACTTTGTCCGCGTGCTAGCTAACATCAGACATCGTAAAGGATACAACCAATCACTCAAGATCATGACTCACTGTTTGATTCACTGACAAATTGATCAACGCACAGCTGAAACTGCTGGGTCTAGAAGCATGAAATTTTCCACAAGCGTAAAGTTTTTATGACAATATTTCTCAAACAACACTCTTAACCATTTTATTGGATGGAGCTTTAATAGCCAGAGTGCGAGGTGAGCTCACACGAGAAGACAATGTAAAACTGCCCATGTGAAAACCAGTCCTGCCACAAGTCGAAGAATCGACTTTTGGCAGGACTGGTTTTTGGAATGGCGACTTATTTATTGTTATGGCAAAGCAAACTTTCAGAGGAAACAGAAGTCGCTTGAATTCAAACGGCAGATATAGGGAGTCAACGATAATTTTACGCGGCACAAACACTGTTTCTCATTACATAGTTTCTGTGGTAGTAAATTCCGAAGTAACATCACAGATGTGCCGACAGGCAGCGAGAGCTCACGGGACACCTGCTGGATCAGTGATATTCAAAAGCTCAACAAGATAGTGGACTGCTTCGTTTGTATTTACTACCGCATCTATGCGGTAGGTTCCTAATGTCCTGCAGAGTCCTATTTAAAGGTTTAAAACTTTTTTGCGACTTCTGTTTCCTCTGAAAGTTTGCTTCGCCATGACATGAAATTCGCGGAAATCGACTTGTGGCAGGACTGGTTTTCATATGGGCAGTTTTACATTGTGTCTTCTCGTGTGAGCTCATCTCGCACTCTGGCTATTTAAGCTCCATCCACTAAAATGGTTAAGAGTGTTGTTTGAGAAATATTGTCATAAAAACTTTACGTTTGTGGAAAAATTCATGCTTCTAGACCCAGCATTTTCAGCTGTGCGTTGATCGATTAGTCAGTGAATCAAACAGTCAGTCATGATCTTGAGTGATTGGTTGTATCTTTTACGATGTCTGATGTTACCTACCACGCGGACGAAGTTGCGGGCAACAGCTAGTACTGTATATTTGTTTCTTATTCAAAATCATTTGTCTGTTTAATTCTCCATACTTACCTATACTTCACTATTATTTCGGTTTTAATCTTGCTATGGATATGGTGGTGGTTATGGTTACTTATTATAGTTTAATGCTAAACATTAAACCATAATAAGTTCAATCTGTAAAAAACTGCAATTCTCGCAAAACCGCAGACGGTCTGACAATAGGGATTGCTTTGGGAGTTGCCATAATATGTAACTTTTGTCGATGAAAATAGGAATTTAATTTGGATAGTATCTATTTTTTAAATAAAGCCTTCGTTTATTTTTTTAAAGAGGAATAGCATCCAGGTGACCAGCACAGGTCGTCGTGAGCTAGAGTCGGGTGGAGAGTGGAGGCCTACCGCCGAGTGGGTGTCCAGCTGGCGCGGCAAGCTGCCGCTGCAGACCATCATGCGACTGCTGCAAGTGTTAGTGCCGCAGGTCGAGAAGATATGCATCGACAAGTGAGTATTTAAGTAGTCTGGTTTTCCCTCAAATATTGAAACAGGTGTCAAATTTAATGCTGCTTTACTGCAAAATAACAAAAAAATATATCAACTATACTCAGAGTTTTCGATATTGTTTTATAATAGCAATCATTAAGCCAACAGTCGTACCAAGCACCAATAAAACCTAAAATTAGTCGTGTGTTTCTGTCTGTGGAGCTTGGACTATCTTGTACCCCGTTCACTAAGTTGGTGGACTTAACATTTTTAGACAAATTCACTTTTAAGCATAACCAGCATATATTCTTTTTACATAACTTTTTTTCTACTACAGGGGCCTGACTGACGAGTCAGAGATCCTGCGCTTCCTGCAGCACGGCACGCTGGTGGGCCTGCTGCCCGTGCCGCACCCGATCCTCATCCGCAAGTACCAGGCCAACGCAGGCACGGCCGCCTGGTTCCGGACCTACCTCTGGGGCGTCATCTATATACGGTAAGAGACCTTCTGTTTCAAGGCCGTTAAAGTATTTTACACGGGTTGCCTCGGAAAGCACGTTAAGCCGCTGGGCCCTACTGTCATTTGTAGATCTTTGACATTCGACACAGATAGTCAGTGGCCTGAAAGTCTGACAACCAGTCTTACCAAGGGGTATCGTAATACCCAGTACTCTGTGTTGTGGAGGTCAGATAGCCAGTCGCTCCGTGTAAAATACAGGTATTCAGCTGCATCCGGTTAGACTGGAAGCCGACCCCAACATAGTTGGGAAGAGGCTAGGCAATGATGGCTACTTCTATTCTGAACTAAAATCGATATTTATGTCACACTAGAATGTATGTTTATTTCTAAAGATATCTCTCCTAGCATACCTGCAACAGGAGAATAGATAAAAAAGAAACATAGACCTAATGTCGAGTGTGTAACTGAATTCGAATGCGAATTCGTTGCGGATGAGCAACGAATTATTCGCCGCGAATAGCAGCGTGAAAGTGCACTCAATTTTTAACGTTAGGCTGCAAAGTTGAAAATTGAGTTTGTGTTGCGATTGGAATGCGCAGGGAATTCGTTGCGCATCCGCGGCGAATTCGCTGCGCGCCCGCTCCGCTTTGAATCCGCTCGCAATCCGCTAGTGTGATGAGGCTCTAACGTAGTTATATTTATCTGTGGACATTTTTGATCAAAACAAGTCATCACTTGACATAATTTTCATAGGATTTACAGAAACAATGATAGCAGATTCATTCACAATTTTTTTATTGAACTTTATATTTGCTATTCCACAGCAATGTGGACCCGCCAATATGGTACGACACGGACGTGAAACTGTTCGAGATACAACGGGTGTAATCTCCACGACGACTTAGCTGCGACTACCCCTTGAAACAACCCGCGTGATGATCTCTAAACCGAAACGCTGGTAAAATAATACCTTCTTAATTAATTGATGTTTTTAGTTAGCAAGTTAAAACTTAATTTACTTTATTTTTGAAAATCTATTCACACAGTACGGGTCTCGCCTTTACGGGCTTATTACGACTTGCATTATTTGATAAACAAATATGGCAGTTTTAGTTAAATATGCTGAGAAAACAATTTGTTGGCGCAATTGCACTTGGTCGTTAGCCCGTATTCGGGTGGTCGAATGACTTTACCTGAATTCGGGCACCCGATGCATTTATTACACTGTTCAACGCAATGGAATACGAGCTAACGACTGCTAGTAGTTTGAATAAAGTCGAGTACTGCCACCTGTAACTGATGAAGCTGGATCAGTTGGTCCAAAAACGGCGCGCGGGTACTTGAACTTTTTCATTTACACTCGGTCGTTTGCCGTCAATCGGGTTCGGGCAAAAAACGACCAAGTGTAATTGCGCCATATTTCAAATGATTATTTGATGTGAGTGAGAACTCGTGGGTTTTGTATCACAATGGGTTACCAAATGTTACATGTAAGGAAATATGTTCTGCACGTCAAAGCATTCTTTTTTAAACAGGGTCATGCCCATACAAGCAAACTTTATCCCCTAATAGGACAGTAACCCCGGTGTGAATAGACTCTTATACGTAAAACTATTCGTGTCTTTCTTTGACTTACAAATATCTGCCTGAAAGCTATATTCTGGCCTAGGCAAAACTTTAGCAGCCTTATTACTGGATATAGCTACGCGTTAGACTGCTATATTTTCTGTGTTTTTGATCATATGGCATATCTTAATGTAATACGGCCTTACGAGCCACTCTGCCTTGACTGACACTCTTCGAATATGTACGTTGTTCAAGACCAATAATACAATGTATACTTGAATTTTTATTTTAAATATTTCTGACTATTTATTTTTATTTATTTCATAAACAGAAACTGAATTAGCGAAATCTGTTCATTTAAATTGTACAGTCTCCTGTATTAATTGCGTCACCGTCATGCATATAAAAACCGTATGAAACGGTAATGGTATCATGGATGATTCCTGACTAAAAAAAATATGATTCTGTTTAGTCCGTCAGTTAGTTCATCTAAAAATATTGGATACGTGTTTTTTGTTTTATCAAATTAATAAAAAATTACGAAGATAAAACGCGTCAAAGATTAATATATATATATATATATAAAAAAACGTACTCAAATGTGACGTCACACGAGTTTTCGAAGCACTGTATCGTCTTCATTTTTTGTTTACGTGAAAAAAGAAAAAATATGTGCCCAATATTTTTTGGAAGTCTATCTGACGGACTAATTTGTTTTTTTTTTTTTTTGTCATCTACCCTATTAAGTAATGCAGCTGCCTGTACAACAGTTTAGTAATCTTCCAGTGTAGTAATAATATAGTGTTTAAAATGATTAATTTAAATGTTTTAGTTCAATGTAACTTAAATACCATTCCAAAAATTAAATATTCCTATGAACGAAATAGCCTCTCTCTGTATGTGACAGTAAAATACTGGACACATATCGCTGTTACTTTAGTCAATTGAATCATTTCAGATGTAACTGACCATGTCTTATGAGCGCTTTACGTGTTTACTTAGATAAATATATTAACTTAGAGCTGACGGCTAGTCATAATTTTTAATCTGTGTATTCGTAAATGAATTTCTTAACTTATGATTATGTGTCGTTTCCTTCAATGGTTGCTAGGTACAACAAGTTTTATGTATAGTTGTACATGCCAGCACATGAGCACCTACAATCTGTCAAATTGACGACCCGAATGGTGCAGCGGTAGCAAGGCTGCCTTACGTTCTTAGGGTCCCGGGTTCGAATCCCGGTAGGAGCAAATGTTTGTGTGATGAGCATGGACATTTGTTTCCGAGTCATGGATGTTTATATGTATAATAAGTATGTATTTACAAACAAAAAGATATCTATGTATATAGTATATCAACTATCTGGTGTCCACGACACAAGCCTCGTTGCTTAGTGTGGCACTAGATGGCGCTGTGTGTATTGTCCAGCTATATTATTATATTATTAAATTTTAATCGATTTTCAACTTTATCGCTAAGGTATTAGGTTCAAGGTAGATTGGGAAAATTTCAGTTTCGGATAGCTTTATGTGCTGGCGTTTGTACAAGGATTTTTTATACATTTTACAAATTAATGTTTATCAATATAGTTTGGGCGCCGAAACATTCTTGTAGTACTCTTCTAGTTCTACATCAACGGAAGTTCTTGTTTTTACTTCTTTAAAGGAATTGTTTTATGGTGATCTTGGGTTATATCCCATAACCTCTTCTACCATTAATTTAGTTGTCATTTGTCATTGATAGTCCAATTTTTATTTGATCAAATCGAATACATACGAATTTACATAGATTTCAATAAAAAATAATTATTTTATATTTGCAGAGTTTGTTTGAAAGATTATTGAGAATCGAATTATTTTTCTTTGTTTTGTTTTTATACTATGAATTCTAACGAGGCTTATGACAAAAAATACAATTATGATGTACATACATTCGATGTGATGGTTTTATTTTATGATTATTGACTTGTGTGTCTATAATATTATGAGAATTAAATATAGAATAGTTTATATGAATGTTATCACCAAATTGTAATAGGTATATACTTATGCATTTGTGTTATGGCCAGTCCACACGATATAGTCGGTCTATAGTACTAACATATTAACAAAACTTGATTTGGCTTTATGTTAAAACCCATAATCATTCCGAGTTCAACAAGTCAGGGAAATTATTTGTTTTGCTTCCATAAATGATGATGCAGGGTGTTGTGTTCCTAATCCCCCCCCCCAACCCCCCTTAAAAAAGGAGAATGCTCAGGGCTATACTGCCCGACAATAGAGGCTGGATTTGTGCCCGTTTGATGGCAATAGGCTCGCCCCCCGTTACATGGGATTTAAAAACATAACTAGCGAAATTAACTATTAGGTACACCCCTGCCTAATCCTTCGGGGATTATAGGCGTGATGTTATTTTATGTTTTGTACCCTGCCTATGAAAGCCGTGTCGTGTGTACTAGTTGTATTTGTCACGTTAAGTGCACTGTCACCGTCATTCTGATTAGCGGCCTTAGTGGACCACTGCAATGAGAGAATAGGTCTAAATATATGTATTTAATAAAAAGAGATATAACTGAAACAAAAAATATTACGTGTCAGATAAAATTAATATAAATAAATATGTATACAATGTTATAACACTCTATAGATGTTTCGCCAAACTGGTTATTTTAGTACAGACCTTAAGAAAATGTTAATAGCATTCATTTCTTAGATAAATGATAGAAATAAATAAACTTTGATCATAGATTCCACTCTGGCCCGCTTTTAGTGTTACTTGTAATTTTAATAATTTATTTGACACAATCACTGTACTTAATATTATGTAAAATAGAAAATATATTATAATGTGAGCATTGATATTGTGTAAATTATTTACTTATCCCGCGCTCTTTAATAATGCGCATTTTCTTCTACTACAAGTAAAAATTTATAGTTATTTGTTATTTCTTAAGCCATAAAGGCCAGAAAGAATTGTTGTATTTGACCACGGCGCTTGTCACATCTTTTTAACCGACTTCTAAAAAAGGAGGAGGTTTCTAAATTCGACCGTATATATACAGGGTGTAAAAGACCTCATCACGAAGCCGTCAACCAAGCATTCTGTACATCAAACTAACTTACTTACTTTACGCAAAAATTATTGCTGGTAAACGACTTTTTTTTTTGGGGTGAAACATTTTTTTTTTGTGGTAGAACTCAATGTAACGCACTCAAAACATTGTGCTGATGAATGAATTGAATAGTACGGGGGTCGTGGAGGTGTTTAAAGTAAAAATCTTACATTAAAAACTTGTAAGTATTTAAAAAAAAACTTGTGAAAAAGTTGGAACTTTGACCCCCAATATCTCCGTAACTAGAAGGTTCCCAGGTATAGTGTAGAACAAAAAAACGATCGCAATGACGAGGAGAACAAGTGCCTTTCGGCTTCGTTAAGAGGTGTTTTACACCCTTTATACAGGTGACATTTTTATCACTTACCAAAAAAATGGGTATAATAGGTGAACGGAGTAGAAGCAAATCGCATACATAGCTTTTTATTGTTTTGCAAACAAAAAAATCGAAATTGAAAAATATTAAATTTCATTTTTTTTTTTCAAAATTTCTCTTTCTTTGTTCTAATATGAAAAGTTTACTTGAAATTTGTACCGTTTTTTGATGATACATCATTTTTTTTTAAGCTGCGGAAAAAAAAAAAAAATGCCATAAGCTTCTACTACGTTCACCTAATATACCCATTTTTTTTTGGAAAGTGATAAAAAAGTCATCCGGTATATATATTTTATGTGTGTTCGCGGATAACTTCGTCGTTTATGAATCGATTTTGATGATTCTTTTTTTGTTGGAAAGGAGATGTCCCAAGGGTGGTACTATGACCATGAAACCAGGATCTGATGATGACATCCCAGAGAAATCGAGTGGAACCTTCGAAAATCGTAGTGGCGACTAGTGCGTTTGTTAATATTTTTCATTAAGTATTTTAAAGCACTACTATTTAGTTCTGGAGACGATCTGTTGATGGAGCCGAAAGGCAGTCGAGGGAACTCCTCAACGATTTACAGCAATTACCTGGTGTTTGGGCTTGATTAATTTGTTTTGATGAGGACTTTGCACCCATATGGGTTATAAGTGCCATTACAGGTCGGATGATAGAGACCTTAGACAGTCGAGGGAATTCCTCAACGATTTACAGCAGTTACCTTTTGTTGGGCTTAATTCCAACGGTTCAATATGCCAAAATTGATAAATGATAAATGATGTTTATTTTGCAAATAGGTTTTTACAAACACTTTTACACGTCACTTTTTATAGTTTTAAAAATGAAAATAAAAGATGGGGCCGGTGTTTCGTACCTGACTACTCTGAGAAGAAACAGCCGAAACAAACTCAGAGGTCGTAGTCTCTTTTTTAAGTCCAGACATTATTTTGCTCAATTCACATGAGGACTATGCAGATTAGTGTCTGAGATGGTCTTTTGAAGAAAGAACCACACAGATTTGAGTGGACCTGTCCAGTCATTGCAAGCATTTGTCAGTTATCGTGTCGCTCGACTTATAACTCAAGGAGCTCAACGAAACGACGAACAATACCAAAGAAAGGACATTTGGGTAGGTCGCTTATAGTACTCAAACTGCCAGACAGTTGTGAGAAAAAAATAAACAAAAAATAAAAATGTGACCCACATGGTCCCCACATTCACAATAATCAAACAAAATTAATAACAAGTTCTTTTTAAAATGAATGTAAATAAAAAACACAAAAATCATTAAATGTCACAATGATAATAAAAAGTAAAATACTTAATGTTTGTGTTTGTGGAGTGTTGCTGTATTTGAGTATGGATGGACTGTTTGTAATGGGGTGGCTAAGGCAAAGAAAATCTCAGATGGCGCCACCATAGTTGGTCTGTCTGACCATTGACGTTAAGCTATTTTGAAATATAAAATGACATTACCACATTTTCAACCAAGGACGATGTTTGGGTACCAACTATGCTAGCGCCATTAGTTCCACAGTTACCCTCTGACTTCCTCATAAATCTGATCTATTGTTTCTTGTGGTAAAAATTCCTTTTGAACAATGGCTGTTCGTTGGTCACCTATTCTTGGTCGGCCTACTTGCATATCTGGGTATTTTTCTAAAAACTTAATTAGTATGAAGCGATGGTAGATATGCATTTTTATCGGTTTCCATAAGAGTGAGATAAAGATATGTGCATAGGATGAATTTATTCATATCAATGATACATTTTCTACAACTTGTTGCAGTTCTAGCGGCGGGTACAGTATCGTCGACAAAATTTGTATCCACTGACTGTATGCTGATTGACGAGGATGAATGCGTCGGTGTGACGCGAAAAGATTGTGATGATGATGGAGATGACAAAGAGAATTGTGATGTTTCGTCATCCATCTGAGGCAAACTTGCCTTAAGTATTTTTTGTTTTTGACCTAGTATTCATGTTGTAGCTAGAGATTTAAAAAGTCGACCACAGCAGAGCCCTGCGTTCACTGTGGCAAGAGTGAATAAAACTGGAGGTCCCCTATTATCCAGAGTTTGCACACTAGCGACTAACCTCTCCCCTAGCCATGCAGCCCTCGGCATGTGCGAACTTTGCTTGGATTGTATCTCTCATAGTCGGGCCCATCTCGGCAAAGTAAACCGGCACAGACCTAGGGCTCATCAGAGGACGCAAGCCCCACCACGTCGTCAACGTAGAGATACAGCGATGGGGTTATTATTATTATTGTTTTTTTTTTTCATAAAAAATCCTGCGCTAACCTAACCTGAGCGAACCCATCGAGTCAAAAACAATAACGTCGAAATCTTCACTTCCACAAGTGCGATTTTAAAGCTGAGGGTCTACTCTCTAAGTCCGTCAACGAAGATACGGGGCCCGTCCGAAAGTAACTTATACTTGGAAATGGAACCTACTCCCTAACATTTTCAGATTCATGAGTTTTGAAAACACATCGGGAGTAAGGACAGATGACTTATCGTGTTGTCATTCATTTTTAGTTCGGGCCTCTAACGAATCTTATGTCCGTAAGTGACACGGAATAGGAAACGACCGTAACTTCGGCCGAAGCTACCGATTTCGTACTTAGAGAGTACCTAGACCTCCTGTTCTCACTATTAGTTACCGCTCTACCTAGCCGCGGAATACACAATGTTCATTAAAAGCGTTAGGCATCTGCCTAGCCTTTTCTCAACTATGCTGAGGCTGGTTTCCAATCTAACCAGATGCAGCTGAAACCTATTTTTTATGGAGCGACTACCTAGCTCGCCTCCACAACCTACTCGTAGATGCTAGGTTACTCCGATACCCTTTGGTAGACTGGCTAACTAATGGTGGTCGTCTTCTAAACGAATCTTAATAATATACCTAAATGCAAAAGTTTGTGCGGATATGTCAGATGAATGGATGTTTGTTACTCTTTCACGCAAAATCTAACGAACGGGTTTTGATGAAATCTGGCACACAGTTTGTAGGGAAAGACTATTTGAGCTTTATGGCCTTAAGCCTTTTATAAACACTGAAACTTTTAACAAGTATGTTGCTAAGTATTCAAAAATTTTTAGAAATACGTGCAAGGTTGCTAAAGCACTGCACATTAGCAACAAGATCAAAACAGCAGAAAATAAAATAAAGACAGTTTGGAAAGTTATAAATAACGAGACTAACAGGAAGAAAATACATAACACTAGCTACACATTAGATACAGCGTGTGGTCCTAAAAGCTCAAATCAGGAAGTAGCTCAAGAATTTGTAAATTTCTTTACCGATATACCACTAAAAACAACGGAGGCTCTTATTTTCTCACCTGAACTCTCAATTGGCTTATTAAAGGCGAATGTGTCTGGCTGCCTGGCTGAATTTAAATTTAAACACATTAACCCTATGATAGTTATTAAAACTTTCCGGCAAATAAAAATCAAACTAACCGAAGATCTATGGGGAATGTCTGTCAAAGTTTGTACATCCATACTTGAGACTATAGCCCCTTACTTAGCTTTAATTTTTAATTTATGTGTAGACCAAGGAGTTTTCCCTGATTTAATGAAATACAGTAAAGTCATACCTCTTTTCAAATCCGGAGACAGTAAAGATACTAATAATTATAGACCTGTATCCGTGTTACCAGTTTTTAGCAAGGTTTTCGAAAAAGTAATGCTTAATCAAATGCTCTATCATTTTAACACCAACAGAATCTTACATGATCAACAGTATGGCTTCACCAAGGGACGTTGTACAACTGACGCCGGTGTAACCTTATTAAAGCACATATTTACTGCGTGGGAAGAGTCTCAAGACGCCATAGGAATTTTTTGTGACCTCTCCAAAGCGTTTGATTGCGTAAATCACGACACATTACTTTTGAAACTTGAGCATTACGGACTGGGTAAACTTGCACTTAGTTTGGTAAAATCTTATTTGAATGATAGACAACAACATGTTCAAATAAATGGTGTTAATTCACAGGGTTTAAAAGTAAAAATGGGGGTTCCACAAGGCTCAATATTGGGTCCTTTTCTCTTTCTAGTATATATAAATGATCTTCCCTATTTACTGAAAAACCAACCGCAAAATATGGTGTTATTTGCTGATGACACTTCCCTAATTTTTAAGATAAATAGGCGGGCCCAAAATCTAGATGACGTGAATAATGCCCTACTTCAGGTCCAAAATTGGTTCACAGCAAACAATTTGGTATTAAATGAAAAAAAAACCAAATGCATAAGATTTGCTTTACCGAATGTTAAAAGTAGTGATTGTGATATAATATTGAATAAAGAGAAACTTGAATTCGTAGATAAAACGGTTTTCCTGGGGATTACGCTTGATTCAAGGCTACAATGGGGTTCTCATTTGACTTCTCTTGCGGGGCGGCTAAGTTCAGCAGCCTATGCCATTAGAAAAATCCGTCAGTATACTGATGTAGATACCGCTAGACTGGTTTATTTTAGTTACTTTCATAGTATAATGTCTTATGGCATTTTACTGTGGGGACGGGCTGCAGATATTGGGTCTATATTTATTCTGCAGAAAAGAGCCATCAGGGCCATATATAATCTTCGTAAGCGCGATTCTCTAAGGGAACTGTTTAAGGATATTGGCATCATGACGGTACATTGTCAATACATCTACGAAAACATAATGTACGTCAGAAGAAATCTACACCTTTTTGGTAAAAGGGGTGACAGACATAATTACAGTACTAGAAATAGGGACCAACTAGTTCAGCCAGGTTTCCGACTCGCTAAAGTAGACTCATCTTTCATGGGGTACTGTTTGAGATGCTATAATAAAATTCCACAAAGTATTCTTGAACTGAATGAGACGAAATTTAAAACATGCATTAAACGCACACTATGTAAGCAAGCATATTACAAGTTGAGCGATTATATCGCTGATAAAAATGCTTGGCTCAATGCTGGTCCTGCTCCACAAGGACAGGGGCGCATAAATTGATAGCATTAAAACGTATTGTTGGAGCTGCTGAAGATTGTACAACTATCTTTGCATTGTATAGATTCAATCTCCTTAGTATTATATAAATGCATAGCCCATATTGTGTGAGTACTATGTACTAGAAAGCTATCATTCACTGGAAACCTACGTCTTTTCTTGACTTGAATGTGCCCTGGCGGTTTAGAGTATGTCATGCTCACTCAAATGTCTCGCTGATGGTGGCGCATGTGTCGGATCATTTAGTTCCCTTCAAAATGGTTGAGTTGAATGGTGCTGATCCATGCGTCATGTCCGTGAACGGGCGCTGTCAGTTGTGACTGGTCATCTCTTAGTTGCCATGGCTTATTTGAATGAATTATTTTGAATTGTATTTTTTTTTTGTTTGTGTGTTTTTGCTGTGGACACTTTTAACGTGCACATCTTGCTACATTGTTCTCACATAATATACCATCTCAACATGAATGATGTAACCAAGATTTTGTAACAATATTCTGATTTAAAAGAGTGTCCATGGAGTTTCTTGCCCGTTCTTCTCCATAGAGATCTACGCTAGGGAATGGGCAACTACAGTACTTTCACAGTTTTTATGTCTTGTGACTGGGACTGTAGCTACATTTAATTTTCATCTTTGTTTCGACAATTCAAAAGTGCCTGTAACTGGCTTACTTGAAATAAATGCTTTGATTTTGATTTTGTAACCTGGATTAACACATAGGATACTTTTGATGTGAAACACCTACAGGCACGCGTAAAACCAAAAAATGGCGTGGCGACGCGTCGCCGTCTGTCAAGTTATCAACCCGGCCCGAACAATCCCGACCTGTTGAAGCAGCATAAGATCTACATATTCGCCACGGTTTACAACAAGCCAGCTGGTCTCGGGGCACAGTACTGGGTTACAATCTCGTGACTTCGAGTCGAACCCAGCATAAGGATTTTCTTTTGTGAATCGAGTCATTTAACTTATTTCGCTATTATGTTTTATATTGTTAAGAAATCCATTGTCCAAATAGTATTTATTAGAAACATGCCGCCTGTGATACAGGTTTAACTTAGTACAGGCATCGAACTCTGTTATACCAACATTATTTTTAAGATTTAACTTGTATTTTTCGTGCGAATTCTAAATTTTCAATAAATATATTATTATTGTTTTTATTTTCTTTTGTTTTATGTGTTTGTTTTTATTGATTTTTTTAAGCATATTACTTGTTCAAAATAATTTCGATGTTTCACATTTGCCAGGCGTCCCTTGACGGCTCACTTTTTTATCCCGGTAGTACGATCCCGTGTAAGCTATGTACATAATACATATGTATGAAAATAAATAAAACAACAAACTCACAGATATACAATCTTTAATAACGAAGCGTCTGTTATAAAAGACGAACCGGCCTTCTTTCCTAGAAGGGATCCCTTGTAAAACAATAGGATTGCAAACGCCAACGAAGTAAAACTTCAACTAAATAACATCACATTCATTAGAGCTAACATGACTAGACTTAGTATTTATTATATTTATCTAGCTGTGCTTTACCTCTTGTGTACTTTGTCGTATATCTTCATCATCATTATCTGCCCATAACCCAATTTATTTATCATCTACAGTAGAGCATGAATGCCACCATGTCGTGAAAATATAAGGCCTGGGTATTTTCTCTTACAAAAAATATGACACGTATGTATGTGGTGAGTTAAGAGCTCAATTAATTCAATCGCCCCGACTACCGCGTTAAAAACCCTTTCCAAAATTCTCTCCTACTCTGTTCCTAATTCAAAGTATGTTCGTCCTCTTTCTTACTGTTATAGTTTGAACCCAAAAGTATTTTTTAAGTAGTTAAAATTTCCCAGTATATAGGTACCATAAATATAGCTGGAGAAATGTGAGTGTGTACTGTACACCTCTGCCTAAACTTTGGGCCAAGAATCGGGCCTGATGTTTTGTGTTAACCAATACCATAAACAATTTACAAGATAACCAGAACTCCAAGTGATAACTTTTCTTTGTGCGTCGATATCTCAGTCAATAGGTCTGGTTATCCCGTACAATTGTACAAATTAATATTCTCAAAATATACAAGAAGTATTACAAGGCTACCATTTTGTTATCAATTCGCCATTTATGAACTATACGAATGAGTCCTGCTGATTTATTAATCAGTATTTTTCGGGTTGCCAGAGAATAATTTACAGTTTTTATTCTAATTTAAACAGACTTCTTAGAGTACCATGCATAAAGTGTTAAAAACAGCTTCGATTAATGGTGCATAAAAACTTTCGAAAAACTACCAAGCTTATTGTTTTTTTTAGTCTGGCAGTATTTAATTTGCCTGCCTCTGGCAACCCTGTTATCAGCAAGATTAGAATATGACATTGGCTGTGTGCACTGGTGTGCGATTATAATGGAATGAAATCTTACAAAATGTCATATTTTTATACCCAATCTGCATTTTTTTAAATGGCAGGATTAAACCAGTTGGTAATTCAAGTAAGAAAGTATGTATTTCATAGAAATTATCGCAGATTGGGTATATGGTGGACGTTTGTAAGCAAATATCAGCACATTTAAATACATGTTTGCTTACCACAGACATACTAAACTATACATACTATACTAAACATGTACAGAATAAATGGGGTTTAAGATTATCTCTCTATCGTTATATGTAATACAAAACTAGTTTCCGAGACAATTCTAAAAATATTTCATTTTTTTTGCCGATCATTGAACACCGTACTTATTGTTATTTACATTTAAAATCGACTTACGAACCATGTCTTCATGATTGGTAAAACTCCTAAAATTCATTCTATAATTATAATGACGTCAGTTACCGTCAGGGAAATAAGTTGTTATTCAAATTGACATCCTACTTCAATATTCATCATCATCATTTCTTAGAACTGTCAAAGAATGACAGTTGTGATTTGAATAAACGGACAATTTATGTCGGTAGCCAATTAGCATAACAATAACTTCTCTGACTACATCGAGATCGGTCTAGCAATTACGGACAGAGAAAAGTTAAGTATCTTGTCCTGATAAGTCCTCAAAACAGCGAGTAGTTTAACCAGCCGTTATGGATATTATTATATACGTACATTAAAATCAATCCTTCATTTTCAATATTAACTCTTTCGTTTACAATTCTCACTTCTGTTTTCATCGATTTAAGGTCGAAAAACAAGTAATTTTACGGAGCATTTTAAGAAAATAATTCTTCCACCAATTTACCCTATCTTATGTCCTATTCTGGCATTTCCTAGCCAATTATTCAGCGGAGTAAGCAAGGCGATATAATTTCCTCAGTATACTCTTCGTTCACCATAACCGCACAGGTTAATAACAACAATCATCAATAATTTATATCTTAAATTACCAAATTACAATCATACCAGAATTAATTTTGTTAAAATTCCCCATAAAATGCATTATTTAAAACATTCAAATTATGATGAGATAAAAATCTTGAGCAATGGTTCAGATAGAGTGACCAACTTAACTATAATGAAAATGTTGCTGTCTGTCTGGGAGTTAAAGAAAGAGAAAGTAGCATTTCACAAATGTCATATTGTCATTTGAGAGCCAAAATATCCATGCAGATTTTGATAACATATTTCTTTATTTTAAGTTATTAAGGTTGTCCATCAAAATCTGAACCATCATCAAGTTTAACAAAAAAACAAATAAGAATTCAAATATAGGACTATTTTTAATATTTTTTTTTAGGTTCAAAAACACTATCAATGCTTGATTTTTTATTTATTGAACAGTGCTAAAACTTTAAATATTTACCGGGAAGGGTATTAAACCTTGGAATCATAGGAAAGGGTGGGAAAATTCGAAAAGGGTGATCGGGAAGATTTTAAGATCATTTTTGGTGACAATAAGGGTGATAATCGTGAGTCAGGATATAATTGTTTACATATAGACTAGTCTAGGGTAAGGTTTAGGTAGATTAACTATAAAATGCTTGGGTTTCGATATTAAAATTACGTGTAAAAATATGTACCTAATGCAAAATACTTCACAATCCGAGCCATTTTAAGCATCTCTAGCTAAAGTTTGAATATTTGGCTTTGTTTTTATAATTACATATTTCATGGAAGCCACATAAAACTTGTTTTATTTAATGCTATAAAAAATTACTTGTAGCTCATTATTTTATTCAACTTGCAAATCACTTTTTACTAAAGCTAGGTACTAAAAAAACTGCCAACACTTTCGAATAAACCTCCTAGTGTTGCCAAAGAACAAAATAAATCTACCATTTTAGTAATTTTCTGTAAAAACCTGAATTATTGATTGGTGTCTTTTAAAACCGCTGTGATAATAAAACCTTACCCTCATATGCAGTCTATATGATAAACTCCTGGCTCACGGGCGCCGCTAGCTAGCTGAGCGAGCTGTAAGCGGGGGGCGGAGGGCTAGTGTCGCGGCCAGGCATCAGTACTGCGATCTTGTACGGGGGCGGCGCCTCCGGAGACTGCTCTGTTGCAGGCTGCGATCGCTCCGAGGACTGCAGGAGGGTTGCGAGCGATATGTCGTCTGAGGGCTCTGATGGCGGTGGCTGCAGGAAGAAAATATTGGCTTACTGTTTTTTACCAAAGTAGAGAAAAAGTGAGTTCAATTTTTTAGTTTTTTCTTATCAACATTTTCCAACACGGGTTTTATCCATACACGGCCTTTTGACACCCCGAACGATCTCTCCTCCTACTTACCACGTATATGCTGACATGGCGGTCCCGCTGCGCGGTGCTGGACACTCGCTCCGGCGGCAGCACGGGCGGCGGCCGCGCGCGGCACAGTGACAGCGCGCAGCCCACACCGCACACGCACGCTACCGCCGCGCACACCACGCTCGCTTCTCCTCCGCCGCCCGCACCTCCGCCCGAGCGGATCACCTACAAAATGCATGTGCAGGTATATAAGTGATTCTGCTTAGCACAGTCAGTGCCTGATCCGTCTTGTAAATCAGAAGAGGGAAGAGTTTAGTCAAGCAGGGAGCACTGACTGTACACACTCACTAGTTTCCACTGGAGAAGCCAGTACTTCTAATTAGCTGCTAAACTATTTAGAGAAGACCAAAAATCTATCAAACATTTTCAAAAGTTTGAAAGCGTACTGCGTGCGGCTTAAACCAGTACCGGGACCAGTTTGCTGCACAGGAAATTGTGAATAGTATAGTTAAAAATTGTTTAGCTTAAATCATGCGGAGGCGCCGAGCCACGCCCCCTTAAAGTTTTAGCCTATTAGGAAAGCGTCAACTTTGGCGCGCAAAATAACATTAACTCTCGTTTGGCATGCGTCGTCAGTGCGCTCAGCCGATCGGTATATTTTCATTCATTATTTCTATACAAAGTCAACGCGGGCGGGGCTAGAGAGCGTTTCTATGTTGCGAGTGCGAGCAAAAATTAGCTTAGTGGTGATCAGGCGGGAGTGTCCTCGATAGTACCTACTCACTCATCTTCAACAAGAAAATCAGATAAAACTTTATGGACTTTGGATTGAATGCTGTGGCCCAGCAGGTCAGCTAGATGATGTATAAACATAAAAGAACATGAAAATTCTCCCATGGATCCTATGCTCCACTTCGGAGTCAGAACGAGAGTTAGCAAAGAAGAACTGACCTATTGATTGTGCCAGTACTGCCAGAAGTTTAAATATCAAAGGTCACCGAGTACGTGTCTGCGTAGCTTTTTCACAGTAAAACACGCAATTTGGTTTTTCAGATTTGAACAAACAACGCAATTAAATACCGATGGCTATCCCCTCACGAAGCTATGCTGTTCCTTAAGCTAGGTATAAAAGGTTATTTAGAAAATTGGGTGCGTGAACTAACAAAGTGAACTTAAAGTTCATAAAATGTAAATAGTCTATATTTTTAAGCAAAATCTAAATATTTACTTCTGGAAAATATCTTCGCATCGGCAGACACATCTTTTTTTTATTTTTGCTTATTGGTAGCTCTTTGCTGATTTATGTGTATTGAAAGTCTATAAACGATTATAAAATGTTAATGTTGTTGTGTGTGGTGTTGTTGTTGTTTATGTTTGTTATGTGTATGTGTTGTATGTTTGTTGTTGTTAATGTTATGTTGTTGATTGTTGTGTTAATGGTTGTTGGTGGTGTAAATGTGTGTTTTATAAACGCAACTCGTGTTTCGTATCTCTTGATCACTTCTCGTTCTCTCTCTTTCTCTCTCTCGTGTCTCTTGATTTAATGATGATTTAGACATCCGAATCATCATTAAAACCCATCCACCACCATCCTTGGAACTTATATTATGTAAGTTCCAAGAGATGGGTGGATGAGTATGCGAACTTTAGCTCTAGCCGTTTTGTCAATAATACATATAATCTAATCTCAGATATTATTTCTCATATGTTGATAGAATGACGGAATCGGAAGACGTTGCGTTGGAAGGCCTCCCACTAGGTGGACCGATGACCTGGTGAAGGTTGCGGGAATCCGCTGGACGCAAGTCGCACGGGACCGGTCAATGTGGCGACACTTGGGGGGAGACCCATGTCCAGCAGTGAACGTCTTGCGGCTAAAATGATGATGATGATGATGATAGAATGAGCTAATCTAGCACAAGAGCTTCATTAATTTAGCCCATAGGTTCCCAAACTTTTTTCTCTTAGACCACTTTATTTTTTTTTTGTTTCGGTGGACCGCTCTTCTGCTACATAACAATTATTTTTCGCGCTGTTTTTTAGGTTTGCATGAGAACCGTAGCTCATAATTTTTTTTTTGCCAAAAAATCTGTAATGTTTTTTTTTTACATTTTTCCGAAGTACCGAAACATTGGGTTTTTTCAAGCCAACATTTTTGCCCTTTACTATCGAAACTACAAAATTTTCGTGGACCCCACATACAACTTGTGAACTCCCATTTTGTTTTTACGCCAACATAGACCCCTCAAGTCTTCCGTAGACCCCTGGAGGTCCATCTGGACCACTTTGGGAATCACTGATTTAGCCGAAGGACGTCATAGATCTTTCTGCTGGTTACATCATCCAAGCATCGTCGCAAAGACTGGTCTCTTGATATTCGTAGACCCGTATAGGTCATCAATCCATCTACTCATGCAATCAAATCTTAATGATCTAACAAAATATAACGTCAAAAATAGACTCACGCTCACCTGCCGGTCAAAGTAGTACTTGGCTCCAGCCAAGAACACGGTAGCCAGCGCGAATGACACCAGCATGCCGAACTTAAGGTGCGGCGCCATCATCGGCGACTGGTGGAGCCCTAGGGCTGCAGTCCGCAGTAACGTGTCGGGGGTGACGGAGCGCGCGGCTGCAAGGCTCGCGATGGTCGGCTGAGGCGGCTCGGCTGGTATTTCCACGTATAGGCTAGGCTCATCGTTTTGCCGCCGCGTTGCGTGTACCGCTGGCATCGGTGGAGGTCTAAAGGGTTGTATTTTGCTGTTCGGTTTTTGGATCCCATTGTAAAAGTCGTCATTATTTTTTCTTGTACTGATTTTTTTGGGAAGTATGTTTATCAGTTGGTTTTAGGCGGTTTTGAATAAAGGGCCACAGTGACTAATGCAGTTTTGCAGACTGACAGAATATGAGCGCCTGCTTATTACGCATGGCTGGTCACCGTCAATATAGTCAAGATGTAAACGGACTAGCCATAACAATGCTAAAAGAGTTATAAAGAGTAGTGACTTCCGAAGTCGAATGAAGCTTTTCCCCCGTCCTCATCGCAGTTAGAATAGCAGAAAATTCAATAACAGTCAAAATGGTAAGATTGCTGCACAGCAAATCGAGAATAGGAATTAGCCCTATTTCTCAAAACATTCATAGGGTCCGTATTCGTGGGTAATAAATTTGAACTTGATTGGTAATTCTACTATACTAAGTAATGGCGACGTACCCAGCATGTCGATGCGAGCGGTGCGGGCGGCGCGGCGGGCAGTCGACGGCAGCGAAGCGGTGCACGGGCGCCGCCATGCCCTTGCGGCCCCCGCCCCCGCTCGCGCACACGCGACCCCGCGCTCGCCCTGTGCAAACACCTGGATGCTTACTATCACTAAAATCTTCCGACTGAATAGTCACTGTTGTAGTGATAATGAAAGCCTGTTGGAATCACTTTATGTTGAGTATAAAGTCAGGGAAATTAATTGTTAAGCAAATTGACTACCAACGTAAATTATCCGTTTATTTGAAACTGTCATAAAATGGTTACCTAAATATATCACGGTCAATCACGGCATAGTGAATAAGGTGTCAATTTTGATTAATAATAATTTTCAAAACTGTACATTATTAGCACCAGATGGAGACTACGCCCATCAAAGATAATGAAACATTTGGATAATGCAGTACTGAATAAGATTGAGGTATGCCCCTTTGAATTGGAATACTTACTGCCTCAAATATTTTTTTGTACTCTTACTCTTTATCTAATCTTTTAAATCAATATCAGTAGTAATCAGCTTCAACATGACAATAACTAGTAAGTATCGCACATACCCGCAGAAAGTGAAGATGGAACACGATGACGGCCGGTGTAGGCACACTGGCTGCGTTTGTCTATCCAAAAATGCATTGGAACGCCTCGGTACTAGCTGCTGAAGAAATATCAGTGGCTGTACAATGCCCTCAGTATACTGCACATTGGACCATTGTAAGGAGTTGCTGCAACGAGAATTTAGTTGATGATAATAATTTATAGGCATAATTAGCTTATATTTTTCCTGCTGGTCGGACACAGTGAGACTCTCAATGAGAAGAATTACCCATAGGGTCATTGTTCAGCACACAGGCCCAGTCAGATTTGATGGATAACAATTTTTTATTGAGCCAGTTTCCACATTATGCTTTCCTTGGGTTTGAATCCCCAGTAAGCTGGGCCGATACTACGATGATAGCACTAGACTAGCTGTCTAGTTTACTGTAACAATGCAATACTGTAATTCTTTTTAGGCACCTCAAAAAATGTTTCAATTGTATCTGGACCCTACTTAAACTACTGTTATAGCATACTAAAGTTTATATTTTACAGGTTGAATTCCACTCCCGGTATGCCTGACTCATACATGTAATAAACATTGATTGTGTATTTTGTTAACATAAAACAGATGTTTTCGAGCATGTTACATTTATGTTGTAGAACAGTGTTTTTCAACCTGTGGGTCGAAAGGAAGAAGGAAGCCTTTATAGGGGAGTCGCAAAAGGTCGCGAAAACTACCTCAATAAACAAAAAAATAAAGCCTAGAAAGATAGATTTAATAAGAAAATGTTAACTAAAGGATGTTCATACAAATTAACAAAATAAAAACCTCTATTAGTACTCATCCATCGTAATGAGGTTTCACTTGTTTCTCATTTACTAATTTCTCCCATCGTGGATCCGTTTTTGCTACATTGAGAATTCAATCAAATTCCAAATGCATAAAAAAATTGTATGGATTTTATATTTGTTATATAATAAAATACTTAAATGAAAAAAAAGCGAAGGGTTGGGTGCGCTAAATATTTTTTCACACTTTGGATGTTGTGTCATGAAAAAGGTTGAAAAACACTGTTGTAGAAGATCACACAAGTACCTGTGTTTGTTCACAGTAAATAATAGAAATATAACAAAAGACCTTTATTTGACTAAAAACATAAAAACAAAAGGGGTCAAAAATTTAATAGATTTCCTATTGCATACTTACTACTATTTACTAAGCTGAAGAAAAAAATTGCTTTCATAGATGTAGGTAGATAATAAAACCAAGTTGTTGTGCTATACCATGGGGTGCCACAAGGGACATATTTAGGAACAATTATAATGATTAGAAAGGACAGAAATTAACCACATTTTTGGTACTAAGTACTTAGTAGTAAAATTCTTCACTTGCTAGTAAATAGGTAATTTAGGCTCTTACTACTGTCTCTACTTTCATTGAAGGTGATAAAACAATTCTAATGTTTTTTTTTTACAATATTTACTGTAAAATATTTGATAACACAAATAATGATCATAGTAATCAGCTTTGAGCTACAGATCTGTGATTATGGTACCTAATTGGTGCTTGCATACAATGGGTGGATGGCCTGACCTGTGCTGACCTATTTTTTTAATCTGTCACTATGTCACACCTAGTTTAGTGATCTCCTGACCCCATAAGGGGGCGGGTGAAAATTCAATCCTCAATTTTGTTGATAATCCTGCAACACTTTTTTTGTCAAAAGCCACAATATAAATAAAAAAATAAGCTGAACTCCCCGTTTCGACGCCTAGTATACGAAAATATTTGTGTTATCGATCGAAATCAATTTAACAGCTGATTAAAAGAGTTAAAGAAAAAACTGAAATCATAGAAAAATACTTTACCTTTTTATTTATGTTATTCACACTTTAGAATGAAGTCACAGGCTAAGACCAGCTGGAAATTAATTATCAAATATATACCTAATAACAATCCATCCATTCATGACTATTTGCACTGTAGGTATATTCACACGGACGCGGCAATATAAAACCTTCTCACTCATTAAAAAATATATACACTATCTAAATACATAGCTAATATACTAAGACATAAATCTACTGTGTTATATTTTTAAAATATAATAAAATAAATCAACAATTCACTTTTGCACTTGACAGCCATTTGTGGGCGGGGTGCGCGCGCTAAGCAAAACAACCAGAACTACCAACTGCACCATATACACGCAATCGATAGATAGGATTCACTCAAATACTATATTATTTATTATCAACACATAAAAAATATTTTGAAAACATGACTAAGCACATCGATAAAAATATTTTAAAGTTTTACAAATATGGAAAATGTGTTAAATTCTAAAACATAAGCAATAAGCTGCAATCATACGTCGCGAGGTTCACGCACGTATTAAAAGAATTTCTTAAACATTCTGAAATTGTTTATGTATAATGTTTTTAAATTGCAAATACAACAAAAACTTACTTGTGTGACCATTTGCAATTAATTTAGAACAATTTAAATTTACCTCTCAAATGTGTACAGATTTCCGGAAACTTCTACACATTTACCATCGTCCAGAAACGAAGCATGAAAAAAGACCTGCTGTTTAAAATGAGTTTCTAATTTTAAAATCTATTACAGATGCTGTTCAATGTTAAAATTTACTTTTTGTTATCATCTTGTAACGAATAAAATATAAAATTAAAAACTTTCTAAACATAAATCAAAATAAAAAGCGAAATCAGCAGCTGAACAGAGGTGTATTCCTGAACGATCAGAGTCTATAAAATAATATTACCCCCTCTTCCCAGAGAATCAAATCAGACCGAAATGTCCGAAACCGTGTTACCAAACCAACCTTAAGAGTAGATTAGCTGTTTTCACATTGATGCCCCTGTTTTCTGTTTCATTCCTAATGTTTAGCGTTTAGCCCCAGAACAATAATTAGAGCACGTTCAGCGCCTCTTAAACTATGCAAATATTCTTTGATAGCCATTTAAATTTTGAAGCATTTTTGAAGCCACAGAAGGCACATGAATATGATTATAGGAAAATTAGTCTGAAAATACTGAAGATGAGGATGAAAGTGGAAAATAATTTAACTTTGATTTTTGTTATGTAGTGATCAATATTATAATAAGTATAACAATGTGTGGAAGTCCTGGTAACTAATAAAAGAAGGTGATTGTTTAAGGCTGATGCTCAAGGGTAGTCCGCGAAATTCAAATTTTCTCACGTTTTTTGCAATTTGCAGGCCAGTGCCAGGTTGTATGTTGATCCCGGGCCTGTGGACGGAGGGCTATGGGCTAGCTCGCCGTCCGTCCGTCTCATGACGACAGGCCGTGTCGACGGCGCGTTCGTGTTCCACGCGCGCCTCAAAGAGAGTCAGCAAAAGGAAGGGGTCCGCAAGGACCGATGCCTGATGCCCGATGCGGGACTGTTCGAAAGAGATACCGTGGCCCCGGAACAAAAAGGGCGATGAAGGAACATGGATGGATTTTACTTTTAGTCAGTAAAAGTCTGTCACACCCTTCTGCTCCGCCCAGAGCGGGAGAAGTCATTTGATGATTTCCCATCCGAAAGAAAAAAAAAAAAAAAGGTATGTTGATTAAAATATTGTTCGCGTCTGTAAGACGTATGTAGTTACAGAATTATAATGATCAAAATCATCAATACAACCCTCCAAGTTCATATAGGTGCAGAAATGATTTTGACCTTGTTAAAGTCATTTTTACACCTTTATGAACTTTGAGGGTTTTATTGATGATTTTGATGAATATAAATCTGTAACTACATACGTCTTACAACCGCGAATAACATTTGCCGCTCGTCTGTAAGAACCGTATAACTGTTTTCTCCTGTTTTTATTGGTAAGCTGTTGTTTTTTATTTTCTTGGGGTTGGCAACACTGGTCCGAAATCACAATCAAATGTCACACAGGGACAGGTCTGTCTGACAGTCAGTCAGTCAGTGTCAGGCAGGTCAATCACAGAGTATGAGAGTACATTTTTTATAGGGTAAGCTGGTCGGTCAGTCTCAGTCTGTCAACAAACAAATCATTGTTCAACGGCAGCTCCAAAGACAGCGCAATTTGTTCATTATTATTCGGTTTTGTTTCTGCAATCTAGTGTGAAATTGACATGTTTTGTTGTGCTTAGTAATATTTTACGAGCTTATAGTAACAGTGAACATAAAGTTTTATTGATCAGTGCATTGGAGTTAAAAGAGGACAAAATGCTAACATCAAGGTTTAGGAGTAACGACGATAGTCAGAGGACAGCGAAGCCCTATTGCCAGTGTTGGAACGAAAGCAGACCTACACCATGGGAGCACACTGGGGGCTGTGCATGTGGAGAACACTCGAACAGTAAGTATAACCAAATCATCTATATTCTGATAATCGTCAGTTTTTCTACTAACGTTTCGAGTGATAGATATCTTGAAGAGCGCAGGGAGAACAGTATACGACGGATACAACAATGACTGCATATTCTTATCTCTAACTATCTAAAAAAACATCTACTAGAATCGTTATTTTCGAAATGTTTGTGCGCGCATCACGTCAAAACTACTGCTTAAATTCTGTACAAATTTTGCACAAATATTCTAAATAAAAAAATAAAAATAGGCTAAGGCTAAAGATATATTCTTTTTTTAGACTAAGCTTTTGTCGTAAAAACGATATCGAAGGAATTCCGTTCACTCCGACTACATAGGCTAGGTTTAGAACCGTGTCCAACTACGCGAAATTGGTCGCAGTAACAAAATAGTGACCCGTTTCGTATCCACTGACCTATATGCCAATGCCAACCACTCAAACATTCAATGGTTTTACCTAAAAACTAGCTACCCGCCCCACTTTGCACGAGTGCAATGTAGTATATACATATAAACCTTCCTTTTGAATCACTCGATCTATTGCTGTTAACTGCATTAAAATCCATTGTTGTGGTTTAAACGATCTTAGCATACATACAGCAGGAGCTTTGTTTTATACAATGTAAAGACAAGAGTATCAATCAATCACAAACGAGATACTAATCTCATTATAATGTTATTAATTAACATACACAGTTACATTGCAACAAAGATTGTGAAAGTTTATTGTTAATTGTTATCTGTTAAAACCTTGAAATAGTAATATTAGTAATGTTAAAAGGAAGTTAACCATTATGTAATGCATATTTATAGTGCATGCTTATCATTAAACCTTAACCAGTAAGTTAGGCAATATGGTCTTTTAAAACCTGTTTTCTAAATTTTAGGGGTAATAAATGGTTTAATGTTAAAAGCTAGAAATAAAGCTGCATTTTTATTGTTTTTTTGTCTAGTTTTGGTCTACTAATTAAATTTGTTTTGCAAATATACGAGTATACCATCCGTCACAATTGTTACTAATCATCAAAATTCTTAATTCGGAAAAGCATGTTAAGCTGTTGGACCCAGCTGTCATTTGTCCATCTTTGACAGTTGTTACAGGTAGTCCCAAAAAGTAGTGGCCCAAAAAGTCGGACAACCAGTTTTACCAAAGTGGTATTGTATTACCCAGTATCAACTGGGTTGTGTAGGTCAGATAGGCAGTCGCTCCATGTAAAAACTGGTATTCAGCTGCATCCGGTTAGACTGGAAGCCAACCCCAACATAGTTGAGTAAAGGCTAGGCAGATGATATAACATAAATAATTCTTCTCTCTTCCAGTAAGTGAATGGCGATGGGAAATGCCAGTCAACGCAGGCTCCAGCTGGGTCATGATGTGCCCCGACCAGAAGCAGGTCACCTTCCACCCGTTCTACAGCTCCGGTACCGCTGCAGTGAAGGGTGATACTCCGCTGGAACATGACTATCATTACTATTGGGAGGTCAAGATGCTGACAGAGCCTTATGGGACTGATATTGTAAGTGCATAAATAATATATCTTTTAAACAATGTTATATGCAACAGCTTCTTCTCGTTTTGGGTAGTCAAACACCCGAAGGTCTGACAGTCAGTCTTACTTTAGTAAGACTATACTGGTGTTGTGTTACCCATTAGCTGTGTTGTGAAGGTCAGATAGGTAGTTGCTCCATTCGGTTTGTATGAGAGTAAATAGGCAGACATTTGTACTAGAGTGACCTTGTATTTCTTGTAAACTGTTATGGTTTGATTTGATTGATATCCCTCAGTAAAGACAAGTAGATATTCTGTCTGGGGCTGATGCTCTAGGGTAGCCCGCGAAATTCAATTTTTTAATGTTCTGTACCTCAAAAGGTAAAAAAAGAACCCTTATAAGATCACTTTCTTATCCGTCTGTCCATCTGTCCGTCCATCTGTCACCACCGATTTTCTCAGGAACGGGTGGACCTAGCAAGTTGAAATTTATACCAGCTACTGAAGTCTGTAGTCCCTATTAAGTGTATAAAAATCAAGGTCCTGAGTCAACATGATAAAAAGATGGGCAAATTTAGATTTTCGCCAAAACATGTAAGTACCAAAATTTACCTTAATTTTCATCCCTTTTGATTTTTCGGAATTTTTCTTTTATTTGTGCTGTAAGACCTTGCTTTTAACCAAAATTGACAAATCAAGGTCAACCCGAATTACCCTATAGGTTTTGGGTCGAAAACCTAAATGGTAGTTCCCGTTGACCTAGAATCACCAAATGGCTTAGGTGGTGGTCTGAATAGTGAATGAAAAGTGAATAGTGTCAGGAGGCTCAGGGTCGGACTGGGCCGGAAGGGCCCGGGTGGCTTACCACAAGTCTGGGGCCCGAGACTGGATAGGTGGTAGATGGGATAAAATCAAAAAATAATGAAATACACAAATTATTATATACTATGTATATTGTACCGATGTACTTGTACCTAAGTACAGTTCCAATTATATTCAAATAATATGAAGCTAGCCAATCAACATTTTTTTAATAGATGTTCTCCTCTCAGCTAACTTATTTTAAACATCTTTGAAACAATGTCAAATGTCATAAAGATTAAGAACTAAAAAAAATTAGGCTCTCCACTTCAGACAAGTTAGCTTTTCTTTCGGTCATTTATTAAGAAATAGACTTAGCGACACATGTTAAAAACAAAGCCTTCAAGAGCAAATTTTACCACCCTACTTTAGACAGTTTAGAATTGTTTCAACCTTTCATACAGGAAATCCTTGGTCGACTTACAGACAAAGGTAAGATGCAAAAGGAAATACGTTATAGAGCGAGCGAAGCGAGCTCGAAATTTTTTGACACCTTGCCTTGGACGGGTTAGAATTGTTTCGATTCTTTATACAGGAGTTACTTGGTCCACTTTTAGACAAGGTCAAGATTTAAGAGAAAGTAGCGAAGTGTAAAGCGAGCGTAGCCAGCTCGAAAGTTTGACCACCCTGCCTACCTTGGACAGGTTAGAATAAAATTGTTTCGACCTACCGGAGTTACTTGGGTGACTTGTAGGTAAAATAAAGATTCAAGATAAAGTACGCTGCAAGAGCGAGCGAAGCGAGCCCGATTTTTTTTTACATCTTGCCTCGAATAAATTCATAATAATTATGTAATTTGTGATCAAAATGCAATTAAGGTCTCGGGGTAAGGGCCCCTAATGTATTTTCAGCCTTTGCCTATACCGTTCGATCACATGAAAATCCAATAGGAGTGCCAATCCACAGGCAGCAAAAAGGAGTTATTGATAAAAGTTTTTTCGCCAGGTTCTAAAAACGAACCGCGCGTTGGTTTATACGATCGACGCGGTAGTACGAGTACTCAGAGGCTTATTCTATTCTCAGCCTTAAAAATATTTTAGTTTGAGAGTGATTCTACTATACGCTACAATTCATTATGGACTTACTAATTTTGTGGTATCAGGCGGAATACATTTTAAAAACTATTAAAAATCCTGATCTTCTGGCGTCGCTCATGGCTGCGCGGGCCCCCTATGCTACGTACCACCTGGCTTTCGGCAAGCCCCGCAAGCCAGACCCGTGGGGGCCCCGCGCAGGCTGGGGCCCGGCTGGCAAACGCCACACTGACTATATGGCCAGTCCGACCCTGGGAGGCTATGCCCAAGTTATACTATTGCTGTAAATCCAACTTGTTTATCTTATTTATATACTGCTTTAAAAACTTTTCTCTTCTTATAGATAACTCTTCGTTCATGCCTATTCGTTGTCAACTAGCAACAGCCCTTGGTTATAAAGGGTGTCCGGTAATTAATGGATAACCTTGAAATGACTTAATTATAGTAAAACTTATGGCCATTTAGAAAAAAATACGAAAAAAAAACTATCTGAAGTAGTACCTGTAAGCAAGTTCATTTATTTTGGAAAACTAGTATGAATTAATTTTTAAACAAAGTTTAAACATCTTGGGTAAAAAAAATGTATGCATACATGAGAGACCAATAATTTTAAAATTATGTCGGTTTCACGTAGGTTTGATAATGGTACAAATTATAAAATAAAAATAAATAAATAAAATTCATTTAATTCAGATAACATGATCCATACAGTGAAATTAAAATTAGTATTAAAAAATAAAATAAATTATCACAAAAACAAAAAAATCTAAAATAAATTACCATTAATTATTAAAATCAATTAAATAATCAGTTATTAAAATAATCAGAATCAAAATAAAACCTTACTTTGATTCTGATTATTTTAAAATTAAAATTCATTCAAAATTAAAATAAGATAAATAAAACATTAAAATTTTAAATACGATAAAATAAAAATTAAAACATTGAAAATACAATAAGATAAAATTAAAATTAAAATTAAAACATTCAAATTACCCGCTTAATAAAAGACACCCATATCGGAGAAGAGATCCTATCAGCAACAGTCTTCAGAATTCCGTTGCAGCTGCCACGCATTCTGCAGATCAGGGAAACAGTTTTCTTGCGAATGACGGCATGAAAGCCATCAGTTCGATACAGCGCGAACATCCCCGATGCACTACAGAAGCGAGGCAGCCCCAACATCATCCTGAAGATGTTGTTATACTGGACGCGCAGGACATCCAGCGATCTTTTGGTTTGCTTGACCCACAGATTTCCCGTATAAAAGCTTTGACAATAGGCTTTAAACAACGTTATTTTTACTTGTTCAGAGCAGCGGGAAAATCTGCGGGCCAGCATGTTACCTCTGACCGCTAAAGCCCTGCGCTCCCTCTCAATGTCCATATCATCATCAAGACCCTCGGTAATTAAGTGCCCCAGGTATTTAAATTTCGTGACACATTTTATGCGCGATTTATAATTGTATCTGCCTTAAATAGTGAATTATTGCTATTAATGCAGACAAGGACAAAAAAATACTGAAGCAAAAAAATGTAATGAAAAATGTAATGTAATGTAAAGATGTAGGGCCTGCATAAGAATGGGGGGCCACCCCCATTCTTATGCAGGCCCTACATCTGCGGATGCAATTTTTTTATGAGATAGATTTTTTTTCATATTTTTTTCTGAAGGATGGCCATTCAGAAAAAAATACGAAAAAAAATTAATGGGGCATTTCAAGGTTATCCATTCGTGGCCGGACACCCTGTATAAACAATAAATAATGACGTAAGCTCATCTTCAAATACAATACAAGAAAAACACGTGACAAGAATAGCCGTGCTATAGAACAGCTGTGAAAACAATTTGATGCATCATATGCTCTATGATATTATATGCATCGATTCTGTCAATCGATGTTTATTGCAAAAGGCAGAAGCAGTCGTAAAATGGTCGCAGACGCAGTTAATATTAATATACATATACAAACAAAATATATAAACTAACGGGCTTAGAGAACTAGTTACGATAAAACTGTAAAAAAAAAGTAATTTGATTAAATTTGGTGCCAATGGACCATATTTGTTTACTTGCAAAACAAGTTTAGAGAACCAGTTAACTGTTACGCGTGCGCTTTTTTTATTTGACCCCGTAGATATACCTACCTATTCACGATGAAGTGTACTAATTACCGTTACCAATTCAAGGAATTTGTTTTGATTTTATAAATAAGTACTAAAACACGATTAGCTGTTATGGAATGAGGCGTTACTTTGCGGAAATCCATCTGTAACATTAAATGATAATGCATAATATTTACACGGAATTAACACTAAATATTTTGCATAAGTAACATTTATTTTCAGCCTCTAATATTGAAATACCTACTCTGTTTTATGACACAATAAATAAATCTTCTTTAAAAAAAAAACTTACTGAAATAAACAGAACAAGTCTAAAATCGATGTGCGTTGTTTTGCGAGCACTCATTTCCAGGTTGGCATAGCGCCACAATGTCAATGTTGATAAAGAAGTTCGAACTAATTTGTTGATGATGTATGTGAACTGTTTTTCTAGAAATATTTAAAAATAGTTTACCTTTTGTTTTGCTTCCGATGTAAATAACGATACATGGAGGTGTTTATATACTCGCCCACGCGACGATTAAATCATAGTAAAGCAGTTTAATCGTTTTTATTGTCCCATTTATCTAATGAGCTATGTTTGTACTTTTATTGAACATTATCTGTTTGTCAAGTGCGCTAAATGTTTTGTGGCAATGGTTCTTTTCCGTATAGGCGTATTTTAAATATACTAAATCAATAAAGTACCCTAAAATACTCCAATGTCTCTGACATTGAATCAGCATTCAGTAAGAGGGGAGAGTTTTGACCCTCAGAAACTGATATACTATTATCTTACCCTAGGCAATGACAAAACCATCATTATCATTTTTTTTTTTTTTTTTTTTTTTATGGGACAAGCCCGCCACACTGTTCCCAAACCACTGTAACTCCTGAAAGCCAGAATCAACAGTGGCGACCACCAGAAAAGCGCCGAGACAATGAAGCTCGACGAAGTCCCAGAGAATGATCATTATCATATACCTTGCCTTTTCCCAACTATATTGGGGTCGGCTTCCAATCTAACCGAATGCAGCTAGTAACTGCCTATCTGACACACTCCACAACCCAGTTATAGTACGTCGTATTACGACACCCTTTGGTAAGACTAGTTGTCAGACTTTCGGGCCACTGGCTACCTGTAACGTTTGTCAAAGATCTACAAATGATAACCGGGACCAACTGCTTAACGTGCTTTTCGAGGCACGTAGAAAACTCGGTATGTGATGGGTCACCCACCCACGGACCAACCTAGGCAAGCGCCGCTTAACGCTTAATAATGTGAATTTTTATTGATTATTTGTTTATTTTATTTTGTTATTTTTTTATGATTATTAATTATTTCATAAGTATCACATTCAGACACAATGTAATTTGTTATTAAATAAACGAAAAGAAATGAAATGAAATGCTTATTTAGCCTCGAGCTCCTCAAAAATCAATAAATACTTGTCATATTCATCACCTGATTATCGAAAAAATGCTGACTTCTTACATCCCCAAACCTTTATTTCCAGATGATAGGCCTCGGTACCAACAAAGTCAACATGGCAGATTCCCTGTTCACGTTCACCTCGTTCCTGGGCCGCGACGGGGAGTCCTACGGGCTGTCGTACACGGGAGCCCTAAGACACAACGCCGGCGTCAGCCGAGATAACACCGGGTTCTGTAAGGGCAGCATTATAGGCGTGAAGGTGGACCTATGGCAGGGCACGCTCGAATTTTATCTTAATAGGAAATCACAAGGTGAGTTCAATGTTCTGAGAAATTCCTGATGGAAAAATTCAATAAGTAACACGTTGTCCGACCTAGGAAACGAACCCAAAACCTCATGCTTAACCAACACGCGACCAACGAGGAAATCTTGAATAAAGATTTTAAGCTTTTATTGAGAACATTAAGTGGGATATAACACAAAATCCGCGCACACTCAACTGGTGTCGATTCTGTTGTGCACAAACTTCACTTAATTTAGGCTATTGCTATCTTTTACTAAAAGGCAGTGCGAGAAAAGACGGCTATAGCTATGAACTAAGTTAGAGATGTCAAACTAGTTTATGCCTTGGGCTTCACCGTGTTTTTAGTCGACATGTTTTTACGTGCACCCTTCATTTGTATGGAAATATTAGCTTCAATAAAATTTGACAGCTCTAAATTACGTCCGTCTTTTTCTCGTTTTATTAGAGAGAAAAAGATAGCAATAGCCTAAATTAAGTTTAGTTTGTGCACAACAGAATCGACACCACTCTCTATTTGCATAGGAGTAAACTAGAGCGAGAGAGTTACTGGGCGGCCAGGTTTTAGAAGAAAAAATTCAAAATAAAAAAAAGTGTGCATTAAAGTGTGAAATGTTTTCATTGCAGACCCACACGTCAAAAAAAAAATTCAAACTTGAAAGAACCGTTTAATGATGATTTTAAGACCACTCTTTGCAATTGTTGTCGATCGAGCCGATTTCGTCCAATTGTGTATCAAGTCCGTCGACGGTCTTTGAAATATGATAAATAATAATAATTCATATTATACTATTTTGATTCTGCTAAATCGGGAATTTTAGGCCCCCTGATCATTCATTGTAGCGTAGCAGCCATGGGACCATAAGTTCAGTGACGTTTACTATCTGATTTACCTCTACTGCATAGCAAAATACTTATTCATTCTTTGATTTGCACTAAAGTATTGTTGTTTGTTTTGATTAGAGTTTATCAGCAGTATAATGATCCTAGCTGATAACTATAGTACGATGCTAATCAGTCCATGTTCTCTGTAGGTCAAGTCTTAGCAGTAATCTTACGATATCTAGATATCTTTGCACTGAGCCCAGTACAGTCCGTACACAGTCATTTCTAGAATTAATTTTGCATTTAATTAAGAAATACCTAGGCGACTGATTAACACATTACAAGTTTTCTCGAAAAATAGTTAAAACGGTGATCTACGAAACACCATGAAATTAAGCTTGAATGGATATCCTTTAGCTAAAGAACCACTCGCTTTAGTGACGTTTTTTAATGATATGGCGTGGTTACTGACGTAGACAATATAAGCAGTCAGGGGGCCTAAAATGGTCACAAAGTGACAATAGGAGAGATGACAAAAAAATATTAATTAGTCCGTCAAATAGATTTCCAAAAATATTGGACACATTTTTTCTTTTTTCACTCAAACAAAAAATGAAGACGATACAGTGCGTCGAAAACTCGTGTGACGTCACATTTGAGTACATTTTTTACTCAAATGTGACGTCACAAGCTCGAACTCTTGATCTTTGACACGTTTTATCTTCGTCAACTTTGATTAATTTGATAAAACAAAAAACACGTTTCCAATATTTTTGATAATCTAACTGACGTACTAAACAGAATCATATTTTTTTAGTCAGTCATCATCCCTATTTATAATATAAACTGCCTTAACCCATAAAAACAGACGGACAAGCTCACATTATTATTTTGTTTTGTATGGATAACTTCACGTAACCCCAAGTCCAATGTAACACTGTATAACGGTTATCTGCGCGAGCCTACTGCGTGGCACATGACCTCTATCCACAACTCACTGTTGGCTATCTGTCCGATAAGAAACATGTCAGACAACCACTACATTCTTGATAACAGATAACGACTTAATTAGTTAATTAGTCGCGATATAATTCGATACATTGACTTCATTTGAACTGGAAAAATTTGATGTTAAATATTTAAAAATCTGTTTTGCAAATAGCAAAAAGTTCGGATTCTCCAAAACGATACAGTTTTGGAACCTAATTTGTCGGGGTCAATATAGTTGCGAATTAGGTCTAGTACAGGGGAGTCCAACAGCATTTTATGGAGGGCCAAGTTTAGTATTTTTGTAATCGTAGCGGGCCGTAATAAATGCTAAGTGACCTCTAAATTAAAATAAAACAAGTTTTTCCGGACTAGACTGCAATGATGCGGTCTACATTCGCGGGTAGGTAAACATGGCGCGGGAATTACTGGCCTAAAACAAGCAGTGATAGCTGGTGTGACTGTCGGACTGTCAAGTCATATAGATCTCAAGTTCGAACTTAAGACACGCACCTGATTGTTCAGATTAATGTGCGTTTTGTATAATTATCACTTGTCCGGTGAAGGAAAACATCGTGAGGAAACGAACTTGCCTGACTGCCTGAGAGATTATTTCTCGACGGCATGTAAAGCCAAGTCCGAGGTCCACGGGCGGCATAAAAACTCTGACACCAGGTTAGGCACTAACCACACTAGAAAGAAGAAGAGGAACTGGCATATACCTTCGAAACGGTGCAGGAAAACATCGTAAGGAAACCGGCATGTCCTAGAAACAAAAATTCGAAGACATGTGACATCTACCAATCCGCACCGGGCCCGCGTGGTGGATTATAGCCCATTCCCTCTCATAGAGAGGAGGCCGTGTCCCAGCAGTGGGAAGATTATAGGCTGATGATGATGATGATGATGATACCTTCGTCAGTGGACCCGACCAATTCGGTCGGGACGACATTGTTTCACTATTGTGTCTACATCGCTAAAAGTTGAAGGGACATGCATATTTTTAAACAATGCTCGCGTTATTGTTGTCATAAAGTTTTAAATAGCTCGCGGGCCGGATGAAAGACCTATGCGGGCTGGTAGGTGGCCCGGGGGCCTTATGTTAGACGGGCCTGCTCTAGTATCACCCATTTCAAAGATGCACCCAATTCGTAATCACCCTGTATACAACGGGGGCAACATAATTTTATCTCTTGTAACCAAAGGTACCCTTTATGATAATCTGCTTTGCCAGCCGCATCGTCTCACGTGCGGGACAATCTCTTTTTTCCCAGTGTTGATGCTTGGCACGACTGTTCCACAGACAATAAAAACGACTATTTGGTGTACGGGTGTACCTACCCAATCTGCTGTCCTAATAAGACACATTTGGATCATTGAGACAACTTCTTCGCGATCAAGACATAATATAAAAAAAAAAAAAAAAATGTACCGTTAAGTTAGCAAACCACACATACAGCACACGCACATAACAGTACTGATTACGGCCAATATTCAAAACTGAGGATAGATTCAAAGAAACATATAAGAAAAAAAATGTGTTGCCAGTGGGTAGACACCCATTGATATATTATTTCTGTGGTGGACACCTAATCAAAAACCGCTAATTATATCTCTGCATCATTTTTTTTTTATTTGTTGCGTTGTGTTATCAATCTAGATTTCTCTTAAATCAAAATTAACAATAACATGTTGACAGTTTGGCTCGAAAATAATATTCACCTACATTTTAAAGATACTAAAATAAAATCTATGACTAATATAGTGCAATAACTTTATAATGTTTGTCTATGTCGAACTTCCTGTTAGTCCATAAAAAAACTAGATTAGATATGAAAAAAACAACATGCTTAAGTTGGTTAGGTACATACAAGATTTGTAAAAGTAATTATACTGAGTTATCTACATATAATGGGTATTAAAAAAAAATCTAAAAGAAGGTTATTTTTAGAAGGATTTCACTATCTCTATAATATCTGTTTATCCTTACTTCCGTACATATAAAAAATACAAAAGTTCGTGTGAAATCACATATTTACACGGGATCAGCGTTTTCGAGTATCTTTATCTCATTCTGTCTCGTGAAGGTGTCATTCGGTGGAGCGAGAAGCCTGTTCGCTAGCCTTCATTCGCATCGGAAGCACTTTAACGTGCGATTGGATCTCTTACGTTAGTGACTTGAATTTCAAATGAAAGAAAGGGAAAAAGATACAAGGAAATGCTGGGGGTCTAAAATGACCGTTTTAGCAGAATCATAATATTTAGAAAAATAATATGAATTAACTACGTTTAAATTCGTAAAATGGCCACAAAGTGACAATTCATAATATTAACTGCGTCTAAGATACCTGTTTAAAATGTTAACGTTACATAACATTATTATCCTATTATGATTCTGGTATAGCGGCCATTATAGACCCCATCTGTGCGTGTAAATGTGATTTCATCCGAACTCTCTGTCTGTTACACGCTGGCTCGACACAATAAATAGAAGCCGTTGTGTGCACCACTTAAAATTTCGGCTAGCAATTTAGACAACACACCCTATCCCGCATACAGGATAAATTTAGTACAAAACTACAATGAACTATAACTTTTTACATATATATAACAAATATATATATATATATATTATATATATATATATATATATATATAATATATAATATATATATATTATATATATATATATATATTATATATATATATATATATTTGTCTTTTTCTATTCAACTGACCACCAAAATCTCATTCCAGGCATATCATTCTACAATCTACGTCGCCATAAATCCCTGTACCCGATGATCTGCTCCACGGCCGCCCAGTCTTCAATGCGTCTGATATACGCAGCCTCCTGGCAAGCCTCCCTACTGGTGGACGCAGCGAAGATCCTGGCAGCTTCGGTGAACGGAGACGAGACTCTTGGACTGCCGCCCGGCCTGAGATGTACCTTGAAGAATCAGTTCTGGTTGACGTTGCCTAATCAAAGTAAGTGTGAACATTTTATTTTCAGTTATTTTTGGAAAATGCATTTGGTTAGACAGGAAACATGTTAGGGAAAAGCCAGGCAGATTACAATGTGTTAAATGCAATCATAAATAATTCGGACCGTTGAAACAAGTCTGGCGCATTAAGTAGGTAATAACTAACCTAAAAACGCAGATTAGATTACTACAAATTACAAGTAAAGATAATGCTCTTGCACTATTTTGTCATGACCCCTTCCCACGGGATCATAGGCTGATAGACACTCATCGTCGAACAATCTAGGTCGTTATTGTTTCAATACAGATTAACATCCAGATAAAATTATTTGTAAACAAAAAGTTTATCAGTATTTCAATTTAGGTTTCAATTATGCCATCAACATGACTACTTATCTAGACATTTATTTTTAAAAGAAACCATGCAGTCATTGTATTTAAGTGATAATTAATAAAACTGTAGGACAAACAACAATAGGACATACAATTATCATAAATAAAGTTATCTCTAATTAAGTTTAATTAAATGATTGTAGGTATCACTGTGGCCTATGTGGTTAAAAAAATCTTCCATACATTAATCATAATATTAGGTAAAACAGATTGTAGTTCATTGCTCTGAATGAGAGGTCAGTCGCATTAGTCGGTTCGTATGCAAAAAAAATAGGTTGATTTGATACGCACGATTACTACGCGTACGCACCTTGTAATCTAAAAAACATTGTTTGTACCATTCTTTCACTTAAAACTTTTAATATCAGAACAAAGAGATTTTTTGAAAAAAATAATAATTAAATATCGAATTTTAAATCATACGCTATCCGCGTATGATTTAAAATTTTAATTTCGATTTATTTTGAATTTTTATTTTTTCGAAAAAAACAAATCCTCATTGGCCCATGAAAATTACACTCATTAAAAAAAAAAATACTTTGCACATCTTTGTTTGGGTCTGAGGATTACACCATCCTATCAAATTTCACATGATTTGGTCCAGTAGATTCGGAGCAAATTGGCTGTGACGGACCGACAGACAGACAGACAGACGCACGAGTGATCCTATAAGGGTTCCGTTTTTTTTTTGTACGGAACCCTAACACATCACTTAAAATAAACGGGACAGCCACGTGTTTCACAAACCGATAGCACTTTTATATTAAATATACTATCGCCACTTCACTAGCCCAAATATTTTGAACTCCAGTGCACACGGAAAGTCACTGAGGCGAAAATATTGTGACCTCAGATAACCTTTGGTTTGGATAAGTGTTGCTATTGACTTTAATTTTGCTATTGTTTATTAAAATAGTGGGCTTTAAATGTTATAACCTTTACGAAAATAAATAAAATTAAAATATGCGGGACAGCGGGAGACAAAGCTGATTAAAAATAGAATACTTTCATGGTCATCAATATAAAAATATATCTATTAACAAACATCTATACTAACAAATTATTATAAATGCGAAAGTAACTCTGTCTGTCTGTTATCTTTTCTTGCCTTAACGGCTGAACGGATTACGATGAAATTTAATACAATCTATACTTCTATACTAATATTAAAAAGAGGAAAGATTTGTATTTTTGTATGTAACGATTAAACCTAAAAACTACTGGACCGATTTGAAAAAACCTTTCAGCAATAGATAGCTACATTATCAGCGAGTAACATAAGGCTATAAAGGGTGTAAAAAACCTCTTAACGAAGCGGAAAGGCACTTGTTCTCCCCATCATTGTGATAATTTTTTTGTTCTACACCATACCTGGGAACCTTCTAGTTACGGAGATATTGGGGGACAAAGTTCCAACTTTTTGACAAGTTTTTTTTTAAATACAAGTTTTTAATGTAAGATTTTTACTGTAAACACCTCCACGACCCCCGTATTACTCAAACCATCCATCAGCACAATGTTTTGAGTGCGTTACATTGAGTTCTACCACAAAACGTGATTTTTCACCCCAACAAAAAAAAATGTCGTTTCCCATAATTTTGTGCTTAAAGTTACTTAGTCTGACGTACAGAATTCTTGGTTGACGGCTTCGTGATGAGGTTGTTTATACCCTGTATTTTATTCCCGTACTCCCACGGGAACGGTAACTACGCGGGTGAAACCGCGTGACGTCCGCTAGTATTGTATAAACATTAACAGAACATACAGAGGTGTTCCCATTTAGGGTTGCCAGGTCGCCAAACCTAATAGCCGGACGGACCAGCCAGTTTGGCCGGACATTTGGGTAAAAAGGCGGCCACCCTACATTATTGAGGATTTTGCGTCTCGGTATTAATAGGTACGACAAAAAAAATGTTTTATTATATATATTTTTTATTTTTTGTTAAGCTTTTTTGATTATTACCATAAATCTTGTTAAATTCTAATAAAATATAAATAAAATCGAATGCCAAATCAGTCTTAAGTACTTTATTATTAATCAGTCAAAATTAAATTCTAAATAAACATTTATCAACATTTTTAAATTCTTCTTAAGGGGCTCCCCCATGCACACTAGCGCCACTTTAGTAAAAAAATCAGAACTCGTTAAATACACAATTAATATAAAATGTGATTGACAAAATCAATCATTTGGTCTTCTAAATTATTTACGTCTGCTTAACTCATTGAAACATAGCTCGCTGTCGTTACAGATACAGAATGGAAAAAAACGGCCGTTTTTAGCAATTTTTCTAACTGTAACTACAGTGAAGTATATTTTAATGAATTAAATAGACGTCAATAATCTAGAACTCTAAAGCATTGATTTTGTCAATCAGATTTTATATTAATTGTGTATTTAACGAGTTCTGATTTTTTTACTAAAGTGGCGCTAGTGTGCATGGGGGAGCCCCTTAAATTCTAATGAAAGGCAATGAGGGTGTTCTAAAATGAAAAAACCACAAGGTGGCAGCACTGGCGTAAGGTCTAAACATCTTTGAAAATACACGAGTTTCTTGTAGTTTACGATTGTTCTTTCATTTAATTATCTTTTAAATCATTAATAAAATGCCTCAGTGTTGTGCCGCATATTACTTTTCATTAAGTTTTTCCTTGTACCACTGACTGTTGCAGTACTTAGAAGCTTAATCTTTTGTTCGGCTACTTTTCTTTGTCCGTAACCCATATTTATATTGTAAAACTGCAAGTACGATGTTTCGGTAAAAAGGTTCACTAGCATACAATTCAGTACAATTTGACAGTTGTTTAGACCAGACGCCTACGTAGCGACATCTGGTGTTAGATAAAATCCGCAAAACCCTCATTGCACAAATAAGTCTTATTTACCTGCTATTACTTCCCAAAGCAAAACAAAATAAAACAAGTAAAGGGAAAAGTCCGAAAACAAAAAAAGTTGAAAATTAAGGTCAAGTTTTCGCGAAAATCTAAATTAGCCCATATCTTATTATCGTGTTGACACAGGACCTTGATTTTTATACACCTAATAGGGACTATAGACCTCAGTATATGGTATAAATTTAAACTTGCTAGGTCCACCCGTTCCTAAGAAAATCGGTGGTGATAGACGGACAAGAAAATGATCTTATAAGGCTTCTGTTTTTTCCTTTTGAGATACGGAACCCTAAAAACAATCTTAACAAAACAAAACTCCTTCTCTTTAAGTTAGCAAAAGTAAGCGAAATGTAAAAAGCCTTACAAAAGCCGGACACCATTTATTATGACCGGACATGCATTCAAAAAGCCTAACTATATGTCTGGCTTTATCCGGACGCCTGGCAACGCTATTCCCATTAGTACACCCACATTTCGACAGTTATGTTTTAGTCCTATGTAATAAGGGGGTGAGCTTATTGCCATCAACCGGGAATTAATCCAGATTTCGTGGCGGCTTACTGAACAATTCCTGATGGAAAAACCAAATAATACTTTGCCCGACCGGGTAATCGAAGTTCGAAACCACACAACCACAGTAAGATAACAATAATGTAAAAACATTAAATAATAATAAATTGTCTTTTCTTCCAGAATGTATCCTAGACGAAGAGGAAATCCGACCAGAAACTCCTAAGAAGCCTACTAAATCTAACCCAAGTATGGTGAGTAGGAGTTTTTATTGACTCTTGCACTAACCATCTGTTTGTCTATGGCAATCTAGACTTGCAAGGGATGTTCTTCTTTTTCTAACTTTAAGGCTGATACTCCAGGGTAGCCCGCGAAATTCAAATTTTCTTCAAAATCATCAATACGGGTTGTATTGATGATTTTGATGATTATAATTCTGTAACTACATACGTCTTACAATCGCAAACAATGTTTTAATGAACATACAACCTAGCACTGGCCTGCAAGATGCAAAAAACGTAAGAAAATTTGAATTTCGCGGGCTACCCTGACGCTTTCACCTTAAGATAGCGTATAGCCTTGTCTCTTTCTTTCAAGACGAACACAGGTTTAGAGTGCCATAGTGAATTGACTTGTCAATAAGTTAGCACAATTTAATGAACAAATATTGTCGACAGTCATCATTCTCCTACCCTTAATCTATATCTTAATCTATTTGTGGTCGGCGCAGCATGTCTTCTTCATCCATACTTCTCTATTACTCGTCATCTCAGCAGTCACCTCCATTCTAGCCATATATAAATATTGTGGACAGTATTGAACTAATTATTGAATAAATGTCACGTCACGCGCCATACATTTTCGCGGGATTTAAAAGCCCTCTCGCGGGATTCTAAAGTATGAGTTTAAATTTTATGGTGATGCAATATAAAGTTCTCGGAAAAAAAACTATTAAGAAATAAGTCTTAACAAGTAGGGTCTTATTAAGAGAAAACCGTTTTTGAACTATGCGAAATCTAAGGTTTATATTATATGCTTGTAGCTGTACATAACATGCTTGTGGCTGTTGTGTGAATTTTGTTTTACTGTTAATTTAACTTTTTTTTTTTGTTTTGTCCTGTGCGGGCTAATAAATAATTTTTATTTTTTTCTTTCTTTCTTTACATATTGGTAATAGCAACATAACTTGAAATGTTTGTATACAAGGTGTAACATAATAAATGCAAGACCTCACGAATAGTCTCTCGGATCATGAAACTGAACAACTTTCGTTCTACGAGTTAATGAATTTCGCAAGAAAATGAATAGGAACTAACGCGATCAGCTGAACAAAATGTATGGTAAAACTGAAAATAAAGTTATATGAAGTTCCGAAATTCATAGAACAAAAATTGTTTAGTTTCATGGTCTGTGAGACCACACGAGACGTCTTGCTTTTTTATGTTACACCCTGTATATGGCGTTTATCATTGTTGCATTTATTTATTTAAAACAAAGTAAAGGTGGGTTGTATGCCTTACATTTCATGTTATGTTGTCAATTTGGGCTGGGATCATTTCATTTTGATGAATATGTACGCATGACATGGGTTAAAAACATTTGTCATCATTAGGTACTGTGAGTTCCCACTGTCGAAATATTCATTTAAAAAGGTTATCCGATAAAATAAAAGATCCCAACCAATAAAGGGGAGAATAAAATAAAGATTTTAACATATTTCGAAAGTGTGAACGCACAGTTAAATATTTATTTAGATAAGACATGTTCAAGCAAAGCCTTGTATGAAAAGTTTATATGTATGGATGTAGAGGAGTGATCTATGGGACAAGGCCTCATTCACAAAGTCAGTGGCGGCGGCGCGACGGTGTTGTACTGTTCTCGAAGTCAGCGGGCAGATAGGGCACTAGAGCGACGTAGTCATGGCGTAGTCTTGTGTTACGAGAAATTAATATCTTTATTCGCGAACGAAATGTCTAAAGCGACGACATCTTTTTGACACTAATAAAATATTTTTTAACCAATCGTATTAATTAATGTAACAACTTTATTGACATAATAAAACGTTTTTATATTTACTTAACTTCTATATTCATTTCGTTTTTAACTTTTCACATAATCGGTTAATAACCCCCGTTTTTGTGGTTCCTGCCCTCCATCTATGGGTTCTATCCAACATAACAGTTATAATTTGCTCAAACATTATGCCGGGCATTATGAAATTTCTGTCGATAATAAAAGAATACTACTGCACAACACTACGTCAATGCAGTCGCGCGGACACCGCTCGCTCTCGTTTGCCGCTCGCCGCCCGCTCCCCGCGCCGCTGACTTCGAGAACAGTTTCATATAAATGTCAAGCATTGGAACGCGCCGCAGCCCGCGCCGCCGCCGACTTGGTGAATGAGGCCTGAGGCTACTAATACTCGAAGGTAATAGCTTATATTTAAAACGTTTCCGTAAGATAATTTCCATACCATAACGAGGAGCTCGGGGCTAAATTATAACAGCCGCTCGGATCAATCTTCAGGTTAAGCTGTGCTTGCCTAGGTTGGTCTGTGGACAGGTGACCACCAATTACATACAAAGTTTCCTCCGTGCCTTGGGAAGCACGTTAAGCCGTTGGTCCCGGCTGACATTTGTAGACCTTTGACAGTCGTCGCAGGTAGTCAGTGGCCCGAAAGTCTGACAACCAGTCTTACCAAGGGGTATCGTATTACCCAGTACTAACTGTGTTGTGGAGGTCAGATAATCTGGTAAAAACTGGTATGCAGCTGCAACCAGTTAGACTTAAGGCGACCCGAACATAGTTGGGAAAAGGCTAGGCAGACGATGGACGCGAGCGACGACATAGTCAAAAGATGGTTTGTTATAAATATTAAAATGCTCATAAAAATAAATATTATAATGCTCATAAAAATTAGTCGAATATTTTAGTTCTGTTGAAGGGCCTATATACACGGCGCGTTGCGGTGGCTTGTCACGGAGCGGTGTCCTGCATATAGTACTCATGGTATGTCACACGATGCACTCACACGGGACATGTCACATGCTACCCGCGAGTCGAGGCGGGAGGTGTGTATGCGTTGCAACGCCGAAGCGGCACCACTCTCTTGTACATATATGTGGCAAAACCTCTGCACGTCTGTCAGCAACTCTGTATATTTTTGGTGAAAGAACTGTCCATCACCGTTTCATATTAGTGTACGCCTGGAAGTAGTGGTGAATACAGGTCGTGTCCCTGGCATGTTCTGGGAATTATATATGTCACAGTAAAATTGTAAATACCGGTAGATTATATAATATATCTCGCGAGATTGTAAACTCTCGAAAGATAATAACATAACTTGTTATCTATGTAAATAAAGAGACTTAAGGCTGATGCTCCAGGGTAGCCCGCGAAATTCAAAATTTCTTACGTTTTTTGCAATTTTCAGGCCGTTGCTAGGTTGTATGTTGATTACAATATTATTCGCGGCTGACGTATCTAGTTATAGAATTATTATCATCAAAATCAGGTGTAGGAAACAAAAAAAAAAGCAGAAAAAGTCATTTCTACACCTTTATGAACTTGGAGGGTTGTATTGATGATTATAATTCTGTAACTACATACGTCTTGCAGCCGCAAATAATATTGTAATCAACATTAACCCTAGTACTGGCCTGCAAATTGCAAAAAACGTAAGAAAATTTGAATTTCGCGGGCTACCCTGAAGCATCCACTTTAATGCAATAAAGGGACTAACCCAATATTGTGTGCGATTTCGGCGATGGCGTCGTTGTAATAGGAGAGATTTATTGCTCCTATCGCACAGTCACGTCTTGCCCGATCTATTTTAATAAACATACCGACTTTATCCAGAACCCAGTAGCAATGCCGGAACGCCGCACTGTCTGTGTGCCCACCAATGCGCCGGAATCGTTCCACGCCGCTGCTGCAACGCGCCGTGTGTATAGGCTCCTCGGGATGGGCGGAATAATGCTTTGTTTTTTTGTTGTCTGTCTGCACGTCATTGAAAAACAATGTTTTTGTGTCCCGACACTAATTGAAATTGGTTTAATGTGTGGATTGCATGGACTGGGGTATTAAATGTCATTGTAACATCATACCTGTTATTCCCGAAGGGTTGGGCAGATAATAGTGGGTGTACTACATTTCGCCAGTTATGTTTAAGTCAGGCAGTTATTTTATCATAATTTGATACCTTTTAACTATTTTAATTTATTCGGATAACAAACTTGTGCAAATTTGCACTGTATTTGGGATCCCAGTTGATAAGATCATAACGAGTGAACAAACACCCTTTACCAATATTACATAGTCGAGTCATGCATGAAATAAAAGAAAGTCCAGTTAGTTTGTCTGACAGGGCACTGAAACGCATGCTAATAAACTTTTGGTGAATTTTAACGTTTGGTAAATTGCTTTACCACCACACCACGGTCTATTTAATAGCATTGAGTATACGAGTTTTATTTTATTGATAGTTTTGTTGCATGTAAAATTATCCAGTGGTCTAACATGACATCTAATAACAGTATTGTTTTAACCTTTGCGTGATATCGCCAAACCGCAAATATCTACAAAAATAACAGGAATTCCAAAGCTATTTAATTTTTTATTTCGTGTTATAGTGGTGCACTGTGGACACGAAATAAAAAAAAATTGTTTACTGCCGTTGGCGTACAGGCCACGCGCTTGCTTGTCACGTATTTGTGACAATGGCTTAAAAAGGTTAATTTTACTTCAATGTGTGTGTAAAAGGGGTGGAGCTAGAAGTCATGCATAGCTCGAGCTCTTTCACGTACAGAAGCGACAATAAGGTAATACTGTTATAAGAAGTACTGGCCCTATTCTTACTTCTTGACGCTCTTCCCCAGTCCCTGACATTTGCTGGCCTGAAGAGAAAGCACTGGCATAGGAGGTGGTAGCTCACGGCCTGATGCGAGGGCATTACATCATGGGGCAGTTTTCTATTGGCTGGCCAAGCTCGGCCGGCACGGCAAACAGAGGAAGAGAAGACAAACAAAATCTTGTTTATTTTTTGGACAAACAGTCAAGAGCTGCGTGCGGAAAAAGGACACAGACCGTAGATTAGAATCAGAACAGTTTTCAAAATCAATAAACCTATTTTATTTTTAACAACCTATAAAACAAATGATATTTTTTTGGTTTTACCCAAAACCTCAAAGTGGCTTACGAAACGAACTTAGGGGGTAGTGGTGTACTGCTAATAAATACAATAAACTACGCACAATACATAAATATATTACAAGCAATTTAGGTTTAACATAAAGTGTGTCCTTGTCTCATTCACTCATTCGTTATTATTATTACTTGTATTGCTATTATAAGTCTACGTCTCCAAGTGACTTTATGCCTGCAAATTTGTCGTGACTACCAGTTTCAGGCCTGCCAATGGGAAACCGCCCTATGAATTGACTGCCAGCACGAAAAAACTCAGTCTTACAATTCACACGATTTTGCCGCCATGTGCCATCGTCGCCGTACCGAATTTGCCAATGGAAAAAAAGTGTTGTTGCCAACTTATAAAAATAAGAAAAAAAACTATAAATCGGCTGAATTTATTTTCTAGTTGTTTGATTGAAATGTTTATAGAGATGTATTTTTTATTTGTGACCATATGAAATGTGACTCAGTAGATAGTTTAAAATTAATGAGAAGACTGTAAATATTGACGTAATTAAATTTTTTAAACTTTAATAAAACTTTTATTGGAGTAATCCTAGCTATCCTAAGGCTTAGGCCTTTCACTTATTTTACCTTTCTGTCCAAATCACAGTGATGATTATTCACGCAATTTAGAATAGAGTTTCTGTTGCAATTGTCAGACAAACTCAAGAAATGATTGTAATGTAGCTACTTGTGCTTTCTTTCCACCGCGTTGTGGAGACTGTCCTACTGCATGAACTTTCTTGTTGATAAATACAAGGCTTTGTTACAAATTACACATAATTATCATCATGCCTTTTCCCATAAGATCACCAGTTATATAGTAACCACAGAACATCACCAGCTATGATACTTAAGGGAGCTTCACACTTTTTCGGGTCAGCACAGTTGATGCGGCAGTGGTGCCGATTCCCTTGTTTACAAACTAAACCAAATTTAAGTTCAGTGCATCTTTTTCTTTCTATTTCATTAAGAAAAGGACAGAAGATAAATTTTAGTTACGTTCTGTCAAATTAATCAGCGCCATACAACTTTTAGACGCGATTAAAAAGTTGACTACTAAAATTACATCAAATTACGTCAGGTGCTGACTAATTTGACAGGATTAAACTAATTTTATCTTCTGTCCTTTTCATAATGAAATAGAAAGAAAAAGATGCATTCAACTTAAATTTAGTTTAGTTTGTGAACAAGGGAATCGGCACCAATTATTTGTTGCATAGTATTATTCTGCGATGGTAGATGCCGATTATGATCGGCTCTATTGTTTTCAAAATAAGGAGACGTGGAGATGGTTTTAATGTATTTATTTACTTCCAAACTATTAGTATAACAGATTTTATTTATTACAATCTCAAGGAAAATTATTGTAGTCTTTACAATGAGCAAAGATGGTGGCGAAGGGACCATAGATAATATAAGACAAGAACTTTTTAATTTCTTATGTTGCCAGTTAACAGGCTCAGGAAAATTCAAACAAGTCTATCGGGTTTTTCCCGAACGTACCTACCTACCTATATGCACATACATTTGATTTTTCCACACGGCTGTGCATGGCCGACCCGAATATTATGTGTAGCACCCCTTACATACTCCTTTTGCTACTTGCACGTTCATACATGCACTCATACACGCTCGTCGGATAATTCGTAACGCTATTCATGAAAAATTAAAATCTATATTTTCCAGCCGAGCGACGTTTTTCCGAGTCCATTCATGAATGGCTACTACGTTGACAGTATCGAGCGGGACTACCGGATCGTAGTGTGGGAATAATCTTAGGAACCTAGTGTATGTATCTACTAGCTGACCAAGTGCCAACGCATGCATTTGTAAAAGGATATGTTGAGCGCAGTTCTTGCGGCGCTGTCCTGCATGATATTTTACAGTAAAAAGGTGGGATCACATGTCAACGTCCCAGTCTACTTCTTAGCGTGTCGATGGCAATCTAAATTGTGTCGGTCCAGAACGGAGCCACAATTTTGGCACCTTCAGTAGCGTCCATTAGTTCCTGTAATGAACAAACAACAGGACACGCAGCAGGATACAATATTAAGTGCCCCATCATTTGTGGAATAGCACCACATTTACACTCTAGGGCAGAGTCATCAATAAAGAACAGGTTTTCCTTTTCGCGACCAACTTGGGTCCAAACTTTCAACTCAGGTGGGAGATTTTCAGCAGGTGGCACGAATTGCTTTGGTAGGGATGCACTGTCGCGCCACAGCTTTAGTTAAGTGTTTCTTTAGAGTTTTAGACAGTTAAAAACAAATGCAATTCAGACAGAACCTGTCAGTTGCTTCTAAAATTGTACTGTAAAATATCATACAGATCAACGCTTTGTTATGACTGGTTATGACGCCTTAGATGTTGGTGTTAAGTTACACCACAAAAAAGATCTAAATCGTTACATGTGCTAAAAAGACTAAGGTCCCACGAAATAGGTAATGTATTCACTGAGAAGCTTCCTAAGTCGACGAAATAGTATTTTAATATTTTTTGGCGCGGTAAGGCTCCTAAAACGATTTAAATCTGCAAGATAAAATCGATTAAATGAGGGTATCATTGTAAGTTAAATGAAGATATAAATAAATAAGTGTTCTAGTACTTTGTCTGTTTTGTAAAAACTATAAAATTATTGGCGACGCAAAGATACTATGGCACACACATACAAGCCGCACGTGGTGCGTTTCTATGAAGATATCTTATTGTTTGAAATCCGAAAATGTCATTTTATATTTCAAAATAGCTTGACCTCATTGGTCAGATAGAGACATAGCTATGGTCGCACCATCTATAATAGTTGGTGTTAAGGTGGAAGCCCCACGGTAGCTCGCGAATTTGTAACGTTTTATGCAATTTGCAGGTCAGTGTCAGGTTGTATGTTAAATATGATTTGCGGCTGTAACACGTATGTAGTTACAGAATTATAATCAATAAAATCATCAATACAACCCTATAAGTTCATGTAACTAATTCATTACAGTTTCATGAACTTATAGGGTTCTATTGCTTCCCCATTTCTTCATTATAGACTACTTCTAGTAGGTAAAAATTAAGTATAGAAATAATGTAAATATTTTAACTTTTGGAATTATTTGACTTTAAGTCGTTATTCTAGGGTTTTTCATACATTTCAAAATTTAATGTTTCCTGTAGTTCAAATTACTTATATTATTTATCTAAACATCATGTACAATAGTGGTACATAAGCGGATTTAATGCCACAAGGCAATCTCTACCAGTCAACCTTTGGGTTATTTAGGAAAACATAGTGATAGGGTACAAAATAATGTCTTAAAATCTCTCTGTCTTAGATTGATACTAATACACTTAAACAGCTAAAATAAACTAATAGATATTTTAACAAATACCTACCAAAAATTATAAAGAAAATAACAAGAAACCTATAGTTGGTGCCAGTTATGATGAGAATAGCGGTCATTGACCCACATACATTTATTAAACTCTTTAACTCTGAAAACCAAAAATAAGCCTGTTCAAGTCTGGAATCGTCATCTAACGTGATCTACAACATTTTTTGTGATGAAAAACGATACATGGTTTATTTGTTTTGGCTCGTGTGAAGAGATATTAGGGAAAGGGCTATGACCGCTATTCTCATCTTAACTGGCACCAACTATAATAATAATTATTATGACTAGACTTCAAATAGAGAGCTATATATTCTGACATAACTTTGGTAAGAATTAAATTTGAATGTAATTTTTTTTAAATAAAACGGTATGTACCTGCTTTTGTATTATTGTTTTTATTTACCTTTATATTTTGCGAAAACTTGATAACAGCCAGACACTTGAATTGACCATTTTTGAGAGCACTTGTTTGCGTGTCGGCAATTGAGCAAGTTTTATATATCATCTCTGGGCTTATGGCCAATGTACTGAGGTGTTTTCCAGGCCAGCTTCCACTGAAAAACGATAGATGGCGCTGTGCAAGACTCAGTGTAAAAACTTTTTTTTGTGCTATATGGTTCTGGCTCTCAATGCCTTTTAAAAATGAAATTGTGGCTAGTAGTAGTAGTATGAATATGTCTGTGGGAGTTATAATTGTTATTTTCTTGCTTGCTTGTCAGTAATCTGTTTAAAACGCAAGTGGAGTATTAGATTCCCCTTGTGTTGTGCCTGGGTGCAACCATGTCGGGCGTCACCTAATACCAAAAGACAAGAATCAACGATCTGTTTGGATAAAAGCAATGAAGTTAGATAAGCGGTTTCTTAGGAGAAAATATCCCAGCTTATGTACTAGACTTTTTAAAGACTCTGTTTTCATGGATTACTATGTCGAACCGTTATGTAAGTCATATTTTCACTTATTGTAATCTAAAAAAACGTAAGTCTGTATTTCCGCTACTCTCTTCCACCCAATGTCTAAAATTTAATTTGCCTTCAAATGGAATTTGTCTTTTTTCGTTCAATTTGATAGTTACTATTATTTAGATTACTGACATGCAAGCAAGAAAAGAATAAATAAAGCACCCACAGCACAGGCATAAACTAGCCACCATTTTATTTTTAAAAGCCAGCCAATGCCAGCTCCCTATAGCTAAAAAAGTTTTTATACTGAGTCTTGCACAGCGCTCTCTATCGTTTTTCAGTAGAAGCTGGCCTAGAAAACACTTCCTCTAACAGAGGGGTAGATCCAGCTCATTAAGGTAAAAGTCAGTGGTCCAGCTTTGCCAACTCTAGAACTTTTTCCTCTATGACTTTTATCCATTTTCATAAACTGCCCAATATGTTATGACGATTAATTTAGCGTTGGTTTTTAGTTTGCAAAAGTCGTGCGTGGACGACAGTAACTGCGTCGTCCTTCAAGTGAACACCTCCATTTAAATACACTTGCCACGTGGACATACACGTTTATCTGTCGTTAGGACACAGTGGGAACGCGGCCTGTTGCCACACAACGTGGCATCAACGTCGCCGGTCTTTTGGGCACATTACCAGCTTACTTTTATGATTCACTTTTATAGTTTGTTAGGTTGTGTAATTAATAGTTTTAATTAATAATGTTTAAATAGTTAGTTTACATAATAAATAACCAATTTTCAAAATAATCGACTACAGTGCGGGCAAACTCTGTGCACCTCTATCTTGGGAAAGTGTCACTTCAATGTCGACATTTTGTTTGACATTGACAGACGTCAGACAGTTTCATTCATTTGAAGCGGCTGCTGTCGTGGTCGTTGTTCAACGAAACGAACTCCTGTAATTCAATAAATTAATTACTAGTGAATGCTTCAGTGTTCATAACGTGCAGAATAATTTAATTACCAGTTTATTTACAGATATCCAGTGAAATTGTGTCAGTCAGTGAAAGATCCATTAAAAAAATCTTATTAGCATCTTGTATGATCGCTTATTCTTTTTGTGATACAAAGAAACGCTACGTGAAATAGAAAAGATGGTGTTCCAAGTGAGTATTCGATCATTTGATTCGTTATTTCCTTTTAATGGTGGGTGTAGGGCGGGTCCTGGTGACATCAGAAAACATTTAAATAAGGGCGTAGGGTAGTACACGCAACCTTGACCCTGCGTCCCTGCGCGTCTTTGAATAATAAACAACAACCGAGATAAATGTAGAGCCCATGGTAGTTCCTGGGATTGTTTTGTCTCATATTTCCTTTAAAATTGTACCTTTACTTCTTTTCGTGATTTAAGATGAACCTCTGACTCTGACCAACTTGAGTAAAAACACAGATCCAGACTTGCCTGTATGTTGATGCTTTTGATAGTGTTAGACCGGTTTTTAACCCTGAATAATAAAAACGGTTAACAAAAACCAGTTTTCAGTGGCCCTGAACTGTGTAAACTTGATTATGACTTAAAGTACTGTAATAAAAAGTATTTAATGAGTTGGTTGGCCTTAATTCAAATTTGGTTTAATAACAGGTTTACAATGAATTTCATTAAACACCTTCATCTTCATTGAAAAAATAGAAGCATGCACTTGTAAGTGAACCTACTGTCTATAGCCATCAACCCAACCCAAAAACAGAATCTGGGCTGCTTTTGAGATATTTCAACATTTTCTTAATCTGGGAATCAAATCCAGGACCTTATGCTCAACAGTAGCATTTGTAACCACAAGACCAACAAGGCAGCATGAAGTTAATTTTACATTTAGAAAAAAAACCACTTAGAATGTGCAAGCACTTGATACAAGTAACATCTTTTAAATTAAATAACTGAAAAGTGAAAGTTAGCAACAAGTAAATCTTTCTCATTTTCAACACTCAAGACAAAAAGTTGAATACACAAAAAATAATTAAAGATATTTCTAAAAAGCCATACTTAGATGGTTTATTGCATTTAATAAGAACTTGGAATTCCATTCACACTATGGAATCCATTCATTATAATTTTATAGTAGGTTGCAGTACTTTGTAGTATGTCAGCTGAATATTAATGTCTATGATTCATTCATGCATCATTTTATGACTGGACACACTGAGCATGCACTGTTAGTCACACTTATATGACCATTACTCCAATTTTCAATTGTATACAAGACTCATAATCATTCTCCTGCCCTTATTGCAATTTATTTGGGGTTAACGCAGCATCATCTTCATCATATCAGCCCGGAATCACCAACTGCTGGGTATAGGCCTCCCCTTTCTTCCGCCACACTTCCCGGTCCTGACGCAGCATGTCATCTCTATACTACTCTGTGTTGACATCTAAGTTTTCACACCCTTTCTAGCTCTATATTTTTAAACAGTCAAAAAGTATTTCAATCAAATGCCCTTTTACCATGTTATCAATCGTCACGCTATCATTTACTACTTTTTCCTTCATGTCATTATTTCATTCAGGATGCCAATAACACTGGCTAAAAATAAAATATTGTTACTTAGTGAAACTGGTATAGAAATGGGTAGTGGAGAATTTGGGAAACATCTTAGCAAAAAATTACTATGTTCCGTCTCTTAAATCCCATCAAGAAATACAGGCAGTCCTCATTTAATTGTCATGCATTTTTAACAGTTCATGGGCTAAGCTCCCAAGGGCCTTCATTATTACTCACACAAAAGGAGTGGCTCATAATTAGTCTGAGGTAGTGTCAAGTAAAAATAAAACGTGAAATGTTAACTGTAACTTTTTATAATTAAGAACCATTGAATCAATCAACCTAATCGGCGTCGGAAACGTGGGTCAGCTGTTTATGGTCATTCATTTTACGACACCTACAAACGATAAAAATCTGTTTTGACTGAGACAGTTAACGTTGCTCTTTTTATTATGTAGCTCATTTGAATAATTTTCTATTTAGCGTGACCCAACAGTCGTGGGAGTGCCCAACTTCAACGCGACAGAGGATGCGGCGGCACTCCGGGCTGCCATGAAGGGCTTCGGGACTGACGAGCAGGCTATCATCGAGATCCTGACCACGCGCTCCAACGCCCAGCGACAGGCTATCGCTAAGTCCTTCACCCATGAGTATGGCAGGGTAAGTCTTATAGCAGTACTTATAATGCAAGTCGTAGGAACTGATGAGCAGGCCATTATCTACAGGACAGCCGGACTACGACACGGTTGGCGCAGTGACTGAGCGATTGGCTGCTGCTCTGTGTGCCGCGGGTTCGATTCCCGCACGTAACAAATATTTTTATGGCCTACGGGTAGTTGTTCCGGGTCTGACTGTTTGTGTGTGTTAGTTGAAATATTTGTGGCATTAAAAAATTACACCGTCCAGTGCGCATCGACAGGCCATCGCTATGGTCTACCCATGAGTATGGCAGATGGCAGAGCAAGTCTTATTGCATCTTTATTATTATTTTCGATTTATAACATTTGGAAATATAGAAATCGATCAATATTTTTAAAACCAAATTAAAAAAATATATTCCTCAAAATATCAGAATTAATTAAACAAAAAAAAAAAAAAAACGTGCTGTAAACAAAAGTTGTACTACTGACTAATGTATCTGTATTGTGACAACGGGATCGCACTCTTTGTCAAGGCAGGGTATTTTACGCATAATGGCTCAGTGTTAGATTTTTGGGAGTACCCACGAACCTAAATACGTAATTTGCAATCAAATACGTCAAGTTAATTTGTAAGTCCGAGTGTCGAAAGACAATGATTAGTTTATACTTTGTTTAAATTTGTTCTCATGTAAGTGAAATGTAAATTTCTTTAAGAGAATTAAATGTCTTTAACCAGAAATACCATTTGTCCATTTGTGCACACTCATATTATAAAGAGGTAAAGCTAGTAAGTATGGATTTAGGAGGTAATTTCATAACTTATTCATCAGATTTTTTAAATTCGGGTAATGGAAAGTACGCTATTACCGAGTGCTATTATATTTCTTAGATGCGGACGAAGTCGCGTTCAGAAGCCAAAGGCCCAGCCCGACCGCGCGGTGTAAACGTAACATGAATACGTCGATCTTATTAAATTTTATATTTTCATAATTTTAAAAACGTATTATAATGTATGCTTGTTGCAAACAATTGTAATAAAACGCTATACGATAAATTGTATTGTCGATTTAAAAATGGACGTATTTTACGTAACGTTTACACCGCGCGCTTCGCTTGTGCTAGGGCCTCTGTTCATTATAAATATACATATTTATTACTGTGAAACGCAAAAAGTTGAAGTTCTAGAACTGTTATTAGACGAGTTTTTGTTATTCTGGATGTAATATACGTACCTAGATTTCAGAGAAATTATTGTGAGGAAACTGTTACTCATACTCATCTGCTCCCTATCGTAACTAAATATATCAAACGATTCACTATGCTAACAGATGATAACATAAAGAAAACATCTTCCAATTATCTAGCCTAGTTTAGCTCGAGTCGTGACTTTTATTCTACCTACTGCCAATAGGAATGCTTCAGAATTAGCAAAAATTTGAAGTAGATACCAAAAAAGTATACGTATCGTGTTTATGCCTCATTATGATGTATCTCTGGTCCAAATAATCTAAATCTAGGAGGTGTTCCGTGCTCACAATATTCCAGTAAAAATCAAAATATTTTATTTCACATAGACATGGGCACTTAAAAAACGCCGATAAAAGGTACACCGTTCGGGTTGGTGTTTCCTATGGAGAAGAACCGGCAAGTAACTCCATGCTTACTTTTTTTAAACGATTTGGTTTTAAAATATTAAATAAAAAACCTCTTCTTATTATTCCCACTGTATACTGAGAGTCTGGGATAGAGGTGAGAGATCCTCTCTCTCTCTCTCTCTTACGAACAAAAACGTAATATTCTGTTATCCGTATAATTTTAAAAGACTTTATAAGGTTGATCCTGTACAGTAGTACATTGTTTCAGACTTTGATCTTGATAATCAATGATTAATTACTTATAAAATTATCGTGAGAGCGGCCGAGATTAAATGAGTCATAGCTTTAAAATATTCACTACGACTACAGATCGCCCGCATGGATATGCGGGCGATCTGTAGTCGTAGTGTATCGTAGTGAAGTAGCGGATGCTACGAACTTTGAATAGGTTTTATTGAAGAGTGAATTGAACTTCATATTTATTTTGACATTTATTTATTCTGAATTTATTGTGTATTTTTACTTTTGACTTGTTAATTTAATCTAGTTTGATTCGATAATGTTTCTAATGTAATTCTGACATTCCTATTATTTATGTGTTTGTATTTGTGTCCGGCAGAGTAGAATAGAATCAACCCATTACACTCACGGGTGTCGTATAAGGCGACTTATCTCCAATCCGCCTGCCAAGCGTGCACGGCAAATTCCTCCCATCATGGGAGAGGTCCAGCAGTGGACGTTATGGGCTGTTGTTGTTGTTTGTATTTGTGTCTATCTATTTTTGTTTTTAAATAATGTTTCGAATTTAATTGTAATGTAATTCTGCAATTTCAATTATATGTGTTTGTATTTTTGTTTAATATGGGTCTCGGACCTGAAATAAATGATTTTATTTATTTATTTATTATAAACAGTCAATGGTAAACTTATGAAGGAGCTCAACCGGTTTTTAATGTGGGAGTTTGAATTTGAAAAGGAGAATGGGTCTTGAAGTATAGGCATCGCCCCCAAGGTCCAATAGCCAGAAGATATTCATAATTGAAAAGAACTTGAACTTTTGCTAATAACACGAATTTTGGCAATTCGCAGTCCGTTCGGAGTTATTGCCTTAGATAGATTACTAGTTGGACACCAAAGTTGAGATTTTCTTAACAACCAATTAAGGTTTTCTGCGTAACCAATAGTAAAAAGATATAAACCATTAGATAGAGCTTTTCAAGAAGAACCTTGCCGGTAACACGACTTTCGACAGTTCTCTTTTGTCAAACTCTTATTTTCTCATTTCAATGTAGCCCGCGACATATTGAATTTTGAAGTTTCGGGTGTAAAGCTATTTCCGTGAGTATAGGTTTATACTAGAAAAGTTTCCTACGGCTACATATTCCTCAATACTAAAATGTCTGAACAGGCGAGAATTTGGATATTAGTCGCCTTGCTGTCGTAAAAATCCGTCCTGTAGTTTCTGAAAGACTTCCTCCCCGTAGCCTGACACCCAATTTGCTGCTTCAACGTCTTAGACCCTGAACAAGCCTCCATACCTCAAAGCCTAGCTTTCTTACTTCTAGATCTACATTTAACTTCCCCATACCACTGCGAGTGTAACATTTATTGATTATTTCGAACCGACAAACTGTTTAAAATCGCCATGCATATTACATGTTGAGCTCGTTTCCTAGATACACGTGATCTACTATCAAGGTTATACCGCACTCCATAAGTACCTCTTTTATTAGTCATGCTTCTTGGTGTACAGTAGACGTAGGCTATACGACAATGGTAACAAAACCGGTACTAGCTGGCCTCCCACTTTCCACCAAGGCGGTGAAGAGACATGCGAGAAATGCAGGAATCCGGGGATCTGTCAGATTGTTATCCGAATGTGTACGTATAAAATCTCGGCCAGACATTCCGGGTTCGGCGTATGTTCTACACGTGATTATTCATTATTTTGAGCTTAAAAAATCAATGAATAATCACGGATGGTATCCCGTAAGTGACAGTATAAAGTCTAATAAGTTAAAGTATAAGATTGGTCGAAATTCGTCTCGTCTCTACTATGGTTTGTCGAATCCTGCACCTCACTTATCTCCTGTCCGCTCTGCTCTCTTTTAAAGCGGACACCCGCTTTAAAATAAGGACCGGAGCACCGGACCTTATTATAATCAAATTTCGTACTACGCTACGCCAACTCAAGGTTAAATGCTACTATCGACTTGTGGTAAACTGCACCATGACACCATCGTTCTTGGTTAAGTTTATTAAGGTGTTTGTTTTGGTACTGTACGTTTTCTCAAGGCTAAAATAAATTACGTGTCGTTAGGAAAAACTTGAATTGGGTTTTTGTTCTGCAAGTCGCATCTAATTAAAGTTTGTGTAAAGGTAATTTACTAACGTAGAGCATCAGGGTCTTTAGTTGTACACCATGGATGGTATATGTATACATCATACATATATGAGGTAAAATATTATGCCTTGAGTTAGTTTTAAAGTTCGGTAAATCCGATGAAATCATCAAAAGCGTATTTCGACAGTTCTACACAATTACCTGAAAACATTCGTTGCGAATTTCCTACAAAGAGCAAACGAGTTTTTATGATCCAAATCGCAACGAATGCCGAATTATCAACGACAAAAGCTTTGGTTCAATTACATTTTTTTTTTTGATTCATTAATTTTTTTAAACTGAGTTTAATAGGAACAGTTCCTTCCATTTTTGACCGTTCTTTTACCTTACCATCTAGGACATCATCGAAGACCTCAAATCAGAACTGGGCGGTCACTTCGAAGATGTGATAGTGGCTCTGATGATGCCTCCCGAAGAGTACCTGTGTAAGGAACTGAACAAGTGCATGGACGGGATGGGCACGGATGAAGATACTCTCGTCGAGATCTTGTGCACCAGGACCAAGCAGGAGATCGCTTCCATCGTGGAGGCATATGAGAGGAGTGAGTACTTTTTATTTTAACTGAGTTACTGATAAAAATCTATTCATTCAGGAAATCCCAATAATAAACAATATTTTCTCGTTGGTCTAATGGTCGCAGTCGCAAGCGCAACTGCTAAGCATGAGAACCTAGGTTCGATTACCAGGTCGAGCAAAGTTTATTTAGTTTTTCCATCAGGAATTACTCAGTAGCAGCCGCATAGTCTGAATTTGCGCCCGTTTGATGACAATAGGCTCGCCTGCTCCATGGGTCTTAATTAACCATAACTGGCGAAATGTGGGTGTATACTATTAGGTACACCTCTACCTAATCTTTCTGGGATTACAGGCGTAATCGTGATGTTATGTTTTGTATTTTTTTTTCTGAATGAATATTGATGCGTTTTTGTGGAACTCTATTTCAAATACTCAGAAAGAAATACAAGGTCGTTTATATTTGCGTGATGTTAGGCGTGCATTACGTTTAATTACATAACAAAAACAAATAACGGCTTCTGCACCTGCTTTTATGTTTTGAATGAGTCATTCCATGGACAAAGTTGATTGTCCTATGCGCAACAGTTACAAAAGATTAAATCGATGTTGTTGATAGTAAATGAAACATGACGGTTACGCAATTGTCAGACAGATTTCATAATTATTAGTCTGGTTGATCAATTTGGTTGTAAGTAACGCCAAAACAAGTAGACTGTCAACAAAAGAATCATAATTAATTTCAATAATTTACTATGAAACACTGTTTTCAAATTTGAAATAAATTTAGCAACACATTATGTCCATGAAATCACGGGGAACGCTGAAAATACTTGGCTATTTAATTTAAACCAGCCTACTGTTTTTCATGCTGTTTAAAATCGATTTAAAAAATAACTCTACGAGTATATCTGGTGCTTCCTGGGAAGTTAGTCTCGAGCTCTGGCTTCCTGATTGACTCCATAATCTTTAACTGGCCTGCATGACTTTTACAGCTTATCCTGTCTTAGCTTCTGCCAACACTAGATTGGAGATCGATCTATTTCAATTAATAAAAAAAGAGAAATAAATAACTAGATAGGCAATTAATGTGATCTTCTATGTACAGTGTATGACCGTCCTCTGGCCGAGCACATGTGCTCCGAGACTTCGGGCGACTTCCGTCGTCTGTTGACCCTCATTGTGACTGTAAGTATTATGTTTTGTGTTAAGTAACTGCATTACTTTGTTAACTTTGTACTACTTGGTGTAATAATGACCAGAAACGAATTCAACAAGTTTACCGACACTACAAAGTCTAAAAAAACGTTGTGGATGATATTTTTTTAACTTAAAAAATAGTATGGCGAACCGGGGCTGTTACACTGGTAGTGTAATAGTTTTTGTTGGCAATCAAATTTGTTGTATTATCATGAAAATATCTAATGAATAAATCTATCCAATCCTTGTAAAAACTGACCTAGAAATATCAATCTATATGATAATAATAGGCGAGACGACAAAAAAAAAACTTATTGGTCCGTCAGTTAGATTATCAAAAAATATTTGACCCGTGTTTTTTCTTTTGTTACGTAAACCAAAATTGACGAAGATATGACGCTTTTAAAATTCTCAATACGTCACGCCTAGGTATAATTTTTACCTAGTTCTGACGTCACTCGCCCCCACTCCCGAGTTTTGATCCGTTTTATCTTTGTCAATATTCATTGATTTACAAAAACAAAAAATACGTGTCCATTAATTTCCAATACTCTAACTGACGGACTAAATAGATTTGCAATTTTTTGATACTGTCGTCATGCCTATTATGTAGATTCTTACATAGCAACTGGAATAAATTGTCCCAAGTAAAAATGAAAAAAAGATCTAGCTAAATCAGTTGCAACTTATCTGTATTAGATTGAGTAAACAGTGTTGTAGCCATAAACATTGTTTATTATTTTATTCCTGCCTGCCATAGTTACGTAAAACCAGAGAAATCTGACAAACTATAGTTACTTGCTAAGCTTATACAAGGTAAATGAAATAGCGAAGAATGAAAAAATATACTAGAGTTTCGCTAGATAATTAAACTCTACCGTGTAAATAGCATAGTAAGTATATTTTGTCAGTTTGTATATTATGGCATGTGTATGGTATATGGTACCTACTAATACTAACATCATCAAACAGTGAATGTTTAGAATGTATTTAGATGAAGCTTTCGCGGTGTTATCTTTTGCACTTAACGCTTTACTAGACTGAAGATTTAATTTAACACTAGACAATAAACTTTGATATAGGCTGCTGTGGGTAGTGGGATTTAAAACTTTCGACGCTGATCCGCAAGTTACAATTCCAAAAGCGCGCTCAATGTTGGCATCCCGAATTCCCGAATCCCCTTAAGGCCCTTCAAACCCTAAAATCAGCAACTCTATTTGTGGTGGTTCAAACTTCGTTTGAAAAACTGTTAGAATAAAGTTCTTCTCAGCTTGCACTACAAAGCGGTTGTTACGTCAGTCACTGCGGCGGAATAGTGCAAAATGAGTGGTTTTTATGGATTTACAAAAAATCTATTGATTAGACTAAAAAAGTAAAACATAGACCTGCTTTATAGTTACTTCAGTTAGTATGCAAAGTTTCATGATCTAATTTCAAGTACTTTTTGAATACCAGCGGTTTATTCTTCGATTTGGAGGTAACTGGATTTTTATTCTATCGAGAAAATCTGGAATTATGGAATCGTGTTTTAATCATCAACTTACTATATTATATTTATTTCAAAATTAACGCTGCAGTATTTTAGGCGTAACGGAGGATCATGCTAAGCCATTTGAGGGGGTATAGGCCCTTAGGGCATCTCGAATTTCCACCGTCGATATTTGACAATATCTGAAAATCAGCCTTTAGAAAAAGTTTTCCTGGACCACTCCGTTTCCGATTTGTGAATCGGAAACATAATTTTGTTCTCTGTACATTTGTACAGATTTGACCTTGATATCGATTCTGATTTCTGACTCGGCTACAATATTCATAAAGTCGGTCATATTAAGTGACAAGCTCGAGAATAGAAAATGGTTGAAAGCTATTTTTCCATTGAAGCTTAGAATCCATAACCTACGGCTTTCATTAGAAATTGAATCATTTAACTCATAGGTGGATATAGTTTATCCTTATGTAATACACGGGTTCCCAGTTTCCCACTAATACAGGGTGTTAAGCATAGCGATAAGCGCAATACCTTGGGTGGTATTCAGACCATCAAACTGGTCAACTTTCCGGAAAATTGAAAATTGGACTCGCCATACAAAATATCGCATCGGATGACGCAATTAGTAAGAAGAGTCCATATCTTTTCTTCGACCCATGTGTTAAAGATAAGTTTTCAATTCGGAGCCCTGTGAAAGCTCTCTCTGTATGAATGCACGCACCATTAATTTTCCTTTTGACTTCGCTTTCGCTCAGAATATACTGACCTTGGAGTGTAGTGATCAGTAACTTTTGTGTCGAGACCGTGTATGTGTTCTGTTTGATTTGATTTATTGATTGTTTCTGTGTAAACTCGTAGTTTTAGTTAGAAATGTGACTTGCGTGTGGACTTTCGCGTTTGCATGTCAATTTCAAGGTGAAAGTTAATATTGTAGTTTTTTTATAAGTATAGGACTGAAGTAATGTTACATTGACACATATTTAATATATCGAAAATCAGTTTTAGTTGTATATAATTGTAAGTTATCTTGCCATTCGTGTACTTATAGTTCATACTTCAAGTTCTTCTAATTTATAAGACAGATCTATAATCTTCGTCTTATGTCATTTTGAGAAGCAACAAAATGCTATTCTCAACCCAATTTGAAGAAATTAATTAATTGTTTTGACCAGTACTGTATACTGTAGTACTGGGTTGTGGAGGTCAGATAGGCAGTCACTCCATGTAAAATACAGCTATTCAGCTGCATTTGTTCAGACTGGAAACCGACCCCAATATAGTTAGGAAAATACTGGGCAGATGCAGAGGATGACTATTTGAAGAAGCGTATTTTCTAATTGATCTTTGTGCATAGGTAATAAAACCTAAATACTTAACTATCACTGACATGGTACTATGTACGTACATATGTAATATTAGTACTGTCCGCATTCACGTCATGATGAAATTAATTGGTGTAAAGTATCGCGGTTACTAGGCCTTTCTGTGGCTGCCGCATGTCGTAGATATTAATTTAATAGTATACACTGTCTGCTACTCTGTCTGGAATTTTGAATACGAATTCGTTTTTGAAGGCTCTATATTTTTGTATCATAGGAACTTTTATAAAAGCTTGTATATTTTGTACATAAGCCGTCGGTCCCGACTGTCATTCGTAGATATATGACATAAAGACACCTTAGTACCTTGTCGGAAGCACGAAGGTCTGAGAGGCAGTCTTACCACGAGGTATCGTTGCCTTGCTGGGTCGTGTAGGTCAGATAGGCAGTCGTTCCATGTAAAATACTTTTAGACTGGTAGCTGACCCTAACATACACAGGCAGATGATGATTATTATTTAAACCTTACTCATCGCATCTGAGTTCAATATTGAATTCATAAATTTTCTTCATTGCTATTAACCAAAGACACAAACACAAGTACTGATCACTTCACCCAAGGTATACAAAGAGCTCTGGCTACTGTTGACATAGTCGGCCCATCGACAGGGTGCTCGTGACGAGGAGGTCGGCGTCGACCCCGAGAAGGCGAGGGAGGACGCGCAGGCGCTGTTTGACGCCGGGGAGGCCAAGTGGGGCACCGATGAGGAGGTGTTCAATAGGGTGAGTAGAGTGGTGAAGATTGGGAGATTCGTGTAGTAAGAGTATGAGAGAAAGAAAAAGTAAATTCGAAGACATCGCAGGAAGTCCCGTCAGACATTATGATTGCATATCTGTTAGAGAAAAGAGCCATGTGTATTGGTGCGTCTTAGTTGGATGTAGCATGTCTTCAAATTTTTGATTTTCCTAGAATCAAAAATTGTACTAGTTTTCTTCACCGTGGTGAAATAAAATAACGGACACAAAGTTTACTACCTGCCTTGGTACCTACGACCTACAAACCAAGTTAGTTACTATAACTCGTTTTTTTTTAACAAACGAGTACTGAGTATTTCTCTCGCACATTTCCGATATTGATAGAGTGAAATGGGTCATTGGTCGGGGTGGGGTCAACGCCTTTGTTCTTGTTTTGAAATTGTTACAATTGGTACATGTAACTACAGCGTTTGCGTATGTTGATTACGTGGACCAATAGAAACGCAGTCAAAATTTCTTCGGTACTCGTTTGTTAAAAAAACAGACTATAGTAAGCCGTTTCCAATGGGCAACCATTGCTCCACTGTACGTAGTAACCGTTGTAAAATCTTGCCATGCCTTACAGATCCTGGCCCACGAGAGCTTCGCGCAGCTGCGTCAGATCTTCGAGGAGTACAAAAACATCTCCGGACGTACTATCGAGCAGGCCATCAAGGCAGAGATCGACGGAGAGCTCAAGGATGCCTTGTCGGCTATCGGTCGGTAGCATTTTCATTTCATTTTGGCTAATTTATTTCAATTGTCAGATTTACTTTAAAAATATACCAAACTGCCTTTCGTTCAAAAGTGCATACAGATATACTGGCAGAGTTACATGACTTTCAACTTAAATGTAACAGACAAATAGTTGTAGACTCGTTACATAAAACAATATTTTTAGACTAGTCTCTTCTAGTTTTCTGTGCATTGTCTACCTAAATCTTATTTGTAGATCTTTGACAGGCGTTATAGGTAGGAAATTCTGACATCCAGTCTTACCAAGGGGTATCGTATTACCCAGTACTAAGTGTGTTGTAAAGGTCAGATAGGCAGTCGCTCTATGTAAAATACAGGTACCTATTCAGCTGCATCCGGGTAGACTGAAAGCCGACACCAACATAGTTGGGAAAAGGATAGGGAGATGATGTTGATGTCTTCCTAAATCTTACTCCATAGTATTGAGTGAATTTAAATTAGATTCAACAAATATTACCATACTTACAGGTAACAATAACCGAACTGTTCCTGAGAACAAGCATATTAAAAAGTCTGCTTTCAACTATATTCTAATCAGTTTATTAATAAAAAAATAAAATATGCGCTCGCGTGCCAATACCGCGACATACTTACTCGTAAGACGCCAATAATTGAGTCAATTGTGTGATGTGTTCGCCACGTTACATCCAAGCGGTGCGAGTGGGGAGGGCCGTCCGTGACGCATGTCGTCAACGGAAGGAGTCCATTAATGATATTGTACACAAATTACTAGCATTGTCCTTTGAAATATGTTTGGACGTTGCATGGAAAATTATAAAATGGGGAGAATCCAGAAACGAAATTATGCAGCGTGACAGTAAGTAATAATGGAAGGCCAAATGAACCTATATTTAATAAGGAAAAATTTTGAGGACAAACTTTATACTGACAATGTTAAAAAAATCTTGAATCCATTAATCATTGATCAACACTGACAACAACGGACAGCCCAAACTGCACCAGTCTAGATACTTGAAATTTTGCGTAAGAGAAGGTGAAGAATATTTTCAAATTCGTCCTCTATGGTGATTTGTATCATTTGTATGGAAGTTCGTATGTTTTTCCCATCAGGCACGCGACCAAACTGATAAATTAATGCATGCATGTGGCTTGAAGTGACGCTTACCAACATAGCGGTTACTCGCTAATATGGGAGGACACGCGATAAGGCCCCCACCGCACCCGTCGCCGTACCGGAACTCGCGCCTACTGCCGACCATGGTCCCCAGTCCGATCCTGAGATTCTTGTTAGCCAGACTGAGCTCATCAGGACGATGAAGGAGCACATTACCTTAATAAAGGAGAACTCCGACGAGCTGGTCAAGCTGCGAGACAGTCTGGCTAGCAGGGAATGTGTTGGGGAGACAACTTACGCTAATGTTGCAGCTGTGACGAAGAGCCACACCAGGGCACAGGCCCTGGAGCGAACCACGCTGCATTCCGTAGTTGTCTCCTCAACACAGGAGATGGACACGGGGGACGAGATTCTGGAGAGAGTCAGGAAGGCGGTCGACGCGAAGGAGGGCTGGGTGCGAGTGAAAAGAGTGCGAAAAGCAAAAGATCAAAAGATCATAATGGGGTGCAAAACAAGGGAGGAGAGGTCGAAGCTTAAGAAGCAACTGAGGGCGGCCGGAGAGAACCTCGTTGTCGAGGAGGTGGCGAATCGGGACCCGCTTCTGGTTCTTAGGGACGTGTTGTCAGTACACAGTGACGACGACGTACTTAAAGCCCTTAAGAACCAGAACCGGGAGATCTTTCACGGCCTCGACGACGGGGACCAAAGAATTACGGTTAAATACCGTAAGAAGAATAAAAACCCGCACACGAACAGCATTGTGTTGAGTGTGTCCCCTACGATCTGGAGGCGGGCACTCGAAGGAGGCAAGCTTCGGATTGACCTCCAGAGAGTGCGCGTCGAAGACCAGACGCCTCTGGTGCAGTGCACCCGTTGCCTGGCGTATGCCAGGCAACGGCAACATTTCAGGCACGGGCAACATTAGCCGATAGAGTAAATAAGTTAGTGTTAAAAAATATGTTAAAAATGATATGTTAGTATATATTAAGTATTTATAGCTTAATTATTATCATTGAAAATTAAGGAAATAAATTAAAGGAAAAGATCTAATACTGTAGTTTAATGGCATAAATATGAGGTCTGCTAATAGTTTTATAAATAGTAAATGGACATAAATAAAATAAAGTTCAAAGGATAAAGTATATAAATATTACTATGATACAAATAAAAATGTAGCCAATAAATGAAGTGTAATAAACAAATAAGAAAAAGTAAACTAGCGTATTTGAACTGCACAAAATTACATACGTAAAATAAAACGAACATAAGTGGTCTCTCCGGCCACCCAGTATTTAATGAAGCCAAAATGTCAGATGCTAAGGACTCTGATCCCCATGTCAGAGGGACACTGGGTAGGCAGGAGTGGTTTTTAGCCGGTTCGAGTCCGGCACTACCTCGACTGTCTCACAGGAGATAGTCCTGTGAAATAGTCGAGGTGTCCGTGGGGATTTCCCACTCCTGCCCAAACAAAAAAAAAATATGGGAGGACATTCATAATGGCCGTTATTAATTAGTGTATTTGTCAACCATTTATAGCGGGTTGAATGCACTTCCACTGCTATATCCTCACAGCATACAGGCTAACTTTACCCGATTATATTCCGAATTCAGACCTCAGTAAAGGTTGCGATTTTGAAATCCAGCCTGTGTAGTTTACATTCATACATCATACATACATAACATTTTTTTTCTTAGCAGTCTTTAATAACCTGTGTGGCCTGTCAAAAATAACCAATATCTTCGCCACCAAAATATTTTCAGTGGAATGCGTGGAAAGCGCAGCGGCTTGGTTCGCGACCCGCCTGCGGAAAGCGATGCAAGGCATGGGAACAGACGACAGGACACTCATCCGCATCGTCGTGAGCCGCTCCGAGATCGACCTCGGGGCCATCAAGACAGAATACGAAAGACTATACGATAAGACCTTGGAAAGCGAGATTAGGGTACGTATAATATCTTGGAACCTTCAATTCCAGTTGAATGTGTGGAGAATGCCCCCGCCTGGTTCGCGGCTCGGCTTCGCAACGCCATGCAGGGCGCTGGCACTTCGGATGAGACCCTGGTCAGGGTCGTTGTGGGACGGTCCGAGATGGACCTGGGCAGCATCAAGGCGGAATACGAGAGATTGTATGATAAGACCCTGCAGAGTGATCTATCGGTATGTTGGACTATGTGGATGGTGGGGGGTGGTGGTGGACTTTTTTATATTTTATAATTTTAGTTGTTTCATATTTTTCTCTTGTCTTTTGGATATATTGTTGCTGATTTGGAAGTTGTTACAAAAAGGCTAAATTCCAGTAATTTACAGACAACTTCGGTTCAAAATTACCATTTGATATTATATGATATTTTTTGCAATAAATTGGTCTGTAGATAACTGTCGTCAGCTATGCTGAGAAATATTGCTTTCACAAAGTATGACTGGCAGTAGTATAAGACAGTAACAAAGTTCTCAAAAGGTTTTGTATCGTTTTACAGAACTTACCAAAAATATTTTTTGGTTTTACCATCGTCATATCTCTGTTACGTGTGACGTATTTTTTTGTCTAGCTTGACCCTCTAGATATCTTTAGATGCTTGTAGGTTCGTAGCTTCCAAATTGGCAAAAATTAAAACGATTTTTTTAAACTACTACTAATGTTACCAAACAAGTCAATCACTGCCCCCTTATGTAATGGTCGAATGCTTGAACGCACTGCACTCAAATTGGCCAAAGAAAAACACTAGCTATCATTAATTTGCTGATCAATCACTTTTTTACACTCGAGAAATATTACCCAAAGGTGATCGTCGATCGTCCCAAACTTTGAAACTCGATGGTGGTTGAAATTGAACTCTAATATCACACCACACTGCAGTTGTCATTCCATCAGAAATATAGTGAATTCATGATCATTGAAATTGGTGTCGATTCTGTTGTGCACAAACTAAACTTAATTTTGGCTATAGCTATGTACTAAGTTAGAGATGTCAAACTAGTTTATGCCTTGCGCTTCACCGTGTTTTTAGTCGACATGTTTTTACGTGCACCCTTCATTTCTATGGAAATATTAGTTACAACTAAATTTGACAGTTCTAAATTATGTCGGTCTCTTTCTCGTTTTATTAGAGAGAAAAAGATAGCAAAAGCCTAAATTAAGTTTAGTTTGTGCACAACAGAATCGACACCATTATTTCTATTAATTTTGAACGAATTATGCAAAGATTTACATCGTAAGATGCGCCCTTTTGCGTCAATTTTTTTTGTGTTTCTAATAGTAATAGTATGTCCGAGGAACCGATTAATCCGGTAAAATGGTTAACCGGTTACCTATAATATATTAAATTATTAAATATACATTTAAATATTGCCGATTAACCGGAATGAAAGAGACAAAGCACCGAACGCGGGCTAACTCCGTCACTTTGTTGCATATTTTTATGTACAAAAATGAACTCTGCGTGAATCGGTTATTAGGCTTATTAATTACACGGGTTAACATTTACTCTAGGGGTTTTAACCTAACCTTAAAAAAACGCAATTAAAATCCCTACACGGGTAGCTTTTTCGATACCAGCCCGCGTAGCATGACCACCGTAGACACGAAAGAGAATCGACAAATCTTTGTTCATCTGTCATTGAATCGACTAAATGACAGATAAACAAAAGATTTGTCGATTCTCTTTCGTGTCTACAGTGGTCATGCTACGCGGGCTGGTATATATTCTCGTTCGTACTAAATATCATAATTATTTATCATCCCATGCGGGATGTAAGAGCTCAGCCTTCTCAATGGAAACATCACTTCGAGCAACTTAAGAATGGTGAGGGCGCATCCAACGATTCATATCTTTGATTATGTACACAATGATTAAAGCACATTATAAGCATGAAAGTAATGCTTTTATATTATATCTTTTTGTACGAGTATCTAAGCATGCCATGTTCTTCGTAAAAAAGAATTTGATTTAGTTCCCCCCCCGTAATATTTAAATTTATCTGTGCTTTCATTGTTAATTTTATTGATTTATTGAAACATTACTTTTATGTTGTAAGTAATGTGGTTTAATATTTTTCACATTTTCTGTTACTCTCTGCCACCGTGATTGGAAAGGAGGTGAGAACTATTTGTTTTGAGTATTTAAAAATATAAGCATAGAGCTTTATGGCTGTTGTAGCTAAATGCATCTTCATAACTAAGATATATGTCATTTATGAGTACAAAAGAACTTTGAAATCGTACTATTTTTAAAAATTGACCGTTTTTATAATATCATACCAAATACTATAAATACGTAAATAACCCACAATTTCCTAGACCCGTAACCGCATTAAAAACCTTCTAATAATATCTTGGTTACGGGTCTAAAAAATGCCACAAAAATACTAATCATGTCGCGTTTTCTCTTTCCGCACGCCGCATGCGCACCTGACGCCACACCCCTTCTTTGAACACAACGCCATCTCTTGCCGCTCCACGGAACTACTTGGTAACGCCATCTTGGTTTTGCGACACGTCAGCAGGGCGAGACTTCGGGAGACTACAAGCGCGCCTTAGTTGCGCTCTGCGGACCTGCTTAAGGAGAAGATTGAACAAATAAGCAAATGAAGGGCTAGAGAACATAATCTGGTCCTAGATTTCGTGTTTGACTGGTGGATGATCTGTCTTTGAGCAATTGCCTGCACTCTTGCGGCTTAGTATTTCCGAGACATTGAGTAGGGAGAGTACAAAACATCTGTCTTGGCAGCTTATAATATTCTTTAGCGCTCTATTTGCTTATAATTCTAAAACAAACTAAGCTTCTGTGTCGTGTGCAGCTAGAATAAGATATTTATGTGTACTCAAGTTGTCTTTCCGAGATAGTTTGCATCTTTAGGTGTTTTTTGCAGTTGAATGTTATAATATTAATATGTATTCATTGGGTCGACGGACCTAAAACTTGTAGTGCATAATGTTTTAAGATTTAAGACATGTCTTATTTTAAGCTCAAATAAGCAGAACTCAGCTGATTAATTGAATCAAATTTATGATTATTTGATAAGGTGAAGTAACTTTGGTAATTCAATTAAATGAGAATCTCAAAACTCCAAACTTAAATACAAACTTTTTCATGAAGTATGAGCGCCTCAATTTATGGCCTAAACTAAAACAGATTATTTATTAATGACGATAACCCCCGAAGTATACGACTGATTTTACTAAAACATAACATCACACCTGTCCACAAAAGGGTTGGTAGAGGTGTAAGGTCAGGTAAATTTGTTGTCAAACAAATCACTACTCACGTAAATACTCCTTTAATTCAAAGCATAACTTACTTTTATTCTTTGTAAAGTATGGAAGATCACAAACAGGGCTGACCTCATATACATTGGAATGAGGACGGGAGGCTGATGAACATTTGAAGTGACACCTTACTTCGAAATTTGAAAACAAATAATTTCCCTGATGGTACACCAACATGATTTTATTAATGATTGCTTATTGTGCTTGTAACTAGAATAAGAAAGCAGCAGTACATTAAATGTTAGCGCACGAATTCACACGATCCTGCCTTAGCGTGCCTTTAGTTTTGACAAATTCAATTATCAGAAGATGCATAAATAAGTATTTTGAAATTAAACAAGGTTTTTTGAAAATATGGCTGCTATGTAGTGCTAAATACTAGAATTCCTAAAAAAGTTATAATATCTAGAGTCAGTTTTGCACTTTTTTGCCAGTGGAAACGTGGAATGTTTAAATACGAAACCCTACAAGGGTAAAAACTAATATTCATTGACCCAGTTTCTTTTCAATGTTGTCAATAACAAAATGTTGCCTGTTGTACAGTATTACAAAATGTTAATTGGAAATATTTATTTAATTTATAAAATTGCGTATTGGAACGTTTGCATTCCACTCGAATCGAATCACTTCGAATCTTCATTTTAATCTTTGTAGCTTTAATTTTTATTTTCGAATAAATACAATTTTAATGTACTTGTTTGTATTATTTAATTTGTTCTAATAATAACTACCATTAGCTACTTACTGACTAGGATTGGCTGGGTGTGTATATTGTATAACGGGGACCCCTAATACAGCAGCGTCCGCGCTTGCAATCTAGATGAGCACTGATTAGTCGAACCCGGCCCCCTATACAACGCAGCTTACGTGTTTGAAATCTACCAGACCTACTAACGAGGCTAGGCTGGGGGTCAAACCCGGACCTCTAGTATTGCAGCGACTGCACTTGCAATCTAGCTGACCTGCTGATTAGGCTAGACTGGGGGACGAACCCGGATCCCTAGTTTATAAGTAAATCGGACCGCATTATTAGGGCTGCTTGCTACTGATATTTGTTTATTGCATGTTTATTTATGCTGTTTGCACGACATGGCGTCGTGATATAAAATAAGAACTCTCGGTCCTTAATGGGTAAGTAATATATATGATATAATTACAAAATCTCTAATATTTACAAGACAACAACAGAATCTATAATTGTATTCGATAAAACGATCAGTTATTATAATAACCGATTGATATAATTTTAAAGTTACTATTTTTCAGAAGCATAACCTACATTGAATACAAAATCGTTTGACATACCACTCAAAAGACATAAAACTTAAAACGCGTGGTTTTTATTTTCCTGTAAAAAACATGCAAACAAGCATACACCATACATGCAACAGGCATGAAAACAAGCACGAAGTATTATATTATCTGTGAAACAAGCATGCCATACATGTATGGTATGCTTGTCAACCACCACCATGCTTGTAAACCATGCCTGCTGCATGCAGCAGGCATGGTTTCTGTCACGGCTCCGGCGGTGCCATGCGAGCTCATCGTCGCAGAAGTGGTTCTCGCTCACCACCGCGGCTGAGGCTGGCGCTGGCCGCCTGCCCAGCAAGCCGAGCCTGGCGAGTGTTACTACCCCTGCTCCTCAACTCGCGGGCCCGCGATTTTAAATAACACACTAGGGGTGAGACAGACAAGACTACGTGGAGTCGGTTATGCAGCGATTCGTTTCTGTCACGCTTTTTGATTAAATAAACGTTATACGAAATTAGTTTTAGAGTATATAAATGTTTATATCTCAAGAAATTATATCAACAGTTGGTATAACTCACGTTTATTATATCTTGTGAACGTTATTGAAATGAAAATATACCAAACAACTTTATGTTATATTGAGACGCACCCATCCTTAATACTTATTTGAAGTCATTCAAAATGGATGAACACATAAAATTGCACGAGAATCTGGTCTACCCAAGTCCGTGTCTGGCAGGGATCCATCCAGCAGAATACCAGGGTTAGCCTCGTCTCGTGCACTCCAAACGTTATCACCGCCGCCTTTCTGTCGTCGTCGTTCCCTTCATTACCGATTTCTGTCCATAGACGAAAAGATTTTTGTACGTGTCATGTCGCAGATTCGATTCCCAGGTTAAGTAGTGTTATTAGATTTTTCCATCAGGAAGTTCTCAGGAGCAGCCACGAAGTGTGGATTCGTGTCCGGCTATAATGTAATAATATGTTTATAATGATGGCACTTGGCTCCTACATGAAAACTCAAAAAAGTAGGTTCCCGAGTTCGCTCATGTTTTTTCACCCAGATCACAGATAATAATACCCCAGATGAAAGAGGTGAAATAATTTGTGTATGAATCTTATGGGACGATTAGTGTGTATAAAATAAAACTGCGATATACATGTTCATAAAACTTATTTAATCGCACGACATTCGCACGTTACAGCCATCCGTTAACTGATTCTAACATTACAATTTGTTGTTACAATATAATATTTAAAACCTTCCATAAAAATACTTATAAACACATCAAGCTGTGAATGTAGGAAAATATAGTATGATAAATAATGACCTACGGCTTTTTGTTATCAAGTAGAAACTCTTGAGTTGTCTCTGCAAAGCGAAAATAGATATGTTTATTTTTCCTACTGAACTACTTTTTTGATTTCTATACAATTTTCATACAAGATAAATCTTTAGAAAATACGGCAGTGAGGATAAATCATGATTTATTGGAAGCGCAGTTTTACGAAGACATTTTTTTTTAACTAGAAATAATTTCTGGATTGACTTGTAAAATGAGAGACGAAATATTATGAGTACTCTCTCTCTAGTAAATAACCTGTGACCATAACTGGCAACATTAGCAAAAAAAAAACAATATATACAACATTTCAACTGTAAAGATTGCACATTCATACATTACATCGAATCACTAAATCTAATTTACGCGAAAGCAACAGTAACTAATATAAATTTACACGAAATACGTACACAATAACATCACATGGACGTTACAGTATCAAAAATATTTGTTTACACTTAATTTTAGAAGCCTCTTTAAATTCAAGATTTAAAATTATATAACATTGTTACGGGGATCAAACGTCAACGAATAATTTTGATAGTGTAACGCTCAGCTATATAGAGGAACATACGTAGCAATCTACCGAAGTCGCCAGATCTTATGCGCAAGAGTTCATAAGAACGTATTCATCACGCGCTCACTAAGTTGGCCGGCACACACTATAGCTCAATAAAACGCATTTAAACAAACAAATAGTTCACATAAATATGGCCTGATAACAATTTATGACTTAGCGTAGCCTTTGGCGTTATACGGACACTACAATGTGTCCCGGACCTAACCATATCTAGCACGGGCTTTGAGGAGAAGATTACATTATGATTATGTTACGTATTTACAATATTTGAGCAGGTTTAGAGCCGTCAGTGAACATTATCTCTTGGGTCAATATGCGTCAATATATTACGCAATGTCTACTAGATCATAGAAGCTAGAACACACAGAGATAATTGCATGAGTATTATATCGAGCTGACTGTTACCCACTCAGTATCTACTTCACAATACCCGTCCTAGTAAACGGCGGAGGTTTCATTAAAAAACTTGACAAATTAGTTTGTTTAGTGCGTCTTACTATGTATTAGGCACAGATGTGTAAACGAAACCTCTGTAACACTACGTTAAACAGGTAATTTGTAATTTTCTGTAGTCAATAAAGCCTTATAATTAAATGATAGTCCCGGGGGTCACTGTTTAACGTCCCACATGATGTTGGGGACGGGGAGCGATTCTCAAGCCGCGCGACGGTGAAGGAGCTCAGTCGTTGGGCCCGAAGAACTTGGCGTGAAGGTCCCGCAGCGGGATGATCTGTTCATCTCCTAGCGCCGGCTGCTGTTCAGCTTTAGACTGCTCTCGCAACTCTGTGGGTATAACAGTTTCATGTTTTTAAACTAGTTATCAAGGGTTTCTTCATACTTGATTAAAACATGGTACTTACTGAGACATCGTCTGTCTGGAAGAGAACACACGACTTCTATAACCATTTTTCTATAAAACTGGTACTCGATTAATTGGTAGACATATAAAGGCACGCCTGTTTCCCCTAAGGGGTCGGCAGAGGTCGCTTCAACTAATTGGGTCCCAATTTTATACAACAGTCGGCTACAGGTCTTTCTCTAATCAAATAACTTTAGCTTTTAAATCGAACGCGTGATTTTTTAATAGTCAGATGACAAATTATTATAACGCTTTGGTATAGAAAATATGTGAAACTGACATTTATTCTTCAGATAAAAATAATCTGACTATTGAAAAACCAGCAGTATGTAACATAATGGTCCTAATCCTGAATAAATTTCAATTGCAATGATATTTGAACTTTCGCAAACATAGCATTGAGTTTTCATAATGTACTAGTGCAATGAATTTGATCTTTTTTTTTGCATGACTAAGTTTAATATCGCAAAACCTTGGTAATTATCTCTATTTCTAAATTGAAACCGAAGCAGCGTAAATTGGCAGTGAAATTTGAGCTTGACATTGAGTTAACTATTTCAAAACAGAAAAAAACAAACTGGAAATAGTTGCGCCATTTCCCATTTCTCCCCAGCTAAAACACTAGGAAGATGGAATTTAAAGTTTGTCATGTATGACATTGAGTTAGTTGTCGTGAAACCTGTTTAGTATAATGTTCGCCGTACCCTGCCAGTGCGCCAGCAGTCGGTTGTAGTGGTTGGCGCGGTCGTGTCGCTTGAGCTGCGTGAACACGTGCACCAGCCCGCGGTAGTCGTACTCCAGCCCCGAGTAGCGCTCGCCGAACAGCTTCAGGCCTGCAATGTACGAGTGTATACCTTCAATTCAATCTAGTTATTGCAGCCAGATATCATCATGATCATGTCCAACTTTATTAAGGTCGGCATCTAGTTTTTATTTATATTTTACATGGAGCGACTGTCTATCTGACCTCCACAACCCAGTTAGTACTGGGTAATACGACAACCCTTGGTAAGACTGTTTGACAGACTTTCGGGCCACTGCTCTCATAACGGTGAAGGAAAACATCGTGAGGAAACCGGTATGTCTGTCCGGTATTTACAAATGATAGTCCAAGAAGCACAGAGGAAACTCTGTATGTAATGATGGTGACCCATCCACGGACCAACCTAGGCAAGTGCGGCTTAACATAAAGATCGAACCCGAGCGGCTGTTAATATTTAGCCACGAGCTCCTCATATCTAAGTTTACAGTTTTTGTAAAAATCCATATTCAGCGTTCTACTCACTCGGAATGTTTTACGAATACGATCAGACTGCCACTAGTCTTTTTGTAATGTAGAAGCCTGAACTATGTACATATATAATGTGTTACTCACTGATAGAGATAGATCGAAGGTAAAGCTTCTCCGCGGCGAGGTGCATGTTCATGTGGTAGTTGTAAAGCGAGGCCAGGTGCCCGATGCTCAGGCCCACTTCGTAGTCCTCTGGCCCTAAGAGTTCCTCCTTTATGGCTATCGCCTTCAGATGCATCTCTTCTGCGTCCTGGAAGTATTCATGAATTACATATTATACAACTAGTTAGTAGTTCTCGCAGTCAATAGTAAAAAGTACACAACACACAACTTGTATAAAAAAAAACATCTAGGTCCTTGTAACCCTCGCTCCGCTCAGGATCTAGAATCCTTTGCTACGCTCGGGATGGTTTTCGTTCTAGGGAGTTAAGGAATCCCTTCAGTTATCTTTGCTGACTAAAATAAAAAAAAAGACACTAAAATAATTCCATTTCTTTTTTGGATAGTATTTAGTTATTGTTTAATTGTGCTGTTACCACAAAATCCGACTTGTAAATACGGGCGCAACCTAGCTAAGCTTGCCCTCATTACTATTGAAAATTCACATCTGTAGCCTATTTTTTAATGCCTATCACCATCTTTGTCCAAAATATTTAATAATCAGTCTATAATGTTCCCACTGCTGGGACACGGCCTCCTCTCTATGAGAGGGAATGGGCTATAATCGACCACGCGGGCCCAGTGCGGGTTGGTAGATATCACTAGCTTCGAATTTTTTGGTTCGAAGACATGCCGGTTTCCTCACGATGTTTTCCTTGACCGTTTCGAGAGTAGTGGTGATGAAATAAATTACACAAAGTATTACGCCTGCCTGGGTTCGAACCCACGACTCACTCGTCGTAATTCGGGGCAGCCACCACTGGGCCACCGCTGCTCTTATATGTCCAAACATTTGTTGGGTAAGAAATACACAAGGATCTGACATGGAACTTCTGCATGCTCTGGTACAGACGGCCGAGGTTGCCGTAGTGCTTGGCGGTCTGCACGTTCTTCTCGCCGAACGCCATCATGGACAGCTGCAGCGCTGCCTTGTGCAGGGACTCCGATTCCTCCAGCAGACTCGGCGCTGCAAACATATTGAATATTCAGTTATAGTAAGATGACTTAATGATAATTAAATTGTAATGTGTATGTGTGTGTGTTACCTTACAATATTGTAAAAATTAAATGGGTACCGCCCTTAAAAGTTGAAAGCAATAACTATTGAAAGAATTAAATAAAAGTAGAAAGCAGGCGGCACCCATTCTATTTTTATTATTTTATATTTAATTGGGTGCCGTCTGCTTTTATTTAATGTTAAATGTGCTTGTCTTCAGTTTTTGTAACCCCTCAATATGGCGGCCAAAATCCGCCATATTTCTTTTTAAATTTTAATGTAAACAGTGACTCGCGCCACCAAAACGAATCTATATATTTTATCGAAATCGGTTCATCCGTTTAGGAGTTACGAGAGAATAAAGAAATGGACATGTAACATTAACTCTTTTTTTGGGCTTCGCCGCAGTCGGATAATTAACCTTCTTAATGCCAGAGCATAAACGCACACGCGTGCCCTCCACGCTAAGCCACAATTTTTTCAATATAATTTTCAATTCACCTACCATTTTGTCACATATTTGTGTCGTTTGGCTTACAGGGCAGGCGCTTGCTTGTCACGTTTATATGACAATGGAGTTCAACAGGTGTTAATATAATAAAATGTAAAAGATTTGTAAGCTTACCGGTCATATCCTGCCCGGCGGGAGTGTCGAGCGCGATCTCCTCTAAGATGAGCGCCTTTACCCGTTTGGCAGACGCCAGCAGTAAGTGATCAGGGGGTACCAAGTTCTGAAATTATAAACAATTTAGGAGTAAGTCTTAGTTCAATTTAAGTAAAACTTTGTGAGTCACTTCTTCCATGTTCATGCGTGAATACTTTTTTTTTTTGAAGAAATACTGGGGCTTGTGAAGTAGAGGCATATGTACTACCGAATTCACAGACGGTCTGTCACTTATAACCCTTATGCCCTTAGTAATAAGGTTGAAAAGTGGTCGTCAGTCAACTCGGTAGTATGTCGAGCAGAGTTGACTGTGAAACTGTGATAGACTAGAGTCGAAAGAGGCCGTTTGTAAAAAGTTTACCAATGAAAAGTTGATCAGTGTCATCTGCATTCCGCTCAGACAACCAAAGTTCATCAAAAAAGTATGGTAGGTACCGGGCGCTGTGTACTTTATTTTCACCCTAGTTATAATTTTTGTACAGTCGCTAGCACGTCAAGTTATACACAAACAAACTGACAATTTTTTCCAAATGATTTTTAAAAAGGTGAAAGCGTCAGGGTAGCCCGCGAAATTCAAATTTTCTTAAAAAGGTCGAGGAATGACTTCGTTCCTCGACCTTTATAAACTTGGAGGGTTGTATTGATGATTTTGATGAATATATTTCTGTAACTACCTACATACGTCTTACAGTCGCGAACAATATTTTAATTAACATACAACCTAGCACCAGACTATCGTCTGGCCTGCAAATTGCAAAAAACGTAACAAAATTTGAATTTCGCGGGCTACCCTGGAAAATCAGTCTTATGAGAAAATTCGACAGTTTGTAGTAACTTGATGCGCTGACGACTGTAGTTCCGTATGTTATGCGTTAAGTTTAAGGCGCCTCCCCGAGCAAATGACCTTGAACGAGCAGTTTTTGTAGCCTACTCCTCTTTATCCAAAAGAAATACCAACTAATAAAAAATACATTAAATTACTACATATTCTTGACTCCAAAATTGTCGTTTCATTTTTTTTTAAGTAGCTTAATGTTTAATAAATCCCCTCACAACGAAATCACAGAAATGAGAAATAATTATTTATAAAATGCTACTCCTCGTAAAGTAAACATTATTTTGATTTGCTACTTATACTAATGGATAGACAATTTAATAATGAACATTATTGTCGTTTTATTTTTTCCAAAAGACGTAAATTTGATTTTATAAAGAATAAAAACCACTCATTTCGCACTATTCGGCCTGCAGTGACTGACGTAACAATCACTATGTAGTGCAAGCTGATTAGAACTTTATTCTAACAGTATTTCAAACGAAGTTTGAACCACCACAAATAGAGTTGCTAATTTTACTCGGGGAACCGCCTTAAGCGCAAATAAACGTTATTCTTCCTCCCTTCTTCGTTCTATGTCACCTCTATGATCCGTATGGCCCGCTCGGCGTGGTCCCGTGCCTTGTAGAACCGCCCCGACGAGTACTCCAGCACGTACAGCGCGTACGCCAGGTCCTCCTGCGCCGTCGCCACGTGCAGGCTGCTGCGACCGAACACGCGCCTCAGAGTGCATAGGGCTTCCTGGGGAAAACGAACAACAAAAAGTATTTATTTCATTCAAATTAAAGTGGAACTTGAAATAAATCGGAAGCACATTAAGATAAGGGACATCAATAAATTCTCTACAAAAGATTCCAGATCAACCAGCAATTAGAATTATTCGGCGATCATAAAAAATTCGTTGATGTTAAGAGGGCCCTTCCCGGCGCGTCTATCGTCAACGCGAGCATGGTCGAAAAGCTTGTTGTTTCATCCAGAGCTATCGCGGCTATATTTTTTCAACTGCCCTGTCTTACCTAGCCCCGACCCCGCACTATTCGTCACCCGCGCACCTCATACCGACTAACGCGAGGACATTGAACGAAAAATAATGTTCGAAAATTTATAAAACTTGTCCAGGAAATACGTGTTTTTGAACAAATCTTACAAGTTTGTGAAATAAATATTCGTTATTTAAAATCTCCACTATAATTGCAAGGTTTCTATCAGGCAATTTTCTTTAGTTTTACAATTGATGAGTACATTATGAACGGCCAAAGTTGAGGTAAAATATGAGAAAAACAGCAATTTTTGGAGGCTTATACTGAATTTGTTCCTGCAAATTTTTATTTTTTTGCTTCGATAGAAGCCTAGATATAGTGCACAAGAAACCTATCAGTTCAAAAAAATTAAAGATATATGTGTAACAACTTCTTAGTCACGCACGAGCGTTTGTCAAAATTCTCGCGAAATGTAAGGCGGGTTGGCCGCTCTTAACGTTACCTGACCAGAGCGGTGATTTAGCCCATTTAAAATACGGTTTGATAAACGTCCATAAATGGGGCATGCAATTCCTAACTCACTATTCCTCAGAGGAAAATACTTATTTAAGTTTTTCTATTTTATTAAAACCGTTCACGATATCGTTCTAGGTCACATCTTCACATTACCTCATACACGGCCACGCTGTGCACAATGGAGTCGATGTTGAGCAGGTAGAACCCTAGGTCCAACAACGCGGCAGCATATCTGGGGTGCTGCGGCCCGAAGGCCCGCCTGGCTAGTGCGACTGCTTGCCGCACCAGTACGCCGGCTGAACCGAAGCGACGCTTTACTACGCAGGCCTTGCCGCAAGCGCGGAGGACTTCGATGGTTATCCTGGAACGAGATTGGTTTGGTTTTAGTACAGTGCAGCTTGTGAGCAAATCCTGCGATTGAGTTTTAGGAGGCTATTGGTAGTTTCACTATTTGATTTTGAATGGGATTGAAATAATTCGATGCTGTAATGCCATTTCAACATTACTTGTTTTGATGGTGAAATGGAAAAGAGGTCGATATCAAAATATAGGATTTAGGATAGTGTCTACCAAAATTAGCAATATTTTAGTCATGAGCATTGTTTTTTGACTTGCAGTGGTGCTGAAAATTAGGTGGAAAAGAAGGATTTCTGAAAATTTTAGTAAGTATAAGTGTCCCTTTCAAGTATGGTTTAATTTGAAACTAGCAGTTTTAAAGAGTGTAAAAGATTTTGCGTTGAGAAATCATTGTTATAGTTAAGACTAATCGGGATATGAAAGAGTGCACCGCTTTTTGCGCACACACTTGGGACACAAGTGTGTGCCTTTCATGACAGAATACGGGCAAGAGGACTATTATTAGTCACAGGATGAGACTCACTTGGGCGGCGTGTGCGGCGTGAGCAGCTTGAGCGCGCGCATGGCCCAGTCGTAGGCGGCGGAGTAGTCGCAGCGCACGAAGAACAGCGCGCTGAACTCCTTGCACACGCGCGCCGCCAGCGCCGTGGCACCCCCCGCGCCCCGAGCGCCGCACTCGCCCCGCTCGCCCCACGCGCCCCGCTCGCCCCACTCGCCCCACACGCCCGCCCCGCACCAGCCACAGCACCCGCGCGGCCCGCACCCGGATTCGTCCACGCTGGAAACAGCACCACACGTGTCAATTAACATCTCGTACATAACAAGTACATGCGGTCTACACGGAAAGCTTTTCTTACGGTCGATCATAAAATTCTTTTTAATAAACTTGCGGACAACGGGATACGTGGAGATTTACTGAGCTGATTAGTGTCTTACACTGAATATCCGTCGTAAAGAGTAGTCATTAATGGTCATTGATCTAGTTCTGTTGCTATTACTTTTGGAATTCCTCAAGGCTCAATTGTGGGACCGCTATTATTCATGCTATTGAAGCAAAATCCAGAAATGAGCCAAATAATGATATTAAAATATGTTATAAAATACATAGTTATCAATATTTCGTTATGTTGTTTTCCTCTTTAAATAACGCTTATTCGATTATTCTTGAATTACCCTTTCTTATGTTTTGCAAGATAGTATGCAATAAACTAGGACTGATGTCCGCCCTTTTGAACTTCAGTACTATAGTGGCTTAAATTAAGACTATACTGGTTTCAAATAAATATCTTAGGGATGCTATAGATGTGCGGTACTGCATAAGTCAGAGATGTATTTACGTACAATTAAAATTTTCTTACGTTTTTAGCAATTTGCAGGCCAGTGCTAGGTTGTATGTTGATTAGAATATTACTCGCGGTTGTAAGACGTACCTATGTAGTTACAGAATTATAATCATCAATATAATCAATACCACCCTCCAAGTTCATAAAGGTGGAAAAATTACTTTTTCAATTTCAGCACCTTTATGAACTTGGAGGGTTGTATTGTTTAATTTCGCGGGCTACCCTGGAGCATTCACCTTACGTAATACTATGAAGAAAAAACCAATACGTACCTGTAAAAACATCTGAGGCAAGAAAAAGATCTCGCGTCAATTATTTTGTCAACAATGAATTCTACAAAAACGTGGATTTAGAATAAAATCAAAACTCTTAAACATAATAGACATACAAAAAGGCCTACCAGAGACAGTGTAGCTGTTCAATAATGACAGCAGTTGCAATTGTAATTTAAAATCAGACAATCTGTGTATAGCGCAGTTTCTATCAAAGCGGGGACGGGTGGAGACAGGGGATTCACAGGTGAAACCAGAGATTTCTACCAATGTGATTGGTCGATTCCCGCACGGCTCCTCTCCGCTTTGATGGAAACCACCCACGGCTGTATAAACTTTTTTGACAAACAATTCACCTATATCTAAATTAGCAACAATAAACCATCATACATACTTGGCATGCTTCTTGTATCTCGCAGTCTGGAGCTCACTATCATCTTCTCCAACGTCGCCCAGCGCGATGGGACCTTTGGGCCACTCCGTCATGAAGTCCTCCGGCACCCCTAGCAGATTCCGCGCCAGTTCGTACGTATCAGCGGCGCCAGTGAAGCAGCAGTATGCTGACTGTGTGTTTAGTAACCTGGGAAATGAAATAATTAAGCTGTTTATTTGGTTTCGGACCGCTTCGTTGGTGCAATTAATTATGAACATGTAAGTTTGTAAGTAGAGACTTAACACACTCGTAATTTCCGTTACATCTAAAATATGTGTTGCATAGCATACGGAAACACACGCTAGCTACATTTAATTACGTTGCAACTAACCATTACACTGCAGTGTGTGCATCAGTTATGCAAATTACGAGCCAGTGTATAGTATTACTAGTCTCCTAGGATAAGAAAAGCACTACTTATATTTCGGGTAAGGTGTATGTAACTAGATGTTATAAAGCGAATTAGCATTTGCCCAAGGTCGTAAATTATTGAACGGGGTCGTACTACCGGGTTAAATAGTATTCTAGATCCTAACACAAGACAATGTTAAAATGTCTTTGTGTTATTTCATTAACAAAATTAGCCTAATGTTCCCACTGCGTTCTGAGGGATGTAACATGTCTTCAACATGCCGGTTTCCTCACGATTTTTTCCGAGAAATTTAAGAAACATTTGGGGATCTTCTTACCTATGGCAACATTCAAGTGTGAGCCTCTTATAATGAGTGCTGGGCGGCATTTTCATGCAGAGATCTCGCACCCGCAGCAGCACGCGCTGTGCGTCCGCGTACCAACCAGCCTCGTTCAGGAAACCACCTGGAAAGACACATTATATCATAAATCTAGGTAAGATAGCTAGAGTGTGCTGAAGGGGTCATAATAACCACTGCTGGTATAGGCTATTTCCTGCGACCCCAAGCTGCATCATCTGCCTACAATGTTCTCACTGCTGGGACACAGGCCTGCTCGTTTTGAGAGGAAGTGGGCCCCATCCACCACTCAGGCCACACAGTTGGTAAATGTCATATGTATTCTTCGCGAGAGGATACATAGAAGAAATTCGGTTTGCGATATCATTAAATACTAAATGGCTGGCAGACCCTTAGTAGCTGGCGATTCCTTTTTGGTTATGAAAAACAAGCCCATATTGTCACACTACAGGGATTTTTATCCGCACAATGCAAGCCTTTGGATTGGTAGTCCAGTCCAAAGTACTTTCCTAGAAGACAGAAGCTAGAAGCTAGGACCTTCTAGGAAAGTTCCAGAAATAGCACAAGAGATGTATTGTGTCATTTTCCGCTCATGCTTATTCCAATGTATTTTATGTTTTGTATTTGTATTCAGAAGTACATGATGTAATCCTGTGGGCGACTAATTTATGAACGTGCAATTTTTAATGTCCTCGCTTCCTAAACACAACGATTGTGGGTTGGTCTGGGTGTCAGATGCTCGTGAAACTGAAATATGGGAGGCCAATTTTATCCCTCTGTGCTGACTGTCAGTTTTTGCACATATTCTAAAAGAGACTTCTTCAACCATAGTCCTAATCTTTTAAAGAAGCCGTCTATGGTGTGTTATAATGACATTTAGAGCATTTGCGCACTGCATTCGATTCAAAACTGACCTCAAAATTCCAGTGCAATTCCGACTGGAATCCAAACCTTAAAGTAGGAGAAACAGAATTCGAAATAAGTATCGTCAGTCGTGCAGTCAATAGGCAATATTATAAAACTGTTAACTTCATTTTTTCTTTTTTTTGTTTTCATTTGTATAAGACTGCCTTTGGTTACTTCGTTTTGTTATGTGTTCAGTTCATAAAGTGAATCTTATTTGTGCTGAATAAACATTTTTTCTTAATTCGCTCATGATATTGAAATGCTTTATAAACTACTTACTTACCGAGTCTGAGTCCAAGATGTATGAGCGTGGTCCTGCTGTGGCGGGGAGCCTCGGACCTGACCAGGAAGCTCCCCGCCAGCTCGGAGGACAGCTTCGACCCGTGCTCTATCACCGCCTGGGGATAACGATACGACGGTTAAACTTTTGTATTTATAACTCAGTTACAAAAAACTGTACAAGACGTACTGGCAACCGGCGGCGTGGGTGTATGACTAGATGGGTGATCGTGGACGCGGCTAAAGGAGTATGAAAGATTTGGAACAAAGGTAACATTAGCCTAATCAACATAACGTAGCATCACGCCTGTAATCCCCTAAGGGTTAGGCAGAGGTGTACTTAATAATTACACCCACATTTCGCCAGTTATGTTTAAGGGGTATCGTATTACCCAGTACTAACTGGGTTGTGGAAGTGATAGGTATATGAGAGAGAAGCAGTCGCTCCATGTAAAATACTTGAATCTGCATCCATAAAATAGTTGGGAAAAGGCTAGGCAGATGACTATTTCACCAGTTACGTTTAAGACCCAATAGGGGGCGAACCTATTGCCATTAACCGGGCACAATTCCAGACTCCATGGCTTCTACTGTGAAATTTCTGATGGCAAAACCTAATAACTCTATACCTGGAATCGAACCCAGTACCTCATACTCGTCAGGCACAAAACGCACACCATTGGCACTCTGTGAATTCATTCTAATGTCTGCTATCATTGAGCCAATATTAAGGGTATTTATTTATTTATTTTGGATTACCAACGAGCACCATTACAATTTCTTATAAAAAATGAAAACTATTACAAAATACTTGGTCTTGTAACGCACACTCAATTACAGGTAACCACAGCTTACACATTATCGAGTACACATGCTCTAAATACATAATTTAATAGGAATTAAAATTAGGAATACATACAATTTAATTAAACAACAGGGTATTGAAAGAGCCGACATGACACCTTCAAACAATAATTCCAAGACACCATCTCTAAAAAAAAACACTTTATTTTGGGCCTGAAAACCCGATTTATTTTCAATCAATTGCCAAATTCGATTTTAAGTTGCTTTGAAATCAATAAATAGTTGAGTCATTGAGTTGGCTAAACAGTGACGTCACAGTTTGCTATTGCGCTATACAAAATCTATGAGAGAACCGCGTTTTGACAGCTCTTAAAAAGTATCTCTATTGATTGGTGCCTGCGGGCTCTATTTTGCTCGCAATCTAACGATTGCGAGCAAAATAGAGCCCGCAGGACAGACAACCCTGAGCCCTGCAGGTAACCCTGCAGGGCTCAGGGTTGTCTCACTTACAGTCCACACGATTTCAATTAATTATTATAATTTCTATCTGTCTATAATGTTACAGATAAGGTCCAGATGGGTAATTCAAATCTCAGCCCCAATCTGTCAAAAATACTTCTAATCTTACCAAATGAAAACTTTTTGTCGCTGAGATGAGATTGCGACCAGATTTTGAACGTTTTTAATTACCGGAATAGGCCTTCTGATTGATTCTGAAAGCACCAACCCAATCATATGTGGGTAACGTTAGTGACATTTATACTCATAGTTATAAACAATATTATCTCTAATTAGCGGATTATATACATACAATCATGTTCTTATTTTTAACACATAATTTGCATATCATAATTTGGCTCTATCAGAGATAAGACAAGTTGCAACGACGATAAATTATCGCTTGAATATTATGACTACAGACATACTCGTACATATATTATTACCACGGCCATTTAAACCAGGAAACCCGACAAGACCTGGGAAAATCCACTTCAAGAAATACGAGGAACAATATAAAAATAGTTCACACAAATATGATGTAACTAACACTGATTAATGAATGTTTTTCTGTCAGTTTCGTTTTAGAAACTGAATTTTGGACAGTATTATGACATTTTAGGTTTTGATTTTATGATAGATAGATGGAGAAAGATACCGATTTTTGGAATAAAGTAAAGATTTAAAATAAAAGAGTTAAATAAACTTAGGAAGAGGTAAATCCAACTTGCGAAGTAAGTAATAGCACAAATGAATATGCTGTAAGAGGTGATTAATGATAGTCACATGTCTGCCAACCCTGGAACCCATCGGAGCGTGCGACACTAGTTGCGATGAGCATGACAAGGCGTCCGCCGCAAAACACAGCCTGTTTACGAACCGTGTGCCTGACAGTCGTCATCTGTTTGGACAACCCGCTCAAACACAAGTGTCTGACGCAAAACCTTTCAACGATGGAGACAGGGTTCACGTTAGACTGTATTTTAAGTCTATGACGTACTTAAGGATGAGATTTAAAAGGTAGAAGACAATGATTCTGGAATCGAATTAATAAAAACACTAAGACACAGACTCTAGCCAGCTTGCACAGTCCAAGCTGCATGCTGGTAGTCTAATTTTTAAGTTTTTAAACTAACATGGTCACTTTCAATAACTGAGTAAAAATCTAAAAAAGTTCGCGAGTGGACACAGTGAGTTTGGTTTTGTCGGGAACAGAATCGAGAAAGGAGTCACAGTGGTAGCGGTACCGAGCGCGTAATACGTACAAGGAGTAGATCATTTGTCTGCTCATAAACAAACACCCACCCGCCATAACTTAAGCTTATCCGAGAGCATGTGTGATCATGGTGCTTGCAACAATGCATATCGGAAACTTAACATAGTAAACATGGCAAATATCCCGTTTTATAGTGTTAATTAATGATAGTCGTGTATCTGCGCAAAATTTGGGTAAAATCATTTTAGAAGCATTGAGCTATTACTACTACGTGTATAGAAAAGACAGCGCGAACAAAATCACAACAAGCGCGGCGCGCGGGGGGCGGCTTACCCTATAGGTCGAGCGACTGAGTGAACTGCGGCCGGCAGACCACAGCTGAACAAAGCACTATAACTACTAAGTGATGGGGCGGCGTCTTCTCTATACGTAGTAGTAATCGCTCAATGCTTAGAAGTAACAATAGCAAACACAAAAGAGATGAATGATCTCTAGCCAGCTTGCACAGCCGAAAGACAAGACTTGGGTAAATCCAAAATGAGAGATAATAATAGCTCAGGCGAATATGATAAGTAAGGCATGGCGTTCGCCGTAAACACGTGCTGTTTACAATCGAGTGTGTGCGTGACAGGAGAGTCATCTGTTTGGACACATCGCTGTTATGTTCCTTTTAACGATCGATGGAGACACGGGTTTAACGTCAGAAAATTATTTGAGATATAATGACAGGTTGGGATTTTAAGAGATAGAAGTAGGTAGATAATGATTTTGGAATTCAGTTTAATTCAATATAATATAAAAGGAATACATATGAACTGCAGCAGGTTGCATTGTCCAGAATGCTTAATTGCACAGAGAAAAACAACCATTATCATCTTCCTGCCCTAATCTCATTTGTTTTTGCGTAACGCACGATTTTGAACGAGATCCCTAATCAAAATCAAAATCAAAGCATTTATTTCAAGTAAGCCAGTTACAGGCACTTTTGAATTGTCGAAACAAAGATGAAAATTAAATGTAGCTACAGTCCCAGTCACAAGACATAAAAACTGTGAAAGTACTGTAGTTGCCCATTCCCTAGCGTAGATCTCTATGGAGAAGAACGGGCAAGAAACTCCATGGACACTCTTTTAAATCAGAATATTGTTACAAAATCTTGGTTACATCATTCATGTTGAGATGGTATATTATGTGAGAACAATGTAGCAAGATGTGCACGTTAAAAGTGTCCACAGCAAAAACACACAAACAAAAAAAAAATACTATTCAAAATAATTCATTCAAATAAGCCATGGCAACTAAGAGATGACCAGTCACAACTGACAGCGCCCGTTCACGGACATGACGCATGGATCAGCACCATTCAACTCAACCATTTTGAAGGGAACTAAATGATCCGACACATGCGCCACCATCAGCGAGACATTTGAGTGAGCATGACATACTCTAAACCGCCAGGGCACATTCAAGTCAAGAAAAGACGTAGGTTTCCAGTGAATGATAGCTTTCTAGTACATAGTACTCACACAATATGGGCTATGCATTTATATAATACTAAGGAGATTGAATCTATACAATGCAAAGATAGTTGTACAATCTTCAGCAGCTCCAACAATACATTTTAATGCTATCAATTTATGCGCCCCTGTCCTTGTGGAGCAGGACCAGCATTGAGCCAAGCATTTTTATCAGCGATATAATCGCTCAACTTGTAATATGCTTGCTTACATAGTGTGCGTTTAATGCATGTTTTAAATTTCGTCTCATTCAGTTCAAGAATACTTTGTGGAATTTTATTATAGCATCTCAAACAGTACCCCATGAAAGATGAGTCTACTTTAGCGAGTCGGAAACCTGGCTGAACTAGTTGGTCCCTATTTCTAGTACTGTAATTATGTCTGTCACCCCTTTTACCAAAAAGGTGTAGATTTTTTCTGACGTACATTATGTTTTCGTAGATGTATTGACAATGTACCGTCATGATGCCAATATCCTTAAACAGTTCCCTTAGAGAATCGCGCTTACGAAGATTATATATGGCCCTGATGGCTCTTTTCTGCAGAATAAATATAGACTCAATATCTGCAGCCCGTCCCCACAGTAAAATGCCATAAGACATTATACTATGAAAGTAACTAAAATAAACCAGTCTAGCGGTATCTACATCAGTATACTGACGGATTTTTCTAATGGCATAGGCTGCTGAACTTAGCCGCCCCGCAAGAAAAGTCAAATGAGAACCCCATTGTAGCCTTGAATCAAGCGTAATCCCCAGGAAAACCGTTTTATCTACGAATTCAAGTTTCTCTTTATTCAATATTATATCACAATCACTACTTTTAACATTCGGTAAAGCAAATCTTATGCATTTGGTTTTTTTTTCATTTAATACCAAAGTGTTTGCTGTGAACCAATTTTGGACCTGAAGTAGGGCATTATTCACGTCATCTAGATTTTGAGCCCGCCTATTTATCTTAAAAATTAGGGAAGTGTCATCAGCAAATAACACCATATTTTGCGGTTGGTTTTTCAGTAAATAGGGAAGATCATTTATATATACTAGAAAGAGAAAAGGACCCAATATTGAGCCTTGTGGAACCCCCATTTTTACTTTTAAACCCTGTGAATTAACACCATTTATTTGAACATGTTGTTGTCTATCATTCAAATAAGATTTTACCAAACTAAGTGCAAGTTTACCCAGTCCGTAATGCTCAAGTTTCAAAAGTAATGTGTCGTGATTTACGCAATCAAACGCTTTGGAGAGGTCACAAAATATTCCTATGGCGTCTTGAGACTCTTCCCACGCAGTAAATCCATTGCTTCATTAGGCTTCATTGATAGGAAAAAATCGTCTGCTCAGCAACGTCAATAACAAAATCAATGTTGTTGAACAGTCTCTAAATGAAAGTAATTGCCTTCATAAGTGTGTTAAGTACGTCTTTCCCGTAGGTCACGCACTAGGTCTTTTCTTCCATACACTTCTTCCTTTACCTCTGAGTCCTAGTCAAACACCATTATGACACAGCCTTAGAGCAAATTTAAAGTTCTTTACGAAAAGCCACGTGGCCTTACCTGGAAGCACTGCAACAGCCTGAGCTGCGAGCCGGCGAACCGCATCAGCCGTTCGAATATCTCCAGCTCGGAGAGTTCTGCGCCCAGGATGCAGAGGCGCTTCTCCTGCAGCATCTGTAACAAAGATAATTTATTTATTTATTTATTTAGTACAGTATTTAAAACCATTAACACTAAATTAAATAAGAACAGTGTTATTACCTAAATCATGAATTTGAACCGTGAAGATTAATAGGACTAAGAGGATAGACACCGGCAAATCAAAACTTCGAAGATATGAAGCGACTATACAAATAAATAAAATTGGAGTGTCTGGTTGTAATTAAAAAAAAAACGGCTTTTTACTTATAACAATAAAAAACATATTAAATTATTTTGTATCTGTTTGTTCCGGCTAAACTCCGAAACGGCTAGACCGATTTTGACGGGATATTTTACTGGCAGATAGCTGATGTTATAAGGAGTACCTGAGATTCCCTTTATTTTATAAAAAAGGATTAGGGTAACCGTGCAAAAAAATTAAACACTTTGAATTACAAATAAAATCCGATTCAAATAGGTAAGTCATATTATTATAATAATTTGACGCGGACGAAGGTCGCAGGACTCGCAGACAAGAGCTAGTTCATCAATACAATCAAACTCCGCCTTCCTCATCCAGTCTGTACCAGTCCTAGCTATTATTTTTAAGATCCATGGCCATATACGAACCCGCATTAAGCCAGAGTATTTGGTTTATATACGGCCCACTTTCTCACATTGATTGGGTCCCGAGAGCTAGGAGAGTGAGGAAGTGGACCCAATAAAAGCAGATTATGTGATGATTGATACTACGGAACCTTGCTCGTTTTATATAAAGGAAGGATGATTGGACGATTGGTTACTTCTTTCTGCCCAAGGAACTCGAAACCTTTTGAACCAAAACGAGACGAGTCCTCCAGAGAATTCCTCCATTAGCACTGATTAAAATTCTTAAGCTGACACACTAAAAAAGATTCATAAATCAGAGTAAGTCCCAAAAGAGATCCTTGTACAATCCTTTAACATTTATTTTTAACTCGGACATAAACCTTATAACAATGAGAATAAAGACCAGTGTAGTGCAAAAATCAGAAGTAAAATCAAAATAAGAACAGTAGCAAATACTTTGTTGCTACGCAGACCTACTTTGTTCGTAGCAACAAAACAAATAATAATTATCAACATTGTAATGCTGGAATCCCGTTGCCGACAGGCTCGTCCTATAACGCGCAATAAAACCAATGTCTTATGTCAACGGACGCGTTTCTGAACACAAACATTGTAAAAGTGTTGTATATTCTTTGTTCACTCATTAGGTGGCTTTGTTAGAAGCGTGAAGCGGGAACGTGTGGATTAACAGTCGCAGGAAACACCTAGGGACCACACGGAACCGCGTATGGCAGATGAAAGGGGAGACCTAAAGCACTGTATAAGTGCCTAAGCCCAGCAGTGGGTGAATCCGGCCAGGAGAATGTTGGTGATGACGAGGTAGGTTTCCATATCGCTCGTAGCACAAAACGAGTTGCATCATTTTGTCCACTGCCAAACTGGCAAAGAAATAATCATAAGGGTCATCCTGACGTTAACGTTGTTTTGCAAAAAGCTTGCGATGTATAGAAATTTCCATCTTTTTATTTGCCAATCATTAAATAAATAATATTTTCTTTCCCTCCGCTATTTATTTCTCACTTGTGCTCCACGCATAGGACAATGTCGCCGATAACCGCTGGACAACAAACTCTATACATTGTAGTACTTTGTGGGTTTTATACATTGAGCAAAGTGTTTTTATTAGTCCATACGTTTTAACGGGTATCGGCTCACCTGCGAGTAGTAGCCACTTTGTTGCCTTTGTTTTTGCCTTGTTGTGGTTCCGTACCTAAAAGATGCCAAGAAGAGCCTGTTATTAAGGCTGCGCTGTCTGTCCGTCTGTCATAGGACTGTATCTCTATCTACTGAATCGTAATAGGCAGACATTTGAAATTTTCACAGGTTGTGTATTATATATTGCCGCTATAAAAATTAAATAGAGTTAAATATTAAAAAGGATTTTCAATCTTATAAAATGTTGTACGGAAGCGGAACCCTTCGCGTGGTCGGTTTTTGCCTGGTTTCATACGATGAGCTGTTTAGTTCCGTTATCGAAGTGAATAAGAGCATCTACCTACGAGTATAATATAGTTTCCACAAACATTGTGGCAGTGGTAGGCCATTACTGGTCAATGCCATTATGACTAAGTCCAATTGAGTCTTTGCCTTCTTATTGCACATAGCGTGGTCGTGCCTTCCACATGTATTTTTGCCTTGGACTTGGACAGGAAAAAACGCATGAATTAATTTTACGAGGTATTTATTCTTCTTGGAGTTGTCCTCGGGAATTCCTGGGTATGAGTCTTGCTGATCCATGGGTGTTTTTACGTGGATATTTTTTTCAATACATTTTCCTGCTCTAATCACCTTTTTTTTCGGTGTAGTGGCAGTATGACTTCTTTTTCCTTACTTCTCTATTAGTCGTCTTCTCATGAGTAACCATGTGACTTTTCTAGTCATATCATCCTTCACAGAGTCTATCCATAGCTTCTTATATTTATTACCCTCAGCGCGGTTTATTAACCGTAGAATTATTAATTAAGACTATATCCCCCGGCAATCGTTATTTATAGTTTTCTGTCGGGGAGGTCGATGTTAGATTGTATGTAGACATTTTGTAACGTTATACCAAAGACAATGTATGAAAAATATCGCTTCCCTCCTTTTACTTAGTTTATCATACACTTTGTAAGTTATTGCCACAATCAGGGAGTTGTAGGTCAAACTAAAATGTAAAGCTTGCAGATTATTCGAGCGAATTTGTGTGATTTCCGTCTCAAATACAATGTGTTCAAAAATGAGGGCTTTCTTGGAAGTGTTTAAAAACAAAGTAAGTTAAAAGCTCGAGATTATGTTGCTTTACTGGTTAAGCTGTTACTTGGCTATTGAGTTCGTCATTGTATTTGATGTGGGGCTTTACTTTTTAAGTGCCTTAAGAGGCAGATAAGGTTATGATGGCTTGTAACCTGTTTGCAGTATCGTGGCGTATCAGATATACTTCAGATTATTGTGCACATTTGGGTCCTGTTACGATTACGACCATGGACACAAGAGTCATGAATGGGCTAAAAGTATTATTAAATAAGCGACAAAAGCATGTTTGTGAAACCTGGCATTTAAGAAAGGCTATTATTTTTCCTCACATAATTACATTAACATCACTTCTGACCAAAATTAATGAATAGCTTTGCGGCTAGCGCTACTAAATATCAGCCTCCTATTTGTTTTGGCACGCGAATTCACAGTCATTTCTTAAACACTGCATTATGTTTATGAACCCTCCAATCTGATATACTTAAAGGCTGTTTCTGTCTATGCGACCAACGTAATTAATTTATGTAATGGTATTGAAAACAATGTTCAGAATAATATGTAGTCCAACTTTGTGCGCATACACGAAGCTGGTCGCTTGTTTGTTGCATACGTGTTTGTCACGTTCGACTTCCATAAGAGGTAAGCAGAAGTCCAAGTGATGTGTTTGGTATGGCGTTGGCTGCTAAATAAAGCTACATACGCTTGATAAAGATACATACGTACCTACATATAATTATATGACCACGAGAATGTAAGTTCATCTGCCTAGCCTTTTCTCAACTATGTTGGGGTCGGCTTCCAGTCGTAACTGAATGCAGCTGAATACCTGTATTTACATGGAGCGACGACCATGTCCTCCAGAAGCCAGTTACTGGATAACACAACCCCTTGGCAAGACTAGTTGAAGGAAAGTCTAGCAACTAGTCTGGCCAAGGGGTCGCGACTGTCTTTCTGTCTACACGTAAAGACGCTTAAAGATCTACGAACGATAGCTCAGACCTACTGCTTAACGTGCTTTCTAAGGCTCGAAGGGATCTCCATATTTACGACTAGCGGACGTCACGCGGTTTCATCCGCGTAGTTCCCGTTCCCGTGGGAGTACGGGAGTACCTACGGGTAGCCTATGTTACTTGCTGATAATGTAGCTATCCATTGCTGAAAGATTTTTTTAAATCGGTCCAGTAGTTTTTAAGTTTATTCGTTACATCTTGTGGGACGAGTTGATGAACGACTCACATAAATACAAATCTTTCTTTATAATATTAATATAGATGTTGTTAGCGCGAAATGAATCTAGATAGAGGTTCATTTCGCGCTAACAGGAACGTAGCGATTGGTACCAGAAAAGAGAGACCTATAATACCCAGCAGTGGATGAAGATGTTACCGTGACAGCCGTACTTACTCGTAATGATTTGATTTGAGTTGCATACTCAAATCAAATCATTACGAGTAAGACGGCTGAAAATGCTGAAATAAAACTAATGAGAACGCACTAAATCAATTCATTGCACGTACCAAAATTAGATTGTAAAAGATAGTAATTAGGGGCATTACTCATCAATGAACAGTCGACTTTGACCCGCGAGAACTAGAACATCGCAGGTTACATGTATGTTTATAAACAATGGGTGAATTAATGACTCATCCATTTCACAACGCTAGAATTTTCGCATTATGTTGTTCTAAAACAAATACGAAGTTTGTGGGGTTGGAGCCGATGCCGATGGACGGATAATACGGATATGATTGTTACTATTTAACGCGTAAACTTCAGAACGGATTTCGATGAAATTTCAGATAGTTTGTAATCCGTTATGCCTCATCTAGAGTAGCTAAGTTATCCTGTTACTAAGCAAACTTTGCGATTTTGAACTGATTAACTCTAACGACCAGAACAGTTCAGCGCACAAGTAGTTCCTTAGTACTTAGATAAGCTAATAGTAATGACATTAGGTTTGTTTCGAACTAGATAAGGATTTTATGGATGCTTGATTAACTATAATAATAGGCAGATAGTGTTTGAGTTATCTACATGGATGTGTAGTGCACTTAAACCAAGTGTTTACTATACAAGGTAGATTTAGCGATCATTTGATTAGAGATAGAATAAAATACTTCATGTATGTATAGAAGCAACAAGAATTCTGTAATATCTAACTTGATTTAAGAGACTGTCTGGAGGAGAGGAGACTGAAGGACGGGCAAGAAACTCTAGTATAGTATCAATTTTCTAACTGACCATCCTTTGCAGTAGGGGCGTGAGGAGTGAGGGTGGCCGACCGCCCAGGGCCTACTTACTCGTAAATATCCTAAACCAGCTGACCCACCCAACTTCGTCTGCGTCACATAGGAGAGAGAAGCTCACAAAAGGAATCATTTTTCCCCGTTTTTTGCAACATTGGACCCTGAGTACTCGTTCACGTTGACTCGCGGGCGCGGTCACGAAATATCCCTTTGCCTTTTTTTCGTATGGGTTTAAAATTGCAGTTAGGGGGCGCATTAGAAATCTCGCCCATGGCGCTGGTAGTGCTAAAACCGGCACTGATCCCTTGACAGTTCAAAAGTGCCTATAAAACGGTGTAATTGGAGTGAATGGCTTCGAGTTCTGTCAATAGGTGTAGTCCAGCCTACACGAATGGCAATGCTTGTATGAGTGCAATACGAGTAATTTGAGCGTCTTATTAGTGCAGAATAAACAGCTTAGTTTTTCTTTCTTTTTTACGAATGGAGGCACAACCGGCTCACCTCATAGATCAGTCGCTAGCTACTACCTGGGTGACCGGTTACTGCAGGTATTATAACATTTATAACCATGGCATGAGCAAATCTCAAATAATTCAACAGTTCACAGAGTCGATACAAGATTGAGTACGCAAAATAAACTGAATCATAATGTGTGTGGTCATCTGAATCGTACACAAATCAACATACAACAAATTGATAGGTTTGTCCCACTTGAGAACCGTGTTACTGGTTACTATGCTACTGATAAATACCAGCCACGTCTAATAAACAATATTAGATTACATAGAGACGTTGGTATCACTAAATTGACATCTTGAAATGCATATCGTTGCTCTAAATTGAAGTTGGTAACACATGATGACACATCTTGGTACGGTTTTGCAACCTGACCCATAGTCATCTGCCTAGCCTGTTCCCAACTATTTTGGGGTCGGCTTCCAGTCTAACTGGATGCAGTTGAATATCAACATTTTACATGAAGCCCATGCCTGTCTTCCACAACCCATACAAATTACTGCCGGGACCAACGGCTTAATGTGATTTCCGAGAGTCGGAGGGAACTCGGTATGTAATAAATGGTCACCCATCCACGGACCGACCTCGGCTAGGACCGCTTAACCTTGAAAATCGACCTGCGCGGCTGATGTTATTTAGCCACGAGTCCCGACTTTGCACCTTGATCTCACAGGCGAAAAATCAATACATGTACATTGTGAGTAGACCTTCCAATTGACTCTGAATCTTAGTAATTTCAATCAATTGAAGGAGTGGGCTTCGATGTAATAGGATATCAAATCATGTGATGGTAAGGATTGAGTCATTGGAGTCATTTATTTGATCAGTGCGTTTACTTTAGTGGAAAGATGACTTTGTACAGTCGGGCTCTAAGGAACGTCTCATAACACGCCTGGAATTCCCGAAGGTTTAAGCACAGATGTATCTGATATCACTTGATATGTAGCACGCCCACATTTCGCCAGTTATGTTTTAAGTCACATGTTATAGGGGGCGAGCCTATTGCCATCAACCGGGCACAAATCCAGGCTTCGTGGCTGCAACTGAGAAACTCCTAATGGAAAAACTCAATAACACTGCCTTTTTTTTTTTTTTTTTCGGATGGGAAATCATCAAATGACTTCTCCCGCTCTGGGCGGAGCAGGAGGGAGTGTCAGACTTTTACTGACTAAAACCCATCCATGTTCCTTCATCGCCCTTTGTGTTCCGGGGCCGCGGTATCTCTTTCGAACAGTCCCGCAACCCCGGCAGGCATCGGTCCTTGCGGACCCCTTCCTTTTTGCTGACTCTCTTTGAGGCGCACGTGGAACACGAACGCGCCGTCGACACGGCCTGTCGTCATCAGACGGACGGACGGCGAGCTAGCCCATAGCCCACCGTCCACAGGCCCGCGCCTACGGTGGCCGGGGGCCACGTGGTGGCCCCCGACGCCCGGGGCGTCTCCCGCGGCGGCCGGGACGCTGTGAGGTTCTCTCCCTCTCACGTTCCGCCACCTCCTTCTCTAGCATTACTGCTTCGCAGAAGGAGGTGACGGCGTCCCATTCCGTCTCGCTCCGGACCATGGCTTGCACCAGGGCCGGACGCGAGAGGTCGCCGCCGCCAATCGCCGCTTCGAGGACACGGCGGTGCTCCGCCCACGCGGGGCACACCTCCACCGTGTGCTCCACCGTGTCCTCCGGTCGATCCTCGCAGTGGAAACACCCGGGCGTTTCCTCCCGCCCGATTCGGTGCAGGAACCTCCCGAAAACACCGTGTCCGGTGAGGACCTGCGTCAGGCGGAAGGTGAGGACGCCGTGGCGTCTCTCCAGCCACTCCTCAAAGAGGGGACTTATCGCCACTATCGTGGCGTGCCCTGCACGGGGTTGCGACAGTCGCTCTCTCCATGTCGCCATGAGATCCCGCCGGAAGTCTGTCCGCTGAGCGACAATTTGTCGCGGCAGCGGAGTTTCCCCCCGGCGAAGCGCCTCCGCGCGCCATTCATGCAGGCGCGCGAGGACTATCGCCTCCAGATCCCATGGCGGCAATCCGGCAAGGAGGCACGCCGCCTCGCGGGCGATCGTGCGGTACCCACGGGCCAGCCTTACGGCTACCACCTTTTGGGGCGCGTTCAGGTAGTGGGCTGCACGCAGCCTCAAGGAACGCGCCCACACCGGGGCCCCGTAAAGGGCCATGGACCGCACGACTCCCGCGTAGAGCCTCCGGCAGGAGGCGTTTGGCCCCCCCAAGTTGGGCAGGAGCCGCCTGAAGGCAGCCCCAGTCCGTTCCAGTTTGGGGGCCAAACGTCGGAAGTGCTCCACGAAGTTCCACCGGCTGTCGAGGACGAGTCCTAGGTACTTCAAAGTCGACTCGACACCGATGGATACCCCTCCTACCGTGAGTAAGGATCCCGGAGGTGGCGCATTCCGAAGCCCATAAAAGCACATGGCCTCAGACTTGTGCAATGCCACCTCGAGACCCAGTTGCCGGATCCTCTCAACGACAATCGCAACCCCGCGTGTCATGATTTCGGCCGCCGCCTCGTGCGACCCCCCCTGTGCCAGCACCAGCGTGTCGTCTGCATAGCAGACCACGCTGACGCCGCTAGGGAGGTCGGCGCGCAGCACCCAGTCGTACCCGATGTTCCACAAGGACGGCCCTAGGACCGATCCCTGCGGAACACCGCACGACATCTCTCGCCGGTTCCATTCTCCGCTGCGACCGGGGTAGATGACGGCTCTATCCGTCAGGTAGTCCCCGACCACACGACGAAGGTAGGTCGGCACCCGGTGATAACGGAGTGCCTCCCTAATGCAGCTCCAGGGCATGGAGTTGAAGGCATTGGCGATGTCTAGAGACACCGCCAAGACAACCCCACCCCGGGACACTGCATCCCCCGTCGTGAGGGCTCTCACGCGCATGATGGCGTCCACCGTAGAGCGCCCCTTGCGGAAACCATACTGGTGTTCCGCAAGATCCGGCCCCGTCCCCGCAAGGTGCTCGGCGAGGCGGTTTGCAATTACTCTTTCAAAGAGCTTGCCCACCTCGTCGAGCAACACTATGGGCCGGTATGCGGACGGAGAGTCCGCAGGGCGCCCCGGCTTCCGAATGAGGACCAGCTTCCCCGTCTTCCAACGAAGCGGGAACTGGCCTCTCTCCAAACATGCGCTTAAGAAGCCCTCCAGTCGGGGCCCGAGAGCCTCCGAGGCCAGGACCCAGGCTTTGCCAGGCAAGCCGTCGGGTCCCGGGGCGGTATTTTTGGCACTGAGCCTGCGTACCGCCACTCTCAGGTCTACCCCAGTCACTACCGGAGTGTCGTCGTCGTCGTCCTGGTGGTCCGCTTCCAGCACCGCAGGTAGCGGAGCCATAGGCGGGAGGGGATGTTCCCCCCGCGTAGGGAACAGAGTGCTCACTACGTCCTCCACGAGCTCAGGCCGGAGACTCTGCGTCAGTGGGGGGGCCCAGGTGCGGAGTTTATCCCGCACCATCTTGTAAGGCCGCCCCCAAGGATCTCTGTCGAGAGTCCCCAGCAACTCCTCGCGGGCCAGGTCCCTGGCCCGCAGGACAGCCTCGCGGAGGGCGGTCTTCGCCGCTCTGTACCCCTCATAAAGCTCCGCCTCGATGGCTGCCGCATTCGGTGGGCGAATGCGGAGCCTGCGATGCCTGGCGTACAGGTGTCGCGCAGCCACGCACGCCTCTCGCAGAGACGTCAGCTCTCGCGACCACCAGTACACCTGACGTCGGGCGCTTCCTGGCCGGACTCGGGGCATTGCCACGTCGCATATATCGGACATGGCCTCTTGGAACCACCCTGCCTCATTGTTAATGTCGGCAGGCCTGTCTGGTGATGTCACCCAGGCCTGCACGATCGAGGCTTCCAGGAGGAGCTCCCGGTCCAGCTGCTTCAGCGCCCAACGCGGACCACTCGGGGCTTGTTGGACCGGCGCGCTCGAGGTCTGGGTGGAGACGTCAAACCGGATGTACCGGTGGTCGGAATAGGTCTCCACCCCCTCCATGACACGCCAGTCAACGACACGCGGCGACAGAGCGGGGCTAGCGAACGAAATGTCCACCACCGACTCGCCCCGCATCCGCACACACGTGGCGACAGAACCCCGATTTAGGACGACCAGGCCCTTCTCCAGAGCCCAGTCCTCCACCATCCGTCCCCGCACGTCTGTGCAACGAGAACCCCAAGCCAAGTTCTTGGCATTGAAGTCCCCGAGGACAAGCACGGGGAGGGAATGGTTTCCGACGACAACACTCAACTCTGCGAGAGAGTTGTGGAACTCGGCGAGAGTTCGGCTCGGGGAGAAGTAGACTCCCACCACTACGATCTCCCCGAACCGTGCTGCTACGCACCCCCGACCCCTCCTGACACCTTCAAGGGTCGGGGTACCGGCGGCGGCCGACGACACTATGGTCACTGAGCCGCTAATGTCCGCCACCCAGTCTTCCCTGGGCAGGACAAAATACGGCTCAGCGACCACAGCGATGTTTATCGACCACTGCGCCATGCTCTGGAGCAACAGATCCTGAGCGCAGGCGCAGTGGTTGATATTCGCTTGGAGGAAGCGTAATGGAGCCGTTATTGGCATTCCATTACCGCTTCCTCCACTCGGGCCCCCTGTGAGGGCCCCGCTGCATGTGCAACTGTCGCGACGGCGGTGGCGGCGACAGCGGTAGCGGCGGCGGTTGCGGCAGCGGCGGTGGCGACGGTGACGGTGGTGGTGGCGGTGGAGGGCCCTCCCCTGCCTCTGGCCTTGGCCTTGGCGGGTGCAGCGCAGGCCTTGCTGCCAGCCCGGTGATCAGCCGGCTTGCCAGACGCCGCGCATGCAGCGCAGTGCGGCGTGGCGCAGCAAGTCGAGGATGTGTGACCGGGCTGACTGCAACGGAAGCAGAGGCCGCTGCGGTCGACCTCCGAGGCGCATTGCACCGACACATGGTGTCCCACATGGCAGCGGTAGCACCTCAGAGGTCTGGGCTCCAGCAGCTTCACCTGCGCTGACACCCAGCCCACCAGTAGCCTACGGCCCTCCACAATTGCCTTGGCCGCCGTCACAGGGCAGCTTACCGTAACGGTTCGCATGCCTGTGGAGTCCGGACGAAGGGCGCCTGCCCTGACCTGATCGGCAGGGCACCCTCCGGACCTGGCAACGGCGGCCACCACCTCCTCCTCGGTCACTGAGTCGTCCAGACCCAGGACGCGCAGGTCTGCGCATCTAACGGGCCTGGAAACTCGGGCGTCGTCCGCGTTTAGGGACGCTCTGAGCTTTTCAGCCAGAGCGTCAGCGGACGAGCCACTGGTTTCACCGGGGATCTCCAGCAACCGAGCTCCCGTCGCGGTTACTTTAAGCCGGAGGCCCCCGGTGATCCCGAGCTCCCCGAGATCCACCGTCTCCTTTGCCTTCGCCAGCAGGTCGCGGTAGGACACGCCCCTCTTTTCCGCGTCCGGCTGTAGTGTAATCACTACAGCTGCGGTCTTCGGGGCGCGGAGCCTAGCCGCGATCTTTCGCGCCCTGTGCTGGCGCTGCCGCTCCTCATTTCGGGCCTTTTTGGCCGCCTTTCGCCCCTTCCGCTTCTCCCCGACCACCTGCCATCCGGCTTCAGCCGCGGGAGGGGTAGGGGGCTGGGGGGGCGGTAGCGGCGGCGGCAGCTGCTGTGCCGCAGGTGCTGGCCCACTTGCCGCTGGCACTGTCACCGGCACAGTCACCGCCTGTGGGGCTGCCTTGCCCTTCCTCCTCCTGGACGCCTTCTTAGCCGGCGCCGGTGTCGCTGGAGTCGGCTTTCCAGGGGAGGGCGCCATTGCCCTACCGGAGGACTGACTCGACGGCCCAGGTCCGGGCGCGGCAGCCACAGCAGCCGCGTACGACACCGTGGTCGGCATCGTACTCGGGCCCGCGGCAGTCTTGTTTGAACCCAGGGCGGGGCGCAGAACAATTCCCTCCAGGACAGAAAACCGCGCCTGGAAGGAAGCCAGCTCCCGCCGCACCAGGTTCAGAACCTGATTTTCAGCCGGCACCGGTTCGGCTTGTCGCTGCTGCTGGTGGCCCCCATTTGGAGGCGCCACGCGGGTGCTAGCCTCACGCAGACTGGCCAGGTCTGCGTGGAGCTTGGCGTTCTCCCTTTGGAGAGCCTCCATCGCAGCCGTCAGGCGGGCCAACTCCGCCCGCAGTTTGGCCACCTCATCTCCACCTATCGGAGGAGGATAGGAAGGCCCCGCAAAGTTGGCCTCCGCTGCCGCCATGATGGAGGCGGAAGCCGCGGGTATGGCCTTGAGTTTGGACGATGTCTTTATCTTCAAGGCCACGCCCCTTATAGCGGCTTCCACCTCCTTTGCGAACCTGGCCTTACGCTCCACCTCGGAGCTGCCAGGTGCACCCGCCTCGTCGCCAGACCCGCGAGCAGTCATGCCTGGGTGGCGCCCCTCTTCGGCCAGTTTCGCCGACCTCTCGGAGGCAGCAAGCCCCCCCCTCTTGCCTCGGATCCCACCTCGCTTACTGGTAGGGATCTTTCGGGCCGAGGCCATCTCTTCTTCGGATGACGACCCTCGGTCGCCATCCTTCCTGGACCGCTTGCGGAAAAACTTGCTGTTCTCCGCAGCAGTCCCGGCCCTCACGCGGTGCGAGCTCTCTGAGCCTCGCGCACTAATCTCGCTGGATGCGACGTCGGACTCCGACTCCGCATCCCTCCTCTCCTCTCCTATGCCGTTACCGGCGGTGTTTTTGGTTTTGTTTTGATTATTATCCATATTTGAACCCACGAGTATGGGGGAAATAAAATCAGTCTAGGCAGAGACCCCTGTACCTAGAAGGGCAGATTTTAAGTATTTATTACTCGCCAGAGGGTCTGCAGGTACCCTGGCGAGGAGCGCACTAACGACTGATTTGTTCCATGGAACACCCGTCAGCCATACATACCCTCGCGGTGCGTCGCCGCTTGGGATTCGGGGTAACTTTTTATAGAGGTTTTCTACTTAGCGATCCGGGCAGTTAAGCCAAGACCCTCGGTCCCTATCGAAGCCGCGAGACGTGATCCACAGCATTCGATATTGGGATTACGAGATTGGCGGTGACAGAGGAGGACGCATCCTTCTCTGTCTGCTCGGAGGCAGGGTGAGTGCACACTGAGCCCGCCCTCACTCCTCTGCTATGCCCTCTGCTTTACAGAGGGTCACGCAGAGGAACGCACCGGTGGTCCTAGCAGGACCCCACCCATGTCAGAATAATTAGCCGCGGCAGTAACACTCCCCGATGGATAAAAGGAAATTCTCATTTCCTTTCATTCCCCGGAGAAGGATACTGCCGCGCCCAGGGTGCACCGGCCCAGCAGCTGCTCTTCCCTCCAGACGTATCGAGAGGGACCAGCAGCCGCCAGACACACGTGGAGGACTTCTGACATCGCACCCCCAATAACACTGCCTGACCTGAGAATCGAACCCAAGACCTCATGCCTAACGTCTAACGTACGTAACGTCTTATATGAATCTATGTATCATATTTCGCCTCCAAACTTCGAATCAACGATTGAATTCACTATCACTGACATGTATTACTAAAATTAAATCAACGAAACGGCAGAAGGGTGTGGATTTTAATCTGTGTCGCAAACTCAAACTCAAACTCAAAGCATTTATTTCAATTAGACCATTACGGCACTTTTGAATGACAAAAATACAAAAAAGAAAATCAAAGGTACAGTCCCAGTCACAAGGCATAATAACTTGAGAAAGTACTGTAGTTGCCCATTCCCTAGCGTAGATCTCTATGGAGAAGAACGGGCAAGAAACTCCATGGACACTCTTTTAAAATCAAAATATTGTTACAAAATCTTGGTTACATCATTAATTTTGAGATTATACATATATGTGAGAACGATGCATGAACGACGCAAACAATGTACCACGTCCTGTCGTCTGAGTTCCAAAACATGCTGCCAAAGTGACCCCTGCGCTGCCACCAACAACGACGCCGTGGAAGAAGTGAGCAAGTCTTGTAAGTCTTGTTCCTACAGAAGAACTGTCGTATCAGCTCGCGAAGAAGAAGTAAGTTTACCCGAATATACGTTATTGGTCAATGTTTATGAGGGTTTACTATGTATATCTGCCTGCTTATTCCACCTGATTAGTTTATATCCAACAAGGATACAAGTCATTGAATTTGAAAAGGCGAATGGGCTCAGGGCTTCAGCATTGGACTGTAAATGAATAATATCATCTTACTGTGGAATCTGAGTTTCCTTTGTTGGCAAGAATATAGAGAATTCGTTATGTTTATGTAGGTAAGCACTGTCCTATGATTTAACGCTCACGTTTGTTGAAATAGAGATCATATTGAAATATTTGTGAAATATTCTCATAATAAAGATGGAAAATATTATCCTTTTTTTTTAACACGGAAACTTAATTAAGTATATCAACATTAGACCTTCACAAACCTAATAAAAACTTGACGATCGTCATAATATTTCTTACGCTTGGAAGCTGATAATGCTCTCACGGGTTTCGACTTAATATCATAAAATGTGTTTAGTGTTTACGTCAACCATAAAATGTGTGTACGGTACTTACAAAGATAAATCATCAGAATTAAAAATAAAGTTTGATATTACACTAACTACTCCAGACACAATACCTCATTAAACGGACTCAAAAGCGGTTCTAGCTAAAGTATTTGCACTGGAATTACCATAGTAATCACTCAAAGACTTAATGTTAATGACATTAAGTCTTAAGCTAGAAACACATTGCTACGGTCGGCGACGAGTTGTGTCGCAGCACGCATGAGTTTCTTCTAAGTCTAACCATACTGTTGAATGTTGACCTTCTTTGTGCAGTCACTGTTTGATTTGTGGTTTTGGTTCTGTATTCGTCAATGTGACCGTTTGATGGCTGCGCTCATGTATTTTCTAGTAACTTTATTTTACAATATATCTGGTGTACGAGTTCCTCAAGTCTTTGATTGCATCCACGGAAAACCCTCAACAAGTAGTTAACACATACTAAATGTAAGAAACCGATATTTTTATACTTCTGACGCGACCCCCGACACTTGCTCGAGACAGCCCGCGATGCTGAGCCTAGTTCAAAATCAGTCCCTAAATATAATGACACCCAGATCCAGCCTATCCCTTTGTTGTCCTCCCCCAGCGACGCCCTAAGCTGAGGCTCATACCCTGCAGGGGGTGCCATTAGCGTATAGTCGCTTAGTTTGTAAGTTTTTTGCCCCTGGCTGGAGGCCTTACTACCTAGGCACCCACAGGCACAGGATAGTCCGGTTAAGCAGACGACAACCTCCTAGGTTCACCTGCAAGATGCCATTCACAAAAAAAACTTGTGACGCGACACGACACAGTAGTGTATTTTTACCTTTAGTCTTGTTATTGTTTAACTATGTTGCAACGATTATTGCAAATTTTGTCATGATTGTAAATAATTACGTTGACACAGCTTTGCTTACATAATATACCTTGAACATAATAACAATAATACTATGCAGACAGGCAGAAAACCATTTCATATTTCATCTGAATGAGTGTTGCCGAGAATAGAGTTGAATGGTGGTGTGCAATAGGAGAGGCCTATGTGAAGCAGTGGACTGCTGTAGCCTGATAACGATCATAATTTTAGCCACTTCTTGGTGCTCACACTGTTTGGTGCTCCAGTGACTTTGACCAGGAGTCGCTGTTGGTGAACTGTTTTATGACATGTCTCCAAAAACAGAATGACGGCGGCTGCCAAGGATCCGAATTTAGCCGCTCGTGAAAACGTACATAAACTCACGCCTCTTTCCCATAGACCCCAATGGCAGAAATTACGCTAAAATCCTTAGATACTTCTCTATTGGTCGTCATCTCAGTAGTCATCCCTTACAAGCCATATTATCTAAGTCCGTCCATCTTTTCACCTATTCGTCGATGACACCAAAATATCTATACGCTACAGCGACACGGACAATTTCAGTTAACAATCAATTTCTAAATAATCTAGTTCCACGAACATTAAGTTAATTTCAGGAAACTGCACAGAGCTGCAACAGACGACCCCTGGCAAAATAATATAGCTATAATCGGCGCAGCAGCTCGGCTCTATGTGCAACATGGCAATCGATTTTCACCACTCCGCTCCTCGCGAGAATATTAATTGAACGTGATTTAGTTTTGAATTGACCGTATCGGGTGTTTTGATCGTATATTATTAATGAAGGGCTATGTGTCCCAGGGATAAGTGACCGCCCGGCGTTTTTTGAATAATTGTACAAAATTATTAATAAATACATTTATATTTGTGACTTAGCGGCTTTAGTTTTTTTTTTATGATTTCTTTTCTTTTTTTTGTAAAGACGCATGACGTGCTGCAGTTTTTTTATGATATTTCCTAAGTTTGTTCATCTTTTTCCATTATTTTTTTTTTACTGACTAGCCGACATCATAGTTTATCAATTAAAATCATTAAACATAACTAAAATGTAGTAAAACATTTATTAAATAAAAAAACAAAATTAAAATTCGAAGAAAAAAAACTCTTTTTTTCAATTTTTTCAAAATAAATCTAAAAAAAGCCCCCATAATATCACATTTTTTTAATTTATTAATGAACTACATGATATTTCCTACAATAGCTCAGAACAATGTTTGCTACTGATTTCAAACAAAAGCAAAAGTACAGTCAGTTGAAATTTGACTCCCATACTCAGTAAAAAAGAGCAAAGTCTTCAAAGCTAACTAAAGCCGCTATTGACACTGTTAGAAGTCTCAATTGAATCCATTAGATACTTTTTTATTAGATGTAATAAAAAAAAAACAATGTTGTAATCAAATTATTATTTATTAAAAAGAAACACATGATTAATTAATTACGTTTTCGAAATGACTGCCATTAGCAGTAATGCACGCCAGAGCTCTAAATGACATCCTCTGTGTCGTCCTTCTTATTTCGGAATGGTTTTCTGAAATCTCTGCCGCAGCTGCATTGATCCTTTCTTTTAATTGCTCTCTTGAAGTTATCGGCACAGCGTAAACTTTTTGTTTCATGTAGCCCCAATAATAATAATCCAGTGGCGTTAAGTCCGGAGATCTTGGGGGCCATGCCACTGGACCACCCCTGCCGATCCACCTTCGGTAGTTTTCGTTTAGGTACTGTCTAACAGATGTCGCGTAGTGTGCCGGGGCTCCATCTAACTGGAAGTACATGTTTCGCCTTGTTAACAAAGGGACGTCTTCCAACAATAGTGGCAAATCGTTGCGCAAAAAATTTAGCATTACCTCCTGGGTAAGCCGATTTGGCAATTCGAAAGGTCCAATAATTAAATCGTCAATAATTCCGGCCCACATGTTAATTGAAAATTCGTGTTGAAATGTTGTTTCTCGAACAGCGTACGGATTTTCGGCAGCCCAAATGTGCAAGTTGCGATGATTAGTTATTCCAGCTCTAGTAAACGTTGCTTCGTCAGTCCATAAAATCTCTTTTAAGAAGTTTGCATAAAGTCTGTGCTGTCGTAATATCCACGTACAAAACACCAACCTAGGCACACTGTCTTCATCTCTCAAATTTTGAGCGCGTCGATAATGATAAGGGTGGAGACCTTCTTTTTTCAACACACGCCAGACTCTCATTTTTGATATACCCAGCCTGATTGCTATTCGGCGAACGCTTAACGTTGGGTCAGCTGACACTAAACGTAGTATTTCTTCATCGATGGCCTGAGGAATAGCTGGAGCAGGTAGTACAGGTTCTCGTCGTCTTGTAAGTAAACCCAGTTCGGTGATTTGGCGATGTACAGCAATAAATGAGCGATATCCAAGGACAACCCTATTAGGATATCGTCGTCTGTATTCCACTACGGCAGCTCTCGCGTTCCCATTACAAAATCCATACACAAAATGCATGTCAGCAATATGGGAAGGTTCCAAATTAGAAAGTCTAGACATTTTTAAGCCAAAGCCACAAAACTTCTCACAATGCTTTAAAACTTGAGAGATCACGAAATACGTAGCGTCACGAGCACAATGAACGATCGACTAAACAAAACAAACCAAAGCCGGAAGTAAAAAGGGACGTGCACTCGGGCGTGCTACACAATAAAGACCGGTATTTTTTTACCTGCGTCATTTTTTTGTTTTGTAAGGAGTAAAGGTCTGATTCCAGAGTCTGTAGTTTGGTACATGTTTGAAATAGTAACAAACATTGTTCTGAGCTATTGTAGGAAATATCATGTAGTTCATTAATAAATTAAAAAAATGTGATATTAAGGGGGCATTTTTTAGATTTATTTTGAAAAAACTGAAAAGAAGAGTTTTTTTTTCTTCTAATTTTAATTTTGTTTTTTATTTAATAAATGTTTTACTACATTTTAGTTATGTTTAATGATTTTAAATGATAAACTATGATGTCGGCTAGTCAGTAAAAAAAAAAATAATGGAAAAAGATGAACAAACTTAGGAAATATCGTAAAAAAACTGCAGCACGTCACGCGTCTTTACAGAAAAAAGAAAAAATATCATAAAAAAAAAACTAAAGCCGCTAAGTCACAAATATAAATGTCATTATTAATAATTTTGTACAAATATTCAAAAAACGCCGGGCGGTCACTTATCCCTGGGACACATTGCCCTCAAATGGCTTAGCATTATCCTCCGTTACTCCTAAAATACTGCAGCATTCATCTTGAAATAAATATATGGTAAAGTTGAGTCCTATGTGTGACGAAAAAAGATTCCATAATTTTTTCTCGATAGAAAAAAATTCCAAAGTTCTCCTCCAAATCGAACAATAAACCGCTGGTATTCAAAAAGTACTTGAAATGTACAATATACATATCTACAATACTAGATCATGAAATATACATACTATGTATATATAAATATATATATACTACTATGAAATATGCATACTAACTGAACTAACTATACAGCAGGTCTTATTTTTTTAGTCGAATCAATAGATTTTTTAAAAACCACTCATTTCGCACTATTCGGCCCCCGTGACTGACGTAACAACCGCTTTGTAGTGCAAGCTGATTAGAACTTTATTCTAACAGTTTTTAAACAAAGTTTGAACCACCACAAATAGAGTTCCTAATTTTAGGGTTAGAAGGGCCTTCATATTGTGCCTCTTTGTAGATACTTGTATTGTATTAGACTGTTTTTTATGTTCTGTGGTATTAGATATATTTTAGAATGTTTGCAACCTCCACTTAAGTAACTTGGCCTATACTTTTTGTTACTACAAAAGCGTAGTAACAAATATCGTAATATATCGTGTATTAAAGTATCTTTTCAGATAATCGATTGGATGCAGTTCGTTTGGAGTTAGGGCAGACCAAACAAAACCGATGGAAGGACTGTGTGAAAGAAGATATTATTATGGCTTTGGGGAGGTGCCTACCAAAATGACGAGTAATAAAAAATATGGAAGAAGAAAACATCCGGCCCTAATTAAATTGGGATAAGGACAGAAGAATGATATGACGTTAAATGAAAGAGTATTCAAATACCTCGGACAAGGTGTCGGCAATAATTGAACCATACTGCACATTTGGATTTGTCACACTGCAAAGCTAACTATACATTTTCGTCCATTTGCCTCTCATTGCTTCAAGCATGAGGCATCTATGTAAAACGAACAAAGTCCCTAATTAAGTTAGTCGTAACCACATGAAATGTTACAGACTTGTACTATTTATTTTTCCAGAAGGTTCTTCTGAACCTTCTGTTACATGTGGTGTGGTTGCAGGTTGTTGTACATGAATACAAAGAATTGAATTCATGTACTCAAAGCTACGTACTTTGTATTCACGTACTCAAAGCTCGATCCTTCGATCGAGACCTGGGCTGTACTGCAGTCTCTCCAACGGTGCCAAATCGACTATCGGTACATCGAGGTGTTGAAGTGTTTGTACAAAAACGCCACTATGTCAGTCCGACTTCAGGACCAAGCCTCGGAACCTATCCTCCTGCAGCGAGGTGTGAGACAGGGAGACGTCATATCTCCGAAACTGTTCACCGCTGCACTGGAGGATGTCTTCAAGGTTCTGGACTGGAGAGGGCTAGGCATTAACGTCAATGGCGAGTACATCACCCACCTTCGGTTTGCCGACGATATAGTGGTCATGGCTGAAACCATGGAGGACCTCAGTACAATGCTCGATGACCTCAGTAGTTTCCGGAAAAGTGGGTCTTAAAATGAACATGGAGAAAACCAAAGTCATGTTGAATGCCCATGTCACACCCATTCCTATCAAGATCGGAGACTCTACACTCGAAGTTGTAGACGATTATGTGTACCTGGGACAAACGGTCCAGTTAGGTAGGTCTAACTTCGAGAAAGAGGTCAATCGTCGAATCCGACTCGGCTGGGCAGCGTTCGGGAAGTTGCGCGGTATCTTCTCGTCCAACTTACCACAGTGTCTCAAGACGAAAGTCTATGACCAGTGTGTGTTGCCAGTGATTACATACGGGACCGAAACGTGGTCGCTCACAATGGGCCTCATCAGAAGGCTTAAAGTCACCCAAAGGGCAATGGAGGGGGCTATGCTCGGAGTTTCCTTGCGTGATCGAATCAGAAATGAAGACATCCGCAAGAGAACCAGGGTCACCGACGTAGCCCGAAGAATTGCCAAACTTAAGTGGCAGTGGGCAGGGCACATTGCTCGCAGAACGGATGGCCGATGGGGCCGAAAAGTTCTGGAGTGGCGACCGCGAACCGGAAGACGTTGCGTTGGAAGGCCTCCCACTAGGTGGACCGATGACCTGGTGAAGGTTGCGGGAATCCGCTGGATGCGAGTCGCGCGGGACCGGTCAATGTGGCGACACTTGGGGGAGGCCTATGTCCAGCAGTGGACGTCTTTCGGCTGAAATGATGATGATGATGATGACTCAAAGCTCAGTAAAACCTGGACAGCATCCCGCAAGTTGGCCTTTCCCGTCAGTTAATAAAGAAAGGGTTGTTTTGTTCAAACAAACGTTGTTTTGTTGTTTGTTTTGAGTTGGAAGGCTTTGAAGCCGAGGGTTGTTTGTAACCTTGAGCTCGATGGTTTTCATTAAAATGTTTTGCGAAGTGGAAATGAAGGGGAATTTACTCTTCTTTCTGTAGCCCGCTTCAAGGGATAAATAGATTTGGATAAAATTGGAACACAGGTAGACCATTACCTGGGTTAAGCCATAGGATACTTTTATCTCGGTGGTATGTTACCGTGGAATGATGTATCAACCTCTATGTGGGTTAAGCGAGCAAAAGCGAGTGCTTCTAAAATAATTTTATTCGCTCATTACATGCAATTTTAAAACTACGTAGGTAATGCAGTATGTAGATCTACAGTTAAGGCATAAGCAAACTAAGTAATTATTTACTTTGTCAAGAGATTCACTTTCTAGGCACAAAGTAGATTCTTTACCAACAATTTACAACTTAATCAAGCGGCCAAAATCGTAAAACATGCAGTAAAATGTATACGTTCCTATAAAAACGTCTGCCAGTCACAAAATAGCTGAGAGTGTAAAATCTGTCTCATCGTCACCTAGCCTTGTCCAAATGTTGGGGTCGTCTTCCAGTGTAACCGGATGCAGCTGAATACCAGTATTTTACATGGAGTGACTATCTGACCTCCACAACCCAGTTAGTTCTGGGCTAGGCTTGCAGACAGATCAAAAGATATGAATAATGTTATAACTAAACGCAGGTTTAATTTACATAGACATGTAATTCACATGGATAATGCCTATGAAAATACGTGACGTGCGAAGATTATGTGTAGAGATTGCACACAAATAAATAATATAACAATTACTGATGACGTCTGTAATTAGCATTATAGATGCATAACACTGTATTGTTAGGGTATAATTTATTATCAAAGGTGATGAAAGGTCTCACGACTGTTTACTGACGGAATTAAGGAAAACGCGATTGCTTGCAGCTCTATGGAACTTCGATATTTCTCGTCAGCACATTGTCATGTCTAACGTTATAGTTAGTGTTAGTCGGCAGTTCAGCACCCAATTGCATAACACAGTTTCTAATCACATCCCAAGTATTGGAAAGAAAATTCATTGCTCTTTCTTTTTTTAAAAAATTCGTAGCCCGAACCACAAAGCATGTTGTTGAACTGTCAAAGGTTAATGTTACCGCCAATATACTTTTGTTAAATAGCAAGTCAAGTGAAAGTCTTCGAGCACGTCGTTAGGGCTATCTAAAGAAATTATATTAAGGGCCTATACTACCTCAAATGGCTTAGCATGATCCTCCGTTACGCTTAAAATACTGCAGCATTAATTTTGAAATAAATATATGGTAAAGTTGAGGATTAATGTTAAGTCCTATATTTGGCGAAAACACGATTCCATAAAATTTTCTCGATAGAAAAATATCCCAGTTACCTCTAAACTGAACAATAAAGCGCTGGCAATCATAAAATACTTCAAATTAGATCATGAATCTTTTTATACTAACTGAACTAACTATAAAGCAGGTCTTATATTATTTATTTTTTCAATATATTTTTTTTTAATCGCAAATAACCATAATTTCGCACTATTAGGCCCGCAGTGACTGACGTAACAACCACTTTGTAGTGCAAGCTGATTAGAACTTTATTCTAACAGAATTTCAAACGAAGTTTGAACTACCAAATATAGAGTTGCTAATTTGAGGTAGTATAATATTACATATTGAGAGATACAATTTCTATAAACATCATCATGCTGCCTTCATCCCAATTTATTTAGGGTCGGCGCAGCATGCCTTCTTCTAAATAATTCAGTCATTTCATCAAAAACCACATTTCTTTTGTTATATAACATTCTTCACACAGTCCATCCGTTCTACTAAAGCCAATTTAAATTTGTAAAACAATTTAGCATAAAGCGCATCAACCTAACGTTAATTAAAACGAAATTCTGCCCTCCCTATAAAATAGCAAAATAAAATAAAAACTTAATCAGTCCACAGTCTCATTATGTGTGATACGGTGTATTAATAGCTTAGCACTAAATAAAGATGTTTTGCTACAAGGTCGCCAGGCGCTACAGCAGCACTGTAAGCCAAGTTTCTCTACACGTAACGTTTGTTGATTTATTTCAGTAATCGGCCGATTTAATTCGCGTACGTGCTGATGATTTTGACGAAATTATATCACAAAACATTACGCCTGTAATCTCAGAAGTGTTAAGCAGAGGTGTGCTTTAGTGGCTACAACCCACAGTTAAGTCCTATGCAATATGTAGGCGAGCGTATTGCCATTAACTGGGCACGAATCCAAAATCTGGTCTGAAAAAAATTCTGACGTGATGGAAAATCCCATTCTCATCATCGAACCCAGCGGTTGCCGCTTGCCCAGCTTGTAACGTTACATTTTCCTGGTAGGAGCCAGGAAACTGTAAGGTCAACAATGAACACTCATCACCTACCTAACTTTCAGTCTGTAGGAGAGTACGGTTAAAAGAAATAGTCAAAGGAACGAGATAAGAGATTTTATTATTAATAAAGCACGCCCTTTCATTAGGGCCTACCTATCCGAACTGGAGCTACCTAACTAGGCCAGTGAAGCCAGCAAACGAAGCGAAATTATGTAGAAGATGAAATGGGAAGCCAAGAGTCATCGATCATCTGTTGATGACAGATAGCCGTCATGAGAAAAATCAGGCACTCACCTACCTAACTTTCAGTCTGGAGGAGAGTACTAATTTTCTGGTAGGAACCAAGTAACTGTGTGGTCACAATGAGCACTCACCTACCTAACTTTCAGTCTGGAGGAGAGTTTGGTTAAAAGAAATAGTCAAGGGAACGAGATAAAAGATTTTATTATTAACTAGCGGACGTCACGCGGTTTCACCTGCGTAGTTCCCGTTCCCGTGGGAGTACGGGAATAAAATATAGCCTATGTACTCAGGATGAATGTAGCTTTCTAATGGTAAAAGAATTTTTGAAATCGGCGCAGTAGTTTTTGAGTTAGTATTCATTACAAACATACATACACACACACAAAAATACAAATATTTCCTCTTTATAATATTAGTGTAGATAAAGCACACCCTATCATAGGGCCTACCTACCCGAACTGGGGTGTACCTATAACGTATACGTTTATATTTGCTCTTGAGCAAGGTGAGTACTCCGTGAAATTGGATTTGACGGGAGTGGTTTCTAACCGAAGCAAAGCAAGATTATGTCTAACAAGATTTTGGGGAAAAGTCACGCTAACTTAATCTGTATACAAAGTGCTGATCGAGGGGCTCGAGGAAGATCAACCGGACAATCTTTTATGGCTTTACTTTTTTCTCTAGTCTTGTTAAACTGACAGCAGTAATAACGACGATGGAAATAACTGTATAGGACTGACATAAAGCTATTGAAAAAAGCCTTTTAATAATGTTTTTGAAAAGTGCTGTAGCAACGCTTCAAACTCCAATGTCATGTTCTAGGCCTTCTATATAATTAACACATTTCTATTCCAGGCTTGTGTCCCCATACACGAAGTAAAAAGCCAGCGACTCAAAAGACCAGACCACAATAAGCCACTTGTGCTACAAACAAACAATTCTATCATTAACCACCTCACGACAACTCCACCCATCCATTCTGCACAAACTATTCGATTGTAATGAAACAAATAGCACGATTCAATTGTCTTCTCATCCGTGATAGTAAACATCGAAATGGATGACATTCTTGGCATGCTAACTGCCACAAAAGTCAAATAAAACTGGTTCCTTAAGTAAGAGAAGGTCGGTTTACTAGAAAGTACAGCTATGTTTATGTTCAGTGGTTTCCTCGTGGAATGTGAGGTTCTCACATAATGATCTACTCGCCCTTGTCCCATGGTAATAGGGGTTAACGCAACACGTTCTTTCTTCCATTCTACAATGTCAACTGCCACGACATCATTTCTGGTTAAAGACATCATCATCATTTACTCATTTCACTTTCATAATATCATTCCTCACACAATTATATCCGGATTGTACACACAATTTATAGTGTGTATTCATTGCTCACACAATTATATCCGGATTGTATATTGTGTGTATTCTTTTTGTTAATGTAATTAAAAGACGCATAAAGTCATCCTAAACCTAGTGTGCTCCGACCAGGTCGCTCACCGAGTCGCCACAAAGTGTCGCAAGAAAGTAGCATTTTGGGCATCGATCACTAAATTTTGGGTACAAAAAATAGCGTTCCAAACGGTAGACGGGTACTCCAGCAAGCTAAGTAATAAGATTATAAGACCAACAGTTACTTCCTGCTTAACTAGCCAAAGATAGACTCCATAAGGAAGCTGCAGGCAAAGATCTAGGTGACACCAATCCGAGACAAATTACCCGAATTGTTTTTAAACATTATACCTATCAATTTTGATGCTAGTATTATAATCAAAGCAATGATTCAATTAATGACTGATGCCGTGAGAAAGGTCAAAGGCTTCACTTTCATTTCACATCATCGTGAGAATGTTGTGAAAATGTAACGGTAAAATAAGAATGGAAATAAAATAGGCTTGAATATTTGCAGGTAGAATGCGTTCTGTTTTTGGTGCAAACTTCCTGACAGTAAGAAAACAATTTGAGAAAGAAAACAAAACACAAATTTGAATTACAGTCATACCCATAGCTAAAGGACAAAACATTTTGAGGATAATGCTAGACGATAAACTTCAGCAATAAGCAAACCTAAAGGCATGGCCAGACAGAAAATAAAAAACTAAAACCTCTGTACGGAAGTAACACAAATTCTTGCCTTGAAAAGGAAATTGCTAGATGTTTTGACTAAACACAGCTAATCAGAGTGTTTAGTAAAGACAAAGGCAGTTTCCGCCTGGGGAAGTAAAGTTAAAACATGGTAAAGTAGTTTATTCAACAGCTTATCATTGTACGGTTGGTTATAGTTATGAGCCAGTGTGGCCTTCAAGGTCTCTTTCTAAAGCTATTTCTGCCTAATAATTTAGATTAGAGTCCAACTCATCACACCATCTGCTTCTGAGCCTACCACGTCGCCGGCTTCTGTTATTTGGAACCCTATCTGTACTCTGTAGCAATTTTCGCCCAATTTTGATGTGCCATTTTAATTTCGTCCTACGTCTGCGATTTATGGCTTGGAACAAAGAATTTAAACCCAGTGTTAATCTGCATTTTGAAGGTAGAAACTAAACTAATTCAAATTCACTATCGATAAGCGATGGTGTGGGCGCTGTCCTCGACACAAGCCGACACGGTGTTACGTTACAAGATTGCGCGAGCGCATTTTGCACAACCGTAGGCTTCAGATAAGATGTTGTGCATCGGTTAGAGGTGAAAGGTTACATTCACTTCAGGCTGTGGATTCATTAAAATGATATCGAGATTAAGCACACTTCCGCCTCAATTAACGATTAATTTAACGCCAGAGTTACCGGTATTCAAAACATCATTTTGTCTGTCTGTTATCTTGAAATAATTGACAGAAATAGAACAACCGATGGTTTTAATGCGCTTTAAGCGCTTAGCGCTAAAATACATTAAAGTGATTCAAGTTGGTCTCATCATTAACCACACGAACAATAATCCAACAACGAAATGACAAATTGAGAATCGTTCCCTCACAAAAGATCAACTAGTCGTATCCCAAGGTCCAAACTAATCAAAAATGCTCGGCTAAACTCGGCTTCCATCGAACCGGACGCGACAATGAGGCAACAATGGCGGCAGACAAAGGCTGAGTCAGCGATGTGAACTGCCAATAACCGTTCTGACAGACACTTGAACTTTACAAGGTCGGCCCACACCTGCGGGGCCTGTGGCCGGGGTATGGGCAAAGTATAAAGACAAGAAAGTATAGACACAATAAAGACAAAATGGCAGATTTGCAAAGAGATTCCGCAAAAAGTCGCGCCTATCAGCGAGAGCCATTATTCTCAACGCGATCATCTTCTTCCTGACCTAGCCCCATACCACTTGAGGTGAGACCCAACACTGTTTCTTTCTTCCAGTTTTCCCTGACAACCATCACGATGTCGTTTATTCCTTTTCCTTTCATATCATTCCTCACACAATCCATCCATTTTTCACTAGACTTTTGCACATTTGTCACAATTTGTTGGCTTTTGTGAAACCCATCACCTTTTCCCATTTTCTCTACATGGAGTTCTACTGTATAAATTAATAGACCCTCTCGATTCGGTCACCCATTTCCTTGTTCACATGTCACCACAAATCAACCGCCACTCAGCCGCACCGCACGTGTATCTCTACTTGACCTTGACCCCACCAGTTTGCGCAACGTAACTCGGTCATTCGCCGCACTATGGCCACAACATACCGCACATATACCACCAAAGCCGAGACGACCAGACTGGAGACTTACACAACTCGACCAATCACAAGAGCAACGCGAGACTCGATGTGGATTTTAATCAATGTGAGTCGATTCCTGAATGTCTTTTTGGTGGAAACCAGGCCATACGGGTTAGACCCTGCCTCGGATCTGTGCCATATTATTGTCTTCGCTATGTTATCAGTATGTAGATAACGAGATCTTATCCCATCTTATCAGTATGAACTTTATGAACGTAGCTCGTGGCCTGATAAAAAGATTACTTACCGACTATCTGATATGTTTCAAGCATAAACAGTCTCTCTAAAGAGGTCAAACTATTGAGTACTACGTACTACCGAGTTCACTGAAAATTTTCAAACTTATTTTTTTGAGTTATGGGTGAAAAGTGGTAGACCGATCAGTGAACTCAGTAGTACGAAGACTATGAAACATTGATTTCACGATATCGTGTCCTGTCTGTACTGTTGTCTGCGCGTCACAGAAATTGATAAAATGGACGCTACTGGACTCTGAAGGTTCTCCAAACTTGTAGCCAAATTCTAGGCCAATATTCAGGGATTGTCATAGACACGCTAAGAGGAATGACAAATCATAATAATAATCTTCCTGCCCTTAACCTATGTTACTTGAAGTCAGTGCAATATGCATTTTCTTCAAATATTGTCAACCGTCACGCTACCACTCACTTCTTTTTCTTTTATAACACAATCCATTCATCTTTTCTTTGGTCTTCCTCTCCCATCAACATGTACTCGTATATTCTCTTTTAAGGGGCTCCCCCCATGGCACACTAGCGCCACTTTAGTAAAAAAAACAGAACTCGTTAAATACACAATTAATATAAAATCTGATTGACAAAATCAAGCTAGTGTGCATGGGGGGAGCCCCTTAATCATATGCGTTACGTACAAGACGTACGTCTCATCCTTACCAAGACAGACGACAAAAAAAAAACAAAATACAATATAGAAACTATGCATACAATTCAGCAGTGGCAGTCATTCAGTGCCACACAAAGCCCAGACATGTGCGAACGACCTTGACCCAGCCATCTTACACAACGTGACCCGGTCAAAGCAGCGCAGAGCCAAAACCTACATAACAGACGAACCAGCCAATTGGGTAAGAGCAAGCTTATTTAATCTGTTCTTATCAGATTGTGGTATGTTGACAAAGTCAGCGATTAGCGTGAAAGTAGAGCTAGCAACTAAAAACAAGTTGTTTGTTTAGGGTTTTGCAGAGCCGAACTTTTGTCGAAGGGTTAGGCCGAGGTGTACCTAATATTACACATAAATTTCGCCAGTTATGTTTGAGTCTCATGTAATAGGGAGAGAGCATATTGCCATTAACCGGGCACAAATCCAGATTCCGTGGCTGCTACTAAAAGATTACAATAGGCATGACGACAGTATAAAAAAATTGCAAATCTATTTAGTCCGTCAGTTAGAGTATTAGAAATTAATGAACACGTATTTTTTTGTTTTTGTGAATCAATGAAAATTGACAAAGATAAAACGCCTCAAAACTCGGTAGTGGGGGCTCGTGACGTCAGAACTAGCTAAAAATTATACCTAGGCGTGACGTATTGAGAATTTTAAAAGCGTCATATCTTCGTCAATTTTGGTTTACGTAACAAAAGAAAAAACACGGGTCAAATATTTTTTGATAATCTAACTGACGGACTAATTAGTTTTTTTTTGTCGTCTCGCCTATTAACACTGCCCGACCGGGAATTCCAACCCGGGATCCTCGTGTTCAACAGTCGTTGCGACCACTAGACCATACATGTTTCCGTATCACTGACACCCGGACCTACAATCTTCAGGTCGTTTTTTGAGCGAAAAAATTAGTCGTCGATAGCGTTTTTTCGTGGGCTGTTTATGCACAAATTGCGATAAATACAATGACTGCAGGTCGTCTGCGCGTACGCACACAAATGTTTGTTTAGTTATGTTTCTAATATGGATATCATATGTAGTATACATACCGGTGTAGTATGTTGTATTGCCATGTGTGGCCATGTTTTTTCGGTATGTAACGCCACGTGTAAGTTCAAGAGGTGAAATGAGAGTTAGTAATGTTGGTACTTGACGTTTATACAAATATCTATGGTTTATTATTTTCATAGACATTTAAACAATAAAAAAAATACACTTTAGAATACAATGTATGTTTATACATCCAAGGAATTCTATTGTTGAATAGATTAACCTGCTATTTCATCCGATTGTCAAAGATTCACCATTCACAGTTGTGATTTGAATTTCTGGTCAATTTTAGTTGATTACGAAGTGCTTTTCAATCAAGTGCCCTAAGTTTACATAATATCACGGCTATAGAAGAGCAATGATTACCAATCACAGAGTGAACTATTCCAAAACTGTAAGACGCAATCATCATGAAAATAATTATCAAAACAGTCTGGTTTTAATAGCAAACACACTCGAAAATTGCAATCATGTGCAATTTTGCGGACTGTTTATTCCCAAAACTGAAAACATTGGCTCATGCAGTGCTAAAATGTGGTGTGAAAATGTAGTACCTTGTTGTATTTTTTGGAACAGGGCCGTAAGGCTGTATTTCTACCAGAGATGAGCTAGGATGCGTAACGAGAGACGTGTGGGGAACTAACCAATCACATAGCTAGAATACCTCAAGTTGTGAAACAACACATCCCTCGCTACGCATCCTCGCTAATGTATGGTGGAAACGCAGCTTTACGCTTGTATTTTAGCCTCTACTAGGTATATAGATAGGTTTTCGTTTGGTCGAAACTCGCCCGATGTGAGACGATGATGCGGCCTAGGGTGGAGCACGCTTGCTGTATTACACCTCATACCGACTAACGCGAGGACATTGAACGAAAAATAGTGTTCGAAAATTTGTGAAACTTGTTCCAGGATATACGTGGTTTTGAATAAGTCTTACAAGTTTGTGAAATAAATATAAGTTATTTAGAATCTCCACTACATTTGCAAGGCTTCTATCAGGATATTTTCTTTACTTTTACAATTTATGAGTACATTATGAACGGCCAAAGTTGAGGTAAAATATGAGAAAAACAGCAATTTTTGGAGGCTTATACTGAATTTGTTCCTGCAAATTTTTATTTTTTTGCTTCGATAGAAGCCTAGATATAGTGCACAAGAAACCTATCAGATTTGTAGAAACAAATTCAGTATAAGCCTCCAAAAATTGCTGTTTTGCACAAATTTTACCTTAACTTTAAGGGTAAAATTTGTGCAAAACAGCAATTTTTGGAGGCTTATACTGAATTTGTTTCTACAATTTTTTATTTGTTGTTTTGATAGAAGCCTAGATATAGTGCTTAAGATACCTATCAGTTCAACAAAATTAAAGATATATGTGTAACAACGGCATAATCACGCACAAGCGTTTGTCAAAATTCTCGCGAAAAGTATGGCGGGTTGGCCGCTCTTAAGGAGACTGTCCTATTAACTTTTTAAGTAATTGCTAACTTCGTAGTCTTATCGAAGGGGTATCTTATTTATTACCCACTAAACTGGGTTCTGGAAATCTGATAGGCAGTTGGTTCATGTCAAATACTGATATTCAGCTTCATCAGGTAAGGTTACACACTTCAAATAAGTTGGGAAATGCTAGAGAGAAAATGATAATTTTTAACCGACTTCCAAAAAGAGGAGGTTATCAATTCGTCTGTTTTTTTTTGTGTGTATATTCAGCCTTTTTTTCGCCAATTGTGAACCGATTTCGATGATTCTTTTTTTGTTTGGAAGAAAATTACTTCGCGGTGATCCCATTTAAATTTGGTGAAGATCTAATGGAGATCTTTGGAGATATGCAATGGAACTCTTCAATTATAGACAGCAAATCGGTCGCGATTGCTGCAATCGCTTGGATGTTTGTTGTTTTCACAAAATCATAACATAACATCACGCCTGTAGGCTCTGAGGGGGTATGCAGATGTGTACAGTACACCCACATTTCGACAGTTCGGTCTGTTAGGTTCCATTTTATTGGGAATAAGCCTATTACCAAGACATGTATTGTTAACAAAATTAAAGGCTAAGCTTTCCATTGCCGGCCGTCGAGTTGGGGGTTGATATTTTTTTTACAGAAAGGTTAAATTATTATAAGAACACACGCAAAGTCTCAACATGCGGAGACGCGTACTTTTTGAGAAAAAAAAAATGTTGAAAATAAATATTTTTGCAGTATTTATATCAATTCCTACCACAGATTATATAGAATTCTCGCTATTGAACGTTTCGTTTCACCAACGGTTAAGTTGTCTTACGTTTGGTAACATTTTATTTTATATAAATTTACGTAAATAATAATATTTTGTACTAGTTTAAATAGTTTTCATGCACACATATATTTAACAGTTTATATATAAATTACAGCATTATTTTCAGTACGAAATAAAAAAAATTAAAATGTTAAGTGTTTACCGTTTTTTGTCGGCTTGTGGAACGAAACGTAAAACTGACGCTATTTTGTATTGTCTGTCACTGTCATCGTCAGTCATCGTTTGTGTCCCTAGCAGTTGAGAGCGTTTACGGCTTATTATTACTTTATAGGAGAAACTGATTGCAATCTGGACTTTAGGGCACCCCGACTCGGATAGGTTAGGTTAGAAGGGGATGCCGCCATCCCCTTCGTGGTTATTTTTCTATAAACCACCCAGAAGTAGGAGCCCCGCGAAGCGGGGCTCCGTCGACCAAGCCCACCCTCGACCATGCATAAAATATTTAAAGGGTTTGGCTGGTAGTTACGAAACGTGTCATTTATAATTTTTAACTTACTAAAACCGCTATTTACAACTGCCTCTTTAAATCAGTGCCATTTTTTTTGATGAAGGGGGATTCCCCCTTCCCCCCTAAGGGGTCCCCCATGGTTTTTTACCCTTACTATTAATTTTAATTCATAAAATGGGAAAAATTTCCTCAGACTTAAAAATTAAAAAAACTCAAAAAGGGGGGGGCTCCGCAACTTTTCCCTTTAAGGGGGGGTAGTACCCACCACCCCCTCCCCACCCTTAATTCGACGGCCGTCAATGGAAAGTCGTACCAAATTAAATAAATGACTGCCTCGTTGGTCTAGTGGTGGCGACTACTCAGCATGAGGCCCTGGGTTCGATTCCCAGGTCGGGCAGAGTGTTATTGGGTTTTCACACTGGACTTAAACATAACTGGCGAAATATGGGTGTAGGTACTATTGGGTACACCTCAGCCCAACTCTTCGGAATTACAGGCGTGAGGTTATATTATGTTAAAATAAATGTATAGCTAATATTTGTTATAAGATCTTACAACTAAAAATGGTAAAATAAAAAACTTTTTTGCAAAAAATAAATCTGACTTCAAAAACACAACAAAGTGAAAAATAACTTTAGCTTCAGAAGTCGGTAGCAAATAAACTGAATCAAACACACAGAAGTCACCGACTTCTGAAGCTACAGTTATTTTTCACTTTGTTGTGTTCTTGAAGTTGGTTTTATTTTTTGCAAATAAGTTTTTAATTATTATTCACAGATGTAAAAAAAAACAGATCATTCAGTATTATTATATGGTCTTTGTATGGTCTCCTTGGTTGTATATTACCTATAAGGTACCTACGTAATATCATAATATTGTACTTGTAAGTACGGAAAATTATTATAAAATATATAAAACAATTTGTAGCGTTATCTATGAGCTATGACTTATGTGTCATTGTTTGTGTTTAATTGCGATGCGCGGGTGGCATTTTAATAATTATTTATTCAGCAGATACAGTAGTTATACTCGTAGTACATATTAGTTAATGCGCAAAAAATAAGAGTGAAGTGAGTGTGCTACGTTAGTATGATAATGTTACATTCTTTGTTATTGAAAAATATACAAGAATTACAATACAATATTGCAAAAAAATTATTCGTAGAGCAGCGGTGGCGCAGTGGTGGCGTCCCCGAATTACGAACAGTAAGTCATGGGTTCGAACTTCGAACCCAGACAGGCGCATTACTTTGTGAAATTTATTTCATCACCACTGCCACACTGCTCTCAAAACGCTGAAGGAAAACATCGTGAGGCAAACCAAGTAAAAGGCAAAAAAAAGTACGTAGCGGGTGTCGCAGGTAGCCTTCATGGGGTAAAGACGTCAATGTATTGTTGCCTTATTTAGACTACAATCTACAATACACCACATAGGTCTACAGAAGTCCAAACTCTCATCTTTTAAATATTTCGGAATCATTAAATTGGATTTTGATTCTGCTTTGCACAGTTTTCTCCCAAACGTCACGTTTTGGTGGGGTTTTTGCTGTTTTAAAGGTCTTGTTATGGTTTCTACATATCACGTTGTAGGTTGTAGCTAGGTTAACACAGGAGATTCACAGAAGGAACGAAACAATTGCAGAAGATCCAATCCACAGTAGTTGACTATTGTAACCTAGCTTTAATAACAACAACAGCCCATAACGTCCACTGCTGGACATAAGCCGCTCCCATGATGGGAGGAATTTGCCGTAATCTCCACGCTTGGCAGGCGGATTGGAGATCGCAGTGATGAAAGACTAACAGAAAACGCTGCTGCCCATTCTCTGGTCTACGGAGGCGCAAGGTGTTCTGCCTCAGACATTAGTCGCCTTATACGACACCCGTGAGTGTAATGGCTAGCTTTAATAAATCACACAATTTCCCATACAATGGGATTGAAAAATTGTGTGGACAAGGACGTCTCCACAAAATGTACGTTCATTTTAAAAAGGGATTTGCAAAACTGACAATTTACACAAAGTTCTAGTTGTTTGTGGACAAGAGCCTTTTCTCGATATAAATAATTAATTTAGCATTGCGTTTGATGGTTATAATAGCATTAACCTTTGCGATCGCGGAGGAATCTCGGCGCCACCCTGACGTCATGGAGATTGATGCGGTATTATTATTTGTTTTAGTGAAGATATATTTATTGTTCCCACTCTGCTATGCAGCAGTCATACATAAAGGCTGTTTATTATTATTATTATTCAGAAGAATCTCTTCTATTTTGTTTTGACAACGAATGTCGAGCCGGTAGAAGGTAAACGCAAAGCAAGAGGCAAGATGGTCGATGATAGACGCGATCAAGAAGGCTGGTGGGGCAGCAGATAGATACCTAGCGGTCCACAACTCCACACTGCAGAAGACCACATAACGAAATAAATTGTCATATGTGATCGTGATCCTCCGCATTGAGGGAACAATAAAGAATATGAAGGCGAATCTCAATAGTTTAGTGTATTACGGTCATGAGAACCAGGGTGGTGACATTTTTCTCGATTGGAATAACGGCAAGAATGAATCGGCTGTTGCTATAGACATTATCATTATAATTATTATCTCATCGTTTGAACAGGTGATGGATGACCTTACTATTTATGTAACACACGTAATGTAAAATGCATGTCATGTAAAGTATTCGATAATTTGTATAATTTTTAAATTATCACATTCAAAACATCAGGTGATATGACACCAAATGTCTTATTACATTTGGTGTCATATCATCGAGAGAATATAATGAAGGTGTGAAGCGCAAACCAGAAGAGTAAATACTGTGATAGACTGATAGTGATAAAGGCAAATGAAAGAGAAGAACATGCTGCATAAACCCCAAATAAATTGACATTAAAGAAGGATTACGACTTCGGAAGTCAAACATAAACACCGAATAAGATGACCACAGGGTTCCATGCAAAGATGAACCTGGCAGGCTGCCAAGATACGCAAACGACGCCGACGGAAAAGAATTGTCAAGTAGCGATGTTGTAAAGGCATGAGTGCATATTTATTCCAATCCCAAAGTAAGGACCGACTCAAATAGGACCTTTCCTCTTACAGTAAGTTGACTGGAGTTTAAGAAGTAGCAGTTTAGGCTGGTGGAGTATTTATAAGTGGTTTTGAGAACTCGGAAGATTTGATTGTTGCTATAACAGGTATTAACTTAGCTCAGCTCTTGGTCTGCAAGTGCAACCCGCATTATTATCACTAACCCGTCAATCTTTACCAGGTAAGTAATCAAAATCAAGTAATTTCTTATTCAAGTTAGGCTGATAATCAGTACTTTTTGAACGTGAAAAATTTACAAGAGACAGTCCCCCAAAACAAGAAGAATAATGGAAGAAGAAGTGTTAGAACAAACAGCACCCCCCAGCACAACTCTCGCCATTGATAACATAACATTGGGATAAGGGCACGGATGATAACAGTATTCCCGATGCTTCCGTATTGCATCTCATCCTAGCCGATATACCACATTTGCAACCATGCAAAAACATTACCCAAACATGTTACATTAAATCAACACCTACCGTCAACTTCCTCATTTGTCAAATGATTATCATTCATACCAGTGTCCCGCCGAATGTTTTATTAACTAGTGCTGTACCTACGTCGGATTACAATCAATATTGCTCGCTTCCCTGTGCCGATTATGGGCGGTGCGAGCTGAATTGAAATTGGGAGTTAGTGGTGTCACTTTTGTCATGTTGGTTTTGGAAATATATAATACAACGTAATATAAAAGTTCCCAGAGTATCACAGAGACCAAATTTAGACACATCGGATAATATGGGATTTGTAGATGGATGGATTGAAAAAAATAAAGGTTTCTGTCTGCCTTTGTACAAGAAGATGAAGGTCTAATGACCACACATCAATACAAAAGTTGGTAAACACATTTATTTGTAAACCCAACCAAACAAACAGATTTACTAATCGAATACTTAACCAACATCCAAATACTATTGCTTACTGACACGAGCCCCTTCTAGCAATTTCAAAGTTTGACATCAATAATTGACAAACAAAGGCCGCCTCCACACCCATCCAGCCGCTACCATATACCGCTCCACCCATAAACGTACAACCACGCATGCGCAACGACATCCGCGATCTTTTAAACCGAGACCTAAAAACACAGCAAGACAACCAACCAGTCAGACTTCTAATAAATCCACATAGCACATATTTTCCCAGAAGCCGAAGCCAGATAATTAACAAACATAATTATGACCAACGATCTCCGTAAACGCGTACGGCGCGTACAAAAAGGTGCGCTCGCGCAAGTGTGCAAGCAGGCCACCCGGTTACCGAGTTGGCTGAGCCTAGAATGTCTAGCGCATATTGCCTAGATACGGCCCAGTCTAGACTTGTGTGAAACGCATGACACACATTAACGCAAGTTAAAAGCAGTAATGTGTAAGTGTACCGTGGACACACACTGTGGAGTGGTCCTTGTGAGTGCGAACAATAGGACGACACAGTATTTAGGACCAGCAGTCCACAGATGCTGAGAAAGTGTGAAAGTTATGATAAAAATCAGTCCTTGAGAGGACCTACAGTGTCCTACAGCCTACTTGTTGCGGTGCTAATGTTTATTAATAACGTTGATTAACATTTATGGTAATCCCTTGGTCCCGTTGGCTCGGCTAGAGCTGCATGTCGGTAATACAGTCAACGCACTGATCGGTCGATGAAGTGTTTTGATTGAGATGGTAATTGAATTGGTTAATGGATACGAAGACCAAGAAAGAATGCAACAGATGGACGTTTTAGATTCTACTCATTACAGGGCCAAAGATTTTAGACCTGACAAACACAGCGAAGACCACAGCCTATTTTAAATCAGCAACGCAACTGATCTCATCTAACTCATTTGCAATAATTATCTGACAGTGACAATTCAATTGCTCACTCACTTATTCTCAAATGAAAACAAAAAAGGACCAGTTCTATAAAACAAACGCGATATTTAAATTAGCAAAGCGAATTTCGCACAAAAACACCAGGAAACGAGGTACAGAGTTAAAGCTAAGCAAAAAAATAAGTGCTAACGATCTTAGGACTGATTTGGAATAATGCGAACTACACGGAAGTCACTTACATTAATTGAAGTGGCTTAGGCACAATAGCGGTCGACTACCTAGCCTATTTATAGGACCAGTGATACGTATTGTTACGTCTAGTGTACACTGAGCAATTGACCCTGTTACCTCATGAAAATATCCCCAGTTGCTACCATCAGCACATGGAAGACTTAATCTAGAATTCCCTTTGTGCAACGCCCGAAGGCACATCTCTGGAGGCGCCGTTAGCCCTGCTGACTGCTGATTGGTAATTACACGATAGATAGAGGGGTTGTATGAGTTTTGGTCCTTCTTGACCAAAACTAGAAAAATGAAGGTTACCAGACTGACCAACTAAGGAAAGGTCCATATTTTGTAAGACTACAATAATAACCGTCTCGTTAGATATTTGTGTGGGATGAGGGCCAGACAAACAGCTAAATGACAACAATACTAAGATCTAAACCTGTTTGTATGAGTTTACTACAAAAACAGTCTAATCTGATAAGAAAGTAATTACAATATAAACTACTGGTGTAGAATGTTCCATTATAAGTCACACACTAGTTTATGCTTGACCGGGTTTGACATTAATGATGAAGGCGTTTTACGCCGTATGTGATGCAGACGCCTCAGTACTATCAATGTGTAGCATAAGGCCTAAGGTGCGAGCAGACCGAGCCATTTTGATCTTCGAAATACGAGTATTTTAGTTGTTTTGGCAACTGGCGCCCCGCAACTAACTGTTTATGAAGTTTTTATTGTAATTTCAAGAAAGTCCGCCGCAGACACCGACGTTGCTGCAATTGGCAACGCAGGAACCTTTTAAAAAGTTCATAGTTGCAACAACTAAAGTTGCTTCGTATGCGTAGCGCTTAATGGGCATAAAAAGTAACATCATCATCATCATCATTTCAGCCGAAAAACGTCCACTGCTGGACATAGGCCTCCCCCAAGTGTCGCCACATTGACCGGTCCCGTGCGACTCGCATCCAGCGGAATCCCGCAACCTTCACCAGGTCATCGGTCCACCTAGTGGGAGGCCTTCCAACGCAACGTCTTCCGGTTCGCGGTCGCCACTCCAGAACTTTTCGGCCCCATCGGCCATCCGTTCTGCGAGCAATGTGCCCTGCCCACTGCCACTTAAGTTTGGCAATTCTTCGGGCTACGTCGGTGACCCTGGTTCTCTTGCGGATGTCTTCATTTCTGATTCGATCACGCAAGGAAACTCCGAGCATAGCCCTCTCCATTGCCCTTTGGGTGACTTTAAGCCTTCTGATGAGGCCCATTGTGAGCGACCACGTTTCGGTTCCGTATGTAATCACTGGCAACACACACTGGTCATAGACTTTCGTCTTGAGACACTGTGGTAAGTTGGACGAGAAGATACCGCGCAACTTCCCGAACGCTGCCCAGCCGAGTCGGATTCGACGATTGACCTCTTTCTCGAAGTTAGACCTACCTAACTGGACCGTTTGTCCCAGGTACACATAATCGTCTACAACTTCGAGTGTAGAGTCTCCGATCTTGATAGGAATGGCAATAAAAAGTAACGTCCAACAGTTTTCTATCGACTATGTAAGGATTGACAACCTGCTTGGTGCCTGTTTTATTATATAACGTTATTAATTAATTATTGCAATATAACGAAGTCTTTGTTAACATTCTCTGATTAGCATAATACTGACATCATGGGTATCGCAAGAAATAATGAACATCAAACTATACATGCAAGAATTGGCAGAGTAATCTTTTGACAGTGCAGGGAAGCCCAACCTTGTATATCTGTCAAGGCACAGGTTGAAAACCCCTGAGAGCATAGACAGAGTATTCTATCAGCGATAAAAAAGATGGAGAAGTCAAAAATATTTTCAACAACCCTTAATAAGCTGCTGAAAACTAATTATCAATCCTATTCATCTTTTTGGAGTGGTTAGTGCCTAACCTGTTATCAGAGTTTTTATGCTGACCATGGGCCTCTGACTTAGGTATCTCTCAGGCATCTTCCTCACGAGCGACGTTTTCCTTTACCGAAGCAAGCGATCCAAAAGCTGGGACCCGATGGGCTTCTGACTTAGGTATCTCTCAGGCATCTTAGGTCTCTCTCAGGCATCTTCCTCACGAGCGACGTTTTCCTTTACCGAAGCAAGCGATCCAAAAAATCGAAAGTGCGTGTCATGGGTTTTAACTTAAGACCTATGACTTGGCAGTACGACGGTTACACCACTAAGCTATCACCGCTTAAATCCTATTGAAACTTGAGAGTCGTTGACACAAAAAGAATCAGTGTGAAAGGGATTGCTTCTTGTCGTCTATGCTCTCTGGTTTGGTGATTTGGTCATATATAATTTAAAAACAAAATAAACTGTACCAGTGGCCCTTCTTCGTTACACATTGTTTCCGTCGCATTTAAATTCATTTGTTTTACTAACAAATGCATAAACAATTGCACAATCGAAACCCATTTAAATAGGAAATTGTGCACGCAGCTATCAAGAGCAATAACCTATTTTACTGCACATATCGATAACAACTACTTACGTGATAACCGCACGGTTTCTTGATATGACTGACGTTTGACCCAAAATGTGTCGTTGTTCTGTAGTCTATGCTAAAGGCAGGGCTGTTTTGTTTACAGTTCTTTCACAGTTGCGTTACCTAAGATTTTGCATCGATGCCAAAATCACAACTACCTTTATTAACGAGCAAATATGGGTGCTATTGGATTATTGCTGCTAAGTGACAGTGATGATTTATAGCTAGACGACCGCGACGTTAGACTAGGTGGAGTTTTTAGGGGAGTCAGTGTAAAAGACCGACTAAAATCAAAGTTGTCGTAAACTAATTTAATAGTTCTTTAAAGTGCTTAGGTATTTGTTTCTATTTCCTCTGTTCTCGTCTATAGATTACTTACTACGTACGTACTAGATTTCTCTCCTATAATTTGGGTATCGGCACAATAGGCTTGTGTACTGAAAAAATGTAATGTGTCAGATAAATTATCAAAAAATATTTGACCCGTATTTTTTCTTTTGTAAGGTAAACCAAAATTAACGACGATACGACGCTTTTAAAATTCATAATACGTCACGCCGCGCCGTGGTATAATTGTTAGTGCGTTCTGACGTCACGAGCCCCCACTCCCAAGTTTTGATGCGTTTTATCCACAGAAATATAAAAAAACAGTAGAAGTGGCAAGGGGCGTGTCGGTGTCTGCGCGACATGCCCTACAGGCCATGTCATAAGCAAATGGTCGTCTCCGCGAACTAGTGTGCTTTCGACCGCGACCGTGACAACTTATAACAATTCCGTGTTGTTCAGGGGTTTTTTGTAAAAACCGAAACATAAACCTAAACTTTGTTGATCACGGAATTACTTATCATACGTAAGTACAAGTATTTAACTATATTTGTCTTTAAAATCATGAAACCAACATATCAAAAGTATTTTTTACTTTTACTATGTTATTTTTGTTTTCAAATATCACAGCGACTGTACTATTTTTGCAATAAATACATTACTCCTTAACCACTACCTAAGTTTGTCGCTAAGTGACTGAACAAGTAATGTAAAATCACAAAACGATATTTCATTAAGCGGATGAATCACGTAGTACGGCCGCTGCTTCTTGCGACGAGTTGGTGATGTGCTTGTGCAGATCGTACGCTATCAACAATGTCGATTGACGAATTAAATATTGCTATTTTAGTTTTATTTTTCAATTAGTCAACCGTTTTAACCCGGTTGGAAGATCGATGTCAAATTATGTTTTTTAATGTATTTTGACTATTTTACAGCATAGTAGAGAAATGCGTAATCAACTTACGTAAGTAAGTTAATTAAATTTCAGGTTAAATCGGTGGAGTGTTTTTGGTTATATGGATGGATGGTTATCAAGCTTTTACTGAACTGCATGTGTAGTAGTAGCCGTGTGGTAGGGGCAAAGTGGAGACACAGGGTTCCGATACATTTTCGTCTAGCAGGCATATCTCCTTCTTTATTATATCTATGGTTTTATCTTTGTCAATATTCATTGATATACAAAAACAAAAAATACATTTCCATTATTTTCCAATGCTCTAACAATCTAACTGACGGACTAAATAGATTTGCAATTTATTGATGGTGGAACCTAGTCTATTCTCCGTTGGAATTACATAACATCTCGCCTGTTATCCCCGAAGGTTTAAGCAGAGGCGTACCTAATGTACACCCACATTTCGCAAGTAATGTAATGTTTAAGTCCCATGTAATAGGGGGCACAAATCCAGACTCCGTGGCTGCTACTGAGAAATTCTTGAAGTAGGTACTCGTAAAAACTCGATACACTTTCCGTTGGAAATTATTTCAAATACTGTTAAAAAATCAGCGTCGTAAAACACGCAGTTAAATAAACCATTTTAACACATTAAACGTGTGCCCACACCGATAAACATAGTAATTTATGTAACGCGTAACTGTTAGCAAGACGTAAACATGACGACTCGTAAACTGATACTAACAAGCCTGTAAGTTTTGAGGCTGTAAGAGAAGGGGAATACCAAAGAAACCATGGATGGCCTGTTTGAAAGTGTTTGAAGGAGAAAAGACAAGTAGAAGAAGAAGACATGCTGCGGCGACCCAAATGGGATAAGCACGGGACCGGTCAATGTGGCGACACTTGGGGGAGGCCTATGTCCAGCAGTGGACGTCTTTCGGGTGAAATGATGATAATGATGACTGGCAGGAGAATGATGATCAGTTTACCTCACTTATTTATGCTATTTAGAATAGCGTAGCAACTGCTCTCGTCAGGACCAAGTACACAAAGGACCAAACTGTTTTGAATGATTGTAGGGGAAATAAGTGTTATAAAGGAATGACTTAGAAGGCTTCAATCAATGAGATTAAGATACTAGATAAAGTGGCTATCAGAAGAAATGTATTAGGGGTATGAAGAACAGGGTGTAGGTTCCTCAATACTCCATAGACATGGAAGGTTCCCCCGACCAGACGGGTGTTATGTCTGGTGGACTATTGCTCGATAGGTGGTGCCGGGATTTTTCATTATGTTCTTATTTCCCGATATATTTAAAATAGCGCGATGCAGGAATTTGATTCGAATTCTCCATGAGAATTATAGATGGCGCTAGGAATTTTATTCTAATTCTCCATGAGGATCATAGATGGCGCTACAGTACTTTTTGTATGTTTTATCCTATGCCGCTCCAATGTCATGGAAAAAAGATAATCCCTTATCTCAGTAAGGCCACAGCCAAATTACATTTTCCAAGTTTTACAGAGCCCTGACACAACCAGAAGGCGTCGCGGCGGACCTCGTAGAAGATGGCGGGACGAGCTGGATAAAACCAACGACCAGTGGTCCACATTAGCCCTGGATAGAAAAAACTGGAAGTCATGGGGAGAGGCCTTTGCCCAGCAGTGGGATGAAGCAGGCTAACAGTATCAGTACAGGTTACGCTATTACCGATATCAACTAGTTGGTTAAAGCAAGTAAATTACGGATTAACTATGTTGTTCGCCCGTATTTCGTAACAATATTTAATATCCTTGATTTCCGTGTTAGGTTTCGATAAGACCAGTAAATGGTAAGTAAGCACGGTATCGTCGTGATTAACTGATTATAGAGACCAGTAAGTGCTAAGCTATTGACGCAGTACACACCTACTTCCAAATTAGTAGAAAATCGTTGGATGAATAATATTAAATAGGCATAATCAGGGAGCAATGAAGCGCATATTCTAGGTGTTAAATTAACGGATCGTGTTCGAAACACAATACTGTGCTCCAAAACAAATATAGAGCAGCTGACATGGATCAAGAGGCTGCCCTTCTAACCCTAAAATTAGCAACTCTATTTGTGGTGGTTCAAACTTCGTTTGAAATACTGTTAGAATAAAGTTCTAATCAGCTTGCACTACAAAGCGGTTGTTACGTCAGTCCCTGCGGCCGAATAGTGCGAAATGAGTGGTTTTTTGCGATTTACAAAAAATCTATTGATTAGACACCTGCTTTATTGTTAATTCAGTTAGTATGATTGTAAAGTTTCATGATCTAATTTCAAGTACTTTTTGAATACCAGCGGTTTATTGTTCGATTTGGAGATAACTTTGGAATTTTTTTCCCGCATGACCAACTGTGGGCCAAAATAGCAGGAAACTAGTGCTGACACAGTAAGGCGGGGTCGCGGCAGGCCACGTAGGAGATGGCGGGACTAACTAGACTTTCCGGTTCCGTCCGAACTGGAAGGAGGACGCGCGGATTCACGAGAAATGAAAGGAGGCCTTTATCCAGGAGTGGAACAGAGAAGGCTAAGAAAAAAAACAGAGTGGCTCTGCGAGAGGGAGTGAGCCATAACCAGAGATCGGACGAAGGTGTGACAGAACGGATATCCTTTGAGGAAGGCAGGCCCGAAGGCACCTAAGAAGCCGATTCCTCCCGGCTTCCCTTCGAGAATAAGGCACTCTACGTAGTGTCTAGGTGTATATCAGGGAGGTATTTTCCGCTTGTTACTTACTTTCTTGAAGTTAAGGTAAATACATTGTACGTATTCTGATCTCTGGCCATGATCCACCACGCGTGGCCAGGCTGGTGGCTATGACATGTTTTCGAATAAGTATTTAAAAGGTACTTTACCAGAACCACAGGAGAACGCAGTGGGTAACATGACGATCATTGCAGGTGTAGCATTTCGCATTATTTACCTGTAAAGAAAAACAAACAACATTATTTTCATTATTGTGATAATAAACTATGATAACAGTAAATTACATGTTATCATTTATTTGAAAAAAATAATAGATACTAAAATGCACTGAGTGGGTGGTGACTGGTGGGTTTTGAACTTATGACACAAAGAGGAGGCCTGTTGTTTCCCAGCATCATCATCTGCCTAGCTTTTTCCTAACTATGTTGGGGTCGGCTTCCAGTCTAACCGGATGCAGCTGATACTAGTATTTTACATGGACTCACTGCCTATCTAACCTCCACAACCTAGTTAGTTCTGGTCGTCTTCCCTTGGTTTCCAACACTGGTTGTCAGACTTTCAGGCAACTAACTCCCTGTAATCTTTTAATGACTCAAAGATCTAGAAATGTCAGCACGGACCAAAGGTTTAGGTAACGTTCTTTTCCAGCAGTGGGAACATTATAGGGTGATTGATTATGCTTCTATGCAATCTAAAGTGTGGATTTGTAAAGTACTAAGACTGGTTGGTCCTAGTATACGACATGTCTAGACGTAGGGTTTCCTTTGTGTTCGATCGATTTTGTTACCCTGAGGGGAATGCTGATGTGAAAGAGAATGGTAATATGAAAAACGAACAAACGTCATATTTAAAAAAAAAAATAGAAGATGGTGTTCGTTTGAAGAGTTGTATGATGATTACAATATCAACATCAAATTTGATTCATTATTTTATAAAGTGTGTAAAAACTTCTTAACGAAGCCGAAAGGCACTTGTTTTCCCCGTCATTGCGATCATATTTTTGTTCTACACCATACCTGGAAAACTTCTAGTTACGGAGATATTGGGGGTCAAAGTACCAACTTTCTTGACAAGTTTTTTTTTTTAATACAAGTTTTTATAGTATGTTTTTTTTAAACACCTCCACGACCCCCGTACTATTCAATCCATCCATCAGCACAATGTTTTGAGTGCGTTACATTGAGTTCTACCACAAAACATGATTTGACCCAAAAAAAAAGTCGTTTCCCAGCAATAATTTTTTCGTAAAGTTACTTAGTTTGATGTACAGAATGCATGGTTGACGGCTTCGTGATGAGGTTATTAACACCCTGTATAATTTAAACGAAAAAGTTTAACTCGAGGAAAAAAACAAGATTTCACCACACCACATTTCTGAGTGTTTTAAAAATCCTAGCAGCCGTTTTCAATAACACTACATAAAGTTGAATTTTCAACTGTCAGCTTACCCTCGAGGGTTGAAATTGGAATGCCAGCTGTGTCAATTAAAGCATGCATGTAAATCTTGCATATTTATGGTGAAAACGTGCATTGTAAAATTATTATAAGTAAGTACCTACTTACTAAAGAACTTATTAATAAAACACGTTAGCATATTATATTGATAAACTGGTTTATTTACTAAACAATGTTAGTCATTGTGCGTAATAAATTAAGTGTAAGTTTTCCAGCTAGGTATTGTTTTCCGGATTGATTCATATCTGAAAAGGTAAAACTGAATTAATTAAACATTTCTACAATAATTGTTATGAGAAAATGTACCTTTAGCACAATGCAGCTTTGTGGGTTTTTTTCAAATAAAGTTATGACACTTATTCGTAATAACTACATTTATTTTACCTCATTCCTTATTTTCATCCTTTTACTTTCACATATACACATTAGCTACCTACATAATAAAGGGTGTAAAACACCTCTTAACGAAGCCGAAAGGCACTTGTTCTCCTCGTCATTGCGATCATTTTTTTGTTCTACACCATACCTGGGAACCTTCTAGTTACGGAGATATTGGGGTTCAAAGTTCCAACTTTTTGACAAGTTTTTTTTTAATACAAGATTTTAATGTAAGATTTTTACTTTAAACACCTCCACGACCCCTGTACTATTCAATCCATCCATCAGCACAATATTTTGAGTGCGTTACATTGAGTTCCATCACAAAACATGATTTTACACCCCAAAAAAAAAGTCGTTTCCCAGCAATAATTTTAGCGTAAAGTAATTTAGTTTGATGTACAGAATGCTTGGTTGACGGCTTCGTGATGAGGTCTTTTACACCCTGTATGTAGAACTAACGTTAATGAAGCCTGAAATATAACAAGCACGAAGCATACCAATCATTGTAATTTTTTACTTCTTGGACATTCAAGTACCTACCTACCTACATGTTTTTAACTATTCAATAAATTATGGGACTACTCCATAATAAGCAATTATCTCATAGCATTATGTCTTTAAAGACGAATATGCTATGTTCGTATCTCCGAAACCGCCCAACCGATTTCAAAGAAATTTTGAAAACGTATACTTAAGGTTCTTCCAGCTTAAAAGATAGGATAGATTTGGACTCGATAGGTGGCGCTGTGCGAAGCCGGTATGGGTCGCTAGCTAGTCTTAAAAATTCACTTGTCCACTATGTTTGTTTATCATCGTACAAGCTAATCTCCGAAACCACACAACCGACTTCAAATAAATTTTGTTTTAAAGATAGGATAGTATCCAATAGGTGTCCCTGTTGTATTGTAGCATATAAATCTCAATGTTGTCATGTTTCCATTGTAGGTACCTGAGCGAATTATGAGCTTGAATAAACAAAGACGATCAATAACAAAAACAAACTTATCGATATATGCAATCAGATAGACAAGCGATTAATAAAGGTAAGTAAGTAAGTAATCATTTATTCGTAAACATAGGTAATAATTACAAAAAGATCTTAAAAAATTAGGTAGTGCGCTATGTTTTGCCAATTGACATACAAATTATTATAACAAAAAAAACAACGATTATTATGATATTCTAAATTATTAAATTAAATTAAACTAAAATAAAATTACGAAAGTATTATAGTACCATAATATGATTGTATTAACACATGCAAAAATAAGTAAAATTTCATTATTCATAATCAATTCCTTTTCATGTCAAGATTTAAAGTCAATTCAATTCGATTAGAGATAAATTTAAGATTAATTATTATATAAATGTAAAATATTAAAATTCATGTCATACAGTTACAGAGATTCGTCATTAAGAAACTCGTCTAAAGTATAATAACATTTTTCAAGCAGTAAAGCGTTAAGCGTTTTTTTTTAATTTTGCAACGGCATACATTTTATTTCATCGGGTATTTTATTATATATTTGGGGTGCAATACCAAAGAAGCTTTTTTTCATTAGAGCAGTTTTACATTTCACTAGGCACAGCTCATTAATATATTGTGTAAGTACTCCTACTTCTAGATAGTCAGGTAAATAAGTAGCCCTGAAATAATAAAGTCAGTCTTCTGTTATGTGATACACGTAGATATTTACGATAATAGCTGCATTTAATATAATATGTAAGTAGGTATGTATTTGCAATCAATACTGCAACCATGCGTGACTAACGGCACAACCAGTAGGTATAGGTACCTATATGACTCAAAATAAGTGAATCGTTCCGGAGAAATCTTTAACGCTATGGCGATTATGTTAGCATTGCCGTTCGTAAAATAAACTGATTTCGAATAAAACAGGTAAGAAAAGGATTTAAGATACAAAAGAGAGGCTATCAAAAGAAATGTCTGTTTCAGTGACTCACGTTACGGTCACACTCACTCAACTCACTCATGATGTAGGTAAGTATATACCTAAGTACATTACGAACACAGAATATACAGATATTATATCTACGACTATACATAGGTACACTACACATTTTGAGAACAAAAACGTAGTCTATTTTGCATAGTAACTAAATAGTGCTTAACACGTCATATTAGGTAGGTAGTAAAAAAAAATAGCACGCTGGGTTTCCATACGGATCGTGATACTTGCTATCTAATATAATAATACTACCTGATGCCCGCAGCATCGCCCGCTTGACAAACTATATACTACAACCTTCAAACTTACGAACACAAACCTTCCTCTTGAATCACTCTATCTATTAAAAAAACCCGCATCAAAATCCGTTGCGTAGTTTTAAAGATTTAAGCATACATAGGGAGGGACAGACAGACAGACACGGCGGCGGGCGGCGGGGCACTTTGTTTTATAATATGTGTAGTGATGATAGCGATTGAAGTAAAATAAATGCTACAGCTGTCATTTGTAGGTATAAAACGCAACTTTGACACTGTATAAATCACAGCTAAGCAATTTATGTTATCACTACTGCTCCCAAAATGGTGAAGGAAAACATCGTGAGGAAACCGAGAAATTTTTTCCTAGAACCAAAAATCCAAATACTCATACAGTATACCTATACATCTGAAGACCACAATTACCCAACTCCCGTTCATAGAAGGGACGATCAGAGTCCCAGCAGTGGGAACGCTCTATGTAAGCTTATAATGCCAGTCATTAAATTCCCAACAACACAGAAGTGGTTATCAAACAATCATTAGTGTTATCATCGCTATGCGGCATGCTGTGTACATGTGATTATCTGATAAAGCGACGTGTGTGAGATCTTTGCATTCTTCATCAAGTTGTTTACACAACATTGACGTGCTTTTCACTCTGATTAGGAATCGCATAGATTCCTGCATAAATGAGATTGGAGCAGTAGAAACGGCTGCGGATTACGGTTTCTTTATTTGGGAGCACATGCACGATAATATTACAGATTTAAGAAAATGAAAGCTATAGCACAAAATTACATTTAAATTGAAAAAAAAAAACGTTGTTAATCCTTTACCGATGTGTAAATTATTCCATTACCAGTGCTCTCAAAACGGTCAAGAAAAACATCTTTAGATACTGGATTGTCCAAGAAGCAAAAAATATATAGTCTATCTGTCCCAGCAGTGGGAACGTTAAAATTATATTAAGATCATGCATGACTCAGTTAAGGTAGGTAGTGCCAGAAATTCTAATCGAAACATCCACCAGCCATTGAGATTTAGGAACAGATTGAATAGATATAAATAATTATGTAAAAATTTCAGAATTATGAAAAACTAAATTCATAAATACTTTGTTAGTACATATTATTACACATTTTGTATCATCTGACCCCGTTTGATACAATGTTAAGAATCTAGATTTTTGTAAACCAGTTACAAATTGTTAGCAGTAGCTCTCTAGACAATGTAGGTCGACTTGCAGCGCAATATAAACTTGCAATGTAATCTATACTTCACATTTTATCCTCCACAATTTTAAAATTAGCTTTACTTTCAATGTAGTACCATAATATCCTCTATCATACAATTTCCAAAAACATGAAGATGATTATGGCTAGAAAGGGGATGAACTAGGATGTCGACTAAGATCCAATTTCATCATAACTTAACAGCGAGGCTATTCCCATCAACCGGGCACAAATCCAGACTCCGTGGCTGCTACTGAGAAATTCTTGTTGGAAAAACCCAATAACACTTTGCCCGATCCAGTAATCGAACCCAGGTTCTTGCTCAGCAGTCGTGGTTGCGACCACTGGACCAACGAGGCATGTCATCGAGGCCGATTTCATCAATTAAACTGAAAGCGACCAGCACATTCTAACGGGCGTTCAAGAGCGTGACTCAATATTCTATAGCAATTATTAAATCTCTTGAACGCTGTTTAGAAATGCTAATGACGTTCAGTTTCAATGGTAAAATTCGCCCTAACACGGAATTATGTCAGAAGATAATGCTGCGCCGACGACCTCAAATTAATTGAGGTAGGGTGGAATAGGAATGGTATGTAGGAATGGTATGTAAGAAAAAAAGAGTTTGATTGAAGGTTGGCAGCGAAGAAAAAAAAAAAAACGTGTTGCGCCGACCCCCAATAATTTAGGACATGAACAATGGCGATGACCACAATTTCAAGGAATTAGAATTAGAATTTATTTATTTGGGTATGATGTTAATATTTTTTAAGTTCTATACACTCTACCACAATAAGTGGTGTACAAATATTAAATAATAAAATGTCATTCATAAAACTAAGTACAATATATTTATTATGTCAAGATTTTTGATACAATTAAGTCCAGCATGAATTAATATTATTATAATTATAGATTTAAAACCAATGTCCAAAATAAGTCACATGTCATCTTGGATTGTTACAATATTCCTTATATTCGCCAATGTCAAAAAACAATTAGTTATCTAATAACCAATTTGTCAGCTTTTTCTTGAACATGGACAGGAAGTTCCTTAGATGAGTTAGGTAACTTGTTATACACCTGAATGGCATTTACGTACACATTTCTCCTAAAAAAATTGCAATCTACATTGAGGTATATTTAGTTCATGTTTGTACTTACTTCTAGCAGAAGCCTTTTTGTGGCTCACTTCTGATTGCATGCGAAAATAGTGCGGGTTTGCTTTACTAGCATACATAGTTCTTTGATGTACATGCAGGGTAAAGGTAAAATGCGAAGCTTTTTAAATAAGGGTTTACAGTTGTCCAAAAACCAGACGCCAGATATTGCCCTAACACACCCGAAATGCCATCAAAACTTCAACTGAATTGCCCCATAGTATTAGACCATATGACAACACAGACGATACATATCCGTGATATGCAGTGACGGCCGCGGCTGACCGCGGCCGACACTGTTGACCGAAGACGTTTTATTGCGTATACGAATTTGTCTAGCTTATTGCATACGTAATTGATGTGTGATTTCCAACTGCAGTTTTGATCTACTATTGTGCCCAAGAATTTTGTGTTTACTACTTGTTCTAGGATACTGTCTTCATATTTTATACTAAGATTCTGAAAGTTCGATTTATAAGTTCAAAATTGAATTAGTTTTGTTTTATTTAAATTAATTTTCAAATTGTTGTTATTAAGCCAATTTACTGTCTTTGATTGCTTCATTAATTTCCTGTTCCAATTTAATTTTGTCTTATTACATTTTATTATTAGTGTCGTATCGTCAGCAAATAATATCGTTTCATGTCGTGTTGCATTGGGAAGATCTTAATATACGGGGTGTTAAAGTAGTCGCGTGCCATAGCTTAGGGGTGAGTTCAGTATCGATAAAGGAACCCGTAAAAAATAAAATTCAAAAATAAATATTTCCTGCAATATTTTTTTGTTTTTATTTTAATTTTTTTTTTAGGAAATATTATTTTTGGATTTTATTTATATTTTTTACGGGTTCCTTTATCGATACTGAACTCACCCCTAAGCTATGGCACGCGACTACTTTAACACCCTGTATATCAAAAATAAAAACGATCCCATCACGCCACCTTGGGGCACTCCAACTGTTGGCTTTATAGCTAGATTAGAATTCTACTTTGTTTCCATCAATTACTTTTGAAATTTGCACACATTGGCGCCTATTAATTAAGTAAGATTTAATCCAGTCATTCGCTTGGCCCCGTATGCCATTATTTATCCAATTTGCTTAGTAACAGCTTATGATCAACGAAGTCAAAGTTACTCATGTCTAAAAAAATTACTACTACAGGTATGTTGTCGTTCATTGCCTCAGTTATTTTTATTAGATTAAAACAAGCTAAAGACGTGGTGGTATTTTTTCTAAATCCAAATTGCTCCCGCCTTAGCAAATTAAACTTATCCACATCACCCCATCTTAGAACAATAGACTCTTCCTCAGAATTTTCCGAACTTCACCATAAAAGATAGTGGGCGAATGTGGTCTAAGCGTCGCCAAGGATGAATTATATAACAAATGAAAGAGTACAATGTACTGTTCAAACATGCAGACGGGTATCAAAATCTGTCAGAGAGATTTCGAGAAATTATAGCTTATTTTTGTCTTTAGTAGTTACTTACTGATTTTTATTATTTTGTTTTATTGTCATTATTATTATAGTTTTTCCTTTGTATTTATAGTTGAAAATCATAACTTCATTCTTATGATCGTCATTATACAACATCATCATCATCATCAAGTAATGTTTCCCTTTCATTTGGTGTAAGAGGTGATTCATCCTTGGCGACGCTTGGACCAACTCCCATTCATTTTTGCCCACTGTCCTTTGCACACAGACAGACGCGGCGTAAATAACAAATCGCGTGATATTCGATAAAAGGTCGCAGTAGTTTATGTAAGCAAGCGAAAGTAAAATTTTCGCGGAGCTGCGCGCGACCCGCACCGCGTTAAGGGGGGACATACACTCGCCTTATAATAAATGAAAGACAAAATATATATTTGACAAAGTTGAAAATAAAAGCCTGAAGATGAACTGCAAAGCATGAATGAGGTCATGGGGCAAGTCGGAGAAAGTACAACTGATTTTTCCCATCAGGAATTTCTCAGTTACAGTCCAAAACTGGTTTACGGACGAGTAACAAATGAGTTTCACAGCTTCAAATAAATAAGGTGCCAAACTGTGAAATGCGAAACTCAGTGCATTGCCTAATGACTGAAAACTATGTGACAGATTGTGAGATATTTATCCTTGAAATGTTGGGACATGCTGCGGGTAATGTATTACAAATATTTAAAGGGAAAATGTTTGGAACTTTGGACTAAAATGCAATGTATTTATTGTAGGTCGGTGTTACTACAGTTACTATGCATGAATAGATAACAGACCCCAGATTTTATATAACAAAATCTTTAGAAAACAGGTCGTATCTTCTTAATTTCATTATCAGCCCGTATAGTTTCCACTTTGAGGACTTCGACACACGCCACGACTTTTTAACAGGGACCTATCCTTAATATACCACGCGGGCGCATTGCTGCATTGGTGTACAGGTACCATCTTCTTTATGTTTAATTTACTTAAAACTTGCATAAACATAAAACTAGTTTAATGATCAAACTTTCAACCAAACCGATTACAAAACACCTTGTTTATTTTTCCGTGTTTTCGCCTACATAACGCGTTGCGGTCGGAAACAGTGCCGGTCGCAATTATCTAGCGTTGATAACTTCGAATAGAGGTCTTTGCCCTTGGGAGCCAATAGACTCGCTGTGGAGCAAAAATAGCCAGTTACAATTACCGAAGTACTACAGTAATTGCTCCATTTGGTGTCGGGTTGTCAGTGGACAGTGGACGATATTGGTTGTACAAAGTACAGATTCGAGCGTTGCTAACAACAGCTATGTTTTTAAAGAAAATACAATGTAATTTATCTATGAGACTATATATGGGAGGAATTTGCCGTAATCTCCACGCTTGGCAGGCGGATTGGAGATCGCAGTGATGAAAGACTAACAGAAAACGCTGCTGCCCATTCTCTGGTCTACGGAGGCGCAAGGTGTTCTGCCTCAGACATTAGTCGCCTTATACGACACCCGTGAGTGTAATGGGTTGGTTCTATTCTACTCTGCCGGATACCACACGGCTAACAAGAACAACATTATGAGTATTTTGACTTCTCGTAGTCAGGAATCTTTAACAAACAGATGGAACTGGTTGATGAATGATCATTCCTGTAAGAAAAGAGGTTTTTTGCACTGAAGACAGAATACCACACGGAGTTAATATTATGAAGTCCCTTTTATATTTCAGCTACGTTCATTAAATATGTTGGAACTGGCAACAGTAACTTGATGAATATATAAATGAAATATAGCTATTCTTAAAGATATTTAGCTATTATCGACTTTTCTTTCGAAAATAAGTATTTGATAGCGAAAAGCTCTGATCAATGCCTTCAGAAAGTTTATACACCCAGGAAAATAAGGATTAAGCCTATATTAAAAGCAAGTTTTTAGGAATAGCCAAACTGCACGCAAACCGGCAGCCAAGTCAAAGACCCCGTAAGCACTTGTTTAATTTAAATTTGATTGATGAATTGAGATTGGAGAGGGAGAGGAAGACCAAAGAGAAGATGGATGTATTGTGCGACGAGTCGAGTGTCGACGGCTGACAGGGGAGAATAGAAAAAAAATGTGTTGCTCCGACCCTAAGTCAAGGACAAGGACAGAAAGAACCAAGATCAAGAAACGATGTACAGTCGTGATACATGGTTCTTTCTTCACTTTTTTCGAATAATAATGTTAAAAAACACATAGATGTGAATATTTCGAAAGCGCTTCGCCTTAACAGTTGTCTGCTAGAGAAATTCCCCTTGAAAGCGAAAGGTGGTTACACATCACGTGTTTCTCGTCCGATGGTAGGTAGGTAGGTGGCTTCTGAACGACAACCAGTTTCCCACCGAAACTAGCAGAAAGGGGTATCAAGGTAAGTGATGATAAGTTTTGAATACACACCCACATTTTGTTTGTAAGAGTTGAGTCATTTCTTTAGGATAAAAGTGCTAGAAAGTACTGCATTTGCGCCGTTATAGTTAGTGAGGAGCACAAACGTCTGACAACCAGTCTTACCAAGAGGGGTACTTTTCGTTTTACCCATGCAGTAACTGGATTTTTGGGATCAGAGGAGCAGTCGATGCATGTAAAATACTGATATTCAGTTGCATCTGTTGAGACAGGTATAAATCGACCACAACTGGGAAAAGGCTTGGCGGATGATAACGATTTACGATATTAGAAGTATTGCTCCTAATAGTACACCCACACTTCGCCAGTTATGTTGAAGTCCAAATGTCATAGGGGGGCGACCCTATTGCCATCAATCAACCGAGAACAAATCCAGACTCCGTGGCTGTACTGAGAAATTCCTAATGGAAAACCCCAATAACACTGCCCGACCTGGGAATCGAACCCAGGAGCTCATGCTCGGCAGACAGCGCTTGCAACCACTACACCGACGAGGCAGTCAATTGATTTAGGTGTTACTTATTTAAGTTATTTATTTATTAAATGTGAAGTTTTTTGCAATTTGCAGGCCAGTGCTAGGTTGTATGTTGATTAAAATATGATTCGCGGCTGTAAGACGTATGTAGTTACAGAATTATAATCATCAATACAACCCTCCAAGTTCATAAAGGTGTAGGAACCAAAAAATCAGTTCCGTTTTGACTTTAAGGTCAGAAGATCATACTTTTCAAGAAGTAAGGGGTATGACAATATTTTCCGATAAGATCTAAAATTCATAGCACGAAGGTATTTAGGTTGCACTAGCTCCATATTTTATGTAAAAACGGTTCCAAATAGGTACTGCAAACTGTGGCCTAATATTGATTTATATGTATAAATGCAAAAAGTAACAACACAAATAGAACTTTATCATCATCATCACACCCCGTAGTCACCCCCTGTTGTAAACCCCTTCAGCCATCCTTCTCGTCGCAGTGCGTCCCTCATCCAACTATTAACATGGCTTTCACATATTTTATGGAGAATGTATGTAGCAACACGATAGGATACTTTACGACGAACGTAGTCGTTGAGGTTGGGTATTAAACTAGATGATTGAATTTATGTCTCTTGTCATCTATTTCAATATTTATTATAAACTAGCCGCGCTTCACGGTTTCATCCGCAGTTTCAGGAGATAACCGATTTGTAAATTTTTTCAAACTTGAAAATCTTAATTTAGATAATATTAGCGAAGGTGGACCGCGATCTCTAAACGCCTCTCAGACGCGCGCGGCTGTGTACACCACCGCAGATGAGTCCGATATCATGTCACATGTTAAAATCATCGATATTTTAAAATCATTTCATGCAATGACAACGACAAAATCATCGATGCTTTTAAATCAATACTCGCATCGAATTAATGAACGCGAACTTCGGTGATTAATATATAATAATAGTATAATATATATTCATAGTCTGACTTGCAACTAATGTCAGTAATGAAAACATTATCAATTCATGATTTCCATGATTATAAAACAATACAGTATACACTACCATGAATGTCGCAAAATAAGAAAAAGTAATTTTGCGGGCTGACTCAAAAAGTCGTCCCATGCCTACGTAAGTACGTACTACTAAATAACTAATGATAAAGTCACTAAGCCATTACACCGTTCCGCGATCATTTCAGTATCTACTCATTAGTTCATTACTCATAATTGAAGTGCCGTGATCTTGTACTCAAACAAAAATCATTGATGATTTTGTCATTGTTCCCGTCATCGATATTTTTTTATCATTGTCATGCAGTCATTGATACAGAAAAATCATCACTCAGCCCATCTCTGCACTGCACGCGCATTTCCGCGCGCGGCTGTGTTCACCACCGCGCGCTGTTGGTATAAAATTCCCCAAACATTTAAATAAAAAATCGACTAAACGTACTCTGTCCATGTATTCAATGCTTTATTTCCCATCTCTATAACATTCTTCAACTCCGTACCAAAAATCATAGCCCTGCTCCATCGACAAGTTGTCAAAAAAATAAACTAACGTCAACACACCGCGCCATTTCTTGCGTCATCGGTCTGTATTGATGAAACACAGATCCGGAACAAATACTGTTTATCTCCATGTATTGTATTTTTTTTACTTATGTTTTCATTTAAAACTGACCTCGGATATTAAAAACGTGAGGCCTATCAGCATCCACGTAACAATCATATTATTTTTTTTTTTTCAAACAAATCGCCAGCCCATACGGTTTTATTTCAACCACATCGTATAGATAGTCAAAGCGACTGCCATGCTGAGCGTGGAATCGTGGGATCGATTACTTGGTCGGGCAAATTAATATTTGGTTCTTCCATTAGCAATTTCTCAGCAGCAGCCCGGACTTTGGAAGTTCCGGTATGATACCTCGGGGCCTCGGACAGACTGCATCTGTCTGATGCTCGCATGCTTTGGGGTAGGCGTAGCATGTTTTCTACTTCCATACTGTACCATTCCGTACTTCCCTATTACTCGTCACCTCATCAGACACCTCTTTTATTGCCATAATTATCATCTTTCACAGAGTCCATCCACCGTTTGTTTGGTCTACCTCTACTGATATACATCCACATTCAAACCCAAAAACTTTACTTTTTGACATTTTCCTCATTCCTACGCATCACATGCCCCATACCGCCTTTTCGATTTCCTTTTATCATGTACTCATTTCATATTTTATCCATTCACGTAACACGACACATCCCCCTTAGCATTCTAGTATCAGCCACATTCCTCCCTTTCGTGGTCAATGTGGTCATACAACCAACATTCTGACCATCATTGCCAATAGGAAATTCCATCGAGGACACGACATAAACCTTAATAAAATAATACGCCAAGAGGCGACACCGTCTGAAACTTTCACAAAATCATAACGATTGTGGGTCATGCATTTTAGCGGTTAGCATCTTAAAAGTACCGTTGCAGGTACAGGAACATTTGGTACAATTTCTACCTACCGACAAATCATGAGTCACCGATGATAAGAGCAATGACCTTTATAACTTTTCTTAAATGCAAGTGGAGCCATTTGTCCTGACTGTCATGGCTGATCTTTAGGAATTTGCGTACAGTCAGAACCTCGAAAGTCCGACAACTACTACTAAGGGGATACATTTTTCCCAGTAACTGGATTGTTATTGCAGGCACACTGGACATGCAGTCGCTTCATGGGCAGACGCTTTTTTCAAACATATGAAGCAATGTTTAAGAGCTTCCTTCAAAGTCCTTCGGATTGTGATGGAAAGTGTGTTACGCAATTGGTTTCGTTTAATTTGCTTACGTAAAATTATAATAAATGAATACTATCCAACAACAACACAACATGATCGTAGAAGATTACGGTGTTTCAATAGATTGACATTTATACAAGTAAAAAAAATTAGTGTCTGTTTGTCATTTCAAAATAACAACTTTTTACTGAATGCATTTGAAAGTTGATAAGGTACTTATAACAAAAAAAACTATATTTTTGTTTGTCTGTTTGTTCCGGCTAATCTCCGAAACAGCTGGACCAATTTTGACGGGGCTTCAACTGGACAGATATCGGTGTTATAAAGAGTAGGTAACCTGAACTACTTTTTTTTTCGAGAAATAATTAGGATTCCGTGAAAAAAAAAATAATACTTACCTTTGAAATTGTTGACAAAATCTGTTCCAATTTGAAATTTGATTTTGATAAATTATGTTTATTTTGCAAGTAGGTTTTTACAAAGACTTTTAAACGTCATTTTTTAAAACTAGATGGGGCCGGTGTTTCGTACCTGTCTACTCTGAGAAGAAACAGCCGAAACAAACTCAGAGGTCATAGTCGCTTTTGAAGTCCAGACATAATCTTGCTCAGATTCACATGAGGACCATGTAGATTAGTGTCTGAGATGGTCTTTTGAAGAAAGAACCACACAGATTTGAGTGGACCTGTCCAGTCAGTGCAAGCATTTGTTAGTTATCGTGTAGCTCGACTTATAACTCAAGGAGCTCAACGAAACGACGAACAATACCAAAGAAAGGACATTTGGGTAAGTCGCATATAGTACTCCAGTTGTGGGAAAAACAAACAAAAACTAAAAATGTGACACATGGTCTCCCACATTCACAATAATCAAATAAAATGAATAATAAGTACATTTCAAAATGAATGTCAATAAAAATCACAAAAATCATTAAATGTCACAATGCTAATAAATTATTTAAAAAAAAGTAAAATACTAATTAAAATAAGTATTCATGTCAAATAGGTAAATGTCACATAAAATAATAAAAAATAAAGTAAAAAAAAAAAATACATCTATGTAATACTTAATAGTTTAATTGCGTATGATGTGTCGAATGTCGAACTGTCGAAATGTATAATCCAATAATTTATTTTTACAAAATAACGTCAAGTAATCGACATCCAGACGTCAGACATCACATAACATTCAAATAAACATAATTTTTCTTGTAAATAATCGACTTTCTTTCTTTAAAACGCCATTCAATCAAATTCTTCCTTTATACCAAGAAAAATAAGGTAGTATTTCCGTTGGATCGGGCCGTTCAGTTCACATGGCCGGTTTGCCTTCACCTAAAATGCTAATCGTTTGTAGCGGTAACCGAGACGGCCGCAGATATCTAACGGTAAAGGATTGCTTGTAATACCACGGTAGTTTACATTTCGACCGGATCATTCAGACACGCCTTCCGTAAAGGCCTACATACTGTTTGGTGATTATGTCAGATAAGAAACAACGAAAGAAAAAACATTTATTTAGCACAGATTAAGACACATCTACAAGATCACGGCTGCGCCAATTACGGCATTTTTTGCGGAATAGGCCTTGGTAGAATTTTTTTTTTTTTTTTTCGGAATCTTGGGATTCGTTTTTGCAAGAAAGGAAATTTCTTTTAATTAATATTATGATACACCCAATGTGTGTATGTGTGATGTAACGACAACACAAAATAATTCTAGAGTAAAAAAAAAACCGCAAGGCAGTTGTTGTGGGAACTTTTTCAGCACGTAAGTACATATTTAACTTCCACATTAGGTTTTAAACAGAAACCTAAATAATAAGGTACGATTTCCGGGGGTTTTACCAATGATGCCTCAATTTCTTAGAATACGAGCATAGGTGAGTAAGTTGGTACGACAGAAAACAAAATTATACACACAGTAGCTTTTCGCGCCGAGTTCGGTAATTATCCCACGGGATCGAACTACTGTGATAAAAAGTATCCTGTTTGCCAGTGCCGAATCCGTTCAACCGTTTTTGTGTGAAAGAGGAACAAATATCATACATCCTCACAATCTTTCGTATTTATAATAGTAGTAAGACACATACATCACTTACACTCACGTCTTTTTCCCATGAGGGTAAGCAGAAACTAGAGAACGCTACCAGCTAAGATCCCACATCCACCTTTTGTCTTGTCCACGTTCTCTTCACATATTAGGTTATACACGCACGCTGGTTGTGAGTACTAAGCACCTGACCTTTCTGAAGATGGTGATCTTCATAAGGAAAACGAAACAATTAAGAATAGAAAGTGGGCCAATTTTACGTGTACCAAAAAGGTGTAAAAGAAGGAAGATCAATGTGATAAATTAAAATGACTCATAAATTAACTGTTACGAGCGGAGTTTTACCAGCTTTTCGTGCAGCCTGAATAATATTGCGCTGATCTTATCAATTAAGGGCTAAGAGAAATCGCATCAGTATTTTCTCTCATTTACCCGCTATCAAAACATAGGCATTCAGGGGTTAAACTCTTGAATGCACATTAGTGCATTCAAGAGTTTAAGCCCTGAATACTGAAATGTCACTAAAAAATTAAGTAGCATTAATATTTAACAAATACTCAAAAGTGACGTTTGGCCATACTAAATTTAAAGTTTAGGAGCTGCTCAAATGTTAAGCAGCCCTTAAATTTTGAGTGACGTTTCAGTATTCGGGGGTAAATAAGCTATATACTACAGCTACAGAGTTCTCTAAAGGTCGACACACGTTTTCAACCTTATTTCTTAAGGCGTAAGGGTTAAAACTGGCAGACCCTCAGTGAACTCGATAGTACGCTATGGTTGCACCGGCTCATCATTTTCGTTAATTTGTCAACAATTTTCTGAATTGCAGCTGTGCGTTCATAAGATTTGAGATTATATTAGGTACTAGCGATCCACCCCGGCTTCGCACGGGTCCAATGTAGATATAAACCTTCCTCTTGAATCCCTCTATCTAATAAAAAAACCCACATCAAAATCCATTGCGTAGTTTTAAAGATCTAAGCATACTTAAGGACAGACTGACAGCGGGAAGCGACTTTGTTTTATACTATGTAGTGAGGCTAAAAAGTAACTTCCTATCGAAGTAAACTGCATTATTGAATGTTTCAAAGTAACAATTGGCCACTTTATAAGACTTGGAAGTGTAACCTATCTTATTTTGGTTCGGTTCGACATTGCCTTATTACTAGTGTTTTTTTCTTTCTTAACCTCTCATGTGTCCCACTGTTGGGCAAAGGTCTCCACTTTCTCCTTCCAAACCTCTCTATCTTGTGCGATATCTGGCCATTACTAGGGAATACTAAAAGAAAAACTAGAATATAATACAAATTATTTAATTAAAACAGCCAATCCAGCTAATTAAAATAAATAAAATTAACATTATTTCTATTGAAGCACCATAGAGTCGGTACATTTTTTCTTTTTTTTTACTAGCTTTTTGACTACTCTAATAGTAACAAAATGAAATAAAAGAAAAACTAAGATCGAGTATATTTCATTTAGACAGCTTTTCCAAGCCTCTTCGGAACTGTAGATCATGGCGTTCACGTCTCACTGCCACATCAATTTGTGCCTCTTACGTAATTTAATAATCAATTCGTTGAGTTCCTGGGAACAATAATAACCAGATAAAACGCTAAAACTATCTTTTCCAACTTTGCTTCATCTGCTTAGCCATTTGGTAATACGATACCCCTTGGAAGGTAATACTGGTTGTTAGACTTTCGGATATCTGACAACCCGTCAAAAATCTATAAAATAATGACTAGCTGGTTCCAACGGCCTAATCACATCGGGATTTCCAGTATAGGGGTGTGAAGAAGTTTTTTAAGAGTATTCAGGAAAGATTTCAAAATTAAAAACAATTTACTTCAAAGTCGTGTCTATTACTAACTCAGCTTTTATTAAATGATGTTGATGATGTACTTTTAACCCCATTCATTAACTATTTCATGAAAAAGTCATTCAATGGGGTTAAATGAACTTAGAGGGTTGTATTGATGATTTTAATGATCACAATTGAGTTGTAAAAAAAAAAATCATCAGTTTTTTAACGTAATTTAAATCTTTATCATAAACTAGCGGCCCATCCCGGCTTTGCACGGGTGCCTATGTTACTCAGGGATAATGTAGCATTCTAATGGTGGAAGAATTTTTGGAATCGGTCCAGTAGTTTTTGAGTTTATTCATTACAAACATACAAAAATACAAATCTTTCTTCTTTATAATATCTTCTGTCAGCGATCCACGGCCTTCTCGGTTCGGTTTGACATAATTTTAAATTATTATTTTGTTAAGAACTTTCCCAGAAGCTGTTTGTCTGGAGATATTGAGTTTTGTCGGGAGTCTGGAGAAAATTTAAAATGTCGGGAGAATGCAGACGAATCCCGACCTTCTGGCAACCCTACCTTCATTTGTCACATAGATGGCGCTGAGTACTTTTTGTTCTATGCTGCAGAAGTTCTTATTGTAGTGCCGCTAACGCAACAGCCATTTCTTTTTTTTTCGGATGGGAAATCATCAAATGACTTCTCCCGCTCTAGGCGAAGCAGGAGGGAGTGTCAGACTTTTACTGACTAAAACCCATCCATGTTCCTTCATCGCCCTTTGTGTTCCGGGGCCACGATATCTCTTTCGAACAGTCCCGCAACCCCGGCAGGCATCGGTCCTTGCGGACCCCTTCCTTTTTGCCGACTCTCTTTGAGGCGCACGTGGAACACGAACGCGCCGTCGACACGACCTGTCGTCATGAGACGGACGGACGGCGAGCTAGCCCATAGCCCACCGTCCATAGGCCCGCGCCTACGGTGGCCGGGGGCCACGTGGTGGCGCCCGACGCCCGGGGCGTCTCCTGCGGCGGCCGGGACGCTCTGAGGTTCTCTCCCTCTCACGTTCCGTCACCTCCTTCTCTAGCATTGCTGCTTCGCAGAAGGAGGTGACGGCGTCCCATTCCGTCTCGCTCCGGACCATGGCTTGCACCAGGGCCGGACGCGAGAGGTCGCCGCCGCCAATCGCCGCTTCGAGGACACGGCGGTGCTCCGCCCACGCGGGGCACACCTCCACCGTGTCCTCCGGTCGATCCTCGCAGTGGAAACACCCGGGCGTTTCCTACTGCCCGATTCGGTGCCTGCGTCAGGCTGAAGGTGAGGAAGCCGTGGCGTCTCTCAAGCCACTCCTCAAAGACGGGACTTATCGCCACTATTGTGGTGTGCCCTTACCGCAACAGCCTGACGTCCTTTTCTGGGCACGGAGCGAACTCGATATGTAATGAACTGTCACCCAACCACGGACTGAACTCGGCAAACGTTGCTTATCCAACTTCACTATCAGGCACTTTAGACAGAAGAGTATGCAGCACTCTTTCAGCTCTCGACTTAGCAGCGAGAGTTTAAATCCCAACAAACATATAGGCATTTAATTGTCGGTTGGTGTTGGTGAAAACGAGCAGGTGTTTAGAGGAAATTTAGGAAGGGCACGTCACGTACCTATGGTAAAAGGTTAAGGACCCCAGCTTCAGAGCATGTTAGGTCCAAGTGTTTACCGGTTATCATTACTTATACCTAATAGCTGAACAATTTATATAAATGCACGTTTTATTTTTACTTGTGTACACATTTACTTCTACTTCAGTTTTTTTTTGCGAGAGCATATATTTCAAGAACGGCGCAAATTCACTTTCAAAGTAAATAACTAGTTATTTATGCTCGTGAGTATGTCAAGTGATTTTAAAACTCAATTACTTGAGATAGAAAGTGATGCTTTTTGCTGCCATACTAGATGACGCAGATGTACATTTTGTATGATTCATACCATGTCACATTAACCTCATCCTAATACCGTTCTGAGCAGCGGTGGCCCAGTGGTGGCGGCCCCGACTTACGAACACTAAGTCGTGGGTTCGAACCCAGACAGGCGCATTACTTTGTGTAATTTATTTCATCACCACTGCTCTTAAAACGGTGAAGGAAAACATCGTGAGGAAACCGGCATGTCCTAGAACCAAAAAATTCGAAGACATGTGACATCTACCAATCCGCACTGGGCCCGCGTGGTGGATTATAGCCCATTCCCTCTCATAGAGAGGAGGCCGTGTCCCAGCAGTGGGAACATTAATAGGCTGATGATGATGATGATGAATACCGTTCTAAAGTCAATGATAATTTGAAGTCAGAAACTCAGTCCCTACCTAACAAATGATTCTCCTATTCTCATCTCAATTTGTGTGGGATCGGCGCAGCAAGTCTTATTTTCCCATATTACCATAATATTATTCGCTGTCATCTGAGGAGTCACTGCTTTTCTTGCCATAATTGTCATCATTCACATAGTCCATCCATCGTTTCTTTGGTGTGCCCCTACTCATATATACTCAGGTCTTTCTTCACGATATTTACCCCACCTCTCTGCTGAACATACGTTTTTGAGTATATCAAGGACATTCTCAATAAACAAAAAGGAATGTCATGACTCACATGAGGTATCCACTTACCAACCAATTATTCCATTAGCCTTTGATCAGTTGTCAGCTTTACATAAATGAATGATCACCCCCTTTTGTTACCATGAAAAGTATTAAGTAGGTTATACCTTTGTTGCAAGACACTTCTTTAGTGCATACGTACGTATACTTCAAATGTCATCAGTGTCACATCAAACTGCATACATCTGTGCGCCGAAATATGTCACCTCATTTTATGCTATACACAGAGTCACAAATAGAGCAAGCATCTCGTGAGGGCCTAAAATGACCGCTTTGGCAGAATTTGAATATGAATTAGGTACGTTACAATTCGTAAAATCGTCACTGTGCGGGACAATGAAGATAGCGTATGTAATAGTGTTAGGTACATGCAGGCAGTCGTCGACAGGCGGCGACGGCTGCAGTTTATCTGCCGTTGGCAACGTGCCGCTCGTCTGTAAGAACCCTAACTCGGCCATTTTAGACCCCCTGGTTTACGACAGAGAATCAGTTTTATCCTGATAGTACCTACGTTCCGGTGGATTGAAGGACGCAAGGGAAGCCGCGGGCAACAGTTAGCTAGCCTATGATAAATTGTTCGCAACTTATGTGAATTCTTCAGGATATGTAAATATTTGCCAATGTGGTCGAAGCCTAACTGGCCGCAGTGAAAGTAATGTAAATAAGTTCTTTGATTGTAGAGAGTTCTTTTACAGATTTTTTAGAATAAGTACATCAAGTTACGCATTTTTATCGGGTTTCTTCTATCTAGCAGAATCTTGATGCTCCGAAATTTATTTGGCATAACACACTTGGTATAATCTTCTTTAAACGAATATTTTTAAGGCATAACAATTTTTAATATTGTTAATGTTTGGCCGAATGTTTGTATGACCGAGTTTACAACATCATAATTTTATTTGGCATAATTACCTTTGGCAAAATTTCGTTTGAAATAACGTTTATTTAGAGCGAAGATTATTTGGTACAATTTCATTTGGCATACTATGAAGATGGCAGAATTTCATTTGGAATAATTTTATTTGGCATTTTTGCCAATTCTATAAAATAGCATTTTTAACCTTAAATTAGAATTAAAATATTGTCTACAATATCTTGCGCTAAAAAAGTTAGGTGACAGAAACTAATCGCTCCAAAACCGACTCCACGTAGTCTTGTCTGCCCTACCCCTAGTGTTATTTAAATCCGCGTAGGCGCGGAGGGGTGAGGCGGCCCGCGAGCTGAGGAGTATCAAGCCGAAGCTGCGGTGGTGAGCGTTAAACACATCGGCGACGATAAGCTCGCGTGGGACCGCCGGAGCCGTGACAGAAACCATACCTGCTGCATTTTGCATGCTTGCTTGCATGCTGCATGCATGGTATGCTGGTTTACATGTTTGCATACTGCATGCATGATGTATGCTTGCCTGATCAGAAATATGCAGCAATTAACATTATCGTCGTATGCTTGTGGCGAAAAAAAATATTGTTCAATCAATTTTATTATTATGGTAAGAAAAATACAAAATTATTCTAACTATGAATTTTCTGTAATGTGATAGATGAGGCTTTTCATTATTTTGCATTATAAAATGTATGCCGAAAGATGTTTCTAACTGTAAACTTTCTGAAATATGATAGCTCTGCTTTATATTGACTATCGATATGAAATTGATGCCAAAAGATAATTCTGACTGTGAACTTTTTGCGACAAGATGGTTCTACAGCTTAACATGCGAAAATACTAACAACACCCAATTCCGATTCAAAACTAGTACTCCAAATAGCTTTTTAATGTATATGAGCCAATTTAAAATTCACGAGGTGTACCGTAATCAGACATGCAAACATTACTATGGACATACGTTATACCTTTATCAACGGATGCAAACACAGATAGTTAACAAAAAACAAAAAAATAATCTTACGAGTTCGGCCTTTTTTTAGTGCCGCTGATGATCCTGCCCGCTGAGCCTCAAACCATGCAGCCAGAGACCTCTGATCTGCCACTAGGGTTACCACCCGTACTATAATATATAGTGTACTATATTTCAATCAATTGTACTATATATCATAGAAAAATAATATAGTACGAAAAATACTATATTTTTATCCCTAATTCAACTGTCGAGCTTTTTTGAAATTAACTGTGATTGGAAGTCTGGTACGTACCCGCAACGCTGCACGAGAAATTTCAGAACGAATAGCATTCGCGGCAACAAAACGTCAAAGAACTGTCAAATGTTAATAATTTGTATTCAGAAATTATTATTGTAAACGAAATTATTTCAAAAATAAGCGAAGAAGATGTGTTTTTATCGAAAAAACACTGCTGAAAAATGGCAAATACTTTTCAAAAGTACAGATACAAATTTGACAAATATATTTTAAGTCGCACGGGACCAGTCAATGTGGCGACACTTGGGGGAGCCCTATGTCCAGCAGTGGACGTCTTGCGGTTGAAATGATGATGATGAATAAGTTATGTAGGTTGATAATAAGTTCATTGGGTTTCTCTTCATTTGTTGCACTGATATATAAACTAACACACAACGACCATCACATCATTTTCCTGCCCTTGTCTTATGTTACTTGGGGCCTGCACAACACGTTCTGTTTTTCCATTCTCCCCTGTCAACCTTCACGCTATCATTTACACCTTTTTCCCTCATATCATTCCTCACACTATCCATCTATCGTTTCCTCGGTCTTCCTCTCCCTCTCCATCCATCAAAGATCAAACCAACACCTTCCTAGTCTAAACATAAAAAAATATATTATTTTTCTTCATATAAAAAAGTAAGGAAAAATCGCTGACAAAAAAGGAGTTTTATGTAAGTTGGTACTTACCATTATACCAAGTGACATAGAACTCCTTCGCAACGTTTCGCAAATTGGAAGGAGTCACGTTTCCAGCACTACTCAGGCTTCCACGTTGTGTATTGTGCGCTGATTGGTCCTCCAGCAAATGTTTCAAAAGTTACAGGTAAACGTAGGAATACATTAAAAGCCACGAGGCTGTTTCTTTTGAGATGAAATTGGACCCACGTGTAAGTATGATAATTGATAATATTAAGAGCGCACAAAGCTTCTGGCGCTAATAGATTTTAGGTATTCTATGCGCTCCATGTATGTTTGCATAAGGCACATCCGCGTGCCGCATACATATAATAAAGAAGGAGATATGCCCGCTAGACGAAAATGTATCGGGACCCTGTGTCTAAACTTTGCCCCTACCACACGGCTACTACTAGACATGCAGTTCAGTAAAAGTTATAGATAGGCAGTTGCGCACACACCCGCATTTCTTAAAACTGAACGTACTACACAATCAATTATAAACCTTATGCCATCAAACGCAGCGTGTATTTACTATTCACCGTACAACTCACCCACACAAAAACATCGGTCGCTATCGTTGTGTTGTGCTGTACAAGAGCATAGGTACGCCAGTGATTGACTAAATCGGAAAGTTATCGAATAAGAAAATAATTAATTTAAAAATAATGTCCAGAATATAATTATATACTATACATACAGGGTGTAAAAGACCTCATCACGAAGCCGTCAACCAAGCATTCTGTACATCAAACTAAGTACGTAAGTACTTAGTTTGATGTACAGAGAGTAAGTAGTAAACTTTACGCAAAAATTATTGTTGGGAAATGACTTTTTTTTTTGGGGTGAAAAATCATGTTTTGTGGTAGAACTCAACTTGTATTTAAAAAAAAACTTGTCAAAAAGTCGGAACTTTGACCCCCAATATCTCCGAAACTAGACGGTTCCCAGGTATGGTGTAGAACAAAAAAATGATCGCAATGACGAGGAGAATGAGTACCTTTCGTTTTCGTTAAGAGGTGTTTTACACCCTTTATAAAGCTAAATTACCACTGACTCACTCACTCACTGACATAATTGTTCTCCCAAATGGTGGATGGGGAAAATATACCCCCCGGTATATTTTGACAGAAACGTAAACAAGTAACTCTCGCGAGTTGGGGAAAAGTGCCAAACCTTCCCTTTTCGCCCCCCTTCCTCCCCCTCCCTATCGTATCTGGGAAACTAAGAGACCCGTATTTTGTTTTTTTTACGGATTCGTATAGAGAAGGCTCGGGAAAGTAAAAACCAGTTTTCAAAATTGCCGCCCTTCTCCCCCCCCCCCCTTTAGGCGGATCTCGGAAGTTGAGAGACTTGGAACATTTTTTTTACAGATTCATTTAAAGGGGCAATGCGTTAGTCAAAATCATTTTTCAAAACTCCCCACTCTCCTCCCCCCTCTTCACCCCTTTTTTTACAACTGAAAAATCTTTTGATTCTTACTTAAAACTATTGAGGGGCTTTAAAATTTGTATACCCTCCCCACCCTCCCCTAAAATTGAAAGGGCTGTAACTTCGTAACGGTTAGAGATAGCCATTTGGTGTTTAAACAAAAACTATAGTACCTAGGCGTCGAAACCTGTCTGGTGGTAGGTAGGTCCTGAGCGGAGCGAACCTGCGAGACCGAGTGGAGCGAAGATCCATTGCGTAACGAAGGTTGAGTGAGTGAAGCGTAACTCAGCGGCGACGACAAGCAAACTTAAGGGTAATGTCTCTTTTTTGTGTTTTAACGGATTCTCCAATTCATTAAAGGATTCCTATGGATTCTCAAAATTTGATTAGGGTAAGAAATACTTCTCAAAAACACGAAACCCGCGAGCTGCACGCAGCTCGCGCACCCACGCAAAATACTAGTATTATAATAAAAATAAACAATATGTAGCTAAAAAATATATTATTAAGGAAATTAAAACAATAAAATATCCGGTTACGTTGGTTTAGGCTGTCATGGCCTATTGAAACAGTAGTTAGTAGCACGAGGATAATGCATAATATACGATAATTCAAAGCCAAAAACACTCCACCGATTTAACCTGAAATTTAATTAACTTACTTTACGAAAGTTGGTTACGCGTTTCTCTACTATGCTGTAAAATAATTAAAATACGTAAAAACATTATTACAAATCGATCTTTCAACCGGGTTGAAACGGTTGACAAATTGAAAAATAAACTATTGTTACGTCGTACCCGTACTTACCTACAGTTATGGTAGTAGGTACCTACTAGTAGGTAGGTAGATAGTAGTAGGTAGAAAAAGAGTCCCGAATGATGTAGGTACAAATTCGCAAACTACCTACAAAAGAACATCAGGAATTGTCATTGTAATTTCGACCTTACGCCGAGGGCATAAAGTACCTACTTCTTTCCTTTGTACAAGTTGTGGAAGTTTCTCGAAGGACAATGACCCACTATGGAATTGTCTAGAAGATTCTAGGAACTCGTGGATATTTCTCGAACGTTCGATCGCCATATAAATAGTCGACGTGTTTGCGGGAGCAGGCAGTCTGATTTTGGCTACACAACGAAGCGAATCGAAGTGAACTAGAGGTGCGATATCTAAGAGAATAGTAATCAGTAGAGTATTTGTGATTGAGTTATGTTTTGTGATTATTAAAGTTATTTGTTGTTTCTTCGGTAGTAATTAATTTATCCCATACCCAGCTCGTAACACTATTATAGCAATATTTGAAAATGTAAAATGTATGCAAAACATGTAGTTTTGTTATTATTCAAATTATGATGATCTTCCGTGAAGTATTTACGCCGTACTTAGGGTTTAATTTGTTTTTTAGAGATTACTTTGGATTTTTTTTCTATCGAAGAAACTAAAAGTAATCGTGTTTCTAAAGTGTACGATGTATAGAGTGAATCCTTAAATATCTTACATAATGGTGTCGATTCTGTTGTGCACAAACTAAACTTAATTTACTATCTTTTACTAAAAGGCAGTGCGAGAAAAGGACGGCTATAGCTATGAACTAAGTTAGAGATGCCTTGCGCTTCACCGTGTTTTTAGTCGACATGTTTTTAAGTGCACCCTTCATTTGTATGGGAATATTAGTTCCAACTAAATTTGACAGCTCTAAATTACGTCCGTCTCTTTCTCGTTTTATTAAAGAGAAAAAGATAGCAATAGCCTAAATTAAGTTTAGTTTGTGCACAACAGAATCGACACCATTATTTGCATAACTAAAGGATAAGTAATAACGATGCAGCAAGGGATCAAGCGAATGCAATTATTTTGGAATTACGTATCGTTTGCTCGGTGCGCTCTTAATGTGAAATATAGAAGCGCTCTTTTCTTCTACTTTTCACAGAAATATAGAAGCGCACATTTCTTCTACTTTTTACAGAAATATAGAAGCGCTCTTCGGTTCTACTTTTCACAGAAATATAGAAGCGCACATTTCTTCTACTTTTCACAGAAATATAGAAGCGCTCTTCGGTTCTACTTTTCACAGAAATATAGAAGCGCACATTTCTTCTACTTTTTACAGAAATATAGAAGCGCTCTTCGGTTCTACTTTTCACAGAAATATAGAAGCGCTCTTTTCTTCTACTTTTCACAGAAATATAGAAGCGCTCTTCTCTTCTACTTTTCACAGAAATATAGAAGCGCTCTTCGGTTCTACTTTTCACAGAAATATAGAAGCGCACATTTCTTCTACTTTTTACAGAAATATAGAAGCGCTCTTCGGTTCTACTTTTCACAGAAATATAGAAGCGCACATTTCTTCTACTTTTCACAGAAATATAGAAGCGCTCTTCGGTTCTACTTTTCACAGAAATGTAGAAGCGCACATTTCTTCTACTTTTTACAGAAATATAGAAGCGCTCTTCGGTTCTACTTTTCACAGAAATATAGAAGCGCACATTTCTTCTACTTTTTACAGAAATATAGAAGCGCTCTTCGGTTCTACTTTTCACAGAAATATAGAAGCGCACATTTCTTCTACTTTTTACAGAAATATAGAAGCGCTCTTCGGTTCTACTTTTCACAGAAATATAGAAGCGCTCTTCTCTTCTACTTTTCACAGAAATTGTGAAACATGGTATGAGTTTCGAAAAGGTAATATTTAAAGTTTAAAAAAATCTTTAACTGACTTCTCGCTGGTCTAGTGGTCTGGTTAGCATGAGGTCCTGGGTTCGATTCCCAAGTCCGGCAAAGGAATGTTGGGTAGTTCATGAGAAATTTGGGTTAGTTGGCAATAGGCTCGCCCCTATGATAAAATACTCCCGACTTTCTATTAGGTACACTATTGCCTAGCCTTTTATGGATGAACAGACGTGATGTCGTGCTAATCAAATCTTTAGAGAAAATCGTTCCGAAATTCAATCATTTTTAACACGTAACTTACACAATCATTTTACCTGATAAGGTGTAGTGTAACGTGACATCTAGCTCTACTCTTTGGCTTACAAACCAAAGAGTTAAGATATAGATGTGCCCATTATCGTACTTAGGTGGAGAGGAACAGTGTTTACTACTAAGAAGAATGGACTTTTGGTTATGCCTCATCTAGCAGCTTGTAATCAGACATAACGTACTGTCGAGGGCATCGTCGATGCTGCCGTGTGCGCACTCCCGCTGTCTCTCGCTCTAGCAAATGACGGTTCTGAGCGACGGAAAAGGATAGGAGCATGGAAAAATGCGATTCCGTGCTGTTAGATGAGGCGCAACCCTTATACATACGTCTGGGACGATGGATATCATTTTAATATGAGTAGTGCCATTATTTTAATGGCGTTGCTAACGAAACAGAAATGTGATATGTTTGCTTAGGACAAACCCTTGATTGCAGTGCAGTCCCTTGAAATAAACTGAGAAAATCAGGAAATACAATAACATTGAACTGAAGCCAAATTCGCAATTACTTTTTCCTGTTTTAATCCACATTGCACTTGAATTTATAATGCTTGAATCGCATGCGATTGTGCATCGAATTTAAAATAAAAACTTGTCCGTGTGGCGTTGTTAAGCCACGATGCATCATTACCAAAACTCCTTGTTCGAGAACTTACTTTCCAAAGAAAATGTTTTACATCAATATTGGCAATCATTACAATAATTGAATGCCATGAAGTAGTGCAATATGGGCACTATAGTTGCTGCCAGTTAAGATGTCAATAGCAGTCATTGACCTTTCCCTAATCGTACGAACTAAAACAATGAACCAGGTATCGTTTTTTATTTGAAAAAAACTTTTTTGCAAAAAATAGAACCGACTTCAAAAACACAACAAAGTGAAAAATAATTTTAGCTTCAGAAGTCGGTGGCTAAACTGAAATCAAACAGACAGAAGTCACCAAGTTTTTTTTTTCTTTCAATTTTTAGTTGTAATAATCCTACACAAATATTAGCTATACATTTATTTAAACATAACATAACATCACGCCCGTAATCCCCGAAGAGTTGGGCTGAGGTGCCAATACCCAATAGTACCTACACCCACATTTCGCCAGTTATGTTTAAGTCCCATGTAGTAGAGGGCGAGCGCCGGCGCAAATCCCGGCCCCGTGGCTGCTACTGAGAAATTCCTGATGGAAAAACCCAATAACACTTTGCCCGACCTGGGAATCGAACCCAGGACCTCATGCTGAGTAGTCGCCACCACTAGACCAACGAGGCAGTCATTTATTTCATATTGTTAACATGTCATGGTAATAGGCTTATCCCCAATAAAATAGAACCTAACATACCTAACTGTCGAAATGTAGTGTACTGTACACATCTGCATACCCCCTCAGATCACGCGTGATGTTATGTTATGATGTTGTAAAAACAACAAACATCCAAGCGATTGCAGCAATTACAACCGATTTGCTGTCTATAATTGAAGAGTTCCATTGTATCTTCACCAAATAAACGGGAACATAAACGGGACCACCGCGAAGTAATTTTCTTCCAAACAAAAAAAGAATCATCGAAATCGGTTCACAATTGGCGAAAAAAAGGCTGAACATACACACAAAAAAAAAATTCAGGCGAATTGATAACCTTCTCTTTTTGGAAGTCGGTTAAAAATGTTGGAGGTCACAATAGATGACTATTCAAGACTTGAACATTGGCTCATTTTTAGGGTTCCGTACAAAAAATGAAAAAAAAAAAGAACCCTTTTTGAATTTTAATAATGACTCATCTAGAGTCAATGACCGCTATAGACATCTTAACTGGCAGCAACTATAGACAGATGACAGACAAATATGTTGCTGGTCAATTACTTGCGAGACTAGGAAGCGTTATAAAGGACTGTCCAATACATTGCGTACCAGAAATATTCTGTTGTCATCACCATCACCGTCCTGCTCTTGTCCCGTGTTACTCGCCCCTGTTAGCCGTCACGCTATCACTTTTTTTTCTTTCATATAATTCCTCACAGCCGACCCCAACATAGTTGGGAAAAGGCCGCGGGAGTACGGGCTAGGCAAATTATATAATTCCTCACACATTTCTTCCAATTAAGGTACAATAATTGTAAATAGGTTTAAGTCTTGAACAAATAAATATTGTTTATTGGATAAATCCATCCTATCCTTGACCTTCTCCCTCTATCCAACAACATTTAGGCGTGCTTCAGGTTCAGACCATCAAACTGAACAACTTTCTCTATGGAACCAACATTTTCCTGATTCTATGCATGCAAGCATCTTGGCCTCTCAAGGTTCTCCATTTATGTTTCACAAGAAAACCACAACTTAGCTCATCGAAACCGGATAGCTCTAGACTAGATCAGTAACAGTCTCAACATAAACAAAAAATTACTTTCGCTCACCATCTCATAACATTTTACATCATCAACCACATTTCTGATGTGCGTTACATCATAATTATTATAATTTGTCTCACCACGTGACAACTTTCTATAGAGGTAAATGAGAACGAATGTTTCTTATACTGGATTAGCTGTGCCCCGTAATTTCTCCTATTGCTCGGCTCATTCGGGTCGTAGCGTAGTGGTAAATAGCCTCTAACCTTGCTGGAGAATTGGGCTACCAAATGCAAAAAGTTTTTTTTTCAAATTCGACTGGTAGTTCCAGAAATTAACGCGTTCAAACAACAAAACAAACTTCATCATGGTCACAAAGTGACAATTCATAATATTATCATGTCTGTGACCATTTTACAAATTGTAACGTACCTACCTAATTCATATTATTATCCTGATAAGATTCTGCAAAAGCGGCCATTTTAGGCCCCCAGGTCCTATCAGTATTCTGTATGGCAGACACTTTCGATGCGATCGCTTGGTCGCATGACAATCGACCTCTCGCGAATTCGAGAGTGCAGCATACAGCCTGTAGGTATAGGTAGGTTTCAAAAGGACTTTCTCACTTCCAAATGTTTAAGGAAAATGAGAACAGGATGCTGTTGTTACATCGCGAGATTGAAATCTCGATTGAAAGTTAAATATCGGATTATTATCAGTGATATCATCTAAATATATTAATTTGTTGATCTTCGTTCTTTCGTTCGTCAAAAAGTAAGTATTCAAATAGTTAATAAAGCACACGGTTTGTAAGTGGTTCTAGAAATTTGCAGCCACAGGTACGTTTTCTGATCCATTTGTTTACCTTTTCGTCTGATACTTTTGGAACAAACCATACCCATTACACAAGGATTTAATTAATTGCACAATGTTGTAAACAAAACACACCTAATGATGTCAATAACCCTCGTTTGATTGACCTATACTAGTATCGCAATCAATTAGTAGATTTCTAATCATTTCCATATGAAACATGAACGGATTATAGCGACATCATGGACTCATTCACTGCTGGATATAGGTCTCTCCGTTTCTCCCAATCTTTTGATTTTCTTCAATCCTGGCTCAGGTTTTTCCTATAGGACGTCATTAATTAATACTAGGTTTCAGGGACTTGACTTCATAGGATATTATTATTTAATTAGTTAACTATTGAAAACTGTTCAGCACAGCATAAAACTATAATAGAAACCAGCCAAATACTTGCAGCCTTCAAGATCCCATCACCGAAAGAACATGCACCACACATCCATAATAATACTAATATAATTTGTAAAATGTGAAAGTAAAACTGTCTGTTACCTTCTCATCTTTCCTACCTTCAAGCAGGCAATGCCGCAGGTAAAAACAAAGTAGGTAGTAAATAAACCTAGACATATATTCGACAATAGATATCAAACGTAGGGTACAGTTGAATGCATTGAGCAAGCGTTGCATCAGTGGCTAAGTGCATTGTTCGTAAGCGCCTCGGGCGGCGCGGCGGTGGCGGTGCGCGGTGTCAATACTACGACTGACATAACAATTGAAGGATATTCCACCAATAGATATACATACAAGGTGTCAACGGACCCTTCACAAAGCTGTCAACCACGCATTCTAAGTAATACAGTATTCATCAAACTAAGTAACTCTACGCAAAAAAAAATATGCTGGTAAACTGACTTTTTTCCGGTGGAATATCACGGTTTACGGTAGGACTCAATGTAACGCACAGTTGTGTGTTGTCAGTGTCAATGCACACACAGGTGGGAGGGGGGGTCGTGGAGGTATTTAAAGTAAAGCTGTAACATTAAAAACTTGTATATTTTTTTAAACTTGAAAAGAAGTTGAATGTTTGACCTCCAATATCTCCGTAACTAGAAGATTTGCTGTGTACAAAAAAAAAAAATGGCAATGTGGGTATCAAATTAAAGGGCTCATCATGAGGATTTTAAACAGGTATATCTCAGTAGTTAGTTAAAAAGTGTAAAATAAAAAAAAATATTTAAAAACCCGACTGCGTAAAAAATAACAGCTACCTAATAACTTTAAATAAAAACTGAAAAGAATAAAACCGTTTCAGTCAAGTTCAGGAGACAGGACATTTATATAAACAAAACTAAAATCATTACATCCATTAGGGTCCCGACTGTCCTGTCTCCAGTTATTTTTTACGCAGTCGGGTTTTTTTAATTTATTAAATTATTATTTTTTTACTTTTTCTTACATATCACTCCTCACAGTCTATCCACTACTATCTACTTGATCTAATGAACAAGAATGATTAGTAATCAAGGGTTTTATAGATAAACAATTAAGCAGGAGAATACAAGTGGCGAAAGAATCTTCGATGTTCTCAATATCGGGAGCCTATGAACGAAAGCAACCAGCATGGCCATCAGTCAGAGTCAGCCGCGGATACAGGAGGGGGGGGGGAATGGGTGTAATTGCCCCCCCCCCCCTGAACCGGACCAAATACGTCATTATTAGGCAAACTTGAACTAGTTTGACGGAATTGAAACTAAATATTCTAGTTGTATTTCTTGTCATGGGCGTCGCCAGGAGGAGGCAGCTGCCCCTACAGGCTCCGGATTTTTAAAAATTATAGCTATTCCTGCGTACTTTATTGTATTTCGATTATCGAAAATGCTCCTTTTATAACTCTGGATTGGCACTCCAATTGGATTTTTGCATGATCGACCGGTATGGACAGAGCCTGAAATAAATATGAGCATCTTGCCCCGAGGCCTATGCAATTACAGCATAATTATCTGAGAGAATGATGTAAAAAATTTCGAGCTCGCTTCGCTCGCTCTTGCTAGTACTACTACCCTACTAGTAGTTACTAGTTTTTCTACACTTAACTTTGTCTATAAGAGGCCCAGGTAACTCCAGTTGCTCGAAACAATTCTAACCTGTTCAAGGTAGGTAAAGTGTTAGTATTTTCGAGCTTGCTTCGCTCGCTCTATAGACAACTTTCTCTTGAAATTATCTAAAAGCCGACCAAGTAACTAACTCCTATATGTAGGATCAAAACCATTGTAACCTGTCCAAGGCAAGGTGTCATAAAAATTTCGTGCTCGCTGCGCTCGCCCTTGCAACCTGCTTCCTCTTGAATGTTGCCTTTGTCTGAGGGTCGATCTAGTAACTCCTGTATGAAGGGTCTAAACAATTGTAACCTGCTCAAGGTAGACTGTTAAAATTTTCGAGCTCGTCTCGCTCGCTTTTGGAGCCTTAGTTCATTTTGTTGACAAAATCTGGCGTCCTCCTTGTATCTTGCATATCATGGATTTCCGTAAAGTAACGCCTGATTCCATTTATTATCAAAAGTTCATCAATTTTTTTATGAATTTTCCGTAAGATATGTAAAATCATACAAAAATTGACCCCCCCCCTAACGGAAATCCTGTATCTGCGCCTGGTCAGAAAATTGAGAAGAGGTTTCCTTCATCATAGCGCGTCGAGGACAGTAAAAAAAAAAATATACTTTTTTGCAAAAAATAAAACCGACTTAAAAAAAAAACAAAAAAAAGGAAAACCCAAAAAGCAAGGTCAAGCTTCAGAAGTCGGTGACCTTTGTTTGATTGATTTGGTGTTTGTCACCGGTTTCTGAAGCTAGTTATTTTTCACTTTTTTTTTTATTGTTTTTTTTTAAGTCGGTTGTTTTTCCATTTTTAGTTGTTCCCAAACAAGTCGCCATGAATTTATTTTACATTTTTAACAAGTCGCCATGGTAATAGACTTATCCCCAATAAATGGAACTTAACATTTAGTTAATTACAACGGTTGTATTTAAACCAATTACTGTAACTAAAACTAGAACTAAAAAAGAGTAAGAGATAACATAAAATTAAAATATTCAAAATAACAAAGTAAAGGCTCATATTCATAAATTCCTATCACAATACTTCTGACATGCCAATGAAATCTTTGTCCATCCATCCGCAAACATAACTAACCTTGGAAATCTGGGTGTATATTTGCGTACCCCCTCATACAGGCGTGATGTTACGTCATGATGTTGTATAAACAATAAACATCCAAGCGATTGCAGCAATGACGACAGATTTGCAGTCTAGTTTTGAAGAGTTCTATTGTATATCTCCGAAGATCAGCATCAGATCTTCACCAAATTTAAATGGGACCACCTCAGGAGTAAACTCTTTCAAATAAAAATTATAAATTAAAAGCATTTTGAGAATCGGTCCACAAATAGGGGAGAAATCGGGTAACATACATAAAAAAAAACACACGATTCACGAACATATAACCTCCTCCTTTTTTGAAGTCGGTTAAAAAACATATGGAAGTTTTGGACTTTATAATAAACACTTTCGATTGTTTATGTAATTAAATTCCGATTCATCATCGTTTCCGATGAAATATTTCTGTTGGATTGACATTTTCGTAAACAATTTAAATGTTTTGTCAAAATGCCGCACTTGGCCGCGGGTCGCGTTGTCTGATAGTGAACGAATGCACGTGTTTTTCTTATTAAGTAGATAAATACTAAAAACAGTGTTAAATGAAAACCGTGTGACATTATTAGCCTTATCTCTTCAAATAAAACGTTTCATGGCAGTAAAACGTACCTATAATATTTTTTATGACAGCCAATTACACGTGCCAGATTTGATGACTTAATTATATTATTATAATAGCTGATGCCCGCGGGTTCGCCCACTCGCTTGACAAACTATATGCTAAAGTCTTCCTCGAGAACCACTCTATCCATTTGTGAAAACAGCATGAAAATCAGTGCAGTAGTTTTTGAGTTTATCGCGAACAGACAGACAGACGCGGCGGAGGACTTTGTTTTATAATAAGTAGTGATGTGTATGCAAAATTTAAGAAGTAAGATTCTTTGTACTTTGAACGTTTACATGGTTTATTGAAAAGCCTGTGGTACGTTAAAGAAGGAAACCAGCTTAAAAAAGTGGTTCGACAGGATCATATGTATAAAACTGTGACCTTTAATAATGTCTTAGTTTCAATAGTTGCATATTTGCTTATGTATGCTTATTAGCCAAAAATGTACTCCGTTAACGATATGATAACGCGTTATTTTTAGTGTTTGTCTGACCGCGACATTCTCAAAAACTACTGCTCCATTGTTGATATAGCTCAGTTCTTGTTTCTCAACACTTTAACGGCGTGTCATTAAGAAGATGAAAACAGGAAAATTACAAGACTATTAGCCTTGGCAGTAACAAGCAAAATATTTACTTGCTATACAAGATTAATTTCGACGATAAAGAATGTAAGAAGAATAATGATGCTTACAAAGTAGTCAATATTAATTATTCAGATATAAGAAAAACTACAATTTCACTGTAACTTAAGAATCCTTTAGCAGAAAAACAAGGTGCTCGGTGCTAGCCAGTAGTGTTGTCGCAAGTTCTAATGGAGCCTAAACACCAAAGCCCCAAGACATGCCAACTAAACGGGTGCGAACGTCGCCAACAGTGGTCGACAGACAGTGAAGACGGTCCGGTGCCCTAGGCTATCAAAATTTTTGACTCAAAGTCAAATAAAGCGCTATGTGACAATAACCTCGCCCATGGAACTAAGTGAACTGTTGATGTCAAAGAGTTCAATGACACACCTGTACTAACACAAAACAATGGTTGTCGCAGTTCATTGGAGGCTCATACATTTTTCATATACCATAATATCAAAAAAAACATCAGTTTTTAACCATGTTACGCTCAAAAGGTTTTGTCAGAATGCTACGGACCTAAGAACGCGGTTCTGCATACCGGAGTCCGACAGGTAATGTCCAGGGGGTCTAAAATGGCCGCTTTGGTAGAATCATAATAATAGGATAATACATAATATTAACTGCGTCATTTTGTTATCCTATCTTAAATAATTCATAATATATTAATATAAATAATCAATAATCATATATTAATAATCTTTAATCGCTAAAGCGGACATTTTAGACCCCCTGAAGTATTTGTCAGTGTCCCGGTGTCCGCAGCCAGAGCCAGTCCATAATCTGTCCGTACCAGTTGTCACTAGGTACTAGATTTCAACGACATTGCAGCATGTTCTGCAGCCTTGATAAGTCCGCATGTTATTCAATAATCGGCGATTTTCAAAACACCATTATGAACACAGCGAGTTCTATTATTCTTTGGAAACTCGGTTTAGCGCAATAGAGACACCCTAAAAAGGTTGATAATATTAGTGACCGTGTAGCAAGAGTTGAGGACCTATGCGATAGACCGACATTGTGAATGAGGCTGCCGGAAACTCCATAAAGAAGAACATAAGATTGGCTAAGAACAAAATAGTCTTGAGAGTGCATGTGGGGAGGGGGAGAATAACCCATGGAAGTCTCGCCTATCAGACATAAGGAAGCGACTGGCAAGTAGATGAAGCACCATAAGAAACCCACACTACATCAGAAGTAGGAAACTGTTAAATTGTGACATTTCTGACATGAAACATATGTACAGTCGTGGTCTTTACCGCCTGATCAGTTAAACATTTTTTCGCTTATATCATGTGGAGGCGCCGAGGCACGCCCCCTTAAAGTTTAGGCCTTAGGAAAGCGTCAACTTTGGCGCGCAAAATAACAATAACTCTCATTTGGCGTGCGTCGTCAGTGTGCTCGGCCGATCGGTATCTTTCCATTCAGTATTTCTATACAAAATCAACGGGGCGGGGCTAGAGAGCGTTTCTATGTTGTAAGTGCAAGCAAAAATTAGCTTAGTGGTGATCAGGCGGGAGTGTCCTCGATAGTACATGGCATGAATTTGTATGAACAGTTGTGTATTGCTTACCTATGCACATGCAAATATGTATTGTTAAACAAATGTAATGCATATATTTGTCATTGATTGGTACACATCACGTTGTCACAGGGTTCAGAATAACAATGTCGTTAAATATTCATGCACTGGTACATTTAACAGAGGTTAGTATCAAATATCAATGATAGAGGTCTTTTCAGATTGTAGAGAATAATGGCCTCAGTTTCATTACTCAGTCTTTTGCAATTGGATGCCTCTTTCAGTATCGTGGACGCCAACCTCTATGTGGGGGGACTTCGGAATGATGTACTGAATACGTGGATATCCCCTTCCACTCCGTATATTATTTGTAACTGTGTAGATTTACGGCATCAAGTACACCCAGCTTCTTGTACGAGTAGAGGCGTCACGGATCGCCGTCACCACTGATGACTTAATTGGTTACATCGCAATATTGATGTGGGTAAGAGATTCGGTCTAGGTCAAAAATTGAAATCACAGACGATACTATCGTTTTAGTTATTATGACACTCAACTTGTCGCCTGAAACGGCTCCACCAATCATACATTCAGTTTTGTCTAAAGTCGGATACTTTACCGCACCGCAAGGTCTCCCAGTTCCCACAAAGGATGGAGATGCGATGCCATGGCTACCGCTGCTGCTGCGCGACTATCCCGTACCCTGTGGTACTCCCTTAAAAAATCGTACGATAGTAGGTCCCTTTTCGATTTACGTATCAGAATCTCTTTTTCGATATACCTATACAGAAACTAAACAATCAAAAATCGAAAGACAGTTTATTTAGGGGCGTCCTTCTTCGACAGGTAACCTTGACAGACTATTGTCAATAATATTTGTTATTGACGAAATACAAAAAAAAAACAATAGAGGGTCAAAAACCTCCGATTTGTCAATGGCGGCAGATCAATGTTATAACAAAACAGTTATTTTTTATTTGATTGGTTAATTGTTACAATAATTTGTGTACCTTGTTTTTTTAGGGTTCCGTTGACAATTGGCAAAAACGGAATCCTTATAGATTTGTCCTGTCTGTCTGTCACAGCCATTTAACTCTGAGACCTCGTACACGAAGTCTCGTTGGCGGCGGCGGAGCGGGCAGTTGCGCGGCGCCGCTGTACCCGTTCTCGAAGTCAGCGGGCAGTTGCGCTGCGCCGCTGTACCTGTTCTCGAAGTCAGAGGGCAGCGCTAGAGCGGCGTAGAGTTGTTACGAGAAATTACCACTACGTCAGTAGTAGTAATTTCTCGTAACACAACTCGTTCACAACGTAACACAATTCAGTCACGCGGGCACCGCTCGTTTGCCGCTCGCCGCCCGCTCCCGCGCCGCTGACTTCGAGAACATTTCCTTATACATAATGTATGCATTGGAACACACCGCTGCCCGCGTCGCCGCCGCTGTCCGCGCCGCCGCCGCTGCTGACTTCGTGTACGAGGCCTGAGACTGTTGGCACTACACGTCAAACCAAACGTAACAATGAAATGTTTAAAAACAAGTACTTTCGTTACCGGTACATGTCGTGATATTTTCGTGCTATCACTGCTTTATTTTTGATAATTTTTTTGGACTTTTATTGTTATAAAAGTCATCGACGCCAGGTCCAGAGATAATGTAACCGGGTCGTTATAAATGAGCGTTAAAAATATTGTTATTTTTTTTTGTTTGGTGATACGGAACCCTTTGTGTGCGAGTTCGACTCGCACTTGGCAGGTTATTTTTGTATATTTTTAACTGTTGACATGTACTAAAAGTCATAATAATTATATTACTGGGTTTTAATGTGTTTTGGCAATTAAAAAATAAACTGTATTTTATTAAGTTCTAAAAGGTGTTCTATAAATGTTTTAGTCACTGTTGAAAATGATCTGCTATAATTAAAAAAATACATATAAGATGCATCTATGCTGGTTTTATATACAATCAAAAGCATCATTTACGATTTCGCAGCATTTTAAATGATAAATGGTGTTTATTGTGCAGAAAGGTTTTTACATACACTTATACACGTCTTTTTTTTAAACTCGACTCGGCCGGTGTTTCGTAGGTACCTGACTACTCTGAAACATCCGAAACAAACTCAAGAGGTCATAGTCACTTTTAAAGTCCAGACAATCTTGCTCAACTCACATGAGAACTTTGCAGATTAGTGTCTGCGATGGTCTTTTGAAGAACCACACAGATTTGAGTGAAGCTGTCCAGTCAGTGCAAGCATTTGTCAGTTATCATGTAGCTCGACTTACAACTCAAGGAGCTCAACGACACGACGAACAATACCAAAGAAAGGACATTTGGGTAGGTCGCTTGGAGTACTCAAACTGCCAGACAAACGTGGGTTATCAACAAAAAATATAATAATAATAAAATGACCCACCTGGTCCTCACATTCAAGATATTCCGTTAGTGAGTTTAATTTCAATAAGATAACTATTTTGTTTAATTGATTTATCTAAACAGATAATTAGGTAAACCTACATAGATAATGCAAGTAATTTTCTAATTTGATAAAATTTTCTTTTTTTCCTGTATTTTTGTTTACAATGTGTACCTGGTAGGTATAGTAGGCCACATTTCAGTGGTTAGACAGTAATTGTGAGCTAGTTTCTTATTTTATTGAAACTCATACCAGGTTAGACTAGCTCAAGTTGACCCACCACCAATGCGGGGTTGTAGAAACCAAAATAATGTACAATGCTAATCAATGCTTCATGGCAACCATTGAACCCATAGAGGGTTGTCATTAATTCATCAGACATTGCTTAATTATTATGAGTAAAAAATAAAAATATATGGGGAATATATGTGCCATATGTGTGAAAGGGTTAAAACCGCTCATGTTTACACACCCATAAACTCATGCTTTTTGTACATGACACCCATGCACCATGGCAGTGTACTCTTCTTGTTTTTGTTTACATTTTGTTATTACAATTTATAAAATTTGATAATATGATAAAATTTAATGCTATATTTAAAAAAACCTTTTTAAAAATAAAAGATTTTGTATGTAGTCCCCATTAAAAAACATAAGCAGGTAATGTTTATAATTTGCATGTTTGGTGAACCAGTTTCTTTGACTTTAGCAGCAAAATTAATTAATGGAAAACATACTAAAAATTCTTATTGGATTCAAACAATTTTAATTCATCAGCCTATAAAGAGCTTTTAGAAAAACCTGTCTGTATCAACACAACAAAACATCTGATCTCCCCATCTTTGTTAGAAGGATGGGAATTATAGGAATATCTAAATATTATTGTTCACAAGGCACTATCAGTGCCTACTGGGGGTCAAACCAAACATAATGCACACTGCACAAATCAAGTGAACTATCGTATTATTAGCGTCTGCAAGCACAGATTAAAGTCGACATCATGTGCAATGCAAGGAAGTCGCTACTTCAAATCCCGCTTGCAATCGTACATTTTATTGCCACACAAAGCAACAAATTGGACTTTTATGTGTCGTATGAAACACAATAGTGGGCAGATTGGTATCGACGCACGCTGCCGATGCACAGCTACGTGTTTCGTAACAAAGAGCGATCGTGTGACGGTGCAGCAGTGAAAGTGACTAGCTGCGAATAACACACGCACTGGCTACGTTCACGGTCACAAATCAAACTAAATACGAAACATAGTGGAAGCACTATCGATCTTCAGCACCTCTGATAACAACATTATCGCCAACCGCGACAATATCTGACAATAATAACGGTATTCCACTGTACACTATATTTTTTATCGATAAGAGAAAGACGAGCTAAGTGTGGAATAACTCACCTTGTAATAAACATCCATGCGGACGGTGTCCGGAATCCCTTGGAGCACATTCCTGTCGCACTTAGCTTTCTGCAAATAGTTCACTAAATTCGTGAGGCACAGCTCGTACAAATTATCGGGTATTTTCTTTGAGCGCATCGCCGACGAAGATGCGTCAGCCATTTTGCCGAGATAAATGAAAACTCGATTCAATTTGCTTTGCTCGCCACCAAGATGTCACAGCAGCGGCGCGGCAATAGAGGACTCGTACGAACTTCACGTGATTTGCGGCGTTCCTATTGGTTGGTCGTAAGCTCGTTTTATAAGCTCATGTTAAGACTAGTTTTGATTGGCCGAGGCAATTAAAAGACGGAACGTTGGTTTGAAGTGATAAGGAGCAAATCCATAGCGTCACTGATAAAAAAGAGATGGAGATACGTTGTCAAGACATTCATAGAACAGCTGTAAGTTTATCAAAAATGCGAACTGAGAATTCGAGCTTTGAATAACGAAACGATCAGCACTGTTATCAGCTGACCGATTGCGACGCCTTGATGGGAACGCGCGGGCTATTTGGTATTTCATGACTTGACTATTTCAAAATTACTTTTTAGCAAAAGTATTAATTTAAAAATTGTAGCTGTCGTTTAAAAAAATAGATACCAATTCTTCATCCATATATCGAGAGATTATAGGCTGAATGACTGCATCAAACTTCTTGTAAATACTTAGCTGTTAGTTATGGTACGTTCTACAAAGATCCATTACACAAAAAGGAGTCTTGCGTCCTTCCTTGTATCTCGGCACTGGGAACATAACAGGCTGATTATGTTATTGCCGAGTCTGACGTTCTGTGTGAGGGGTCGAGAGACATAGTTATCGAATTTGATCCTCAAAAGAGCTTGTCTAGAGTTTTACCAAGCGGCTGCATGGTGTCATGTACAATTTAGTATGACTCGCTCGCGGTGAACCATGGACAAGGAGCTGCGACGCTGTGAGGCGGCTCCAACATCAACCATACGTTTGGTCGTTATTGGTGTCGATTCTGTTGTGCACAAACTAAACTTATTTTAGGCGTATTGCTATCTTTTACTAAAAGACAGTGCGAGAAAAGGACGGCTAAAGCTTCATAGCTTTCATGTCATGTCATGTCGACTAAAAACACGGTGAAGCGCACGGCTTAAACTAGTTTGACATCTCTAACTTAGTATGAACTAAGTTAGAGAAGTTAAGTTAAGTTAACTAAGTTTTTACGTGCACCCTTCATTTGTATGGAAATATTAGTTCCAATTAAATTTGACAGCTCTAAATTACGTCCGTCTCTTCCTCGTTTTAGTAGAGAGAAAAAGATAGCAATAGCCTAAATTAAGTTTGGTTTGTGCACAATAGAATAGACACCATTGGCGTCAGTTACGGATGTGGAGTTTAGGTGATCTTAAACCATCTCTAAACTGAGACTAAATAAGGTAGTTCTGACTTTTTTCCACCTACTTAGTAACAATCAACCTATGTGTACACAAACCTTTTTGTTTAAATCTTTATACGGAATCAAAAAAAACACCAAAAATAAATTGGAACAGTTTAATTGAGATAACTAACATATAACTAACATTAAACAAAACATCACCATGACACAACTAAACTATTTTAAAGCTGGCTACAGCATAAATGCTTCACTCTTTACAAAGTGTGATATTTTTAATGTATTTACATTGCATTCATTCCAGATATCAAATTTTAATTTAATGAACTAATTGTGTTACACAGTAACTAATTAATGGAGGTCAGATAAGCAGACAGTCCATTTAAAATACTGGTATTCAGCTCCATACGGTTAGACTGGAACTCGATCCCAACATAGCTTTCAAAAAGCTGGCAGACAGATTTTAAATTAATTAAATGTTGGTACATTAAAAATATCACGTTGTATTTTTAGATTGTCAATATTGACCAGTTGCGAGTTACTTCGTTCCTTTCCGATTATACTACTAAAATATTTCTATATTACAAGAAATATATCTACAATTCGTCCCAAACTTCTCAATAACTCACAACATTTTCACATGACAGAACTTTATTACAGCCATTAATTAATTCGACTATTTTTAAACTTGTTTGTAGAAAAAAACATAACATTATACTAAATAAACTCAGATAAAAGACAAAATTAAATATTAAGAGGTCTCTAAGGAGATTATCTCCTAAATTGGTTAAAAAAAACAACAACATCCAAATACAGTACCCAGACATCAATATGGCATTTATCTCGGTTTTTGAGCTCTACAAAGTCGCTTTTCTATACCATTTTAACAACCATATACTGTAAATGAGTGGTTTTATTTAAACACTGCCATAAAATAGTCGAATTTCCAATGACCTTTATATAATTTGACACTATGTTCTTTAAAAAAGGAGGTTATATCTGTGTCTATTTGCCGATGGTGAAGCGCGAGACGGTCTCGAGCAGATTGATGTAGGCGTGGTGTTCGTAGGCCGTGCTGAAGTCAGAGAGCTTGTTCACAAACTCGTTGCTGATGCCTTTCTCCTCCAGTAAGTTCATCAGCAGGTCGTATAGATACTGGAAAGTAGGAAAAATAAGGTTAAAAACATTACTCTTCTTTTGGGCTTTGTCGCAGTCGGGTAAATATTTGTTAGGCAAGGACTTGATGAAAAGGAAGATGTCGAAAAACATTATATCATGTCTGGGTTAGAACCATGTATCAACATTCCGTTTTTCCACTGGATAAATAATAATTGAAAGAAAAAAATATAGAATCTGCATAAAATTATCCGAGAAATGGTGAAATAAGTTCTAAAAAGCATTTTCTAAAAAGTTAAAAATTCCAAAAAGTGGTTTTTTTAAACAATCAAGTAATAAACTAGTTATAAATAATTGATCACAAAAATGTAGCATTTCAATGAATATCCCGCACAAATATTGCGAGATCGACTTCACTTCAATGCGTCAATATACCCCGATTTTGGCACCTGACGACTACTTGTGTGATAGTATCAAGTGTGGCATAGAAATGGGGCGACCCGGAATAGAACTCGAGACCATAGGATCTCAAGTAGGCGTGATAAGCCATGAGGCCAAATAAACATGGAACTTTATGGTGAATTTAAACTTTAGGATGTACTGGTGCTAATTAATGTTCTTAACTTTATACACATAGGCTGTCTTTAACCTTTTGAACGCCATTGTCACATTTACGTGACAAGCAAGCGCGTGCCCTGTACGCCAAAGGACACAAATATGTGACAAAATAGTAGCTTAAATTGGGGCTTGGCGTTCTAAAAGTTAAAGCAGTACAGCCTAGCACGAACTCTCGGAGTAAACGTAACGTCAACTTGAATGCTCTTAAAATTAACGAAAATCATTTTAATAACACTTTCTTCGTACTTATTGATGATACTAATTATGCTTGTTGCAAAATTTTAAACTAAAATACTATAGGAAAGTAATATTTTAAAATTTGATTAAAAAATCGTTCGAATTTTGCAACACGTTTACATCGTACGTTCGTGCTTATGACCTCAACCACAGATAATAATCGCGATTAAGTTGTGAATAGCAAAATACTGTTTACATGGAGACTCTTTTTTGCGAAAGCTGTTTGCAATAGGGTAAACTTTTATCAGTACTACGATAAGATTTATACGCGCCAAAAAAAAAACAACGTAACTGCCTCGTTTCAGTTCAAACAACGCGACATTGCTTCGGTCTATTCGACAATTCCTTCTGATCAGCTCAAGGATATTCCGAGCACTTGTTATTAATGTTAAAGGATGTAGGTTGGTTTATAATTGCACAGGGAGCACTGTCACCCTGAGCAGAGTTGGTTGGGGTGACCTTTCAGGTTTATCTTTCCATTTTCGTCAAAAAATAGAAAACATTTCTCAGGCTACCTCTTATACCTTAACTAATTACTAATATTGTAACATAAAACTGTTTTTTGTCTCAAATATAAATAAAATAACGTACCCCGTCAAGCACGTCGCCGGCAACAGCATACACTTTGTCGTTCCACTCGCCCTTGTAGATGGTCAGCTCATCAATACCGAACACGTCATCTGTTAACAAAGAATATTATTATAACGTTGCTGTTTGTTATAACTTTCTGTATTAAAAGGTAGCGTGAAAAAATCATAAAGAGATAGTTTGTAAGTTTATACTAGGTCATACAGCTATTAAATTTTCTCTCTATTGGTTATCCTTATTACATTTCACGCGCGGATGAGCGTTTTAATCATTTTTCGGTTACAGAAAGGTAAAATATATCTTTACCTTTCTGTTCATTCTCAAGGCTTATTAGTTAGACTAGCAAGAAATCTATCCGCATGTTAACGTGCTTTCATTGCGAATAAGAGCGGAAGCTTGCTACCGGTCTATTAAGTCTCAATTTGTCGAAGCGACATAAAGAGATATCACCATAGATTCTATGCTGATAAGGATCAATAAAATAAATAAACCAGTCTCTTGCAAAATCACACTTGCACACAAGGGTGCAAGTGTGATTTTACAAGAGACTGGTTTATTTGTAGCAGTACTGTTCCATACTTACTGGCATGGTGCTCAGTAGTATTCTACTTGACTGCGTTAATGTACCCCACACATGGCACCCGAGCATGCCATCGAGTAGCGACGTTGAGCGTGGCAATTGTGAGGGGATTCGTGAAAAGTGTAGCCATACGCCTATCACCTATATTTGAAATATCATAAGAAGCAATACATACTGTACTCATCAGCACTTGCGTTAGCCGCCGGCGGCTCCTGCAGGTAGGAGCAGGTGAACCCAAGGGTGGTGTCTCCGCGCACGATGTCCACCTCGAACTGGGGCTTGGACCTCATCTCTGCGAACTCTTGCTTCTCTGGCTGGACCTCGCCTTCAAGCTCTTCGGAATCCACCGTGTGGTTTACGTTGAAGGTTATTTTGATGCTGTAGTAGAGATATACCAATGTGTGAGTTTCATGCCGCATCTGGTTAGACTTGAAGCTAAACTCAATATTAGTGGGAAAGGCTAGGTAGATAAAGTTGATGTGTGAGTATGAGATGATTTCAGAGTAGGGTAGATTAGTCTTTTATAATCTCATTCCACATAGTTTTATGGTCTTACACACTCACACAATACGGTAGATGACAAAAAAAACGAATTAGTCCGTCAGATAGATCTCCAAAATATTGGACACATATTTTTTCACATAAACAAAAAAATGAAGACGATACCGTGCGTCGAAAATTCGTGTGACGTCAAATTTGACTACATTTTTTACTCAAATGTGACGTCACAACCTCGAACTCATGATCTTTGACACGTTTTATCTTCGTCAATTTTTATTAATTTGATAAATTATAAAACGCGTATCCAATATTTTTCGATAATCTAACTGACGGACTAAACAGAATCATATTTTTTTGTTAGTCATCATCCCTATTGTCTTGGTACACATTTCATATAGTTTAGATTATGTACAAAATTCTCAGAGTGGTTTTTTTTATACATAACTGTAAAAGTTGTACTGATATTCTAATGTTGTTTCAACCTGATCATCAAACAAAGTGATACATTTTTAAAAGTTTGGAAAATTAGTTGGAATACCCTGGTTTTCCTGTATCCAGTTTGCCAGAAATTTAGTAATTAGATGTAACTGTAGCAGTACTGTTCCATACTCACTAGCATGGTGCTCAGTGGTATTCTACTTGACTGCATTACTGTACCCCACACATGGCACCCGAGCATGCCATCAAGTGGCAATGTCAAGCGTGGCAATTGTGAGGGGATAGATAAATAGTTTATGGACATTGACTCATAGAAAATTGGACCTAAAATGAAAAGGAATAACGCTTGAGGCACACTTTTATAAGTATGCTAGGTGTTGAGAACAGGATAGATTAAAACCACAAGTTCAGCCTTTTCTTTATATTGTAACAGCTACCAAAGCACATATTTTTCTCACACTGACATAGTAAAAACAAAACCAAAATTGACAAGTAAAAAAGAAATATAAATTAAAAAGTTTGGTAGCTGGTCACCAACACTAGGTTTAGACTGGCTTATCTCAAATATGTTTTTTTCTCTCTTCCATTTGTAATTCAACATTTGTGTGACAGTGACGAAGATAATGGTTAGCCATAGTAGAAGAGCTAAGTAAGAACTATTTTTGTTTTCTAGCTAGATACTTACAGTTCATCCTTGAGTTTCTTGGTGAGCACAACTTCAGCGCCATCTCCACATACAACGAAGCCATCAAATTCTGCCGGCAGCACCTTCACCTTCTGTGCCTTGCGTTCAGCTACAATCTCCTCAGTCAGGAACTCAACCAGTTCTCTCTCTCCTAGAAATGTTTTATTTGAATAAACATTGAATATTTTTTTTAGGAAGATAATAATAATATGTCAACTTGGATACAATATCTAAAAACTTCTCTAACTTTTTACCTAGTTTTTATAAACCAATTTTTTGTAATGATTTGAAATTCTGCCCAAATGAGTGTAGGTAGGAACATTAATGAAATATTGTATAGTATATAACTTCATTGTATGTCTGTGGTAAATTAAAAAGGCCTTTAAAGAATGAAATTTAAGTATTTACTAGGAAATTTTAAATTGATTTTTACAATTTTTATGTTTTAAAATATAGTATCGTTTCAGTTCTGATACTTTATTATTTGCGTATTGTAATGATAACATTTCAGTATGTATGATGCAACATTTTCATAAGTTGTTAATGTGGAACAAAAAGTTTTCTAACTAGTTTTGGTGATGTCTCCTGGCCCGGTGGTAAATCTGGCATGTAGTAGTATGTTCAAACCTGTCAAGTACCAATTTAACTTTATGGTTTATCTTTTCTATTGAGAAATTATTGAAAACTTCATTAAAGAATAAAATGGCAGTATTACTGGCATTTTTTCTTTTAGGTACATTTTATAATTGTAATTTGTAAATAATAAAGAATAAAATAAATCAATCACCAAAAGCTGTTACTAAGGTAAAAATAAAATAAATGTCCCATGATTTTATGCAGAAACAAGACACAGGTCCGTGTTCCTGGATGTGAGCATGGAGTTACTCTACCCTGCAACTGGCGCTGCGCCTCTCCTGATTGGAGGACACAGTGTGGCAATAGTGCAGGGAGAAAAGTAGTACTACTTAGCCTGTATCCCCGTGGATCAGGCAGAAGGGTATCTATAATACATACACATTTCACTAGAAATATTTTAAGACTCTAGACATCTTGTTAAGAAATTCGAATAGAGAAATACTTGGTAACATTTTACATGGGAATCGAACCCAATGCCACACGCTCAGAAGTCGCGATTGCGGCCACTAGACTAAACAGGCTACACTAGTGAATCATGAAATACAAGTATGTTATTCAAAGTATCAATACATATAGTTTAAATAAGCTATTAATACATTATAGAATCTTACTGTAGAAATAAATCATGTTTGAATATATATAAAATTGGTGAAATAAAAATGATTAGGTTATTTTAGTGAATTTTTTGGTTAAGTCATATCAAGATAATGGAAACGTGAACAAAAAGCCAAGGAAACTTACCTTATCTCGATAGAAATGTTGCGGAGGAAGGGAAAGGAAAGGACTCACCAAGGGGTTTAGGTTTCAGTTGACGACTTGCACTGTCAATTTCCGTATCTGGAGAAATGATAGCACCTATAATAGTAGTCATGCAAATGAAAAGTAAGACGACAAAACAAGCGTGGTAGTGTAAGCAACACAAATTCCGACATGATCTTTGCGGGTGGTGCAATCACATAACCTCAAAATAATTGTCCCAATAAAAATTGTTTATATTACCTTTGGTGTGCAATGCCTTCAGACCGCAACCGCAGCCGCATGTGTTAGAGTGATTGTGGAGAAGGGTAGATGATCCTGCAATTCCATCTAGCCTCTTTGAACAGCTCATGTGCCATATTCCCCTTGTGAAGTCACGTTTCACGGGAGCCTGTGCGCGGGATACTAAGGCACCCGTTAATGTTGTACTTTTAACGCAATTTTGTAATACGCGTTGCGCAGTTTTACCTAGTCCATTCATTTTAACTAGTTTTCTCTAAATGACTAAATGTGTCACGTTCTTGAAAATTATTCGAAAAAATGTCAAAAACCACAATAGAACGCCGCCAGTCTGAAGACAAAGTTACCAGCAGCATAAAATCGGGCTTAACCCTTTTCTTCTCAACATTACGATGTCGAGAATGTTGTCGGCATTGTCACTAATAATAAACCAAACCGTAAACTTTCGAATTAAAATTGACTACTTTACAGGTACATCTCTACTGGTGCAGTGTTACTAGCAAATACCGGGAATCACCCAACAGTACGAGTACTTTATTAGATTATTTTTTTTTGCACGTTAAAAATATATTGAAAGAAGACTATTCACCATCAAAATGTCGAGGAGACCATAAAATAGCCTCAGACCACAAGAACTAATGGAGCTCTGATTGTGATGAGTCTTCTTATTATCGCAGTGCGATGCGCGCCCGAACACGGACGTGTTTTCACTGTGCACGGTTCGAATTTCATTCGCGTGTTGCGCGGCCCTAGCCGCTGCTCGAAATCACAATGAGTTCAAAAAAACTTATATAAGTGAATGAATTGCTGGCATTCCTAGTCCATCCCATCGACTACATGGACGAGGTGAGCATCATGCAGATATCCAGGTCAGCCGGTCCAATTTCAAGGAGGACGACATAACTAGACCAGATGCCCTCTCGGCGCAGAGATGGAACCGAGAAGAGCCTTTAGGACATCATTAATATGTTGAAGAAGACTGACCCGGACGACGTGCCAGATTTCGTGGTGAAGGATCTAAGTAAACTGCCCCCCGTCACTTTCGATCACGTCGGCGTTACACGGCTGCCTAAGGACATCACTACCTTGAAAGATAAATGCTCTGACCCTCTTGATCCTGAAGACCCTCACTATGTAGCTCTTAGTATTTTTGTAGATTTTGTTGAGTATCATGCGCTCCCATCGCTGATGAGAAAAAAGTTTCTCTATCAATCAGCTGATTTTCCTTCTATGATGAAAGTACTTGAAAAGTTCGACTGGCGCGTTGATCTCGCCAAATCAGTGGAAGTTGCCGTCATTGTTATACGTCAGATTTAAATAAAATTTGTGAAACCAACCAAAATCATCAAATCTATGTCTAATGTCTAAACCCCCCTTGGTATAAAACCCCTATAATCAAAATTCTTAAAGAAAAATTTAAATATCATTTCAAGTTTAAGAAATATGGAAACAACGAATATTCTACGAATATTTTTTAACTTTACGGAATCGTGATAAATGGGGAAGGCTGGTAAAAACTGATTGTACGAGTAGATGGCACGTCCATAGCTTAGACCTAATCTGACCAATGAGGTCAATCTATTTTGAAATATAAAATGACATTGACAGATTTTCAACCAATGACGATGTTTGGTTCATGCGCTGCTAGCGCCATTAGTTCCACCAGTTGCCCACCCCACCCCAAATAAATGTACGACAGTTATATTGAGGCATAGAAAATAGTATTATTAAATCGCCTAAAACTTTTTGGTCTTTCGTCAAAAGCAAGCAAAAGTCCTCTTGTACTTTTCCATCGGTTATGAAGTAGGTATGGGCAGAGGTCGTCAGGCCAGGGTGATGAAATAATGAACATGTTTAGCGAAGTTTTTGCGTTTAACTTTCTCCAGAACACTATCCCCGGTGTTCTCAACTCAGTTGGATAGCGACATGAACTGCCTTTATCAAACGTCTGCCTCTGATATAATCACTATTGAAGTCTGTGAAACTGAAGCGCTGAAGCTACTGAGGGCTATTGACGTGAATAAGTCAGCAGGGCCTGATGGTATTCCTGCCATTCTCATAATTAGGTTCGAACAAAGCCTAACTTTACCACTTACCCTAATATTTCACCCTTCTCTTAGTGAGGGAGTGGTGCCGCATGTTTGGAAAACAGCATTTATTAACCCCGTCCATAGAAAAGGCCTTAAGGACAATGTAGAAAACTACAGGCCAATACCTAAGCTTTGTCATTTTGCGAAGGTTTTAGAAAAAAATGTTTACGCTTAAGTTTACAGTGCCATTAAACAATCTCTTAATGACTATTAACATGGCTTCCAGGGTCAGGTCAACAGGTCATTGTGTCGAATTTGCTTAGCTGCTCCGATTACTTGTCCTCCACCATGTCTGAACCCTATAAAGTGGATGTTATCTATCTATACTGATTATAGCAAGGCATTTGACCGTATAGACCAGACCTGTTGCGTAAGCTGCATGCAATGGGTATCAGAGGTGATATATTTTGATGGTTTAAGTCATATATTGAGAATCGCTGACAGACAGTTGTGCTGAATGGATACAGTTCTGTTACTGTTAAAACACCCTCGGGAATACCACAAGGATCCCTTTTGGGTCCTTTAATGTTCATTATTTTATAGATGACATTGGTTCGTGTTTCACCTGTTCCAAAATAATTCTGGCGAGATGAAAATGTTATGCCCTATGTCAGAACTTTCCGACTGTTTCAGTTTGCAGCGGGATTTAGATGAACTTCAAAATTATTGTCTCCCTAATAAACTCTAAATTAATGTTTGTAAATGTTTTGTTAGTACCTACACACGCAAACCTCATGCAATCTTGTTTCAGTGTAAGTTACATATACTAAATGTAAATAGGTAGGTAGGTGTTATTAGGGACCTGGGTCATGGGTGTCACATTTGACTCTAAGTTGCTTTTAGATGCTCACATTGAAAATAGTCAATAAAGCTTCTAAAGCACTTGGATTCATACTAAGGTTATCAGCTGATTTTAAAAACGTGAAAACGTATAAAATCCTTTATTGCGGTTTTGTCCGCAGCCACTTGGAGTACGCCTCACAAATGTGGAAACCTTGTTATAATATTTATTTAACCTTCAGTATAAGACTAGAAAATATACTCCTAATTATGGAGCGCGATTCAAGAGATTCCATTTCTTGCCACTGTATGAGCGCAGACGCATTGCAGATATGGTATATTTATTTAAAATCGTAAATGGAACTATAGATTGCCCCAGGCTTTTGGGTGGTTTAGGATTAGTTCAAACGTTCAAACGTTCAAACGTTTCGCAATCCCAGTTTGTTGCATGTCGCTCACTCCAAGTCTGCGTACAGGCAGAATTCGTTCCTAATCCGTGCATGCAGAACCCTTAAGGCTGATGCTCCAAGGTAGCCCGCGAAATTCAAATTTTCTTAGGTTTTTTGCAATTTGCAGGCCAGTGCTAGATTGTATGTTGATTAAAATATTGTTCGCGATTGTAAGACGTATGTAGTTACAGAATTAAAATCATCAAAATCATCAATACAACCCTCCAAGTTCATAAAGATCGAGGAACGATTTTTTCAAGGTCAAAGTCATTGCTAGACCTTTATGAACTTAGAGGGTTGTATTGCAAATTGCAAAAAACGTAAGAAAATTTGAATTTCGCGGGCTAGTCGGAGCATTCACCTTAATAAACATAGTGGTGAACATGATTTCGATGTTTTCAACACCGGTGTTTCTCGGCTTAATAAGCGTTTATTGGTAGAAGTTTTTTTTATAGATAAGCAGTTTATTTGTGTATAACTGTAGTTTTTAGTATTTTTCTCTTTTAAATTTTTATTTTGTAGTAGTAGTCGATCGTGTTGTTTTGTTGCAATATGTACTTATGTTTTTTTTTATTTTATTTTTATTTTCCATTATGGCCAACCAACAATTGTTTACACTGTAAATATTTCGAGTAATTATCTACCATTATCTAAGGTTACTGTAACAATTTCTTACAGGTTAGCACCGCATGCCCCATAAACATAATTTCGATGTGCCACAAGCACTGTACACTGTACTATAAGATTTATGTCTTCTAACTAAAATTAACAAGTTTAAATAAACATTATGTGAAGGAATATAAAACTAATATTAACAGTAAAAGTAAAATTCAATAGAACAGAACGAACAGACAACAAAACAGAAAAAAATATACCTATTTACATAAAATTGAAATTATAATTAAAATCATAATCAAATTCAAAATTTAAACCATAATTAGAATAATAATCAAAATGACAACTAAAGCAAATTAAAATTAAAAGCAAATTAAAATTAAAATCAAATTATTAAAATGTTAAGTAGGCAAGTATTTTATACCTACACCTCTTTCTTTGTTTGTCTTTTCTTTTGTTTGTTTCGAATGTTTTTTATCCGCGGAAACTTGAAAATGGCCTTCGAATTCGTATCGTATAAGAACATTGTTTATATTAGCTGTAAGTTTCCCGAACAGTATAAAATAAAATAAAGCGGAGATGATCAAGATGCAGTCCAGAATGGAGGAATCAGAAAAAACTAATACTAACTACGCGCAGAAATAGCATTATTGCGCAACGTTGGTTCGGTATTTGGGTCACCTGAGGCCTCAAAGGTGAATACACGTCGAGGGGCGCAAAATGCAACCATCGGCAGTTTTGAATCGGCGAACACAAGTGCGTCACCAGCTGCCGATAACGCTGAGCAAGCGCCGCCTGCCGTCGTCGTCGCCCGCGCCGCAACACCGGCTGCGGATAAGTCACGCGTAGGTACATCGACCCTTAAACGACCCTAAACTGCTATTGTCACCAGCGGAAAATCTGATGCGTCGCTGCCTAAGCGACAAACCAGAAAAGGGGAAAAACGGAAAGTGGGTGCGGTCCGTAGCTCCGTGCCAAGAACGAGCCAAGTTGATGAGGAGGGCTTCACTAAAGTAGAAAGGAAGAAGAAGAAGCCCTGTTCTCGTAACTTGTGCGGTACCGCACCGAGTGGACCCAACCTGCAGTACATTTCACGTCTGCATCACTCCACTACAACTGCAGAAGTGGTGCAGTATTTGAAAGTGAAGACCAACTCGGGGACTCTGAGGGTCGAAAGGTTGGAATCGCGCCACAACATCAACTTTAAGTCATTCGTGGTACGAGTTCCAACCCACCATCTACAGACCTGCTTGAAAGCGGACTTTTGGCCGAAGGGTGTCCTATATCGACGTTTCCGAGGACGGTTACGCGACACTACGCAATGTAACACGACGCCGACAACGTTACGTGAATAGTTTTAGTTTCTTATGGTTTTAATTATCTATTAGTTTATTATTTTTAAATATTAATTAAAACAATATATCTAGAAAACATTTAAAAATATAAAAAATTGTAGCTTACCAGCGCTGGGAACAGGGTCCGAGCTGCCGGTGGTCAGTGCTCTTGAGAGAGGAACCTCATAACAATACGTGCCTAGTCCGAGTACTGCTTTCTCGCGACTCCATAACTCCTGTAGTAAAATTCGAAAAAGCAACTTTGTTCTTTTTTCGAATTTTCTTTATACGAAACAATACGATGTACCTCGCAAGGCAATAAATTAACGGGAAAAGTACTTTATTTGTTACCCAATAAGTATAATAACAATGGTTTATGTAGCTAGTAAGTGATAACTCTAATTTGCTGGAAGTCCAGAACAACTTCGTGTTTCGTACCCTCTGACCATAGAGTCTAGACCTCTTGGTGTCAGCTACTACCCAATGATCGTCGTGGGAACCATAGATAATAAATACAGATAACTATGATTCGCCACAATTTCACACCAAATGTTGTTTAGCTAATGTCTTTTCATTTTCTAATTGACAGGAGTAATGTATTGCTTTGCTCGTTTTTTGTGACGAATGATCGTAAGTATTAGATAATATTTTGAAGATTTGTGGCTTTATTACCAAGTGCCATGGTTGTAATATGGTTGAACTTAAACTGTTTTAAAACATATCTCTCCGTTTGTAAACAAATGTAGCTGTCACGCGGACAGCAAACTTACTGGGTAAATATAAATTAGATGCTTGCAACCCTAAACACGAAATTGTCAACGTGACATGAAAGCTGGCCGAGTGGTTCTTGTCAAATTTCACGTGTGTTTAATTGAGAATTGTTGAATAATAAACTGACTGAAACACGCCAATATGCCTAGAAAACGTAAGCTGGAAACAAACGACACCAATACCCAGAAATCTTTACCTGTGGAAGTGGTTATACAAGATGTAACTTCACATCCATTATGTATGCATGGGCCAACTTTGTTATTTTCTACTGAAAAAGGTCGATATTTCGCTTGTGCCTCGTGTAGGAATAAAGAATGTACAGTTCACATAGACGAGGAAGATTGGCAGAAGGAAAGTGTAAGGAAACGCAACGAAAAGTACTACAGTTTGATTCCGAAGATTGATAAAGCAGCAGCATGGAGTAACTTTAGTGAGGTTAGTTTTGAATTTATGTAACAGTTTTTCTTACCATTAACAGTATTTGCGGAAAAGTAGTAACACTCATTAGTCAAACAAATAATTTCGGAACTCACAGGCAAAATAAACAATTTTCCACAATTTATTAAGGTGAACGACATGATGCACTATTAACGATGTTTATATTCCAGGTAATTTCCAGTCACTATGTAGACAGAGCATTCTGCAACACATGCGAGGAGCTCTACCAAGTCTCAAAGCCTTCCAAGAAGCACGCCAAAGACCACAGGATCATCACTCCATTAACAGATGAGCAGCTAACCCGCCCCACTACATGGTTACCAATGTTAGAGAATGATTCTGTTGAAGCACAGTACATGTTCACTAAGAATTCTGTGGGCACTGTGTTTGGGATTCTCAAGAATAATAATATCAGGTAAATAAATACACTTGCATGTAGTTAATGAAAATTTTTATATGAAATTGCATAGATATGAATGTTATAGGATATATTGTGTCTAAAGGATATTGGTGTTGATTCTGTTGTGCACAATCTAAACTTAATTTAGGCTAGTGCTATCTTTTATTAAAAGGCAGTGTGAGAAAAGAACGGCTATAGCTATGAACTAAGTTAGAGACGTCAAACTAGTTTATGCCTTGCGCTTCACTGTGTTTTTAGTCGACATGTTTTTACATGCACCCTTCATTTGTATGGAAATATTAGTTCTAACTAAATTTGACAAGTCTAAATTATGTCCGTCTCTTTCTCGTTTTATTAAAGAGAAAAAGATAGCAATAGCCTAAATTAAGTTTAGTTTGTGCACAACTGAATCAATACCAGTGCCTTTTCATTTTAAAACTCATGTGTAGCTTAAAACCTTAGATTACAAAAAAATTGTGGTAAGTATTGTACATACTAGCAGTATATTAAATATTTACCACAATTTTATTGTAATTTACCAGTTTTAATAACTAACTACCTGAATCTAATAGAATATTATCGCATAATTATGCCAGATATGTTTTTTCTCCAACTAAAATATTAATAATTAATTCTTTGAAGTTTTGCTCTATTTTTGTACCCAGTTATCTCTGTAACACTTTAATCAATCCTGTTACAGCAACATCCTCTGCATCGGTACACCCTCCATCCACGAGGAGGCCCAAACCCGGGATGACTTCAACTCCATCCTACTGGACTATGATAAACGTCACGAGAACTTCAACCCACCAAACAAGTTCATCTGGTACAACATGTTCAACAACTACATGTTCAATGGGAATGAGGATGAGAAGGTGCTTAAGAAATTCTTTAAGCAGTCCCGGTAAGTGCTGAATACCTGGTCATTTAATTAATAAGGGTTGAAGACTATGGCTACACATTAATGTTAATAATCTACTAAAGAGGATGATGAGATGTTTTTAACAGTTAGCCATTAAAAATTTAAAAAAATGACAGTGTAATAATAGGGTTGTGTCCTGAAAAAAATTTAATATAATTAATAATTATATCTTTGTCAATATTTATTGATTTACAAACAAAAAATACATGTCCATTATTTTCCAATACTCTCAGCTGACGGACCAAATAGCTTTGCAATTTTTTGATGGTGGAAACTAGCCTATTAAAAGTAAATAATAATTTGTATTTATTTATACCTGCACTTCTACAAATTTGGGTTACAACCCTGTAATATTTGGCACTGGTAAATAGCTCAGTCCACAAATTACGTCCCCCTTTGTTACCAATAGTTTAGAATTTTATTAAAACATAATGAATCACTTTTGCATTGTCTATCGAACATTGGTCAGTCAGAAAGTTGAATCTACAGATACAGTGCTCGAGCGGCATTTATATAATCTAAATATCAATCCACCATTTCAGTGAGGGAGGTATCTGCATAGTAATGGACCCTCCATTCGGCGGCCGCGTAGAACCACTGGTCCAAACACTCAAGGAACTGACAGACTTCTACCGGAAGATCTGTGATAAGCCAGATGAAGGGCTCCTACCTGTGCTGTGGGCGTTCCCGTACTTCTCGGAGCCTTATATTACTAATAATGCGCCGGAGATCAAGATGCACGACTACCAGGTTTGTTAAAAAGAAGCAATTTTTTTTTTGTTTTGAAGCATTGAAAAATCTTTGTGGGGTACTAAAGATGTCTGTCTTCACCTAAGTGGTCTATTAACTTGAAACCTTACTACAATCCTAAATTATCACTTCAAAAATACCAGTTACCAGAAAAAAAAAGTGTTTGCCTCTTTTATTGTCTCTAACATTTACCCAATATGAAATCTCACCTTTTTATTTCCAGATTGAATACACAAATCACAAGAAATTCCTAAACAAGACAAAAGACGGTAGAAAATTCGCGTCACCAATCCGTTTCTTTACCAACTTGCCACTCCGGACCATTGACCTGTCCAACAACAGTAACTATAAGATGTGTAACAAGTGTAAATTTTACGTCTCAATGTCTAACAACCACTGTTATAAGTGCGGTGAGTGTACAAGCAAGAACGGGATGACATATAAACATTGTGATGTTTGCAAGCGGTGTGTGAAGCCAACCTTCTTCCATTGTAAGGAGTGTGGAAGGTGTTGTCAGCAGAGAAATCATGTGTGCGGTGTTGTTGTTGAAGGCCAGGTAAGAATTTATTCATATAGGTACTGAGTAAACAGTTTCACCAAAAAACTTACATGTCACTTATTTATTCAACATATAATATTTTCTCTTACCCTGCGTCCTAACTGATGCAATCGCGTTAATGCCTTTATATGTGACACATTTGTACGGAAAACCGACTGACCACTTTCGACAAAGACAGACAGTTGAAGCAGCCTTAAAATTATATGAAATTGTTTGATTCTAAATTACTCTCACAGGATAATGTGTATAAGATACCCTTAATTCCAATGATAAAACTGTGGACTTAGGAATCGCAACTATACATCTGTATTCTTTACAGTCTTGCTTCAACTGCAAACAGAAAGGGCACAAGCAGAGTGACTGCCCACAACTACAGGGAAGAAATAAAAAGAAGCGAAAAAGTGCATAATCGATAATAATCACTATATTCTTATATGTACACAATAAATCACTAAAAAACACTAATTGTTTCATTTATCATTCTATTTCGTCAAATCGACATGATTGGTTTTCTAAATCCTCTATAATCAAAATAATTCTATAAAATCATTGTAAAAGTAATCAAAATTTTAGCATATGTTGAGGTAACACGAAATGGTAGCAGATCTCAAGTTGCACTGAAACAAAAAAGCATGTAAAAAAAAATATATTTTTTATGGTGGGAAAGAATTTCGTACCTACAGGAGTTTTTGTTGACACAGCTCGACTTTTTATGTAGAGAGTCACAACACTTATGAACGCAGAATCAGCTTGAGCCTTAAGAGTTTTGTGTTGTCCATACAATTAAAGCAAAAAAAAAACATCATTCACTTTGTTTAGTTACAGATGACGAAATACGTCACTGCATATAGCTCTTCGACTAGCTGCATTGAGAAGTGTGCTCACATTTTTACTTAAGAGTTAAGTAGGTGTGTTGTGTATTGTGGTCAAATATGAGCTAAGTTCGACCATTACCTTACCTAAGCATGCTCGCCTATACCAACTAGTAGGTAGTTAAATAAAATGTTCTTGAGCAGATTGCATCTATCTGCACTAGACCAATCAAAGAGTAACCTTCTATCGGTTATTCAGTGTACTTACTTAACATTGATCCTGTTGAGGAGTTGCTGTGCGTTTTCGTAGCGCGCCTCCACTTTGGCAGCTTGTTCCAACCAGGCCTGTCTCACTGCCATCCAACGCGACGAGTGGGAAGCCAGGAGTTGCTCACGGGTGGGGGGCGGGGCTTCGCGCTGCGAGGAACATTTGTTATGATAAGCTTTCTGGGTACTTGGAAACAAGTGTGTTTGTAAGAATATTTCAGTATGGCAAAATACTTAAATGACTTGAACTTAACGAGTCTTCTGAATGGCATTAATCAGTTGTAATTTTTTTTATCGCGGTCATAAACGCTGCAGATAACATGAGACTCATGTTTCGGGAATACTTTGCCATCTAACTCTCAATTTTTATGACAGTGATGGCCACATACAGTTATTTTTTATTTGATAAAAACTCACATAGTCTAAGTTGATATTGTTTTTGTTGGCCTTCAGTTGTTCAGGTAGTAGCGGCGGTATCTTCGAAACGGCCGAACCTTCTGGTCCTGGTAGCTCTAATGTCTCGGAATTGTGGTCAGTATCCTCGTTCGTGCTGAAATCGAAAATTACGGACTTGGTGATAATAACAAGCAAATTCATTACTATCCGGTAATGAATTTTCTGAAAAATGGAGGGTTAATAGATTGTTTTGGATTTGTTATAGTGTAGTCCTGTCCGTTGGTTTTACGATCACAAGCATGACTGCTGAGGGTGGGTTCAGTTCCTCTGGATAGTGGTCCTGCACCTCATCCCTCTCAAATCATGGATCATGGATTGCCAACCCATCAGACAATAAGGGAGGGTGTATCTGTGTTTGCCCACACGTATATGTACTGTGTCTGTACTATAGTAATTTTTGTGTTGATGGCTAGTCTCCACTGAGATTGGCTTCCATGATCGAAAGCTGTTGTGGACTATTTTATTGTATAGAAGTATTATAATCTTTAGATATGTATTATCACAGTAAATCTCCATACCCAATCTCGCTGTAGTTAGCCCTCGGCTGATTAGCAATCCATGCCCTGCATATAGGGTACAGTGGGGACTCCTCGTTGAACTGGGACAGGTCCACACTGCGGTCAAACAGCTTCAGGACATAGGACTGCCGCTGTGGGGACCGCTTCCTTCTGTATGGCCTCTCATCATCATCTGATCTATAGTCACGACTGAAAATATTTGAAGTCAATAATTTATTACATTTTTAGATATTTACAATACAATTGTAAATATCTAAAAATGTTCCTCACATTCTATTAAGAGGCTGATGTCACCCAGCCAATTTGTCAAAGAGAACCCTAAAAATCAAGCAAATGTATGATATCATTAGGATACATAATGAGAGTTAAACAAACCTATCTCCCTTATCTGGAACATAATCAGAGGATGCATCAGATTCATCAGCTGTGGGGTCCAATACCTCCATCAAGGCTCCCTTGAGCCGCCCACGGGCAGTTGATACTTCTACAAATAAAGATAAAAATAGTATCTTGGAAAGTAAGTTTATGGAAAGCGGCCATGGTTTTACCAGGCCATCTGCCTGTCTGTCTCAGACACTTGCTGATAAAGACCTGTAATTTTGCATGGTTTTATGACTGACAAGTTCCTATCTTGGTATTAATGGGATATTCACAGTGCACATTTCTGGTTTTTATCATAATTATTTACGACGTATGTAAAATTATTGATTTAGCAAACAAAGAAACTTGATTAATTCACTTTCACAAACAACGAAAGTGAATAATTTGGAAGTAGGTCATTGCTGTAATGTTTATAATTTGGCACAATATTATTAATAAACCCAAAAATCTTCGATATACGTGGCGTATTACAATGCTCGTAAAAAATCCCTTCATCTTTTTGCCACTGCATCGTTTTCTTTGTACCTACTACATGAAGAGGGAAGTAATTGAAAGATACTTTAAACCCTTCAGAAACACAGCAGTATTAAAATTTACTGATGCTCTATTGGAAGAAATATTTTTTTTAGCCTTTTATTAAATTAAATTCCGAGGGAGACTAGAAAGTTGTTAAATTACCTCTTGCATCATTGGTATCTCTGTTGAGAATAGATTTTGACTTGATTTTCAAAGGCGTGAACAATCTCCTCCGTTTAGGCATCGCACTAAGTCGGAATTAAAATTTTAATCAAAACAAAAACAACACGATTTAACAAATTCGAATTTGTTTGGCTGGCTGAAAGAAGGACTGTCACTGTTCAATCAAGTCACAATCACAAGTGTTCACTCGTAAAATATAAAATAGTTAGTGAATGAAAAACACTAGAGTTGCACGAAAACATACTAATACCGGTTTATTGCGATTTCAATAACAGCACTATGTGTCATCAGTATTAGTTTAACTATGGCAACATTTTTGTTTTTGGATTACACTTGTTTTTTTCATTGCCTGAAAGACTCCGAATGAATTCATACGAAATTCGCGTCGGTAGAAATAAAAAAAAGACATTTGTCTTTCTGTCTGTCAAATGTCAAAATAGTTGTGTACAAAAATAGCGAAACGAGAATTTCGCAAGGCCTACCAGGTTGTGAAGATTTTTAATTTACATAAACCTCTCGCGTTAAATCAATGAATTATAATGGCCACATCAGCGTATGAGCATGATGCTGAAGGTAAGCATCCTTTGTTTTTTTTATATACGTTTACGGAGTTTGTGTAATTAATTAGAAATTGAACAGCATTTCGGTGCGTGATAATATTTTCCTCGACTTTCCATATTTTCAAGCGGTCATTGTACAGCTGCTAATCCAGTGAAAGTCTGTTGTAAAAAAGTTTGAAGTGATACTTAAATTAGTAAACTTTACAATGCGTCAATTAAAACATTCTTGTCGTTTTGCTTGTTAGTGTCATTCAGTTATCAACACGCTTCGCCATACCATCACACCGCACTTGAGACCTCAGGGAAGGTACAAAGACAGTATTACTTACAACTTTTATTCATCATCTGTTTCATTATACAGGTTTATCTAACAATCTTTTGACTGTTCTAAATTCCAGGAGGCAAATTTATCCCTGCTACGCAACGTCCCGACGGTACCTGGCGCAAACCACGAAGAATCAAGGATGGCTATGTCCCTCAGGAGGAGATCCCCCTGTATGAGAGCAAGGGCAAACAGTTCAAAGCTCGTCAGAACACAGGCCTGCCTGTGGGACTCACCCCTGAGATAGTGGCGCAAGCACAGAAGAAGAAGAACCATGGTGTCATTCAGCCTATACCTGGCATGCTCATCAATGTTGACAAAAAGAAGAAGAAAAAGAAGACAGGTTGGTTGTCTTTGGTTACTTTTAAAATGGTGAAATATTGTGTTCAGAAATTCGAATAGTTGTAAGTTCTTTTTGTTGCTAACAGAAAGACTGAGCCAAATAGCAGGCACAGTAATGAGTTTGTTACTTAGTGTGCCCTTAACCCTAGTTTTCTATATTAATATTTGAAAGAGGTAAGGGTAGTTTGCAAGTTAGGATGTAGGGGTAATCTTCGGAACTACTGATCCAATCCCGAAAATTCTTTTACGAACCAGAAGCTTCAATATCCCTGAGTGTCATAGGCATATTTAACCACTAGATACCCGCAATTACAGACACAATTAAAATAACAATGCCCCGTTCCCCTTCGGGAATGGCTGGGGACATATGGGTTAAAACCAAAGAAAGTTCCTCAAAATAATTTCTGACCATAACATTAGTGAAGCCAGTAAATAAATATATAGTAAATTTTCAACTGCTTTTCATAATAGAATCACAAATAGAAATAGAGAAGTTGCTACATTTGAAATTAAATTATTTTGTTTTGTGCATTTATTGTGGACAGTTTTAATTAAACAATAGAAGTAAAATACCTAATTCATTTAAATGCACTTCATGTATAAATTGTTTCACTTTCTCTCTAGTTATGTAAAAAGAAACTTGAGAATTGTTAATTAGAATTAAATATCAGCAGTTTGTTTAGGTATCACTATTGTTGGCAAAAGAACTGAATATAATTATAAATTACAGTTTGAGAAATTTATTTTGAGGGTAACAGGGTAATTTTGATGAAACTTTTCTGTGCCTACATATTTGAGGGTGTAAAGAAGACTACTGAAATAGCTATCAAAGGGGCCGCCTGCTGGGCTAAAGTAATCTTGTTATAGAAAACTTAAAAATAAGACAAATGCCTATATCAATATTCCACTTTCCAGGAGCTGACGAAGCAGCAGACAAACTTGCCAAATGTGAGATAACAGAACCTACCTTCACGAGTCCAGCACCAGCACCTTCCACCCCCAGTAACACAGCCACAGACCCCGTAAAACGCCTAAAGAACTTAAGAAAGAAACTCAGAGAGATTGAAACTCTCGAGGAGAAAATTAAGTCTGGCTCCCTCAAAACCCCTGACAAGGATCAAAAAGAAAAGATGTCTAAGAAAAATGACATTCTCAGAGATATTGAACTTTTAGAAATAAATAGTGAATAAGTTATATACCAAATTTAATTAAAATTTATTGTTGAAAACTATGGAATTTTGACTATGGTTTGCATGAATGATTGTGTTCTTTGTGTGGGTGCAAATTAATGAATTTTCTTTATTACATAAATTATTTACAAAACTATTTTGTGGTGTTTTCTTCAGTAAGTAGTTATATTTACAATTTCTCATGAAAGATAAGTATTCAATAAACATAGTCTAGATACAGCAATAAAAAATAAAAATTGAAAACAAAATATTTATATTAAAAACAAAATATTTATATTGAAAACAAAATATTTATATTGAAAACAAAATATTTATATTAAATACAAAATTATATCATTAAAATTCTGATTTATAGATAGCAATTAAACAAAAATAATAGTCTACTGCCTATCCCATCTCAGAGATATCTCTAATAATACAAGAAGTATCACATGGTATTGGTTGGTCAGGCTTATCTGTTTTCAGATGATGTTAAACAATGTTATTACAATATGTTTTTACAATGGAAAAGGTTAGCTAGAAAGTTACCAGTAATAATAGATGCATTATAACTAAATGCTTGAATGTGCAAGTAGGCAGGAAGTAACAAACTCTGATAGGTATGTACATGCTTGTTGGGCTGTTTGTATAAAAACAAATTTATTTTCTATACTTACAAAAAATATACTTATAATCTACATTTGCTACATATTCGATAAGCCATATAATGATAATATTCGAGACTTATAAAAATAGTTTTTGTTTCCTGCTTCAAAGTATACCATATTGTTACACATAATCATGGCCAATGTGTACTTATGTAAAAACTAATTGAACAGCATGGTTACTATTTATTTTTCGTTACAATATGGGTGATGTCGTCATTTCCTATTTGTTCCAGTGCTAGCATTTTCTGAAAAAGAAATAGTTACCAGTAATGTAACCTCAGTAGGCATTTACTACGTTTTACGCTCTATTGAGCAACTAAATTAATAAATTGATAGCGTGAACACAAGGACGCAATAACCGGTTTTGAAGATTTATTTATGGAAAAGCAACATACAAAACGTTTTATCAAAATCTGATTATTGAAATGTAGGTAGGTACTTGCCAGATGTAGATGTATGGAGATGTTTTATATGAACTCATTTCTTGCTTGCTGTCTTGCATATTTGCCCAAACACGCGAAAATTCCTATTACAGCAATTCCAAGTCCCAAAACTGTAGCCAAAAAGTCGCCGAAGTCGTAGCCTTGTGCTGCCTCAACATTTGTTACGGTCAGCAAGGTGAATAGGAATACGCATAATTTGAAATACATTGTTAGTTTGGAAGCAAAAAAATTCTTTTTGTACTTGTTGTGAAATATTTTTGGTGTTTTGAGTTGAATTTTTTTCTTTGTCACGTCGTCACGTCATGTCAAATTTGAATGATAATCATACAATAATATCCAGGGATGGACCACTCTGCTGAATCATTATGTCACTTTTAGTCGAGTCAGAATAAATATCATCATCTGCCTAGCCTTTTCCCAACTATGTTGGGGTCGGCTTCCAGTTTTACCGGATGCAGCTGAATACCAGTATTTTACATGGAGCGACTGCCTATCTGACCTCCACAACCCAGTTAGTACCGGGTAATACGATACCCCTTGGTAAGAGTGGTTGTCAGACGTTTTGACTATATAACGACTGTCAAAGATCTACAAATGACAGCCGGGACCAACGGCTGAATAAATAGATAGTAAAAAAATCGATTAAATTTTCGGAGAGAACCAAGTAGAATAAACTCAAACCACGAGAATTATCTCCGTTTGATAGAAAAAGTATAAACAATTTTGTATGTGTGAGTGGCAACCCAATCAAACGGATGTCAACGAGTGCCGTAATTGTCATCATCGTTTTCCCGTTGAAATTGATAATTTATTATTTTTAATAGCAAATAACTGGTTAATTCCTATAAAAATAGAAAATATGCGCTTTAAAATTGTTTGATGTTATCTTAAACTCAAAGATTGATGTAAAGCATCCTAGTAAACATTATTAAATAACCTTAACACGGTAATGAAAATAGATTCCCAGCGGGGTGTTTTTATTGTTATTTAGGGGCTTTTAAATAATTAAAATGAGTTATAATTCGGGTGGGAGCGGTAGTAAAGGGTTCGGTTTCGCTGGTTTCACGATGCCCAAGCGAAACCCATCGAATGTGTCACTTCACGCGGTGCCTCCGCCGACGACGCCAATGCATGCCGTGCCGCCTCCTACCACCGGCCTGTCCAAGCAGGGCTACTCAACCATGAGCGCGATAACACAGAACGCTGTGACCGGGAACTGGGGCTCGTTGGGGAAGAAACGGTCTAAGACTGAGGATGAGTAAGTTTCAAAATTCCAAATAATTTTGTACTAAGCATTTACTCGAATCAGTGGGCACTAACCACACGAAAAAGAAAGAAATAAGAATAAACTGCACAGAAAACTGAGTCTTGCCATGTTACTGTTCAGGTACTTTGACGAGGATGATGAGCCTCCAACACCAGCACTGGCCTACATCCCTGCCCCTGGGAGCCCGACTTATGAAGCCGCTTGTAGTTCTAAGGTACAGTTTCAGCTCCACTGCCTATAACAATTTATAAGAATCAAGATGGAGACATTACTAGCTCCATGTAGAATTCTTTGGAATTTAATAAACTAATCTACTCCTATTTATCACCACAGATCTAATTTATGGAAATGAAAACTAGCCAGGGAGGATAACTCTTTCTCTGTTTGTATGATTTAGTGTTTTATTTTCTGTGCATTCCCACTGGCAAACATTTTAGATAAAACTTAAAGAAATCCTTATTTCTGTATGTGTCTCTTCTACTTGAAATCTGTTATCTCATCAGACAAGATTTTTTATGTGAAGCTTTTGCCAGTGGGAACAAACTCAATGATGTCATGAAATCAACAGAAGTGACCTATATTTTTTAATTCAAATATTGTCAATCATGAATTTACTCCTTATAATCTAGTGCAGGGCTGTCGCTTCGTGGGCTAATTAAATTTACTACAAAAGCTGGAGAGCCGCAGAAAAAAATAAGTTTTAATTTTCAAGTAAATACAGGGTATTCATTTTTTTTTTCCCCCGCTGGACATTACACACAGCGCCATCCAGTGCCACACTAAGCAACGAGGCTTGTGTCGTGGACACCAGATAGTTGATATACTAAATAGATACTTTTTGTTTGTAAATTCATACTTATTATACATATAAACGTCCATGACTCGGAAACAAATGCCCATGCTCATCACACAAACATTTGATCCGACGGGGATTCGAACCCGGGACCCTAAGAACGTAAGTCGGTGCAAAGTCTTATGTTTTTACTGAAACCGCTTTAAAGCTTGTATGTTATTGCACTGGTAGGACACAACATGCAACCTTCAAATCTTTCAAACTCAAGTGCCAGCTACAGTAAAAGTTCATTACAGGCACAGGAAGAAGATGAAGAGGATCCCCTGGATGCCTACATGGCTGGCTTGGAGCAGCAGGCGGCTAAAGACCTGGTGGCCAGTAAGGAGAATGCAGTCAGTGGCAAGGGGGACAGTGGGAGAGGGACGAGGGGAGATATTGATGAGATGGACGATGAGGAGAGTTATTACAAGTAAGTTTTGTTGATTACACAGTTTGATTTTAGTGTGGTAAACAGTTTCTGATGAAGTTATCCCTGGCTCATAGTAGAAGAGTGCTCGTGCTCGGAACTTTGCAAATGTGTATTAAGACATGACAACAATTTTACAACTTTACCTTTTATTTGACTAAGTCTAATTTATAGAAATTATTTGCTTTATTATTATATCCTAAATAAAGCAATGCTTCAGAATAACATTTAGCCAGGTTGACAGAAGTGATGAGATGAACTTATCTATCATCACATGCTAAGATTCTTTCAAACCAGTGTCTTGTCCTATAAAGTTTAAATTTCCCTCTCTGTACCACAGATACATGGAAGATAACCCACTTAACCACGGTGATGATGGCTCAGACGTAGAGATAGAATACGATGAGGATGGCAACCCCATCGCCCCACCAAAAAAGAAATTTATAGACCCACTCCCGCCCATAGACCACTCAGAGATAGAATATGAGCCTTTTGAGAAGAACTTCTATACTCCACATGAAGATATTGAGCAGCTAACCCCACAGCAAGCTGAGGAGCTGAAGAAGAATTTGGGAGTCAAGGTACGTCCTGCATTTTTTGCTTGCCATAATCTGAGAGTCTTCAAATTTCTTGTACCGTCACAATCATGAAATGTTTCAAATGGAACTAACAAGACTTTATTGGTAGACTTGACTAACTTGTGTACTATTTAATATTAAATGAAAAGTTGCAAATAACATAACATTGCTCCTGTATTCCCAAAACGCTAGACAGAAGAACCTTCTAGTAGGAGATTTTGCTCCTATTATAATTGTTTACATTCCAAGTTATTCCAAGGCTATTCTCATCTGGATAATATCCTATATAAAAATCTAGGCTGCTACTGAATAAATCGTTAAACATGTTTCATTCGTTCTTTTTTAACCGACTGCAAAAAAGAAAGAGGTTATGCATTAACAATAGTTTTTAAAACTGCAAAAAAGAAAGAGGTTATGCATTAACAATAGTTTTTAAAATTTAGATATCAGGCCCGGACCCGCCAAAGCCAGTCAGCAGCTTCGCTCACTTGGGCTTCGACGAGCAGCTGATGAAGGCTATCCGACGCTCGGAGTATACGCAACCGACCCCTGTGCAAGCCGCTGGCGTACCGGCTGCCTTGTCTGGGAGAGATTTAATAGGTGAGACCCGGATTTTGAAATGTTATAATACAATACAAGGTGTAAACGGACCACTCACGAAGCCTTGAACCATGCATTCTGTACATCAAACTAAGTAATTCTACCCAAAAATTATTGCTGCAAAACTACTTTTTTTGAGGTGAATAATCACGTTCTATGTTAGGACTCCATGTAACGCACTCAAAACATTGTGCTGATGGATTCATTGAATAGTAAGGGGATCATGGTAAAAATAAACTTTTATTTAAAAAAATAAACTTGTGAAAAAGTTCGAACTTTGATCTTCAATATCTCTGTATCTAGAAGGATGGTCTAGAACAAAAAAATGCCTTTTGGCTTTGTTAAGGGTAATTTTACACCACTAATAAAAATAAAACATTTTTTAAATGAATGTTACTCCCTTAGGTATTGCTCGCACGGGGTCAGGTAAGACGGCGGCGTTCCTATGGCCCCTGTTAGTGCACATCATGGATCAGAAGGAGTTGGGGCCTGGAGACGGACCCATTGGGCTCATCTTAGCGCCGACTAGAGAATTGGCACAACAGGTAAGGAGCATAAATAAACTTAATAGTAAATACTTAAATAGTTTAGATTCTTAAAATGAAACTGTTACAGTTTAAAAATATAATTGTGTCTGTCTTCTCTGAATGATGTATTGCTTCTTTCGCATTCTTTCTTAATATGTGTGTTAGCTACAATATTTTGTGACTTATTAATTGTTTAGATCTACATGGAGGCGAAACGTTTCGGCAAGGTATACAACATCAGATGCGTGTGCTGCTACGGAGGCGGGTCTAAATGGGAACAGTGCAAAGCGTTAGAAGGTATGAACTTATACTACAGTAAACGCCTCACAAAACAAGACTCGTGGAAGTTGCGGTCACGAAATATAGGAGCGAGATAACACAAGACAAATATTCACCATCCTGCCTGCACTTTTCGTGACTTTTTGGATAAACAATCATCACTTTTACACCTAATCAAAAGTGTAATAAATCACGCTCCTTTATTAATTTCAGGCGGTGGAGCAGAGATAGTGGTGGGTACACCGGGGCGTGTGATTGACCTCATCAAGTGTAAGGCGACCAATTTACAACGAGTCACTTACCTAGTACTAGATGAGGCTGATAGGATGTTTGATATGGGATTCGGTAAGTCATAGAATGAACAAAATACTTTTACTTCCTAATAGAGATGGGTCGATATCATCATTCTCCTACCCTTATCCCCAATTCACTTGTGGTCGGTGCAGTATGTCTTCTTCCATACTTCTCTATTACTCGTCACCTCATCAGACACCTCTTTTCCTGCCATAAAATCCTTCACACAGTCCATCTATCGTTTTTTTGATTTGGTTCGTTTCGACTGGCCGAAATCACCGCACTCGCTCCGAACTACCGCGCCGTGCGGTTATAGAAATACTAACTTTATTTTTGTCTTAGGCCGCGTTCGCACTATGTCGTGACGATTGGTTTTTAGTTGACAAAAGTCGTGGACGACAGTAATCGCGTCGTCCTATATGTGAACTCCTCCATTTAAATACACAAGGCACGACACTTCGATTATCTGTCGTCACGACAAAGTGGGAACGCGGGCTTACAGATTGAAATTATATTATTCTTGTTTAAATTTCCATTATCGGCTACCAAAGGAAGGGCTTCGATTCCTAGATTATATAAAAAACTGTGATTATGAACAATAAGGGTTGAACCACATCTATCAGCATGGAATGGCATTTGTCATGCTGTATCCTTATCTGAATTTCTTTTTAATCACTCGAGCCGATTAGTCAGCATTTTTTGCCGGCTAGTCGCCGACTACAAATATGGCCGGATAATCGGCTTTTCTGACTAGTCGGTACATCTCTACCTTCTAGTCTTCAGTCAGGCGAACCCTTTCCCAACTATGTTGGGATCGGTTTCCAGTCAAATTGGATGCAGTTAAATACTAGTATTTTGCATGTGTTTTTAAATGTTTTTAAAATATCTTTTTTATTAACCGTGACCATAATAGATCGTGGAATAGGCCCACCATAGTAACCACGTTAAAAAAAACACGCCAGGCACACCACTTCACCGGTGTCGTGGAAACGTTTGGTTATTATGAAGAAATCAACTTTTTCATCTTTTTGAAAAACTGTATCTCAAATATGGTGTTTCTTAGGAAAAAGTGGAAAATCAGTTTTAATAGATAATTGCACGATCTACAATTTTTCCAACATATTTAATGATAAAACTTACCGTTAGGCTGAAAAATGCAAAAAACCCATTTGCGCGACCTTTGACCTTGAATTTTTTTTTTTAGCAAAGGTCGGATCGATGGGGACTTTTGACATTTCATTTGTAATGGTGTTCCCAACATTCGTATTCGTTTTCACTGAAGTAGAAATGTATTTTTTTAAGATATTAAACGAATCACGATCCTTTTTAATGGCTAGAACTCTGTTAAACCTCTCATTATCATTTGAATGAGTGTGCATCTATTGCAACTGCATACGTCATAATCGTCGTTTACTCGACAAGTATAAAGTTGTGTGACATGAGTGCAATTGGTTGTCTAGCGAATCTTTCTTACGAGTCTCACATGTGCATTCTCGATTTTTGACTGACGACAACCTCTGCTCGTGTAGCCGAGGCTCTACACAAGAGTGATCAAATGGAAGAATCATATTTAATATAAAAAGTTTTTCTGTCATCTTAAAGCAGCAAGAGAAAGTATCAAATGCTTCCTATTGAAAGTCTGTGCACCCTCCAGAGCCGCAAGTCCGTTCGATCTGCAACCACGTGCGGCCGGACCGGCAGGCGCTGCTGTTCTCGGCAACCTTCCCGCGCCGCGTGGAGCGCCTCGCGCGCGACGCGCTGCACGACCCCGTGCGCGTGCAGCACGGCGCCGCGGGAGAGGCCTCCCACCTGGTGCAGCAGCACGTCAGGTATGTAACATGACCCCACCCACCCCATACAACCCATGTGTAATCCATCTTCTTGTCTCTCCTGTAGTGTGCTACCTCCCTTAGTCTTCAAGAACACTGCATGTCACCCAGTTGGGATGGTAGAAGAACAACACTGTTTAATTTTAATTAATTTAATCATCATTTCAATTTTGTTTCCAGAATATTTCACAAGCCAGAAGAGAAGTGGTCATGGCTACTTCATCACTTGGTTGAGTTCCTATCGGCCGGGAGTGTGCTAATATTCGTTACTAAGAAGGTATGCTTCATTACGAAATATTTCCTTAAAAATGTATTCATATAACTTTTTATTTTCGGTAACATATTAGGATCCCAAATGTCAATAAATTAAAAAAAAATTGTAAAATCTTCTTTGAAGATTGCTGACACTTGTTCATTCTCTTCGAGTGTCAGTTAGGACTGGTCATCTCTTAGCTGCCACGGTTCATTTTAATTACTTTATTTTCAAATTGTTGATTTAATCTTTAACTCTGGAGGCTCTTAATGTGCACGTCTTTATAAATAAATAAATGTATAATCTCAACATGAATGATGTAACCAAGATTTTGTAATAATATTTTGATTTAAATGAGTGTCCATGGAGTTTCTTGCCTGTTCTTCAGAGATCTACGCTAGGGAATGGGCAACTACAGAACTTTCTCAAGTTATTATGTCTTGTGACTGGGACTGTAGCTTTGTTTTTTTTTGTATTTGTGACATTCAAAAGTGCCGTAATGGTCTAATTGAAATAAATGCTTTCGAGTTTTTTTTAATACTTACTACTTTTTCTTGCCAGTGTCCAGTTGTCCACTGTCTTGTGCTACCCTAATCTTGTCAGTGAAAACTTTTAATGGGGATATCGCGCATGAATTCGCCGCTAGAGGCGTTCGTGTAGACTAAGGTCTTCCGAAATGTCAGATGTCATACAGTGTTCGCGCGTTGCGTGCTTTTTTATCACGTATTTATACTAATACTAACGCTTGTGTTCTAGACTGAACCATTCCTGATTAATTATGACTTGAAGATTTTAAGTAGCAACTTATTATCTTATTTGTTAGTACTTGGAGGTAGAATGATTTTCAAATGTGTCGACATGCTTGCTAATTTTAGGGAGAATATTGTAAATATGTATCTGAAGTTTACACTATGTTGTTATACGTAAATAAAATAAACTTATATGACGTTATTAGTACTTTAAAGTATAAAATAGAATTATTGACAAGACCTTACTCGACAGTGGCGCCATTTGGTGAGTTTAAAAACGATAGCCCACATTGCTTAAATTTGAAATTGCAGCTAGAAGCAGAACAGACAGCAGCGAACTTAGGCGTGCAGCAGTACGACGCGCTGCTTCTACACGGAGACATGGAGCAAGCGGACAGGAACAAGGTCATCACCGCCTTCAAGCGCAACGAGAACAACATACTCGTCGCCACAGACGTCGCTGGTACGTAACCATGGAGTTCCTTGACGGTTCTTCTTCATAGAGGTCCTGGGTTCAAATTTGAGTGAAAACGTAACATTTAGTAAAACAATATAAATACCATATTTCTCCCTCAGCCCGAGGTCTGGACATCCCGCACATCAGGACAGTGGTGAACTACACAGTAGCGCGAGACATCGACACGCACACGCACCGCGTGGGGCGCACGGGACGCGCCGGAGTGCGGGGCGACGCGTACACGCTGCTGGACAGGGGCAAGGACAAGGACTTCGCCGGACATCTGCTCAGGAACCTCGAGGGCGTGCAGCAGGTAACATAACATAACGTTTTCAGAAGTGGAACGATATACAAAACTAAGTCAAAAATCGTTTATTCAAATCAGACTAAGTATTAGCAGTTTTTGAACGTCCTATACTACTTCCTAGTTTCCAAGGAAGACTAAATGGCGAAACAAACTCTTCGGAAACACTAAACTTGTGGGTCCATAGGTAGAGGACATCGACTTCGTCATAAGTCAAGATATCTATTTTCAGAAAATATGTCTGATGATAGGTCTGGTGGTCACATCCATATACTATAAAAAAAAGATGCCTTTAAAGAACACCGGAAGAAAATAAGCACCAGGGCTGTTCACACAGGCATATCACACAGTCCATCCATTTTTACACCCAATCCATCTATCAAAATCTATATTCATCACTCCTGTAGTCAAAAGGCGTTTCTTTAATTAAATGATTGTATACAGGAAGTGCCAGAAGACCTGATGCAGATGGCGATGCAGTCGGCGTGGTTCCGCAAGTCGCGGTTCAAAAAGGGCAAGGGGAAGAACCTCAACGTCGGCGGATGCGGGCTTGGGTACGTTCTAAACCTATCAAATAATATTATATCCCTTGATCATTATATTTCTCATTTTAAAGAGCCAATGTCATAAGGTGGAATCCATTGGATGGAAAACTTCTGAACATAATATATGAACCACGTATATGGCATATTATGTTCAGCAGTTAACAAACTGAATGCTGGTAAAGCTCTTTAGAGCTCGCACAATATTCTACTGCCAATAGATAGGATGTATTTGTTTTTTTTTGTGAACGATGTGGCTACTGGCTATGCTTGAGCCTATGTTGAGCATTGCACGTTACTGATGAAGGGTTATCGGACCGTCCCGCAGGTACAAGGAGCGCCCCGGGCTGCCGCCGCCGAGCGAGGAGTGTCTGCCGGCAGTGGCTGCGGACAAGTCGCACGGCCCCGCCACAGACAGGCTCGCGTCGCTGAAGGCCGCCTTCCGCTCGCAGTACAACCAGGTAGTCGACTATCTGTCCAAATGTACACCGATCTTGACAGTCAGCATATGAGGAATGGTATTTCAGTTACGGTATTAAGGGCTACCTATAGACCGAGCCAGCAGTGGACGAGCTTGGGTCATCATTATCATTACTTTTCTAATGGAACAGATGCGTAAATAATGATATAGCATCCATCCCTTTTTGACAATGGAACAATGATAATTTTTATACATTTTTATAGAGCCCCAGATTACTACAGGTCAGTTCAAGGTAATCAACAAACACCCAATGAGCCGTATACCATAGCTAATTTAAACTACATCCAATAAAACATCAATTTTCTGCCCCCAGTTCACAGCATCAACAGACCACTCCTGGGAACAAACACGTCCCACTATCCAGCCGGGCGTCAACGCTCCCGCCGCACAATCTGAAGACCGCTCAGACGAACGCAACGACGAGGAAGCCGAGCGCTCCGAGGAGCGAGCTGAGCGAGTTGAGCGAGCGGAGCGGGAAAGGCGCATCCGCAAGAGCGGCAAGAAGAGTCGTTGGGAATAGACTAGGATGAAGTTATATGTGACCGCTGACACTCTGTGGTTCTATGAAATTGTGTTTTGGGGAAAAGATTTTCTAGAGAATAATTTTGAGTGATTGTATGTATTAGAGAAGAAATTACTACCAATTTCGGTGAATTTTAAGTAATGCTTCATCCAAATAAGCCATGGGATGGTTATTAACTTGGAGATTCATCAAGTGTGCAATTTATGAGATGTTCAAGAATACTTTGTCTTTTCCCCAAAACATTACGCCATCTGTTTTTTAAGGGTTTAAGAGAGAGAGATGAAAAGTTGAAAGCACTCCTAAGAATATTAAATAATGACAATTATAACTACAATGTAAGACTTGTAAACACATTTCGCTGATGTATTTTGGTACCAGACAAACATAAATAAAATAAATATCTTGTTTACTTAAAATGTTCTATGATAAATTGTATATTATGTAAGTGTACAGTAATACCTCAAATTTACGATAGTTATACAATGTAGCAACCAAACTAATGCCCCAATTAAATTGAGTAAATATTGAGAAATGTGCCCTGTATGAAAGCGCTTTAAATGGATTTGTCGAGAAAGGGTGCGTACCATTTGATATAATAACGAAAGTTCTAACGATCACATGACCTAATTTCATTTAATATACTTTTTTTTAGTATAACAATGAAATGAGATAATGAATTATTGATATAATTTCAGTTTACCTAATATTATATGGTTTAATTAACATTTTCTATAATGCACATTTGAACTAATATTCAGTTAGTATAAAAATGTATTGTAATGTTTAATATAATTTTAAAACGTCTAGGTACTTTGTTTTGTATACTTTTGCAAAAACTGATTGGATCATAAACGCCTGCTATTTTCGTGCTCCCCCCCCCTTCCCCTCCCCGACCCCGTCTATTGTTGGTGAATCATTTGGGTTAGATGAGGTTATAACAGTATGAAGTTTCCCGATATTTACTTATTCATTACAGAATTTTGGCTGAAAATAAGTAAATGTATGAAAATTAGGTCAAATGAAAATTAGCTCAACTGAATGTTATATAAAAAGAGCATTATACAAATTGAAAATTATATGAAATGAACGTTATACTAAATGTTATAAGAGCAAAAGAAGTTTATATGAAATGTAACATTAGATCACATGAAATTAGGTTATTTGTTTTTATAGCATATGAAAATATATCATGTGAACGTTATTTCAAGTGATAATATTCTATCTGTTATTATGCCATAATATTACACACCCGTCGAGAAATACCTATATTTATTGGATGGGATCGCGTTTATTAATAAATATCTTAGTTTAATATGGAATGGTTAAATACCTTTTAATTTATGTTTTTAAGATTGTATTAATGATATACATATAAAGGGTGTAAAGATCTTTAACGAAGCCGAAAGGCACTGAGGCCCTATTTTGTAACGTTTCGTCCGTATATTCGGATCTACCCGTCTCTCATTTGCAGACGTGCGCGAGAGAGACTGATAGATCCGAATATACGGACGACACGTTAGAGATTAGAGCCCCTGGTTCTCCCCGTCATTGCGATCATTTTTTTGTTCTAGACCATACCTGGGAACCTTCTAGTTACGGAGATATTGGGGTTCAAAGTCCCAAGTTTTTTTTTTAAATACAAGTTTTAATGTTATAACTTTACTTTTAATACCTCCATAACCCATTTACTATTCAATGGACTCCTCAGCACAATGTTTGGAGTGCGTTATATTGTGTTTTACGGAAAAACGTGAATTTTCCCTCCAAAAAAAGTATCCCAGCAACCATTTTTCCGAAGCGTTAGTTTAGTTTGATGTCAGAATTGACTTGGTTGACGGCTTCGTGAAGGGTCTGTTTACACCTTGTATTAGCTAACTAGTTGTTGACCGCGCTCATCGTGTGAAATTATTATAAAAACTAGGTCCACCCGTTCCTGAAAAAATCGGTGGTGACAGACGGACAAACGAACAAGAAAGTGATCTTAAAAGGGTTCCTTTTTTACATTTTGAGGTAAGGAACCCTAATAATACTTCCATATTTGAATCGGATTTTGCTAAAATACAAGTAGCATAAGTTACTTCTTAAATAACATAAGTTAATCTAACTTGTGGTATTACTGTATTCAATAAATATTGTGTTTCATATACATTGGCGTGAGGAGATAAAATATCTGTGGTGGCACACATACATTAGTAAAATTATGATATCTTTATTGGTAAGTGTCATGTACCACGGAGTAGTAAGTAAATGGAATGACCACTTTCAATTTAGCTATACAATGTGTCATTAGCTAATTTATTACAGATTTATTGATTCGAGTTATCATTCAGACATTATCGGACGTCCCGATCAGAGTTGGTGACTCGAATCGTACTACTGCTAAAATCATCGCCCTTCCTAATGACTTATTAGACTGCACTCTGGTAAAAATGAGAACGGCATCACAAACGACAGCGTCTTAATGCGCAAAATAATGAACTGGAGCCATTGTGAAACTACATTTCGAAATAGCCACTAATTTTACAATTACTCCAGTTCATTATTTTGCGCATTAAGACGCTCTCTCACTGTAAAGAGCATCCACATGTAAAGTAACAAATCCGAATGTTTACCGTTACGTTACAAATACATGCTCGCGGTTGGAGAGCATTCGCCTGTAATTACACAATCGCGATTATGCTCGAGTCTGAACTGTTACATTGCAGTTGAATGCTTTCAGTGAGGGAGCGCCTTTAAACTTGAGACGGATTTGGAAGGCACTACAATGTCACATGGGTGTACTCCATGCACTGACTACTCCCTGTTTTTTATATCAAAGCCAGAGGCTGGTGGTCTTATGATAGAAGTTCGGTCACCATGACACTCGGCGGTGGGCTCCGAAACAAGAGATGTTATAAGCGGAATCATACGCGGAAGCGACGGACTGATCATTACTTATTGTTATTATTTAGTAGGAAATGTAAGGATTTATAAGGAAATTATGAGTTGAAGATTTGTTTTAATTATTATTGTTATTGAATTTGTTGCTATTTGCAATCTCTTCTCTTTAGTTTGAATTAGATTGTAAACAGTGTAATACATATTAATTATATTACATAATTATAGATATTTCTTATTTACATTATTCTATGTATGTATATTTTGCGTTAAATTTCTGCCACCCGTTTAAAACATCGCTTGTTTGAGAGTTAAGTTCGGCACAATATGTAAAATGTACTCTATTTGTATATGCGTGAGTCTTTATTTGTTTGACCCACTATGTTTTATAGTGCCGATTGTGTTTGTCTACTGCGTTAACTAAGATATTGTTATAAATGTTTATTATAATGGTTCATGGTATTATTTAGGAGTTGAGCAGAGAAACTAGTTCTATGAAGTAATAAATACTTCTATTGTATAGTAGGCTACTACGGGGTTCGTGACCCATGTGGGAATTAGATAAGTTATTTAGAAAAATATGAGCCTTTTTATTGACCGACTGAATAATTAAATATTGTTTCTCGTGATAAGTGAACATTAGCACAATCCTGTCTGCCCCTGCAAGCAATATAAGTAAGCATGATGTATAGTTTTAGGAATATTTTAAAATGCCTTATCCGTAGTATTTTTATATGAATATTGCCTCAAGCTAGGATTGTTGCAAGAATCGTTAGCACCACTAAAATACACGAATCATAGATCTAGGGGGGTTTCTGCTTATACAACTAATATCCAAGCATGATAATAAACACAATGTCTTAGTTAACGTGCTCGAGTTGTTTGTTTGTCACTTTGTCTGCACATTATACACTAAAATTATTATTCTTAATTTTAACATGTAAATAGAAAATAAAGTGCTATTAACGAATTTGAGTTTTTAGTTTTCATTGTTAACCCTCTGTTAGAGTAAGAATCAACACTTTGATGTACAACCGCCAGAACATCAAGCTACTACAATCTGTCAAAATCTTTGATAGATTTTCAACTTTATCGCTAGCATAGCAGCATAGCATTAGCCCCAGCAATTCTTGAATAGAGAAAGAAGGTCGCAGCTGGACTTAGAGCGTGCTAGACCACCTACACCTATACCCTACAATGTCGTCAATGGTGTTCTGACATGTCCGCTTTGTGCTCGCAGTTTTCGGCCAAAGTTGGATATGCTAGCCACTTGAGAGGAGAGCACATGAAAGAGCAGCACACCAAAGCTCTCTGCCCATTCGCTGTGGCCGAAATCGGCAATCATCATCATCATCATCATCATCATCGTCATCATCATCGTCATCATCATCATCACCATCATCATCACCATCATCGTCATCATCATCATCATCATCATCATCATCATCATAGAATAGAATAGAATATATTTATTGTAAAAACATGAGTACCTATACATCAAATAATATGTGCAAGGTCTTAAAATAACAGGTAGATCTGCATGTTTTGCCATTAATGGCGTACAAAATAACATTCTTTTTGGTTTAGAATAAATCATAAAAAAAAAAACTTGAGTCTACACAGCAAACTAAAAAATATGCTAATAAAAAAAAAAAGTATTGTTTTCATCACCTTTGACGGTCAAATTGTGAAAATGTCGTAATTATAGGAATCTATTTAATTAATTGCGTTCATTTAAAAATTCCGATATCGTATAATAGCACTTGGCTAAGATATTTTTTTAAAATTATTTTAAACAGAGCAGTCGGCATTTGTCCGATAGGTTTTGGGATTTTATTATAAATTATTGGTGCTAAACAAAAGATACTTTTACGCATCAGTGCCGTGGTTGATCTTGGTATGCATAGTTTATTATTATCCCGTCGATTACGGATGTCTGATAGTTTCTTAAATAGGTTAGGATTGGTTCGTATAAAATTTGCTGTTTCATAAATGAATAAGGATGGCAGACTTAAAATGTTATATTTAAATATAACATTTTAAAACAACTGTCACAACTGTTTGCAACTGTCAGTTATTTTTAAACCAAACATAGCCCTGATACACCTTTTTTGCGACCTAAAAATGATTTCCTTATTAGTAGAGTTTCCCCAAAATATAATTCCAAACCTCAACATGGAGCCGACAATACCATGGTAGGCAGTTATAAGCACATTAGTACTTATAACAGGTTTTAGTTTATAGAGGGCATAAGCAGATGAACATACTTTTTTATTTAATTCTTCTGTGTGTGCTTTCCAGTTCAGACTTTTGTCAATGGTTACACCTAAAAATGTAGCTGTGTCTACCTTTATAGTAACAGTTAATTTGTGTTGAGCATTAATACTTGGTGCTTCTAAACTTTGACCTAAGAACATAATTTTTGGTTTTTTTCAAGATTTATTTTTAAATTATTGCTATCTAACCAGTTAATTATTGAATTGATTGTATTATTAATTTCATGTTCATATCTATCTTTATTTATAGAATTAATAGTGACTGTGCTGTCATCGGCAAAAAGTGATACTGGATAATTATTTACTAATGGCAAGTCATTTATATGGATAATGAATAACAAAGGACCCAATACGCTCCCTTGCGGGACTCCATATTTAACTATACGTTTTTTTGATGCATATGTTTCTTCTTTTTTGGTATTAATATTTATTTTAGAAATAACTGTATATTGTTTGCGATTTTTCAGATAAGATTCTATGAGATTTAGTACATTGGCCCCAATGCCATAAGCTTCCAGTTTACGGAGGAGAATGTCATGATTAACATAATCGAATGCCTGGGTCATATCGCAATAAATGGAACATACCGTCCTTTTATCTACATTACCCATGACGTTACTTATAAAATAAAAAATAGCCATGTTTATTGTTTTGTTTTTGCGGAAACCTTTCTGGTCTTCTGTAAGAATGTTGAATTTTTCTAAATAGTTATAAATTTGATTATATAAGAATTTTTCAAAAACTTTCGAAATAATAGGAATAAGTGCAATAGGTCTGTAACAGTTCATACTCTGCTTGTTATCTTTTTTGAAGATGGGTTTAACGATAGTAGTTTTTAGACTTTCCGGGTATGATCCAGTGGTTATATACATATTAATGATATGACTTAGGTGATCACAGATATGATAAGCGATATACTTCAGGATTCTAGTAGAGACCCCATCGTATCCAACATTAGTAGTATTTTTTAGCGATCTTATAATTTGAAGTATGTCATACGGAGTACTTGGTGCCATGAACATAGATTGTTTTGATTTGGAAATATTTACGGTTACGTCCTTATTACCAGAGCCTGGTATTGGTTTTATTTTTTCTATAAAGAAATTGTTAAAAGCATTCGCAATCTCTCGTGGCCTGGTTATAGTTTTGTGGTTTGTTTCTATGGAAGTGATACTGCCTTTTGTTGTGTGTTCAGTTTAGACCTATTTATAATAGCCCATGTGGCTTTGGATTTATTAGTAGATGATTTTATTTTATGATTGTTTTGTGCTCGTTGCGTTAAATTAATTATATTTTTGTATATTTTAAAGTATTTTTTAAATTTAGTTTTATTTACTTCATTACGATTTAGCCTATAGTTCCACATAAGCTCCCTCTTTTTTTTGCTACAGATTTTTTGCAACGTGATACCCACTGAGGTTTTTATTTGGTTCTTATTGTAATGTTTTTGAAAGGAAAACATAGATTATACAGCATCATGAAAGCTTCCGAAAATGCATTATATGCTGTGCTAGGATTATCTGTATTAAAGATTTCAGAAAAAGAAAAAGTTTTAATATAATTTTTGAATTTTTGCATATTTTCTTTATTATAGTCTCGTCTATTTGTTCGCCAATAGTTTATAAAAACTTTCTTATTAACCGGTAGTTTTAGTACTTGCGCTGTGTGGTCTGACAGGCCGAAGTCAATCACATCAGATTTACACTTCTTCTCCACATTATGTGCAAAATTGTCTATACAAGTGCCGCTCGCTAGTCGAGTTGGCTGATTTATTTCTAGCTTTAAATTATAACTTAAGAGCAAACATTCTAAATCTATCAAATTAAGACAGTCAATATTATAGTCACCTGCAATTACGATATTTCTTTTCAAATTTTTGTTACAAATAGTACTTAACACTTTTTCTAATTGCTTAAAAAATATAGATATTGGGAGTTATTGGAGTTAGGTAATCTGTACACACAAACAATGATCGTATTATACTTTGTCAGATCAATAGCGCAACATTCGAATATTCCAGTTATGGAGAGTTTCGCTATATCTTGAAGCTCTTTAAACTGGTGACCTTTCTTTGCAAGGATACATGTACCGCCTCTCTTACTGTCCTTTCTGGAGTAGCATGCCGCCAAAATGTAATTAGGAATATGCAATAATTGATCATGGCCAGCTATCATGAAGTGTTCAGATAAACAGATTATGTCGATTTCGGTGTTTTTCTCTGACATCTCTTCCAGACATACAATAAGCTCACTGCTCTTATGCAGTAAACCCGCCATGTTTTGATGTATCACGTTAAGGTGCTTATAATCGCAAAAACTGCACTGCCGCTTGTTGTTCATCCATATTGGTAATTTTCTCGCCTTCTGTACTTGCGATGGTATTTTCGCGTATGTAGTTCATAAGTGTGGCGATATCTTGGAAAATTGTTTGCATGCCGTAATTATTTACTGATCCTGTATTTTGTCTGTACATTTTGTAGTCCCACGTAAGGTTCTTATTCGAGTCAATAAAGTAGGCATGATCGTGTGTTAAAATGTCTTGGTATAGCAAATTATTAAAATTTTCCACTCTCATGTTATAATACAAAGTAACATTGCTAATACACTGCCTATATATAGGTCGGCGGCATGCAGAGAATAACATTTGTGTGTTGATTTTTTTCCAGTACTTTTCTTATGTGGAGAATGATACTAGAATATTCCTTAGTAGATTTGAAGTCTGTTTCACCAATTAAAACAATGCAGAAGTCATTCATAGTGAACTCCTTTAGCCTTGGTTCCAAATCGCGAAACATATTATTTATTCCTGAGTATGGTGTTAAGTAATGACATAATTTTCAAACTTATTTTCTGCAATTGTACGTATTTTATTATATTTATTTTCGCTTATAATACAAATTTTACTAACTTTTTTGTCCGGGTCTTCATTACGGTTTATTGTATTAAGGATTGCTGCTGATACCGCAGATTCTTGCTTAGATGACCCCTTAGTATCCATTGCAATTGTTTGAGTGCTCTTACTATTTTTCTTCTTGTCAGACTTATTTACTTGCTCCGTTTGAGTGGTTTTGCTAAGTAATCATCAGTATCATCATCATTATCATCATCATCATCATCATCAAACCCGGTGTAAACGTAACGAAAATAATATATCGATTTTTGAATCGAAAAGTAAGTTGTTTGCAACAAGCACAATCAATGGTATTCTAACTAGTAGTGTTGTAGTATATGTTTTCGTATTCTTTGGCTAGGTGTTTAACTAAGTCACGTACGGATTTTGGTGAATCTCGCTGAAATTGCGTACGAATCTCGCTCTTTCTTGCACTCGTTATGCCAGAACATGTTACAATAACCTTCAAATTGCCAAACTCGCCTTATAACCTTGACCTTTAGCCGACTACACATAATTACAAACCGAACATATTCAACTCAATTTAGCGATAATCGCTGTAACTTCCAACTTTAGCGTTAGATTAGTCGTAGATTGCCACAAATCTATCAATGCAGTAGGTACTTAAGTACAGTCATGAGCGATTTTATGTGACCATTCGGACTGCCAAGTCCGTAGGTTTCGAGTTCGAACCCAACACCACAGATTTTTCGGATTCATGTGCGTATTGTATAATTATCTCTTCAAATTCAAATTTAAATTCAAATTAATTTATTTCGTGAACACAGGGTACATACAGAAGATGTTATAATAAAATAAATCACTTGCTTCTTGCTTCGGGCATGCCTGAGAGATTTTCTCGACGGCATGTAAAACCATGTCAGAGGCCCATAGGCGACATGAAAACTCTAACACCAGGTTAGGCACAACCTATACACGAAAGAAGATTGTGTAGGTAAGCATCTTTTTAACCGACTTATAAAAAGGAGGAAGGAAAGGAGGTTATATGTTCGTGTGTATGTATTTTTTTTTTATTTATGTTACTTAATTTCTCCCCCATTTGTGGACCGATTCTCAAAATTATTTTTTATTTAAAAGAGTATACTCCTGAGGTGGTCCAATTTGGTGAAGATCTGATGCTAAATACAACCGTTGTAATTAAATAAATAAATAAATGTTAAGAAAAGTTCCATTTAGTGGGGATAAGCCTATCCCACCATTACATGTGTTGTTAATAATGTAAAATAAATTCATCGCGACTTGTTTGGGAATAACTAAAAATTAAAAAATAAATAAAAAACTTTTTTGCTAAAAATAAAACAGACTTAAAAAAAAACACAAAAAAGTTAAAAATAAATTTAGCTTCAGAAGCCGGTGACAAAAACACCAAATCAATCAAACAAGTTTTTAATTTATATTAAGTAATTTTATCCTACTGGGTTGATTGTAATTTTTGTTGTTGCTAGTATGGTAGGTATTATGGAACCCGTGTGATAGATGGTGAATACTTAAATAGGTCTTATCTCAAACTTGTTTTAGTTATTCAACGAAAAACTCGTTTTTGAATTGTGCAATAGAAGGTTTAATTAAATTTGCTAGTGTAGCTCTGCAGACATGCCGCATCAAAATTCACTTCATTGACCCCTCCAAAATAGTCATCAAATGTTTTTGTTTATCGTCTATACACTCGACAATCGACATCGGACTGTAGAGTTTAGTTAGTTAATTACATAATTATATACAAGTTAGTGCTGGTGACTGTACCTATCACCCGGTGTGCGTGCTCGCGAACAGTTTACGGAATAAATTAAAACTTGGTGGCTTGGCGGCTAATATCTCGTGATTACGACTGTTGGTAAAATCGCGCCCTTTAACGCGAAATCCTTGTGCCGATTGTAATAGCCTGTTATTTGGGAGGTGTTGAATAAATTGCAGCGGTGGAGGGAATTTGCAATGGGTTACTGTGAAGGGTACCAAAAGGGGTAAAGTCAAAAGCGGAAGTATTTTGATATGGAGGGAGAGAAAAACTAAAGAAAATATTGGATTGTTTGTTTAAGGAATGATGTAAGGGAAAAAGGATATAAATATCGCTAGAAATTACACACAGCGCCATCGAGTGCCACACAAAGCAACGAGGCTTGTGTCGTGGACACCAGATAGTTGATATACTACACAGATACTTTTTGTTTGTAAATACATACTTATTATACGAGTACATATAAACATCCATGACTCGGAAACAAATGTCCATGCTCATCACACAAATATTTGCTTTTACCGGGATTCGAACCCGGGACCCTAATAACGTAAGGCAGATCATTACCGCTGCGCCATTCGGGTCGTGATGAAGTGATAGCGTCAATGCCCGTGCAAGATCGCCTAACTTCATTTTAAGGCAGGTAAGGCTTAATTTTAAATACGAGTACCTACACTGAAAATTAAGCCTAGTAGCAAAATTATACAGGGTGGAATTTTGTAATGCCAACTGGAGGGAAAGTACTCTTAATACTGCAGATAGAAAATTTTACTCAAAGGAAACATTCCTTTATTTTTGAATAGAAAGCAAACTGCATTCAAAGATTTTCGAAAATTCTCTTCTCCCACACCCGGGAATCGAACCGGCTAAAATCTGAAAAAATTATACCCTGTACTTTTATTGCATCGATCGTTAGGGTCAATTATAAGGATGAAATCTCTCTAACAAACATGATAAATTAAATGAAAGGAAAACCAGGAAATCTTAAATTAATTTAATTATTTACAAAAAATGGTAAACTAACTAATTAGTTGCTCGAAATGGGCTCCATTCTCTTGGATACACAAATTTATTCTTTTAACGAATTCATTTCTAGTAACCTTTAATAAAGTGTTGTGGTGAATATTATAAATCGTATTCTGAACTTCAACTCTCAACTCGTTGTCATTCGCATAAGATTTCATGTAAATTTGATTTTTTACATATCCCCACAAAAAAAAATCTAATGGGGCGAGATCTGGCGATCTCGCAGGCCATCTGATTGTGCCGTTTGTACCAATCCAGGTATTAAAATGGTTATTAATGTAGGCAGTAGTGATTCTGCTTTTATGTGCGGAGCACCATCTTGCTGTAGAATTATTTGGTTTCGCTCTTCCTCGGGGAAACCATTTAACTCGTTTCTTAAGAGATCCAGTATTTCAATATACTTGACAGTGTTTAAATGACCTTCGTACACGTGGACTAACACTACATTATTTCTCATAATTCCGCACCAAACGTTGAAAGAAAATCTTACTTGATTGTTAGTTCCATGAACACGAACAAGATTCACTCGAGACCAATAATGGTTATTGCGGCGATTGTACATGCCATTATTGCTGAAGTTGGTTTCGTCAGACCATACAATGTTACTCAAAAAATTAGGGTTTCGGTCAATTTCTCCAAGCATGTTTTTACAAAATTGTAATCGTCTCTCACGATCCCCAATATGCAATTTTTGCACCAACCGATCTTCACGATAGCATTTATACTTATACTTCTTCAGCACTTTAAGTACGCGAGTGTGGGTTGTTCCTAATTCATCGGCAGCATCTCTACTTGAAGCCTTCGGAAATGATCCAAAGTATGTTAAAACATCTAGTTCAAAATCGAAATAGTTTGGCTGAATAGTTTGCCGTCTCTTCTTGAAACCACCCGTATTCTTTAAATTTTCTATCATTCTTTTAAATACGAACCCAGTTGGTGCCTGTCGGTCTTGATATCTCTCTCCATTCCACCGCAGAGCTAGATTCACGTTTTTGTTATTTAAAAAATAAGCTTCCGTTAAATCAAACTGTTCTTGATAAGCCATTTTCACCGTGAGACAAAATGTGAAATGAGTTGTAAAACAATCAAATGTGAATAACAACTGTGACAATCTAATTTTCAAATTATAATCTAACATTCCATATTTAAATTACCTCATACACGCAGCTACGAGTATGTCGCAAAGGAGTCTGCATTACAAAAGATGGATGTTAGTTAAAGAGCTTTAACTTGACTCATTGAATTTGTAACTTCAAATTTCCTGGTTTTCCTTTCATTTAATTTATCATGTTTGTTAGAGAGATTTCATCCTTATAATTGACCTTAACGATCGATGCAATAAAAGTACAGGGTATAATTTTTTCAGATTTTAGCCGGTTCGATTCCCGGGTGTGGGAGAAGAGAATTTTCGAAAATCTTTGAATGCAGTTTGCTTTTAAAAATAAAGGAATGTTTCCTTTGAGTAAAATTTTCTATCTGCAGTATTAAGAGTACTTTCCCTCCAGGTGGCATTACAAAATTCCACCCTGTATATAAAGAGACTCGAAGACATGTGCCACACCAGACCTAACATGTGGCTTACATATCATATATCATGGGACAAAATGATGGTGAGAGTCTGAGAGTCGACATCTAAAGTCAAACATGAATTTAAAACTTGCAGGTACTAGGACTCTAGAGGTTCAATTAAATTACTTTGTAGTTTGTACATAGGTAAATAAAAGCGTCTATCTATTCCTTCAGTGTTCGGTATCAAAAGCAGTTCGGTTACAGTTCTCATTATTCGAGAAACTTATTCATACTCCATCAAAAGACGAAGTTGAACGTTTTACTTGAATCGTTCACAATCTTGCAACTGTACAGGTATGGACAAAAGGTTTACCGAAGAAGGAGAACTAATATCAACATGATCACAACAGCTGGAAGGTCAGCATCGTCACAGAACCTTTACATTCCGCCTGGCACAAGCGGAGGGTTATGTCGGACCTAACCGAACTCTAACCGACTGAAAACCCACTGTTCCTACTACTACCTTGCCCTGAGGTATAAGAGAAATACAAAAACACTCCTGGCCTGAGGGTTCCACTTAATGTGTATCGCCGATGTATCTCTTTATGCCTCGTCGGAGGCTTCGCCATGTGTGTTGCGCGGTTGCCAGCAAGTTTTGCGCCAACTTGTCCTTCTAGTTACACTTCCCCTTGTCTCCGCCCTGCCTGGGGGTGTAAGTTCCCCAGATAACGCTCTGTGTGGATAGTAATCCGAGCCGCGCTCCAACTGCCTCGCCTGAAAGTATTTCACTTGTGTTGCTGAATCGCGAGCATCTTCTAATTTTAAAAGTGCTCGTGCTTTAGATATCTTTCGGATATTTTCTTTCGAGTTGGTTCAAAAGAAACTTGGAAATTTGTGGCAATAAGGTAGAGTTTCGCACAATATAGAGTACCCACGCCCATAAAATCCAAGAGTTTACTGCAATTAACGGTTGCAAATGAAATAGATACCTCTGTCTGCTAACCTATTAAGTCCTTACTTACCGTATCTATCACTACGCTTGGTAACTGATGCCTGTCCAGTTAGTCTAGGTTTCTTTAATAACATAATATCAAGCCTATAATCCCCGAGGGAAACGTCTAATCAAGCGTACCTACCTATTATAACACAACCATTTTTATCCAGTTATTATAAAGTCCCATGTGATAGGGGCCAGCCATATGGGGCGAGGCTATTGCCATCAACCGAGCTCGCATCCAGACACCGGCTTCTACTAAGAAATTCCTGATGGAAAAACCCAATAACACTATAGTCAGCAGAAGCACTTGTGACCACTACACGAACGAGAGTCTATCAAAATATTATATCACATGTGAATCTTTAAAAGATATGTGCACTGTTCGAGTTGGTCGAACCTACGGAGAAGAACCGGCAGGAAACTCGATAGTTACTGTTATGAAAAAAAACTCATAGGTTTAAGAAGATAACCACGCGGCCCCTCCGCGGGCATAACAACAGTGTCCGTGCAATACCCGTTTCCATATATTGTATAATGTGATAACAACAGTGGCTAAATAATTAATCAACAAATGGGAGATGAATGTCTAGTAGTTTTATAGTTTAAAAATAATTCAGGTGATCATCTAAGTTATAAACCCTTTTTACTTACACTCGGAAACACCTACAGGTAAGTATTCTTACAAGTGCCACTTAGGGCTCTCTCACACAATCATAATTCCTCTCTGAAATCAGAGTCTGAATTCATGCTTATTATTAATTAAGAAAGCCCGGAGCTTTACACAATTTCATTATACCCCACATACATTCAGATTTTTTCACATTATGATTGTAATTAAATTGTATGCATTTCCGGGTTTTCTTATCTAATAATATGAATTTCGACTCTGGATATTCAGAACGTGCGAGTCCAGCCTTATTGTTCGTGAAAAAAAAAACAAGCATACCTAAGTATCTCACCTACACTCCGTTCGTAAAAAGACACCTAACGTGCAGGCCTATAAGACCGGCAACTTCGGAATTTCCAACAAATTCATTCCGTTCGCCTTTCTTAATAGCTTTTTAATACTGTTGAACGTGGAGACCTACATTTGGGGCAAAACTTGCGCGATAAGACGTTTCGCCGGCGACTGATAACGAAACTATTCAAGTTTACGTAACTATGTGTCTACGGGGATTAAATGGATATATTTTACAGTCTAGTGGAAGATTTTGAAGTTTAGTAGGGCAAGTGCGATAAGTTAGCCGGCTTGAGCAAAGGCATAAAACTTATTCATACATAACCACAGAATGTGCCCAGTCCTGGGAGCTGGGACACAGGCCTCCATTCTGTGAGAGACAGTGGGCCGTTATCCATCACGTACTTAGGCCCAGTGTGGCCAAGCAGTGGTGATGAATTAAATTACAAAGAGGCTAGAATTTTACACACTCCGCCTAATTACGTATGTAGTAGCTCCATGGTAAGTACCTATTTAATAGGGGATACCGGGTAAACCTACAACCGGTCTCTTGATTTCGCTCGGTATGGTATCTAGATGGTAGATAAATACTGGGGAAGCAAGCAAACCCAGGAACCCACACTTTATCAGCATTTGCAACCGCTAGGCCAAAACAGTCGCAGTGTCGTATAAAACCCAGTAAAATGAAAATAAATAAATATCGCTGGACATTAACACACAGCGCCATCTAGTGCCACACTAAGCAACGAGGCTTGTGTCGTGGACACCAGATAGTTGATATACTACATAGATACTTTTTGTTTGTAAATACATACGAAAGAAAAGAAAAGAAAAAAGAAAGATAGTAAGAAAAGATTTCAACGAAAGTCCTGAAAAGAAAAAAAAACTAGGCATTTCGTATTCATATAAATACCTATTCGTAGTCGAGACGTCGCTTCTTTACATTTGAGACTTTTTACACAGACACAACTGTGTTACATCCTAATAAAAATTTGCAATTCATAAAAACAATACCTAAATCACGGAAAGTGATTAGCGTTGTATAGTCTATAATAACATACCACATGCGCGGAAAAACCAAAAAAGTTTTTGTCCGAAAAGAGTAAATCAGTAAAGCAATGTAATAAATAATAGCCAACTCGTCCTCCAACGAGCCTCCATGGTAACAAAGGCAGAATGACAGAGTAAACAATGGTATTCGGACACAAACATTTGTCGTGTGGCTGTACGCCGCGGCGCCTGTGCCTCGGGAAAATACTCGTAAAGTTTGCGCGGCAATTTTGACAGCAATGGAAGTTTGTTTTTAGTTTTGTTTAGTTTCGTTTTGTGGTTTTATTATTGTGAAACTTTTGGAAAACAGGTATTTGAGTATGTTTTTAAATGTTGGTTAATATTTTTCTTTAATTATATTTATTAGGTAACGAGGTAAGTGAAAACCCGAAATGATACATTCTGTGTAGTTATTACTGTTTATTTGCATTTCTTGTAGTGTTCTCTTCAAAACTCAGGCTGATAACAAAATCATAGGTCTTAGATATTATTATACTTAGGTAATGGTTTCCATTCTCGGTTTAGAAAATTCGCTCGCGCACTATTGGGGCTCATCGCCGTTATTTTTTGTTATCATTAAATTTTATGAATTACTTTACCGATGTTGTAGATAGACAACGACGACTACACTTACAATAAATAAACTAATAAGTAACAAGAGATTTCCAATAAGTATATTGGAAATCTACTAGTGGTAGTCTACTTTTATTTCCCCGGGATCAGCCTCTTAAGTCTTACTTTGAACGGGAACCCAGACAGCCCCAGCAGCATAGGAACATTACGGGATGACGATGCTAGGTAAGCTATGGTCAACTTTCCGTACGATGACAGACCTCTCATTACATTAGTACAATTTGAGGTCATTTTACACTGATAATGTACAGCTGGATATGCCGTGTATACATACATCTACGATTACCTTACCTACAAAGACCTGCATAATTTCTCCTATCACTCATAAGAACCGCCATTATAATCTCCCATATCTACTGCATCTCCATTATCAGTAGCACGAGATTATCTCGTCACATCACAAGATCACCATGAGTCACGCCATACACCATGGTCTAAGGGAATTAAGGTCACTTTGAAGGTGACGACGAGTAATAGAATTGTAATCAATTGGTTACCTATTAATTGCTTTTTGTAAGTACAATGTATTAATGTTAATTTTAGTTGGGTTTTAATTATTTGAGGTACTAAGCGATGAGCAAATTATATTGTCTTGATAAAAATACAGTAACGTTCCCATTACATAAAGTTAAAGTTATTTTATGATATAAACATACTTATCATCACGCCTGTAATCCCCAAAGGGTTGGGCAAAGGTGTACCGAATAGTACACCCCATTTCGCCAGTTATGTTAGTTATGGGCGAGCCTGTTACTAGCAACCGAGCACAAATCCATACTCCTGTGACTGCTAATAAGAAATTACTGATCGAAAAACCTAATAACACTTTGCTCGACCCAGCAATCGAACCCAGGACCACTGACCGACGAGGCAGTCAATCTGTCTTATTTTGTGAATTAGCAGTGATCCGTTCCTGCTGAGCAAGGATGCAATAGCGATATGCTCGATCTAATTGAAATACTAGTGAATTAAACGCATGTACACTTCCTACACGGTACATCTGACTGTATTACATTAAACCTTATATGAGGATAAATAATGCTCTAAATGACGGTGTAAGCCGTATCAAAATACATCTTGGAATTGTTGTTGTTATTTTCATTAATGTATAAAACCTGCCAAGAGCGGGTCGGACTGGCGCACGAAGGGTTTCGTACCATTATTTATTTATTTATTTAAACTTCATGTACAAGGGTGGTACATAGGCGGACTTAATGCCACAAGGCATTCTCTACCAGTCAACCTTTGGGTCAAATAGGATAGCATTGTGATAGAGTACAACAAAAATAAATAAGAAAAATACCATTTTGCAAGCATCAATTAAAAACCATAAATGGGTACATAAATACTAATACATATAATATTTATGCTAAAATAAATTAATATATCTATACAACACTGGAAAAACATCACGTTTGTTTTATCGGAGCCCCCCTTAAATATTTATTTTATTCTGTTTTTAGTATTTATTTGTAGCGGCAACAGAAATACACCATCTATGATTGAATATTACAACTGTATAGCTCTCACGGTACAGGAGATACAGCCTGGTGACAGACAGACGGACGGACAGCAGAGTCTTAGTAATAGGGTCCCGTTTTTACCTTTTGAACCCTAAAAATTACGACCACGAAAATATTCCGAACGAAACGCTATCTAGTCTCTATCCTTCGCAGGATTCGCCTTTAACTAACTAACAAGAAAGCATTTGAACAAAATCAACTCCTAGATAAAATTTTCCTAAAAATTCTAAAACACACAGTCCTCAGACAGACCACATACTCCACATACATCAATGCTATCCTAATGACAACGATTAGTCGTCGAAACGACTGTCCATTCGTTACCCATTGTCGCCGACATTGACACACGGAAGGCAGTCGGCCGTAACTCGTGAGCTCGCAAAAACGATAAATATAACCACAGTCACTGTATTCCTAAGTAAAAACTGATAATTGGTGAGTTTGATATGGCAGAGATTGTGGGCAGTCACGTCCGTGTGTCTTTTGTTTTAATTATAGAAGATTTTGTTGAAGGTTTTTATTTGGTTGCGGAAGCAGGTACCTATGTCTTAACTTAGAACGAAAAAATCGGACTCATGTATGTGACATCCACCAATCCGCACTGGGCCCGCTCCCTCTCATAGAGAGCAGGCCTAGTGTGTCTCAGCAGTGGGAACATTACAGGCTGACTCATCATCATCATCATCATTATCCTGCCCTTATCCCCAATTCATTAGGGTTCGGCGCAGCATGTCTCCATACGTCTCTATCCGCCATCTCATCAGACACCTCCTGTCTTGCCATTTCATCCTTTACACAGTCCATCCATCGATTATGCTTATGTTTAGTGTTAAACGCATTTCGATCTGCGGGGCAGCCGTCGTTTAAAACCAGGACCTTTGAAAAATTTCAATCTATTTCCATAATTTAAGTGTGCAAAAAGCAAACGACTCATCTGATCGCAGTTACAGACTACAGCTGGACAAGGACATAGGCCTCTTCAATCCTACGCCATTTTTTTTTTTTTTAATTCAGCTGTGAGTGTTTTCCTAAACAGAGTTAACAGCTCCTAATTCTCAATGTTTTGTATCTATTTTACTCCATAATATGCCATAGGCCCATTGCCTTGGTCTATAAATATAGAATCATTTGTTTTTTCTCTTCCCGGTTTTCAGTGACTTTTGTTTCAACTGCGCTTGGGCCTTCGTCGTACAAATGCTATGATTAATTACTGTGTATCCACACGAAACATCTATCGTTTCATTCAACTTGTTCCGTCTAACAGGGTAGCTACTTAGGTAGTTATTATTTATCAATGGAAGTCGTGGTATTATTGGTTGAATGACTTCAATTGTGTGCACGTAATGGATTCTACGGTTCCATTGATTTGCTATTATGTAGCAAAATAGTTGAGTGGGTATTATTGGAGAACCTAATGGTGTTATAGGGGCTTATTTTAGAAGTAATGTTGCAGATTTTTATTGAATTTGAAAGTAGTAATGAAGTGGATGAAGGAAAATGGGACAGTAGCGAATACTTAGTACCCATTTAAGTTAACTCCAAAACACTAAAAGCTGGCCCCCAAAGTTTTTAAGGTATTTAAACATTACCGCTCCACTCTTTCTCTGTCATTCACAAGGATGCTTTTCTTGAATGCGCAGACGTAAAACAGCGTGCTGTGAGAGATGGCCTTATGTATGAGAGAAGCGCGAGTGGTGCCGATTGACTGATTTTCATTTTACTAAGGGGGAAGCGCCGGGGTAACCCACGAAATTCATATTTTCTTAGCCTATCACTGATTTTCAAATTGCAAAAAACGTAAGAAAATTTGAATTTCGCCGGCTGCTGGATCCTCCCTTAAAAGCCGTATTCTTCTAGTGTCACTTGAGCGTGGCCTCATCAAAACCTATAGTTTCTTCCGTTCTCATCAATAAGTCCTTCAAAACATTTGTCCACAAACAGGCACACAACTCCAAATAGATAACCACGGACATGATGGCCCACGGCCACCTGCTCGCATGACCGGCACCACATAATGCGCTTCCGGCGGAAGTGCGACAATATCGCCGCCATTTTGATTTCTGCCCACATTGTGCGCTGGCGCACACCGTATCATCAATGTTACACAATCGATTGTCATTGTATTGATTATCGTGTTTGGGGTAAATCGATGGGAAGGAAAGTTTTAGGATAAACATGTAATTTGTGCTGTCATAATAGCAACTAACTTAATAATTATGTGCATTGATAAAGAACACCCCTTTCATATAACGTCACGCCTGTGAGCCCCGAAAGTGTAAGGCAGAGCCCCCATAGGAGGCGAGTCTATTGCCAACAACCGGGCACAAATCTAGAATTCAAGCTCATTCAGTGTTTCTAATAGAAAACTTAATAACACTTTTCTCGGCCTAGGAATCGAACCTAGGACCTAATGTTCTGCTCTCTAATAGATCTCTCTAATAAACAACCAAATAATAATAATTTACAAACAAATAATTTACACAAAGTAAAGTCTTTGTTTGGTTTCGAACCTACGATCTACAACTCATCGCGGCCGTTTCCACTGGGCCACCATCAACGATGACTGTCATATAAGTAAACAATACAGCATGAAGGTAAAAGGTCACATCATTCGTCACACCAAACGTGTAGGACATGGTGTTAGCACGTTCAATGTCACCCGACACCCGCTCATCAGGAGATAACATCTAAATAATTAACTCTGCTGATGGTGTCTGTTTTATTGCCTTTTAGCCCGCAGACTTGTTGTGTACAACTCAGACCAAATAAAAAACCAAGATATAGCGCTGCGAACAATAAAGTGATGCTGGTTTCGTAAACATTTGTGCATTTTTTGAGCGTAGTTTAATTGTAGTTTGATGTAAATGTGTGCGTGTGAGCGTATAATCACAGAGCGGAGCTTAGTTTTGCGCTGGCCTCACTTTATTGTTCGCAGCTCTATGTCTTGGTTTTTTATTTGATCTGAGATGTACAATATTATATTTTTGTAGTTTCTCAGCTTAGGTAGGGTTTAAAAAGGTTTTGCATTTCGACTTGAGCAGGATTTTTAGAATAGTGCCATGTGCCATGTCTGACGAAATGTTACAACATAGTCTCCTCGACGCCATCTTGGATTTTCATTTTGACCTCATTTTCGTTATTACCGATCCCGAAAACCACGAAAGCGACACCTATCAAGGAAAAGCCGGAAGATGTATGAGGAACAGGCTAAGAAGTTCCTCATTTACCATTGAAGATTATTATCCTGACCGATGTTGTGTCTGGTGGGATACTGTCCACCAGTGTTGTGGTCAGGTTTCTTTGTATGTTAATCGTGCGGGTTCTCATGTGGCGTTATATATGCCATACCTATACATTTTTCCATACTTCATAATAATTGGCTACACAGGTGTGATGTTATTTTATTATTTTTGCTCTATCTTGTTTAACAGATTTCTTGTCTTCAGGAGCAATGGGTTCAGGAGCATCCGGACTAGCGAGCGAGACGCCGGGAGGTGATCTGCGTCTACCAGCATCAGGACTGCGGTTCTCACTCAACCAGCTGAGAGCACTGAACTCTTATGTCGACAATCTCTGGGAGGAAGATCAGACAGGTTTGTTTTTATTTGTGAAATTCATAAGATGCTTAACAGCCAAATATATTTTACGAGTAGATACGCGTAAGTAGTTTGAATAATTTACAAGGAATTGCTATTGCTTTTAATATGTAGTTAAGCAGCTCAACAAGACTATCCATTTACACCGCATTTTATGTTTTGCTGACACTTTGATGATGATGACACTTTAAAAATAATGGTTTTCAAATTATTTTCTGAACACTGTCTTGTAATTTTCAACCGACTTCCTTCGACTGGGTGAACCGATTTTGATGTTTTTTTTTTATTTGAAAACTGGTGCTTCCCGTGTGGTCCCATTTAATTTTGTGAACATCTTTTGCCGATAAGGTGATTTTATGTGTGTGTACGGTCAGAAGGTTTGGCAAAGTAAAAAGCGTGTTCTCAGTTGAAGGTTTACTGAACGACTAACACAAAGATTACAATATACAGTGCAGTGGTTGAGGGCTTAGAGTTAACTTACGAGCTACGTCATACATGACCTAAGACTAAAGATGTATAAGTAATTTGCCTACGCGCTACAATCCTCCCCCCTTAGATTTAACGATAAAATTTTAATTTGTAACAACCCAAAAGAATACAAAATTATCTATGAACTAATTAAAACTACAGACGATAACATAACAATAAACAAATTGAGTTGTGAACAATGGTTTTACTTATGCTAGAGCGTTCACACTATGCTACTTATACTAGAGAGAGTATTATTTTCGTCACATGTTGTTTACACTACACTACTTAACTTTGAGGTTTGCACTCGCGATTTGATTGTAGGTTGGGCATCCCTGGCGGTGCGCCGATAGCACGTTGTGTGATCGCGTGGTTGATTTTGTCTCGACGGAGGCTTCTATGCGGCGCTTGCAATAGCACCACCCCACGTAGAGTATAGATAGGGTTACCGTTGTGCTGACTAGGATGTTTGCGGTTAGCGACATCTTGTGGGTGACGGTAATGGTTTCATCTTGCAGCAAAACCTTGTTGCCGGCGGCTGCGCTGTTCTGCGCCATGATAGTCATCTTGCTAGCTGGCTGGCCCATGTTATCTGACTGCTGGCTGGTATGAGTGCGGCGATAGTGAATGTTTGTTGAAGAGTGACGGTTATTCATACAGCTGATAAAGACGTTGACGGAGGCGGCTCATATGTCGAATCTCACGGTCTTCTTAACGACCCGGCCCGATTTCGTTGTAATCAGCGGTGTCGTAGTGCTTGAAGTGATGTATGGAGTCGTAACGTTCGCCGGATGTGGGACGGTGTCGGGTGGCGTCGTTGTTTGGGTCTCCTGGCGTGGGACCGACACATTATCAAATTCTAATAGGTAAGCTGGTTTTAGACGATCAAGTGACACTGTGACTTGCCTTCCGTTACAGTCTAATGTATAAAATTTTGGATGTCGTTTTATTACTTTATATGGACCTTCGTATGGTGGTACCAAAGAACGACGTGCTTCATTTCTAACAAACACATGAGTGTTAATGGCTAAATCTTTATGAACGAATACACTATTGTTGTTGCTATGTAAACTTGAATGTGGGAGTTTGGGAACGGATGACAATGACTTGGTTAACAGTTTGATGTAGTCGCTGTCGTTAATATTGGTTGTAGATTTTGAATTAAATAGGTCACCTGGCAGTCTGAGACTACTGCCGTATAAAAATTGTGATGGACTGTATCCCAGATCTAATTTAACTGCCGAGCGCAACCCTAGGAGTACTAGAGGTAATTCCCGTAACCATTGTGTGCTATTTGAACATTTTGCCATAATAGCAGCCTTTAAGGTACGGTGAAGTCTTTCTATCATGCCGTTCGACTTTGGGTTGTATGCAGTTGTGCGAACTCGTTCGATGCCGAGTCTTTTTAATAACTGCCGAAATAAATCTGATTCGAATTGACGACCTTGATCTGAGGTTATACGTATTGGACAACCGAAACGAGCAATCCAATGCTCTACGAACACCTTAGCAACTGTTTCAGCTGTTATATTTTTTACGGGTATAACTTCTGGCCATTTCGTCACCCTGTCGATGATGGTAACGCAATATTTAAAATCCTCTGCCGGTGGCAGTGGTCCTATTATATCGATGTGTACATTTTCAAAACGATTACCTGTGCTGTCAAATTCGCCTATCGGTGTTACTGTGTGGCGTTGAATTTTAGATTTTTGACAGGGAACACACATTTTAACGAAATTTTTTATGTCGGTATTCATGTTGCTCCAGAAATACCTTGACTTAACTAAGCGTTGAGTGGCTGCGACGCCGGGATGACTCACATTGTGTAAAGTCTTTATGGCGAGTTCCCGGAACTGTATGGGTAGATAAGGACGTATATCGTTTGTTGATGTTTCGCAGGCTATTTTTATTTCTGAATCGGGCATTGTTATTAATTTAAATTGGAGTTTGTCGTGTTTGCGTAGATTTTGTAATTCCGGATCGCTTTTTTGTAGTTCAGCTAACTTTTGATAATCTACTAGTGATGGCAAGATAATCTCATCGATTCGGGATAATGCGTCGGCGACTGTATTTTTGTCACCTTTTATGTACATGATGTTATCGCAAAATTGGGAAATGAAATCTAGTTGTCTTAACCGTCTAGGTGAGTCTGAAGGCGATACCTTTTTAGATAGGGCGAAGGTCAATGGTTTGTGGTCTGTTAGTACTGTTAGCTGTCTGCCTTCTACCATATGGCGGAAGTGTTTAATTGCCATGTATATTGCTAGAAGTTCCCTATCGTACGTGCTGTATCTTGTTTGGGTATCGGTGAGTTTCTTTGAATAAAATCCTAGAGGTTCTAATTTATCACCAACTTTCTGATTTAAAGCGGCGCCTACGCATGTACCGGAAGCGTCTGTCATCAACACTAATGGCACGGTTGCGTCGGGATGCGATAACGTGACTGTATTATTGATGGCTTGTTTACATCGACTGAATGCTTCTAATGCACTTTCGGTCCATGTAATTTCTGTTTTGTCGCGTTTTTTTGAATTGTGTAAATACGCGTTTAGTGGTGTTTGAATTTCTGCAGCTTTTGGAATGTTGAGCCTGTAGAAATTCATCATTCCGAGGAAACGTCGAAGTTCCTCTATTGTATTGGGTTGTGGATAATCATTAATAAGTTGCGTCTTGTTTGCGCTCGGTTTTATGCCTTTTGAGTTGATGTGGTAACCGAGGAAGCTTAACTCGGATTTACCGAATTCGCATTTATCTGTGTTGATTGTTAAACCGATATTATTTAATCGTTCTAAAACTATCTCTAAATGTTTTGCATGCGTTTCTTTTGAATCTGAAGCTATAATTACATCATCAAGGTAAGGAAATGCAAAGTCAAGACTTTTTACTGCGTTGTTGACTAGTCTTTGAAAATCTTGCGCTGCGTTACGTAACCCAAAGTTCATTCTCGTAAATTCGAATAAACCGAATGGAGTTATGACTGCAGTTTTTGGGATGTCTTCGGGAGCCATTGGTATATTATGGTAAGCTTTCCGGACATCAATTTTTGAAAATATAGTTTTCCCTTTGAGTAAATATGTGAAATCAAGTAGTCTTGGTAATGGGTAACGGTCGGGAGTAGTTTGTGCGTTAAGTCTACGGTAGTCTCCGCACGGTCTTATTTCACCGTTTTTTTTACTAACGCAAACAAGTGGGTTAGCCCAAGGACTATTCGAAGGTCTACAAATACCTAATTGCATCATTCTTTCGAATTCTGCTTTGGCGACTTTGTATTTCTCCGGATTAAGTGGTCGTACTTTTTCATGGACCGGGGGTCCATTAGTATAAATGTGGTGTTTTAAAGTTTTCTAATTTGGTGATGTCGGGATTTTTTTGTAATATGAGATGGTATTCGTCGTTTACATCGATTGATCGAATACTCGATTCAGGGCAATTTGTAATATTTGTGGCGCGCGATATTAAAGTGAGTTTGTCTATTAGTTTCCTACCATGTAAGTCTACTATTAGTTTGTTAGCAGCAAGGAAGTCAGCGCCTATTATTGAACGTTGTACATCGGCTAGTATGAACTTCCATTGGAATGGGCGACGTAAACCTAAGTTAACTGTGATGGATTTTTCCCCGTATGTTTTGATTTTTGTGCCGTTGGCTGCATATTTATATGTAATCTGATGTGGATGCGTTTTGCCTTTTACCGGCTAAAACCGACACATCAGCACCAGTGTCGATAAGAAATCGTGCACCAGTTTTAATATCTGTAACACATAAACGATAGGAATTGTTGACACCGGCGACATTGTGTATTTGACCCGGTGTCTGAATTAGTTTTCCGGGTTCCTTTTATTGCAATTTATTGTGTCGCCGCATTTACGCGCATTTATACCATAAGTGAAGTGGTAGAAACACTGGTAATTCGCATCACCTGGTTTCTCTTTTTGTCTGAGGTAATTCTCCCTATTTTTATAAGTGATTTCGCGACTTTTAGAGCGTGTCCGGGAAGTTCCACGGCTATAACGGTTAATGGAATCGTCTAGTTTAGTGCGTAATTCTGAAATTTCTAGTTTCATTTGTTTTAGCTCATTTACAATGGTTTCGGGAAGTGTTGGGTCTGCACTCGGAGCTGTTTTAGAAACCGGGGCTATTTCAGATGGTCTGGTATTTTCCAGAATTTTATCAGCGTTTTTAGCCAAACCATCGAGTTTTACCTCGTCAGTGTCGCATGCGGTTATGACGGCCCTACTTGAGTGTGGAAGACGACCTGTCCACAATAACTTTAGAGTATCGTCTGGGACTTTATTTTTCCCTAAGTCTCGCATACGCCGTAATAATTGTGAAGGCTTTTGATCTCCGAGTTCGATTTCGTTTAAGAGTTGGTTCATTTGTTTTGTTTCCGACTCTTCGTAAACCGAAATTAACCTATTTTTTAGAGTTTCATATTTATTATTCTCAGGCATGTTTTCAAGAATGTCACTAATATCATGTAATTCGTCAGGTTTCAGCCTAGCTATTAGAAGTTGACTTTTGTGCAGGTCACTTGCCTTTAGAGGATCCACGATGGCGTTGAACTGATGAAACCAGAGTCTTGGTCGATCTTGCCAGAAGTCAGGTATCCTCGGTGTCATGGAAACTGCCGTCATCTGTTGCGGCTGTGGCTGGTCTTGGGTTGACATGGCTGCAAGTTGTTGAGAGAGCTGCGGCCTGGTACAGTGAGTCGTTTGTTTTTACGCGCGATGAATCACGTCTTTGTTAAAAACTTGGAACTCGATACGCGAGCGGACGCGTCGGGGTCACCACTTTGCCGATAAGGTGATTTTATGTGTGTGTACGGTCAGAAGGTTTGGCAAAGTAAAAAGCGTGTTCTCAGTTGAAGGTTTACTGAACGACTAACACAAAGATTACAATATACAGTGCAGTGGTTGAGGGCTTAGAGTTAACTTACGAGTTACGTCATACATGACCTAAGACTAAAGATGTATAAGTAATTTGCCTACGCGCTACAATCTGATGCTGATCTTCTGAGATATACAATGGAACACTTAAAAAATAGACGGCAAATCTGTCGTGATTGTTGCAATCGCTTGAATGTTTATTGTTTATACAACATCATGACGTTACATCATGTCTGTATGCTCTGAGGGGGTACGCAGATCCTGTCGAAATCTGGGTGTATTGTACAATACACCCAGATTTCGACAGTTAGGTATGTTAAGTTGGCGCGTTCGTGTTCCGCGCGCGTCTCAAGGAGATGTCAGCAAAAGGAAGGGGTCCACAAGGGCCGATGCCTGCCGGGGCAGCGGGACTGTTCGAAACAGATACTGCGGCCCTGGAACACAAAGGGCTAAGAAGGAATATGGTTGGGTTTTAGTCAGTAAAAGTCTGACACTCCCTTCCGGTTCGCTCAGAGCGGGAGGGGTAATTTGATGATTTCCCATCCGAAAAAAAAAAGTATGTTAAGTCCCATATATTGGGGATACGCCTATTACCATGACATGTTTTGTTAACAATGTCAAATAAATTCATGGCAAATATTTGTTTGGGAACTTAAAATGAAAAAATAAAAAACTTTTTTGCAAAAACAAAACCGACTTCATCATCATCATCATCATTCCACCCGAAAGACGTTCACTGCTGGACATAGGCCTCCCCCAAGTGTCGCCACATTGACCAGTCCCGTGCGACTCGCATCCAGCGGATTCCCGCAACCTTCACCAGGTCATCGGTCTACCTGTTGGGAGGCCTTCCAACGCAACGTCTTCCGGTTCGCGGTCGCCACTCCAGATATTTCGGCCCCATCGGCCATCCGTTCTACGAGCAATGTGCCCACTGCCACTTAAGTTTGGCAATTCTTCGGGCTACGTCGTGACCCTGGTTCTCTTGCGGATGTCTTCATTTCTGATTCGATCACGCAAGGAAACTCCGAGCATAGCCCTCTCCATTGCCCTTTGAGTGACTTTAAGCCTTCTGATGAGGCCCATTGTGAGCGACCACGTTTCGGTCCCGTATGTAATCACTGGCAACACACACTGGTCATAGACTTTCGTCTTGAGACACTGAGGTAAGTTGGACGAGAAGATACCGCGCAACTTACCGAACGCTGCCCAGCCAAGTCGGATTCGACGATTGACCTCTTTCTCGAAGTTAGACCTACCTAACTGGACCGTTTGTCCCAGGTACACATAATCGTCTACAACTTCGAGTGTAGAGTCTCCGATCTTGATTGGAATGGGTGTGACATGGGCATTCAACATAACCTTGGTTTTGTCCATGTTCATTTTAAGACCCACTCTTCCGGAAACTCTACTGAGGTCATCGAGCATTGTACTGAGGTCCTCCATGGTTTCAGCCATGACCACTATATCGTCGGCAAAACGAAGGTGGGTGATGTACTCGCCATTGATGTAATGCCTAGCCCTCTCCAGTCCAGAACCTTAAAGACATCCTCCAGTGCAGCGGTGAACAGTTTCGGAGATATGACGTCTCCCTGTCTCACACTTCGCTGCAGGAGGATAGGTTCCGAGGCTTGGTCCTGAAGTCGGACTGACATGGTGGCGTTTTTGTACAAACACTTCAACACCTCGATGTACCGATAGTCGATTTGGCACCGTTGGAGAGACTGCAGTACAGCCCAGGTCTCGATCGAATCGAAGGCTTTCTCGTAGTCCACAAACGCTAAACAGAAGGGTAGGTTATACTCTTCGGTCTTCTGTATAACCTGCCGCAGCGTATGTATGTGGTCCACGGTGCTAAAGCCTTTCCGGAAACCGGCTTGTTCGAGAGGCTGGAAATCGTCAAATCTGCGCGCGAGACGATTCGTGATGACTCTTGAAAACAACTTGTAGACATGGCTTAGAATTGAGATGGGCCTATAATACTTCAACCGGGCATTGTCGCCCTTCTTGAAGAAGAGTACCACCACACCCCTGCACCATGCCTGTGGCGTTTTTCCCTCAAGTATGACGGAATTAAATAGCTTCTGAAGGGCCTTAAGTACCGGTTTTCCACCCGCCTTCAGGAGTTCGGCCGTAATTCCGTCATCACCCGGTGCCTTGTTGTTCTTGAGCTGCTTCAGAGCCATCCTAATCTCGTACAGGCTGACGTCCGGGTTGTCTTCGGTACAGTGTCGGGTCAGTCTAGCTCTTGGGTCGTTTGCTAGATCTACGACGGGTTGACTGGTTGACGTGTACAACTGTCCATAGAAGCTCTCGATCTCCCTCAGAAGTTCCGGTTTGGCGGATAAGATCCTACCATCGTCAGTCTTCAGTTTCGTGAGCTGGCTTTGCCCAATAGCCAGATCTCTTGCAAATACCTTGGAGCCTTTATTCCGCTCAATCGCGTCTTTAATACGCTCGGTATTAAAGCGGCGGAGGTCGCTCTTCAAGGATTTAGAGATCCGTCTATTGAGCTGCCGGTATTTACACGCCTCGTCTGAAGACTGCAGGATCATCTCACGCCGCTCCTTCATGAGCTTTAGAGTGTGATCGGAGAGTCTCTTGTTCTGATCTGTACGACGTGCCTTGAAGAACTTAGACCCGGTCGTATGGACAGTTTTCACGAACCCATCGTTATATTCGTCCACTGAGCTTCCTAGGCATTCGAAACGGTTCTGGAGTTCAAGCTGAAAGCTCTCGAGGTTTTGGATTTGGATCTGTGCTGGACGGAGCGTAGACTTCATCAGTCGATACCTTTCAAGCATAACATTACCATGCGGTGATCGCCGGTTTTCACCGAATTGATCACCGCGACATCATTGAACATTTGCTTCTTGGTTGACATGATGAAGTCAACCTCATTTCTAGTTGCACCATCGGGGCTCTGCCAGGTCCACTTCCTGTGCTCACGCTTTCTGAAGAAGGAGTTCATCATATAAAGGCCCTCCTTCTCCATAAAACTAGCCAGTTGGTGGCCCCGGCGATTCCGACGTCCAACTCCAAATTGCCCCAGCTGCAGCACATCCCCGTCTCGTTTGCCCAGTTTCGCGTTGAAGTCCCCCATGACAACGGTGAATTGAGTTTTGGAACCATGCATGGCTTTAGAAATATCCTCATACATGGTCTCCACTTCGTCGTCGGGGTGTGCCGAGGTCGGGGCGTAGACCTGTATGACCTTCAGCGAATATCTTGAGGATATCTTGAGTATAAGGTACGTCACCCTGGTCGACACACTCTCGATCTTCACCACGTTGTTCACAAGGGACTTGTGGACGATAAACCCAACACCACCCTGGGACTGCCGGTCACCCTCACAGAAATAGAGCAGGTTGCCGGATTTCAGGATTATCGTGTCCTCCCCCTCTCTTCGGACTTCAGATAATCCGTTAATACTCCATCGCAGCCTGCTCAATTCCTCTTCGAGTTCCGTTATCTTCTCGTCGGTCCGGAGTGTGCGCGTGTTGTATGTTGCCAGGTCCAGTCGTTGGTATTGGCAGCCGGATCCCTTCCGGAGATGCTTTGCACCCCTTGCCACGCCGTAGCCTCGACCGCTGCCGTAGTCGAGGGTAGACGGGCTGCCGGGCACTAGGGGCCATTTCTTTGATGCGCTATTCATTGGGGGGTTTTGCCATAATCGCCACGCTTGGCAGGCGGGTTGGCGATCGCAGTATGGTTGTTACAAAAGCACAGAGAACGCTGCTGCCCATTCTCTGGTAAGTCCCTTAGTCGCCTCTTACGATACCCACGGGAAGATATGGGATGGTGCTATTCTTTACGTCCGACACCATACAGACGAAACCGACTTCAAAAAACACAAAAAAGTGAAAAATAACTTTAGCTTCAGAAGTCGGTGACAAAAAAACTAAATCAATCAAACAAAGGTCATCGCATTCACTTTTTGTGTTTTTTGAAGTCGGTTTTATTTTTTGCAAAAAAGTTTTTGAACACTGGAAAAGTTTCAGATATTTATTATATTGAGAGTGTATCAGTAGAAATGTCATGGAAAACGTTACTGTGATCCTATGTCTCAGTAAAGCTGTACAAAATAACAGATTTGTCAAGTTTGATATGTTACACGTAAACTAACTAGTACTAGTACAACCATGACACAAAACCGCCAAAAGTGGAGAGATTTGGAAGAGACCTACACTCAGCATTGGGTGGCCAAGGGTTGAAGAAGAAGAAGAAGAAGAAGAACTAGTACATTGCGATATTTTAGGCTTTGTCCGAAAAATCGTAAGCGAATATTATAATTAAACGTATTTATTTGTTTATTTAGGTTAGCCAACGATTGTTCACACAGAACATTTTCGAAATTATACTTGCATAATAGTACTTTTATAAGTGCATTAATTACTTATAGGCTATTTAGGCTAAGATATTTTAAATGCACGTGTAACGTTTTGGTTATAAACAAATAGAAACTTGATCATAATTGTTACTCCTATGCAGGGCGTATATCAACTCAGCTGGAGAGCACAGTGGAGAGTTTGGTTCAGAGGATAGTCGACGGAGCTGGACAGAGGGACCCGAGGTTCAGATGCTGTCATCTAATAGCTCTACATAGAGGGAAGAAGGTAATACAGTATTGAACATAGTACTTGAAAAAGCTTCCGTAGAAAAAATAATTCGTAAGACAGAATTGAGTTTTAGCCAATGAAACCTTGGAGAGAGCAACCACTCAAGTTTCGATAATTTTGACTTGGCTACTATCTTATTGCACGTATATTTCATTTGGTACAGTTAAATACCAGTCCTTATTTAACATTGTTCTTCTGTCAGATGCGTTCGCGTTCCTTGGAATATCTGGTGACTTTGGACTCTCTTCCCCCTCTAAACTTGGGTGATGACTGTCGTCTTCAAGACGGACCTGTGGGCTACGGGCGCGTTCGTCTCACAGGTAGAGAGGCTGACAAGTGGGACGAGTTCCTGACACCTTCGGGTTATCTATGCAGGTTGGTATTTTGGTAACCTTCATTCTTCTTCTTAGCTTTTCTATGGCAATCTAAGTTGTGTCGGCCCAGAACTGAGCTACTAGTTTGGCGCTTTTGGTAGCGTCCATCAGTTCCTGTCGTAACCGTCATTGAAGGACTTAAATTAACTATGTAGTTGGTGAAGCTCTAAAGATAAATGTTTAATTGTGAAGAACTCGGTGGTCTGCTCTGTTATTTGAAATTCCAAGCTGTTCAAAGTTCTCGTCTTCTTCTAGGGACAAAGTGATAGAACGTTGGGTGGAGTTGATCGCTCGCTGCACGTCCGCGCGCGGCGGCGGCGGGTCCCGAGTGTTGTGTGCGAGAGCCGTACAACATGCTGCGCCTTATAGACACTGCTACTTGCAGAGAGGTGAGTGTTGTGTGCGAGAGCCGTACAACATGCTGCGCCTTACAGACACTGCTACTTGCAGAGAGGTGAGTGTTGTGTGCGAGAGCCGTACAACACGCTGCGCCTTACAGACACTGCTACTTGCAGAGAGGTGAGTGTTGTGTGCGAGAGCCGTACAACATGCTGCGCCTTACAGACACTGCTACTTGCAGAGAGGTGAGTGTTGTGTGCGAGAGCCGTACAACACGCTGCGCCTTACAGACACTGCTACTTGCAGAGAGGTGAGTGTTGTGTGCGAGAGCCGTACAACATGCTGCGCCTTATAGACACTGCTACTTGCAGAGAGGTGAGTGTTGTGTGCGAGAGCCGTACAACATGCTGCGCCTTATAGACACTGCTACTTGCAGAGAGGTGAGTGTTGTGTGCGAGAGCCGTACAACATGCTGCGCCTTATAGACACTGCTACTTGCAGAGAGGTGAGTGTTGTGTGCGAGAGCCGTACAACATGCTGCGCCTTACAGACACTGCTACTTGCAGAGAGGTGAGTGTTGTGTGCGAGAGCCGTACAACATGCTGCGCCTTATAGACACTGCTACTTGCAGAGAGGTGAGTGTTGTGTGCGAGAGCCGTACAACATGCTGCGCCTTACAGACACTGCTACTTGCAGAGAGGTGAGTGTTGTGTGCGAGAGCCGTACAACATGCTGCGCCTTATAGACACTGCTACTTGCAGAGAGGTGAGTGTTGTGTGCGAGAGCCGTACAACATGCTGCGCCTTACAGACACTGCTACTTGCAGAGAGGTGAGTGTTGTGTGCGAGAGCCGTACAACATGCTGCGCCTTATAGACACTGCTACTTGCAGAGAGGTGAGTGTTGTGTGCGAGAGCCGTACAACATGCTGCGCCTTACAGACACTGCTACTTGCAGAGAGGTGAGTGTTGTGTGCGAGAGCCGTACAACATGCTGCGCCTTATAGACACTGCTACTTGCAGAGAGGTGAATTGTGAAAGAAAAACGGGAGTTACTAGGGTTTAAATACCTCCTCTGAATGTGGTAGCCCAGTCTTCTAATGTTAGCCGAGGAAGAGTCCTAGTTAGGCCTAAGTCCCAGTCTTCCTAGGTTGTCAGTCAGAAGGCTGGTATACCTTCAGTGGTGGTGGTGGGATTTTTGGACGCTTGTGTGACGTGGTAAATATGTTTGGTGTTGTTTAAAATTAATGTATTGAAAAAAATAAAAACGCGACGTTGGTTCCGAATTTGACTCTGCGCCAAGATTCTTATTTGATACAATTATTTTCATCAAAATATTTTTTTGACTGGAACTTTGAACCAGTTCAAAGATGGCCTATACTACCCACATGAAAACGTGTAACAAAGACAGTAACAGTCCCGCTGACACGGTCTCATACGAACATGATCGGCGCTCCAGGAATGTAATGTTAGCGCCACGTAGGGAATCGGACCACGATGCCGACTTGGACATTTACCGATGTATCTGCCATCGTTACGTAAGGCAGTGGTAGTCTATAATAGTGGTGTGACCGTCGCCGTCCGACTGACAAGTCTCGAGTTCGAACCCAGGACACAGACCTCTGATTTTTAGGATTTATCGGCTTATTGTATTAATTTATCACTTGCTTCGGTGAAAGAAAACATCGTGAGGAAACCAGCATGCCTGAGGGTTATTTCTCGACGGCATGTAAAGCTAAGTCATAAAACTCTGACACCAGGTTAGGCACTAACCACACGATAAAGTAAAAAGTGATGTATGGCAAGATTTGTCCTGCATTTAAAATCGATAAAGGAAAAGGGGAAGGTCTATGTCCGTAGAATCTCTTGCAGTTGATTCCTATAAGCTGAGTGTATCACAATCACAATGTCCCTTAAACGAGACCTTTTGCAAGCTCAATAGGGTAGATGACAAAAAAAAACTAATTATTCCGTCAGATAGATTTCCAAAAAATATTGGAAACATATTTTTTCTTTCTTCACGGAAACAAAAAATAAAGACGATACAGTGCGTCGAAAACTCGTGTGACGTCACATTTGAGTACATTTTTTACTCAACTGTTACGTCACAAGCTCCCACTCATGATCTTTGACACGTTTTATCTTCGTCAATTTTTATTAATTTGATAAAAAAAAAACATGTATCCAATATTTTTCGATAATCTAACTGACGGACTAAACAGAATCATATTTTTTTTAGTCAGTCATCATCCCTATTGCCTGAACAGTAGAAGAAGACATTATACATCTTCTGTTGTTTATTTGGATTTGTAACTGCAAATACATTTTAGCAAAAAAAAAAAAACGCAACGCATTAATTCGAATCTAAGCGATAGTTTCAAAAGATAGGCATTTAACTATGGCATGGTTTGAAATCAAGCCTTTTATCTACAAATGCTTTTAAAACCAGGTTAAAACACTTGAGACTTTACACCACTCAGTTAGATCGTATCTACTTTGCACCTAGATACATAAAAACGTTTCCGTTCGACCCCGGTCGGCGCGCTAAGAATGTTGTTATCGGTCCGTGCCGTTCCGGGGAATTTGTGGGTAAGCCGATCAAACGACGAACCGGCGGAAAGCTGGAGATGTTAATGCTGTGGTATTAGTGAGAGAAAATAAGAATGCTTTTGATTTTAGAAAGGTTTTTGCAATTGGGGATGACAATATTTGTATGCGGGGTGTAAGGTACCATTGATCTGTAGTCTGTTACCATGAATTATGATTGCTAGAATATTCTAGAAACACCCGCGTTAAAATTATTCGTCGTTATACAAAATATCTGCTTCCTGCAAAAGTGCAATCACTGCGCGGCCAAAGTGTATGGAAAAGTTTTTTTTTCAATATCCGCAAAAAATAAACGAAACCTTAAAAAGTAAAAACATAGTTTAAAATATAAGTACTAACATAGTTTATAAGTAAAATTGACTAACATTCTAGAATATTAAAAGTATATTGTGTAAATGTCAGTGGATCATGTTGTCTGTTAAATAAATAAATAAAAATCATAAAAAACGACTGATGGTTTGATGAAGAAGCATCTAGCTAAAATCACTTTTCACTATGATTCTTGCAGGGAACAAATATTTGTATTGCCAATATTTTGTTTCGATTTGCTGGTTTGAGTTTCTGTTATCCAATCTCAGAAACATTATAAACCTCAATATGAAGAGATGTTGAACAAGCTAATATAAAACGATAAAGACACCACATTTTTTTCTCTTTTTATTAGTTCATCTGTTAGTAAAGTAGACACAATAGAACACAATGGCGTCACGCCGATTCGGCGGGGCTCAACAGACGGAGGGCTACTGATTTCGTAAAGATACAACTTTCTTAGAACTTACAGAACAAAGGAAATTAAATAATTTTCGACATATCACACGTCCACATATTTGCATATCCTCGGTTCCGGAAAATTGCTTAAGTTTTAATTAAAAGGGAAAATTTTCAAGCGATGGTGCACAGGTTGATTGTACAGTCAACCACACATCAGTGTAACACTTGATCTACGAAAATCGCCTTTACTGTGACGTTCAATCTTTTCCGATGTTGGCTTTCCGTCTAACCAGATGAATCCGGATAGGCGAATTTTACATGCAACTGCCTTTTTGTACAACACAGTTTCTGAATACCGCGATATCCCTTGGAAAGACTGGTTGTGAGGCTTTGTATTTTATACACAAAATCAATCAAACACAAAAAAAATCAATCACAAAATCATCATTCTCTTGCCCTTATCTCAATCTATTTGTGGTCGGCGCAGCATGTCTTCTTCCATACCTCTCTATTACTCGTCATCTCAGCAGACACCTCTTTTCTTACAATATCATCCTTCACACAGTCCATCCATCGCTTCTTTGATCTCCCTCTACTCTTATACCCATCTACATTCATACCCAACATTTTCCTCATCCCTCCGCATCACATGCCCATACCACGACAACCGATTACCACACAACTTTTCAGTCACCGGCGCCACTTTCAGACTTCCTCTTATGTAAGCATTTGTTATTTTATCCATTCGCGTAACACCACACATCCCCCTTAGCATTCTCATCTCAGCCACATGTAAATGCCTTATTTCATTCATCCCTTTTGTGGCCCAACATTCTGATCCATACAAGACAGGTCTAACCATTGTTTTATAAATCTTCCCCTTAAGTTTAAGAGGAATGCGGTAGCTTATGCACAAAACTGACACTATGATTGTGAAAGTCACTTTTACTGATAGTGATCCCACAACCACTTGCACCTTTCAGGAGTTAATCGAAGCAAATATTAGAGGCGTGCAGGTTACATACTGGTCTAACACCATTTGAGATTCATCGACACTTAAAAAGCTGATTGATAGTCTAGTGGTGTGAACGTTGGACTGCCAAGTCATAGGTCTCGAGTGGGAATCAAAGACACGCACTTCTGATTTTTCGGATTCATGTGCGTATTCTATGAGTATAATTATCACTTGCTTCGGTGAAAGAAAACATCGTGAGGAAACCAGCATGCCTGAGGGTTATTTCTCGACGGCATGTAAAGCTAGTCAGAGGCCCATGGGCGGCATAAAAACTCTGACACCAGGTTAGGCACTAACAACACGATAAAGTAAGAAAGACACTTAACGAAGAAGAAGTGTTCCCACTGCTGGAACGCAGGCCTCCTCCATTATCCAGCACCCGAGCCCAGCACGGATGTAAAGGCGCTGTCAATATTACCACGAACGTGCTGTTAACTGTACCGAACGTCGTTTAACTTGTAAAGTTAGGTGGTTACGGCTATTGGAAACTGAGAGTTGAACTGAGGGTTGTTCGTAACCTGTTGTTAAATGGGAACTTTTACTTAGTTCCCGATTAGTTCGTTTTCAAGGCGTTGTGAAGTAGGCTAAATGCGCGACTGGCTAACATAGCGAGTCCTGAATTGTTTGCTATAGTGGAAATACTAACTAGGTCCTACTTATTGACTAAAATGCTAGGTTAGTGAGGGAAAATAGTCGGCCTGTTTTTGCACACACTTGTGCACTATAATATGTATATCCTGCGTCTATGAAAGCATGATAAGCCCTCCCGGCTGTCATTTGTAGATCTTTGACAGTCCTTACAGGTAGTCAGTGGCCCGAAAGTCTGACAACCAGTCATACCAAGGGGTATCGTATTACCCAGTATTAACTGGGTTGTGGAGGTCAGGCAGCCGCTCAATGTAAAATACTGGTATTCAGCTGCATCCATTTAGACTGGAAGCCAACCCCAACATAGTTGGGAAAAGGCTAGGCAGATGATGTTGATGGCATGCTCATCTAACAATGGCTGACTTGACGGAAAACGGTCAGGAAGACTATTATTATTTATCCTGGAAGGGTACATCATTCCGAAAAGACTGAATAAAATTCTTAAAACCCTTAAATAAATTGCTACAGTTTGTACGCAAACTGAAATTAAATAAGTACCAACACGCAAGGGTTAAAATATTATTATATATTCGAGGAATAGCCTGCAAAACTCGAGTGAACTGGCTCCAACTTTCACAATATTTTACTGAGTTATTTTCCTCTCACTCAGAACAGCATATTCACAGGGATTGGTAGTGAACTATTTATTCAGTTTGACAGTTGGCCGAGGTTTGCGTCCCGGCGGACACAACTTTGTTATGTTGTTCCCTTTTGAGGTTTTGCATAGATTCCATGTAATAAATAAAAACTCTATATAGGACGGGACACTGACGCACAAACCCAGTACATCATTTTGAAGCTCCCCATATATAAGGTCTACCTATGCAAACACGAAATATTTTCAGAGAATCATTTAACGGCTTATAGCCGTTAGATAATTCTCTTGATGATTCGAAGCCATAGCAACGAAAAAAAAATTTGTCTTATTTTTTTTGTTTTAACGAAAATATTAAAATACCAAAATTTCTGGGATTGTCTCCACCGATCACAGTATCAGATCACGTTAGTCACGGATCACGGCGAATTGTATCCACTGATAGCATGATCCGATTTTCTCGTTGTCGTGTTACCCACTGATCACGAATTTAGCATAAAACCTTTACTACGACGTAGTATGACGTATACGACGCGGCGACGTAGTAAACTAGCGTAATGGATGTTGAAAACAAAAAAAAACTAACTATAAATAAAAAAAACTGAAAAGAACCCATTTTGCATGTAATGATTTTAGTCTAGATTATTTAATGGGCCCCGACTGTCAGTCAATATGTCCTGTTTCCTGAACTTGTTTTTTTCTTTTCAGTTTTTATTTAAAGATAATAGTTATTCTTTACGCAGGTTTTTTAATTATTTTGTTTTTATTTAATTGCTTTTTTATTTTACACTTTTTAGTTACTTAGATATACCATTTTAAAATCCGCATGATGAGCCCTTAATCGAGCCGTTCAGGTTGCAGAGCGTGCTAAACATTAGAATTTGGCGCTAAAAATCCGCTATTTTCTTTTTATTATTTTGATATTAATAACTAACAGGTAGTGAATAACAGCGCGATAATTTTCAGAAGTCTGTATATTGTTCACTTCACTTCACAATAATCAGAATAATTATTAACACAGTAATTCACACGAATTATACACACACATTTATTCACACGAACATAATTTCAGCATAGATGTGTCTTATTCAATAAATAGCGCCCGAATGACCCGAATGAGTGCGCTCTAACCTATTTGAGAGCTCTGTTTTTCCCACCACCCGGCTATCGCGTGTTGAACACGTGATATAAAAATGTTAGACGCGCACACATCCGGTTTCAATACAAGTTTTAAATATTATTACAAAATTACCTAGCGATATTAAGAAGAGAATATTACTACTACTATCCTTTCTACATAAAATTATATTAATTATTACATTTCTAACATTCGGCCTTTCCTGACACTAAGTTTGTCCACAAACTTAATTAGCAAAAAAAAAAACGGTAATTAATTATTAATACTACTAATGTAAATGATTAAACAATATAAGTGATCACAAATCAAATGTATATAATTTAACAATAAAAATTATCTATAATGTAATAATTCATCATACTAATCAATCATACAATGAACTATTTGGGTGGTTCTATCAACACTCCAAATAATATGCGAGTGGATCTATCAACACTCAACTTATTACAAACCCAAGTGGATCTATCAACACTTGGTTATCTCAATCAGACTCCGCAAGTGGATCTATCAACACTTACATTATCGCTTCAAAATCTGCCAGTGGACCTGTCAACACTCACATATATATCATTACATTTTGCAAGTGGATCTGTCAACACTCACATATCTACAGTATCTCGATATTATAATCAACACAATATTTTTACTCAACAACAATTTTTAATTATCATAATTATATATACACACCCAACTACACAAGGCATCATCTATCGCTTTTAATCGTTACTAGACTCATTGCTAAGGCTACTCTCAGAATCGCTGTGGCTGGTCATAGTAATCCATGGTTTTATATGGTCGGCCGCCCAGACATTACAATATTTTTTTTGTGAAATATTGGAACCTTCTATACTTGAAACCTCATACCTATCATTCTCAAGGACTTTAGTTATCTTAAAGGGACCAGTGTATTTTGGGAGCAGTTTTCTACTTTTACCATCATTACTTGGGACTGGTTTTAATATTTTTACTAAATCACCTACATTATATATTTTAGCTTTAACTCTTTTTTTATCAAACCTTATTTTCTGATTCTCTTGATCTTTATCAATATGTTGACTTATTTGATCTCTAATATCTTGTATAGAACCAGGTTGACGTATATCACCTAATATTTCAGAAAAAATGTTATCGCCCTTGCTATTCAATTGCGTTCCAAATAGAGCTTCAGATGGTGCTTTTCTATCCCTTTGTTTAGTGTGTTATTTAAACCCCATTGCAATTTTCCTAAGACTGTGTCCCAGAGTCTTTCACCCAATTTATCTGTATACGCAGTTAAGGCATCTAAAACCGTCCTATTGTACCTTTCTACCTGTCCGTTCGATCTAGGAGAAGACACAGCATTCAAAATATGATTTACATTTGATTCTTTACAAAATTTCTCGAAGTCTTTAGATGTGAATGTAGATCCCCTATCCGAAATAATCCTATTGGGATATCCAAAAATTGATAATATATCCTCCATAGCACGAATCGTTGGTCCCGATTTTAAATTCCTCAAGGGCTTTAATAAACAAAATTTTGTAAATCCATCGACAAAAACAAGCAGATAGCAATTACCTTTTGAACTTTTTACAAAAGGTCCTAAATGATCTATATGCACTGTATCAAATGGCTTATCAACCTTATGTATTGGATGCAGAAATCCTTCTTTTGGACCAGCTGGTTCTTTACTATATGCGCATTCCAGACAAGATTTAACATATTTAGTGACGAAACGTTTCATTTTAGGAAACCAGAAGTCTTTACTTATTTTATTCAGTGTTTTTTCGATACTAAAATGACCTATATCGTCGTGATTCAACTTACATAGCTGAAAACGAGCGCATTTTGGTACAACCCATTTCAATTCATTAATTCTTTTTTATGTCTGTGTATTCTTCATCTTCTAAAATTTTACGAATGCGCTGAGTATTAGGATCTTTTAATTGCAAACTCAAAAGCCAGTCTTCCTGTGTAATTCTAAGTATTGACGGCACAATATCCTGACAATTCTCCGATACATAAGGCTGAGGGTTTCTACTCAGGACATCAACGTGTGACATTGTATGCCCTGGTTTATATTGAATATCGAAATTAAACTCTTGAATTGCTATCCACCAGCGGGCCACTCTAGGTACCAGATCTCGTTTAATAAGAGTTGCACGTATAGCGTTACAATCCGTTACTAGGGTAAATTTTAGACCAATAAGATAAACACGAAATCTTTGCAACGACGCTACGACTGCCAAAGTTTCCAACTCGTATGCATGATATTTTTGCTCATCACAACTAGTTTTTCGGCTAAAATATGCTATGGGTTTAACATCTCCCCTTTCATTTTTTTGAATTAATATTCCGGCTAGTCCATATTTACTTGCATCAGTATGCAGTAAGGTGTCATGTTGGGGATCATAAATCCCTAACAGAGGTCTTTGAATGAGAGAATCTTTAAGGTGGGTAAAGGATTTTTCCTGCTCTATTCCCCAGTGCCACTGGAGGTTTTTCCTTGTCAATGTGCCTGTGCTATAGAGGCAAAGTTCTGAATAAATTTTCTAAAATAACTCGCTAATCCTACAAACTGCCTTACTTCATGAACATTCTTTGGTGTAGGAAATTTCTCAACTGCGATAATTTTAGCACGCCCGGGTCTTATTCCGCTCTCGCTTATTTCATAACCAAGATACTCCAACTCAGTTTTAAAGAAATTACACTTTTGTAAATTTAATGTCAAACCTGCATCTTTCAAAAGTTTGAATACTTCTTTTAATCGATCAAATTCTTCATTAAAATTTTTACCTGGTATTAAAATATCATCCATATATGCGAGGGCGGAATTGAACCTGGCGTTTCCTAAGACCCTATTTATCGTCCTTTGAAATACTGCAGGAGAATTCACTAAACCAAAAGGCATTTTTTTGAACTGATATAGTCCGTCAGGGGTTACGAACGCTGTGAGGTGTCTACAATCGTTGCGTATTGGGATCTGATAGTATCCGCTAGCTAAGTCTAGACTAGAAAAATATTTGTTACCATTGAGCATGTCTAATTGATCATCAATACGCGGCATAGGAAAATGATCCTTCTTTGTTTTACGGTTCAATGCTCTAAAGTCAACGCATAGCCTATATCCTCCAGTCTTTTTAGCAACTAATATAATAGGACTTGCGTAGGAGGATTTGGAATCTTCAACAATGTCGTTCTCAAGAAGTTCATTAACCATATCGCGCACCACGTTTCTTTCAACATAACTCAGACGATAAGGCCTATGTACAACCGGGGTTTCGTCATTTAATTCAATACACATCTCGGACAAACTAGTACAACCCAACTCAGACATATTTTGAGCAAAACAAGATCTATATTTGTTAATAAGCTCTACTACCAAATTAATTTGGTGGTCAGAAAGGTCGGTATTTATATTGATATCCTTTCGATTTATTGGATTTAAATCATTAGTATCTAAAATTCGTTTACAACTAGCAAAAGGTTCGTTTAAATTATTTTGAGATGTTATAACATTAGCTCTGGTCAACACAGTCCCTTCATAAAAATTAATGCATTCTTTTGACAAATTTTTGATTCCTATTCTACATTTCCCGTCGCGCAGATTGTAGACTCCTCCTAATAACCAGTAGTTTACAGGACCGATGTTTCTAATACTATGTTCGATAAGGAAATCACATGTGGCTTTACTGTCATTTGTACAATCTATAAAGTCAAAATCCGCTATCGACGTATCGATAGAAATTCGTAATACTACTCTATCCGGACTACATACCTCAGATGGCAAACAAGTGAGTTCTAATGGATCTTTACGTTTTAGGATGTCTAGTTTTTCATTTGTTTTAATTACTAGCACATCAGGAAGTTCTGTAAAGTTCTGTCCCACGAGTAACGGTTCAATCAACATCGAAGATTCTACTATACATGCATCTATTTCCGTAGTTATTTCTCCAAGAGACAATTTAATACGAGTTCTACCTAATGGTGTATATGAACAGTTTCCAAATCCTCTAATAGCTGGCAAATCATTCTCAAACTTAGGTAAAGAATTTATATCAACAATCTCTTGGCTTATGAGGGTGCAATCGCTCCCAAAATCGACATAACTTTCGCAGGAAATAGTATCGTTAATTTTAACTTGTTTACGAAATTTATCATCCGCTTTATTCGATCGAGTTAACATAGTTTTTTTGTCCTGGGATTGAGACTTGGAATTGTTATAAGATTTTTTAAGATAACAATCCGTGGACTTGTGTCCTACTCGATTACATGAGTCACATTTAAGTAAAGGTTTTGTACAAGCGTGTATTTTGTGGCCTTTTTCCTTACAATTATAACACACAACTTCAGTTAAAGAACTACGACACTGTGCACCACGATGCCCCTGTTTGTTACATTTAGAACAAATTATATCAGATGATGTACCAATATTGTTTTTTGATTTATTATTAAAACGAAAGTTAGATTCTTTACCCAAATCTTTCAAGAACTTAAGCAATTCTTCTGGATCAGTTAGCCTAGCTGAGGAAGCGCTAGCCCTGATCATTCTATCATCTATCCCAAATATTAGACAGTCAACCGCCTTTTTCCCATTAATTTCACAAGCATTTAAAAGAGTAATTTTATCAAAATAATAATCATCTACTGCTTCACCCATTTTCATTCGTCTTTCTAACATTTCCGTTAATAGGGCACCATAATTACTTTCCGAGGGAAAAGCTCTAATCAAACGCTCTTGCCACTCAGGCCAAGTCAAAAGAATAGTTTGAAGACCCTCGTACCATTTTTTAGCATGACCTGTTAATTTAGGCAAGGCGAAATGTGTCGTCTGGTCATCATTCCAGTTATAAATTTTAGCGCATTCATTAACCTTAGCAATCCAATGTTCAATTCTCTGATTTTTCTGATTAGGATCGAAACTAGGTATAATATTTTTATCATACGAGATGCCATACGCAGCAGGTTTTAAAATATTTTGCAACAGTACAGCGAAATCCCTACTATTAATATGCATATTCACATCCTTACCAATCTGCAACTGCGAGGATGTTGGGGTCGATGCACCAACTCCGAGAGGCTGCTCTGTTTCCCTTGTCGCTGAAGTGGTGGCTCTGCCACTCTCGCCGGTAGCTGGCTCAGGCAGTGACGCAGTGGAGGAGGCATTGTACACTTCTTGTTCATTAGTTAGCTGTTGTTCTGTAGCTGTTCCTCTGGATCTCGGATCCTTTTTCGATTTCTTATGGCGTTTTCTTCCCCGTGAAGACCGTGTGACTGACTCAGTGGAACTGTCACGACGAGTACGAGACCTTTTCTTACGACCGCGACGAGTCCTCTGATCTGATTTAGACGAACTCTCTCGTCTGGTGGATCTCTTCTTACGTCGGGATTGCCGTACCGTATCAGAGGAAACGTCTCGACGATGGCGGTTTTTCCGATTACGCCCCCGAGACAGAGATCTCGCACGATGTTCTTCACTGTCTTCAAGGTCACTTTCCATTTTTGTAGGTTAACATCCCACTTCTGATAATAACTAACAGGTAGTGAATAACAGCGCGATAATTTTCAGAAGTCTGTATATTGTTCACTTCACTTCACAATAATCAGAATAATTATTAACACAGTAATTCACACGAATTATACACACACATTTATTCACACGAACATAATTTCAGCATAGATGTGTCTTATTCAATAAATAGCGCCCGAATGACCCGAATGAGTGCGCTCTAACCTATTTGAGAGCTCTGTTTTTCCCACCACCCGGCTATCGCTTGTTGAACACGTGATATAAAAATGTTAGACGCGCACACATCCGGTTTCAATACAAGTTTTAAATATTATTACAAAATTACCTAGCGATATTAAAAAGAGAATATTACTACTACTATCCTTTCTACATAAAATTATATTAATTATTACATTTCTAACAATATACCCAGTGTCACTCTCACAATAAATACAAATCTAACGACATCTCTCAAGCTAAAATCCATCTTGCCGTTCAGGCTGCAGAGCGTGCCAAACATTTGCATTTTATTTAAATACTATTTGTCATTTCGAATTACATTCAAACATTTATGTTGCATATATTTTTGTAATCACCTTTTAAAACCGTTTTTTTTTGATACCCCACTCGATGGTAATAAAAGAAAAAAAAATTCGAACTCCACAATATGGTACCCCAAATCCACGTTTTTTATTTTTTATTATAATGTAGCCAGTGACACTCGCGCCATCAAGAAGAATCTAACTACATATAATCTATCCAAATCCCTCCATCCGTTGAGGAGTTACGAGGGAACAAACAAACGGACATACATACATGAAAACATACAGGTCAAACACATTACCCTCCTTTTTGGCTTCGCCGCAGTCGGCTAATAAGATCCAGTATTTATTTCTTACTTTGGTCGGCCAAAGTGTCAGTGGGTTTTTCTATCCAGAATTTCTCAGTATCAACCCGGAAAGATTTGAACGAGCCTATTACCACCTATATGACTTTAACATAATTGGCGAAATATTGTCGTACACATCTGCCTAACCTTTCGGGAACTATAAGCGTGATGTTATCTAGATGAAACTTATTCCTCGAAGCGAAACCTCCAACCTTTTGTTTACATTCAGATTCTTGGTAAATGAAACTCGGGGTAACGGGGCTTTGCTTTGTTCAGTTGAAAAATCTCAGTGAAGAAGAAATTTTCGTAGAATTGATCGCGGTTGTTTTGATTACTTGCTGTTTTAACTTGTGTTTTAACCAACGGAACGTTTTGTTTATAAATGCTGTAGCCAGAGAGCTTCCAATATGAACTGTTGCAGAAATTACAATAATTCGATATTAGTGAGGGGTTAGCCGGTGGTAGCATTATTCAAATGCTTTAGTAATAACTGATAATATGTAGTTATATGATTTCACAACTGGCGAAATGAGTGTAGACTATATATACCCTTTGGGCATTACAGACGTGATATTATTGTACGAGTCATGAATCGTACATGGCACGCGCGCATCGCATAGATCAGCACTTTTCCGTCACCTTGCACAAATTATAGTGTAAAGCGACAGTACACATTCAGCGTTCATAGTCAGCTGTACTCATTCACGCATTATTCATATAGCATTAGTTACGTGGTAGTTAAATATATTCAATAAACCATCATCTTTGGCTATCCGTGACTTATCATTCAAGCTATCAATCAAGGTGTGTGCGACCCATTCAGCAGCGCATACAGTTATGTTATGGGAAACTACAGTACTTGCATAAGTTAGTATGCCTTGTGATTGGGACTGTAGCTTCGCTTCTTTTTGTATTTCTGACATTCAAAGTGCCTCTAATGGTCTAATTGAAATAAACGTTTTTAGTTTGAGTATAATGGGGATAAACAGATACAGATACATACCTACATAATAAAAGGTCGTATCTTCTATAGTACATTGTAATACAAGGGGCTAAAATGACCCATTATATACGAGGTAGTAAATAAGAACCGAGTTATAATGGGATTTTAGTGCCGTGTGTTACACTGTACTTTGAGTGTGAGAAAAATAGTCAATTTTAGTACAAAAACATTTATTAAATATTACTTAATAAAATAAAAATCACGTCAGATTTTTTAACTTGAAGCTAAATGTGCGCAACACGCAGCAGCAGGTCGCGGCAGCCGGGGGAGAGCACGTCGAGGTACTCGTGGCTCAACCAGTCACGAGTACGAGATTTACTTTACGCCGTAGGGCCTAAAAGGGCCACTTTAGGCCCGCTTCGTAGGGCTATATTGGCGTACTTTAAGAGCATGAGAAGTGAAAAAACTTTTTACGTGTTTGATCGAATCTGACTGAATTATTATCTTTGAACTCCTACAAAAAAAATCTTACTACTTTTAGAATAAACATAATTGAATAACGTCCGTAACCTTTCATCAGGTCATTATTCTGCGTCGCTACATTTACTTATTTCATTAGCAACATTCTTAATATCAAGTCGAGTAGACATCCTAATATTTCTGCAGAAGCACTCAGGGGAACCAAGCATGAATTATGAAGAGTTTTTATAATAAATTAGGGCAAACTCGCGACTGAATGCCTGAAGAATAAATGAAACTTGTAAAGTGGAAAAATGAGCGCCGTATTCATCTTGTTTAGCGTTATGTAGATGGATATAAAAGATATACTGCAGCTTAGTGCTTTTTAGGTAAAATTGTTTTCTTTTAAACAAGATAAATGTTTTATTAGATACCTCATTAGATTCCAGATGGTATGAAAGAAAAAGAAGTAAATGATAGCGTGAGAGTTGACAGAGGAGAATGGAAGAAAAAACGTGTTGGCCCCTAGTGACATGGGACAAGAGCAGGTACAAGATGGTGGAGTACAACGATCCCAACAGTGCATATTATTTTTTGTCAGTATATGTACGTTGCACTCACTCAGATTCTTGCGAATTCATGTGTCTTATTCCTATACTAACAATACAAATGGGGTGTCAGAAACGGCAATTTTCCTCATTCGTGTTATAAATTATATATAATTCCTATAATAGTACATTTTGATACAAGTGGGGAAAATTTGTCATTGCAGCCGAGGCAGAACTTACACCAAAGCCGAAGGCAAGGGTGATATGGAGCTGAGAACTGCAGTGACAATTGCCCACGTGTTTTAAACGTAGTTTTTCAATACGCTTACCAAGAAATAACATTTTTGTTGTTAATCACTTTGAAACTATGAGTTAACATCCGTGTTTTAGATTAAAGGTTGTCAGACTTTCAGGGACACCAAGCCATGGGTTCTAGTCAAACATAACGACTGCACACATAAGCCGCTTATATAATTATCAGACCGTTAAATACTTCACCCATGCTCAAAGATATACCTACCTCACAATATGGAGGGCAAAGCTCCCAAACAACCAACTCTTCCCCCGAGTGTCGGGGGTTATTTCAGGTGAATTAGTACATATTCGCTCATAATACTACAGACTGCGGACCTCTGATTTCCCTGGAGGTGGCGAACTTATTCACTGACCAGTAATAAGGCTGTCCAGGGCATTGCAGTCACTTCATTTTTACTTCAGTATTGGCTTAAATAATTCCACTCGTTATTGTGGCGTTCTTTCAATACCGAATGTTTTGAATAAACCTTTTGCATATGTAGATGAAGCTTAAGGTCACCCACGTTCAAACATACAAAAATATAATACGTAAAAGCATGCCTAAGTAACGTTTGCTCCGTTTTATTTGATTTGGCTAAACGCGATTGTCCAAGTATGTAGCTGTTTTGTGGAAAGCAGTTCAGAAATCATTAAAAAAATAATAACTTGTATAGATAAGGAATTAGTGGCTCGCGCTATAGTGCGACAAAATTGAACATTAAACAAAACAAATAACATTTATTAACATCTTTTTTGAGCCTTTGCAAATGACGGTACTGAGCGTTCAGCTGAGCTACCAACTTGCGGACTGGTGAATCTTATAACCTCTGCGTACGTTAAAACAAGAACTGAAAAATGCAATATAAAAGCATATCCCTTCATCTTCTTCCCAGGGTCATCCCTCCTTTCCAGTACAGACCGTCGCCTCGCCATCGTTGAAGGCGCAGCTTGGGTAATGGTCCGCGTGGGGGCAGGTGAGGCGGAGGCCAAGCTGATGCTGGGCGCCAGGGTAGAGGGGTGCAGCGCTGCAGCCTATACCAACAGGGTGCCGCTGACGCATCCGATGGCGTTGTTACATTATACTAGTGCTCAGGGGGTAAGTAACTAATTTATTAACTCATTAATTTCGTTGCGGGATTCAAGACAGTCGAATCGTTTTTCTGGGATTCAAAAGTAACTAAATAATTGATATTTGGTGACTTTTCGGTAGCTTATTTCAATCCAATATTTTTTTACTGTTTCATGATCGTTGTCACGTCAGAACGATAGAACGTCACCTAAGCTAAGCTCTCAGCACACATCATGCAAAAGTTTGTGTGTAAAAATAGGTAATGGCTGAAGCTGGCCGGCCACAGAAAAAAAAGCAAAATAGGCGGGAAAGCGGCAATCCGATCTTGCATTTGTTTTTTTCGAGTTGATTCTTGTTTTTATTATTTAATTTCACTTTCCTTGTATTCGTAATGAAAGCACAGTGTTTACCTCGGGTTAAAGACTTATTTAGTCCCTCGAACTATTAGCGCCCTCGCTGCGCTCGGTCACCAAACCCCGTCTCGGGACTAAATAAGTTACTTACACCCCATAGTTAACTATGTACTATTTAATCTGCTCGTGCTGAACATTTCAATTCTTTCTCCAGGGTTACTATGCCGTCGCAGTAGGTCCACCATCCACCCTGGTCTGCGGCGACCGTTCGTCCACCTGGCAGCTGTGGCATCCCTCCCTGGAGGCTGAGCTGGACGCGCACTGTTCTGAATGGTCCACTGTGGCCAGGATCGCAGGCGCGCTCAATGTGCTCATTGACAAGATGAGGGAGGGAGTGTATCAGGTCAGTTATTAGTCCTCGTAAGACAGCAGTAGGTCCACTATCCTCCCTGATCTGTGGCGACCTATTCCTTAAAGGTTGTTAATCAGCAACAATATATCCCTTTTAATGAGTTTGAAAGATTAATTCATCTGTTTATATTGTATGTATTACTCAATGAGTTTGTTATTTATTATAATTTATTACCAATAATTTTTTTTAGTACCTTACGCACCTTGGGACGATCATAGGCGATGCGACTTGACACACGATTCGAGTCAAAAGAATCGCATCGCGACTTTATGCCATGCCACGACTCTCCAGTAGTGACAGTGCTTTGTCAACGCGCTTAAACTCGTTGGTTACCGCCAAAGCTTTTTCTACTAGTCTACAGAGGTAGTGACGTACCTTAATTTAAAAATAATCATTTTCAACATGAATGAAAATATCTGATAAGTGCACTTAACTTCATTCTACAACATCTTCGTAGCTCACTTCCCACATTACCGTCAGGGCACGCTCCGCGTCGTCAGTCGCTACGCGGCTGTGAGCGCGCTACGCCGTGGTCTGGACCGCTGCGGTGCGCACGCGCACGCGGCCGCGCGCTGCTGCATGGCTACGCATGCCTCGCACCATCTATTACTGGTGTTGGATTCGTGAGTTTTTTTTTTTAATTAATTTTACAACAAAATGAACATCGTCAAGCCGTACTAGCAACCACAGTTAGCAAAAGAGTATTAAAAATCAAGAGACATGAGACAATAGTTTTTTTCATCAGATTTACGAGTATGAGATCCACAAAAACGAAGCTTGTATGCTCTCTTTATACCCTTGATATTGATGATATGAATATTTTATAGGTTATACGCCCTCTGTGAGCGGGGTGGCGTGGCTGGCTACGTATACCCGGTGGAACGAGGGTCAGTAGTCCGACGGGGGGCAAGGGATGCCGACTGGCAGTTTGATGCTGCCTGCGTCAAGAGTTGTCTGCAGCAGATGCATCATGTAGCTGGTGAGAGAATATGAATAACATAAAGCACGGAGACACATCTTTTTGTACAAACCAAGCGTATCACCTTTTACTCGCACTACGACACAAATGACGAATTGAATCGCCATGAAATGCTAATCCTATGCATTGCTTGTATGTGTGCTTTGACCTTGTGGCTTGGTACTTAAGCCTGTCAGCGTCGTTTAATAATAAATATTATTGTACATTTTGTGAAGAACATTTGTAATGTTTATGATGGTTCAAGGTTTTTTGACTTTGAAACAAGGCTCTAATTAATTAAAGACACACAAAGATGTCACAATACGGACTGCTTACTTTCAATCAAAGAAAGAAGCTTGGTCATTGGCGTATAAAACCTTTTGCAAAATCATCCCTCTTCTTATTCTCTTATATTTTTTGGCAGCTTAAAGTTATGCCATCAAAAACCAAGTCTCGCCACTCAGTTCTTCTACCGTAAAAAGTTATGAGATCCATGCAATACCAAGTAATAAATAGATTGACTTGGACATCGCATGAAAACACAATGTATCTCACAAGTAATACATATTATATTAAATTAGATTCTTTAGTGCGATTGTCAAGTCAATATATTTAGGCTTCTAGTTTTATCTACAACGAAGTTATAGGGGGCAAAAAGGGGGAAAATGGCCTGAACTGCTTCGAGAAAAGGATGGTACGGCCGCACCGCTTTTTTTTGCTCGACTTGGCGGGGCACTGCCGTGCCCCCAGATATAGAAAAAAATACCTTTGTCAGTATATCAAGATTGCGATGCAAGTAAACAAATATTTTTTTGTGTAAAATATCCTTCTTATCGCTGCACAACAACAACAACAACAGCCCATAACGTCCACTGCTGGACATAAACCTCTCCCATCATGGGAGAGGCTTATGTCCTTATCGCTGCATAATGCTGCATTTGGTCCTTCGAGCCGGATACAAACTATAAACGCAAGCTCACCAGGTGAAGACATCCCGCCATCCCCTTCAGACTGCCTCGAGACAGCTCTGCTCGGGCGCTGGGAGAGCCTCACCCGGGAGGCGCGGCTCTCCAGCCCCCCGTACTCCAGGAGACAGCTGCGCTACTTGTGGAGGGTGCTGGCGGAGCTGATGAGCTGCAAGAGGATGGTGCTGTGTGTAAGTAACGGAGTTCAAATGTTCGTTTTGTTTGTTAAAAATTCGCTTTTCACTACTCTCATAGGTCTTGAACAGTGAAAGATTATTTTAGAAAAAATCACGTCGTTCTTTGCAAGATACTAGAGATTTTTTTATCAAAGTCGTTTTACATCTTTCCTTAGGAGAACCACAGCACCTTCAGAGCCAACCTGATCCAGGTGACGTCCTTAAACCAGGAGCCTATCGAGGACCTGATCCACATCCTGGCGATTATGCTGGACCAGGCGCGGGACCTGTATCTGAACAACTTCCAATCCAGGAATGTGGGGGAGTTCGACAGAGAACAGTCAACTTACAGGTTAGTTTTGAAATTCATGAAAAACTAATTCTTCCTTTAAAATTAGACCGAATAAGGCTGTTCCATGGATCTTCAGAGAATATTACCAATAGGATCCTGTAATGTTTTTACGGCAGAGCTCTCTTCGCTGTGAGTGGGCCGTGAAACACTACTCGGGCTCAGTGAGGGTTGGTCGATGACACATATGATCACCCTTTGGTTGACCAATGTTAGGCACCAAATTAAAGACTAAAGATAGGCGCAATTGGGTATAATTATAATATTTAATTACAATATTTAAAAGAGAAAATAAAGTTATGCCGCCTCGTTGCTAGCCAACTACCACACACAAGTCCTAGCAACGGGGTTGCCAGATCTGTCGCCAAAATATTTCAACCAAAGGGTAAAGACATGTGTCATCGACCAACCCCGTCGTTAGGAAACTTGCATGTCCTCCAGGACATGCAAGTTTCCTAACGACGGTTTCTGGTTTCCTTTAACGTTTTATGGCAGTGGGGATTAAATAAATGACTCTAAGTAAAGGCTTGCTTTGGTACGAACCCAGATCATAATGAAATCAAACCTCATTCTAAATAATCTGTGTGGTTCGTTCTTCAAAAGACCAAACTCCAACCATTTATTTCAATTCGACCATTACGGCACTTTTAAATGTAAAAATACAAAAAAAAATAAAGCTACAGTCCCAGTCACAAGACATGATAACTTGAGAAAGTACTGTAGTTGCCCATTCCCTAGCGTAGATCTCTATGGAGAAGAACGGGCAAGAAACTCCATGGACACTCTTTTGAATCAAAATATTGTTACAAAATCTTGGTTACATCATTAATTTTGAAATTATACATATATGTGAGAACGATGTAGAAAGACGTACACATTAAGAGCGTCCAGAGTAGAAAAAGACAACAATTTAACAACAAACGAATTAAAATGAACCCTGGCAGCCAAGAGATGACCAGTCCCAACTGACAGCGCCCGCTCACGAACATGACGCGCGCATCGGCGCCATTCAACTCAACCATATTGAAGGGAATTAAATGACCCGACACACCCGCCACCATCAGCGAGACATTTGAGTGAGCATGACATTCTCTCAGCCACCAAGGCATATTCAAGTCAATGAAAGATAACTACCTAAATGTAAATGGTGGCTGAACAATACAAAGTACTCACACATGTGCTATGCAATTATAATATATAATACTAAGAACTGGAATCTATACAATGCAAGTATATTTTTACAATCTTCTCCAGCTTCCACAATACATTAACATGGGAATCAATTCTTCTTCTTCTTCTTTGCGACCTTCTCAGACACTAATCTGCATAGTTCTCATATCAGTTGTACTTCAAGATTATATCTGAACCTTAGAAGAGACTATATCTCTGAGTTCGGCAGGTACGATATATATACGTAAATCGGCCTCACCTAAAAAATTGACGCGTAAAAGTGTGTGTAAAAACCCATTTGCAAAATAAACATCATTTATCATTAAAAAAATGTTAACAGATCAAAAAAATGGAACAAACTCAAAGACTATTACGACGCATCATCAGCTTGCCTCATCGACACCGTTAGACGAGACCCCGATCTCCGGCGAATAGACCCAACAGACCAGCTGCTCGTCATGAAGAACATCCTCAATTGGCTGTACAAAGGCTCCAAAGACGATAAGAAGTACTTAGGACCAGTCCTAAGACCGTACTTGGATGCTCTTTTTGCCAGTTCTTTGGAAAATGCGTGGTTCTTGGAAGATTTCGATGGGAAGAAGTGTGTGGCGGAGTATGATGGTTTGAAGGAGTATTGTCTGGGTGTTCATGATGGGTCTTTGGAGCCGTGCATGGGGCTGCTCGATGCTGCTAAAAAGTTTGCCTGGGCAAAAGCTATGGTAGACTTCGTGGATCGGTTTCGGCATATTGGTAAGTGCTTATCATCTTACTGTACTTATTGGCAGAGATGTACAAGATACCTTAAATAAAGTATCTGGAATACAAGATACAAAATACTTTTAAACTAAGTATTTCAGATACCAGATGCAAATAACTTTCTGGAATGGTATCTGAAATACTAGATATAAAATACGTATCTTTAAAATACTTTTATAGATGGAATACTTTTGTAAAAACAACTTTTTTTAAATGAAAGTTTATTTTTTTACATGTAAATCGCGTTGATCGTGCAAACGTGACACAACATAAAATTATATTTTTAAAGTTTCAATTGAGACCAGTTCTTCAAACCAGTTCTTCAAACATTTTATCACCCATTTTTCTTCGATGAGGCCTCATGATGATGCCCCCAAATGAGAAGAGTTGTTCCACAGGAGCAGAACTTGGCAAATCAGTTATCTATTACATTAATAAAAGTATTTTAGCAAACATAGTATCTACAAAATACTAAGATACCAAACAAAAGGTATTCATATACAAAGGTATGGTGAATACAAGATACAAATGAAATTTTAAAAAAGTATTTCAGATACTTGTATCTTAGATAAGTCACATCTCTGCTTATTGGTTGTTGTAGTCATAAATAGATATGTTATAAATCAACCCTAACAAGCAAGAGAAGACCTTTTCAAAGGTTCTAACGCAAATTTCAGTGTCAATGTATGTAACTAGTCTAGCCCCGCGTATCTATAAACAAGTCATATTAACTGATTGCTTGAGTTAAAATAATAACTAAAGATACGATTTTTATTCTGTAGTGTAGTAATTGCTTGAAGTTAGAACTGGCAAAACTTAGAATTCTTAGCTTTGCTTTCTTTGACGGTTTTAACTTCGTTTAAATTCTTGTCTAATGCCCAAAAATGTTTGCTTATGTAATAACTTAAACTCAAGTAACTACTTAACTTTATGATTGACACAAGTGCTAGTGCACTTGAAAACTCCCCCATTCGGGACAAATCTCTAACAACAATCACTATACCAAGGAAATAATATAGGTAAATGATTTTAGGAGCTGCCATCCAAAACCAATTAGAGATAAAAATATATTGTTATTGACGACAATATTCCATGTTTTAATGAGAGTTGAAATAATAGTAGCAAAAACTAGGTACTCAGGAGAGTACCTAGTTTTTAAGTAGAGCATTAAAAGGTTCTTTTCCACTAGTTCTAATGAGATTTTTTACCTCTAGTCCTACAATCTAGAGTGGTACAAAATCGTAGAACTAGTAGGAACCAAAAATCCCATTAGTCCTACTGTTCTATTAAACAATTTACCATTAGTTTTTTTTTTCCATTAGTTCTACCTTAGAACTGTATAGTAGAACTAGTGGGAATGGACCCATTGAAAAGGTGTGGGGAAACCGTCCCCTTAAATAATTGACAGCCAACAACATCATCATCTGCCTAGCCTTTTCCCAACTATGTTGGGGTCTTCTTCCAGTTTTACCGGATGCAGCTGAATACCAGTATTTTACATGGAGCGACTGCCTATCTGACCTCCACAACCCAGTTAGTACTGGGTAATACGATACCCCTTAGTAAGACTGGTTGTCAGACTTTTTGGGCCTCTGACTACCTGTAACGACTGTCAAAGATCTACAAATGACAGCTGGGACCAACAGCTTAATGTGCTTTCCGAGGCACGGAAGAAAACTCGGTATGTAATGGGTGGTCACCCATCCACAAACCAACCTAGGCAAGCACGGCTTAACATAACGATCGACCCGAGCGGCTGTTATAATTTAGCCACGAGCTCCTCTGACAGCCAACAACACTGCATCAATATAAACTATTCACCCACCCAGAGGTCATTGGCCTCATGAATACATGCCAACACAACAGCCAGTTTGATTGTTAATTACAAAGCCCTTGGGTTCAAACCCCGCGTTAAACTACTGCGGTAAATTTACTGCAAGCGCCTACATTTAGCTAAATTCTAGGGATAATAGAGAGCCGACCGCGGTGGAATTGGGAATAAACCACGAATTTACTGAAATTCTGTAATAATAATGGGATGTTATTTCAATTTCAATGTAGGATAAATACCTGCGGCTATAGGGACACGTCTGCCTAACCCTTCGAGCATTTGATGCTTGATGTTATGTTATACTTGTAAAATACATAGATCATCACTTTTGATCCGTGCGTTGGATCTTTCAGGCCTTATAAGATGTTTATGTTAGCATACAAAGAATATCCTTGAAAGCGTTGTATTGTCACTTGTGTAGCCCGTATTTCATTAAAAGGTTCAATGGGATTGGCATAGCTTTCGTTAGTTTATGTTAATCCAATGCAAATTTATGCGAGGCCACTCACTAAAGTGGCCGGAAGAAACTGGATAGCCATGACACAAAACCGCCAAAAGTGGAGAGATTTGGAACAGACCTACACTCAGCATTGGGTGGCCAAGGGTTGGAGAAGGAGAAGAAGAAGAATGCAAATTTTATCTACCATCATTGTTACTGCCGATAGAAATTCACAGGCTCTCTGGTTTTAATCCAGCAATCAGATTAAAAAAAAATGGCCTTAAAACCTCTGGAAAATACTAACACTATAATGCAATATGGCTAGAAGGGAGGTGTCTGCTGAGATGAAGAGTAATAGAGAAGTATGGAAGAAGAAGACATGCTGCGCCGACCACAAATGAATTGGGATCAGGGTAGCAGAATTCATCCCCAATTGAAATTAAAATCGACAAATAAATAAATATCTCTGGACATTACATACAGCGCCATCTAGTGCCACACTAAGCAACGAGGCTTGTGTTGTGAATACCAGATAGTTGAGACATAGATACTTTTTGTTTGTAAATACATACTTATTATACATATAAACATCCATGACTCGGAAACAAATGTACATGCTCATCACACAAACATTCGCTCTTACCGGGATTCGAACCCGGGACCCTAAGAACGTAAGGCAGCTTCACTACCGCTGCGCCATTCGGGTCGTCACAAATCACATTGATGAACATTAAAAAAAAAAAACGTCTCTCCGTTCCACTCGTTTTAAAACTCCCAGCGAACCGAAAACACAAACATTAAAATACCAAATAATTCCTTTAAAACGTACACAGCAATAACAAAAGCCACTATTTTATATCACAATCCAGTGGATCAAAATTTCAAGATCGTTTCGCTTGCAACGGAATACGTTAGCATTTTTAATATGACCAGTTTTCATTGGTATTGGGTACTGTGGTGTAGTTTGGGTAGAGCAGGTCAGGGTTGAGTGGGCAGGAGTTAATGCTGGCTGTGCCTGGTTCGGTGTGGGTCTAGATGGCTGGATGTGACTGGGGAAGGCTGGGGAATATGTAATGTCAGTATGGCAGGAAATTGGAAAATATTTTATTGGTAGATGTCACATGTCTTCGAATTTTTGGTTCTAGGACATGCCGGTTTCCTCACGATGTTTTCCTTCACCGTTTTGAGAGCAGTGGTGATGAAATAAATTACACAAAGTAATGCGCCTGTCTGGGTTCAACTCACAACTTACTGTTCGTAAGTCGGGGCCACCACCACTGGGCCACCGCTGCACAAGCGGCTGCACAAGCAGTTGCGCTGTTTCATGATTTATCAATCGGACGGCGTGATAAAATGACCATGATGAAAAATCATCATTTCATCAAATTCTCCTGCCTTATCTCAATTTATTTGGATTCGGTGCAGTATGTCGTCTTCTTCCGTACTTCTCTGTTACTCGTCGTTATCATGATGAAAAAACCGGCCAAGAGCGAGTCTGACTAGCGCACTAAGGGTTCCGTACAAACTTTTTTAAGGACAAACTTAACTTTGCTGTTCGATCCCCAGAAACGGCTATTGCACCAACCGCAAATAATAATGTTGTAATAGTAAAATCGCGTTTTTTGGTATCAAACTACATATTTATGGTTTTCCGATTTTTCCCTTTACATGTGCTATAAGACATTGCTTCTCGCCAAATTTCGTGATTCTAGGTCAACGGGAACTACCATATAGGTTTTCGACCTAGAACCTATAGGGTACTTCCGGTTCACCTAGAATTGTCAATTTTTGTTAAAAGCAGGGTCTTACAGCACAAGTAAAAGGAAAATTCCAAAAAATAAAAAAAAGTTCTTTTGGTTTTTGCGAAAATCTAAATATGCCCCATATCTTTTTATCGTGTTGACTCAGGGCCCTGATTTTTTGAAGTCTATACACCTTATAAGGACTAAGTATAGACCTCGGTCCACCCGTTCCTGAGAAAATTGGGGGTGACAGGCGGACGGACGAACAGACAGACAGAGAGAGAGAGAGAGACAGAGGTACGGAACCCTAAAAATGAGAAAGTTTTATAGAAAGAGCTATGTGCTTTTGCTGATTGCTAGCGAAAACTAAAGCATTATCCAAAGTAGAAGTTATTATTGGTTTCGTATTACAATGCGATAATTGTTGTTGTTGTTTGTTTGAAAACGTAGGGAACGATTTCCCACAAAACTCTATTGTCCGTCTAGGCTGGAATGAAAGAAAAGAGAACAACTTAAACGTGCGATTAAACCGAACCGTACGGAGAGCGGACCGGACTACGGGGACTTTGACCGATGTACTGAAACATTTGGTAAGGTCCGGAGTGCATAGCCAAACCGTTCAGTTTAACTGCACCTTATAACGTTAACATTTTATACATCCAGCGACCTATCTCTTAGTTAAAGTTTGAAACTGTGGCGAGTTGCAAATCCTGTCTTAGTTGTGGTGGATACGGCGTGAAGTCTGTTCCCGAGAGTTGTTCCCGATCGCGCCCATCTCTATCACTTCGACATTATTATTTGTGACCATTTCTTGTATTAGAAATTGAAAAAAAAAATGATTCGCACTCGTTGCGTGCAGTTAGTAAACTAAATCGATACTCGTTTTTGCTCTTATTTAAAGTAAACTTGTAGTGCGAATAATGTGTCGCGCCATGGTAATGTATGATAATGGGTATGATCAGCGTCTGCGTCCCATGGCTACGCTACGCATAACCGCGTAGCGAACGTCGTAAACCGTACGTTCGTTTGCATTGGATCGACTTTATTGTAAACATTTTCTTAGCTTGTCGATGGCAATCTACATTGAGTTGGCCCAGAATTTGGTTACGTTTAACGTCTTCGGTAGCTTTCATGTAAACTCATTTGAAGTTTTATCGAAAAAGGATGCATTTCGGCTTAGTTTTAAAAGTTGTAGCTGCTACTAAATCTACCGTGTGAAATGTTATTCAAAGAGATTTACGGTGGAGCATTGTCGTAGTCTCCGTGAGCGATACTTACTGTATAGTTTTAACGTTTAACATATTCTACTGAATTTCAAGCGCTATGCAGCGCTGCGCTCGTGAAATCCGACAGTAATCGTTAAGGCAGTAGGATTCATTCTATGCTAAAATATTTTATGTCATTGTACATCTGGCTTTATTTGTTCCAGAATAGTCCGATACGCATTTTGCTGAGCATTGGACAAGCATGTTGTTTGGGTGTTTTAATAAACTAAACGTATGAAAAACAAGGTATTACAGCACAAGTAAAGGGAAAATTCCGAAAAAAAAAAAAAGTTGAAAATTAAAGTAAATTTTGGTACTTACAAGTTTTCGCGAAAATCTAAATTTGCCCATATCTTTTTATCGTGTTGACTCAGGACCTTGATTTGAGACCTCAGTATCTGGTATAAACTTCAACTTGCTAGGTCCACCCGTTTCTGTGAAAATCGGTGGTGACAGACCGACAGACAGACGGACACAAGAAAGTGTTATAAGGGTTTCTTTTTTATCTTTTGAGGTACGGAACCCTAAAAAAAAACATAAAAATATGACACCTGTGTATCTGTAGTCAAGTTGAAGTAATAAAAATACTTCAGTTCATTTTTATGCAATAGACAAGGATTTGAACGAAGTAAAGAACCGTCAAAGAAAGCAAAGCTAAGAATTCCAACTTTTGACAGTTCCAACTTTAAGCAATTTATAAGTACAGAACAAAAATCGTTTCTTAAGTAATTACTTTTACTCAAGCAATCACTCTGACTTGTTTATAGATAAGAGTGTTAGTCCGCCGGTCATTGCCCGTTCTACGAACCATGGCTTCACCACACAATTTTCTTTAATCCAAGCTCTTATTTCAGATTTCCGCATAGTGTTCCCCACAGGCGAAGGTATGGCGATCTCCTATCCCATCAAGCTGCCTTCACGACGCGAGCACAGCTCTGCCCGCACCCTCACGCTGAGCCGGCGCGATAAAGCCGAGGCCAAGCTTCGGCTGTCCAAGCGATGTGTGTTGGGAGCATTCGCTGCTGCACTGGTGGGGGCTAGAAGGTGAGTAGTGAGGAGGGATCATAAACTTTTATTTATGCAGGTCAATATTTGACAAAAAGTATGTCAGCATCTGCCTAGCCTTTTCCCAACTATGTTGGGGTCGGCTTCCAGTTTTACCGGATGCAGCTGAATACCAGTATTTTACATGGAGCGACTGTAGGCAGTCGCTCCAGTCGTATGGTCGTATGGGTATCGTATTACCCGGTACTGACTGGGTTGTGGAGGTCAGATAGGTCTGACCTCCACAACCCAGTCAGTACCGGGTAATACGATACCCTTGGTAAGACTTGTTGTCAGACTTTCTGGGCCTCTGACTACCTGTAACGACTGTCAAAGATCTACAAATGACAGCCAGGACCAACGGCTTAATGTGATTTCCGAAGCACGGAGGAAACTCGGTATGTAATGTGCGGTCACCTATCCACAGACCAACCTAGGCACGGCTGAAATTAACGATCGACCCGAGCGGCTGTTATTATATAGACACGAGCTCCTCCATTTGGCAAAAAGTATGTGCCATGCGATTTTGTACGATATGCAATCACTTTGACTTGCTTTAAAATCTGCAAATAATTCGTTAAGGCGACGCATTGTTCTACAACCGGGCACGCGCGCCCCGGGACTGAGCGTCTGAGCGGGTGAGGTTTGCTAGCTTATAACTAAAGGACGTAAACGACAAAATGATTTTTGTTATTAAATTTAGTTGGAAACGATAACTTGAGAAATTCCTTCTACAATTTTAAAGAGTATGTATAGACTCATCTACGGAGAAAGTTAAGAGGCTTAAATCGGTCCCGTTTGCCCATAAGATGTAAATCTTTTTTTAAAAAGAGGTATGTTTGATATTTTTTTCTCTGTTACAAAAGTTACTTAATCATGTATTGAAAACTAACAAAATAAGGTTTTTATCATGAACTATCAGGTCACTAACTTATATTTTAATTTGTTTTGTAGTTACTGACAAAAATTGAGATCATTGACTCCAAAATTTCCAATGCGTCCTGGGGACGCATCTCTAATAAATGAAGTAATTTCTCCTTGCACCGGTTTAATCATTTTTTGTATCACAGCCTTAGCTATAGTTAGAATAACTGATAACAATAGTGAGTAAATAAATAAGCCGATCGGCTAGAATGGTAGCGAAGCAGATTGGGGATGGATACATTTATGCATTTAGACATCTTAACACATTGAGGCTTTTAACTCATCGTAACTTAAAGATGGCAAGTAACAAAGTATAGTAACAGGTTTATCGAGGTAACTAAAACCAACTTATATAACATTAAATTAGCTTATGCCAGCGACTTCGCTCGCGTGAAGTTCGTTTACTGTCTCTCAGAATCGTCTAGCCTATGTGCTTTTCCACACTATAATCTATCTCTGAGTCATATTTCATCCAGATCCGTTCTGGCGTTATTGAGTAACAAACATGCATCCATCCAAACTTTCGTATTATCGTAGTAGATAAGATGACATAAAATAAGATCATGGCTCTATCCTCGGATAGAGTAGGCAGAGGAATTTATTTAGTATGCGTGATATCGTCCTTCTGTTATGTTCACATGACCCCTGATCCCTCATGAGCCTCAATCAATCAGCTTACAATGTACATTAGTTCAAACCAGTCACACGTCTATCTACACAACATCGTCATCTGACCCTATTACCTATACCTATTTGCCGGTATCAGGTTCAAACCGGTGGCATCCACCTATCTCATCGTATCATATGACCTCTCTGGCATTCGGCCAGATATAATACCTCGTTGCAAATAAACTTTCACGGGCGATTTTTGACATTGATAAAATTGTTTTGAAGTCTAAAATGGGATATTGCAGTGTTTGGGAGAGGAAATTGTGATTGCTGTTGCATTTTGTTGTTGATTTGTTAATAACTAATATTGTTTTAATGTTTTTATTTTCAAATGTTTTTCTCCGTTTGGGACGATTTTATCCTCCTGGAAAGGAACTAAAGTGGCCAATCTGGAAGTCCCTTAACCGTTCCTGGGCCCTGGTTGGCCGCTGAAGAAATAATCTGGCCAAATGGTGTATCATCGACCCATCCCAATTACAATGCCTGTGTGGAGCCCCTCTGCAGTATATGCCCCACCTCCATTCTTGCCCATCGTACACAACCACCTGCACCTTTCAGAATTTAAACGAAGCCAACGAAAGAGCTATGTAGGTGGCTATACAACCTGTTTTTTTGATATCCCATAACTCTAGGGTATGATTGAGACCATATCAAAGAATCAACTGGCATATAAATCATGTTTCGATCATCCTTTTTTTTTCATGTTTCGTACAAAATAATTCGGCAAAGTCGCGATTATTAACGTAAAACACCCTTTCTTTTTTTTTTTTTTTTTTCGGATGGGAAATCATCAAATGACTTCACCCGCTCTGGGCGGAACAGGAGGGAGTGTCAGACTTTTACTGACTAAAACCCATCCATGTTCCTTCATCGCCCTTTGTGTTCCGGGGCCACGGTATCTCTTTCGAATAGTCCCGCAACCCCGGCAGGCATCGGTCCTTTCGGACCCCTTCCTTTTTGCTGACTCTCTTTGAGGCGCGCGTGGAACACGAACGCGCCGTCGACACGGCCTGTCGTCATGAGACGGACGGACGGCGAGCTAGCCCATAGCCCACCGTCCACAGGCCCGTGCCTACGGTGGCCGGGGGCCACGTGGTGGCCCCCGACGCCCGGGGCGTCTCCCGCGGCGGCCGGGACGCTGTGAGGTTCTCTCCCTCTCACGTTCCGCCACCTCCTTCTCTAGCATTACTGCTTCGCAGAAGGAGGTGACGGCGTCCCATTCCGTCTCGCTCCGGACCATGGCTTGCACCAGGGCCGGACGCGAGAGGTCGCCGCCGCCAATCGCCGCTTCGAGGACACGGCGGTGCTCCGCCCACGCGGGGCACACCTCCACCGTGTGCTCCACCGTGTCCTCCGGTCGATCCTCGCAGTGGAAACACCCGGGCGTTTCCTCCCGCCCGATTCGGTGCAGGAACCTCCCGAAAACACCGTGTCCGGTGAGGACCTGCGTCAGGCGGAAGGTGAGGACGCCGTGACGTCTCTCAAGCCACTCCTCAACGTAAAACACCCTTACGTGAAATATGATAACGTCACATTTTCTTAGCTTTAAATACCAGTATGTCCCCAGCCGTTCCCGAAAGGGAACAGGACATTGTTATTTTAATTGTGTCTGTAATTGCGGGTAACTACAGGTTAAAAATTATTGGTTTTAATTAAGATGAATTACTCGTATTTATCAATGAAACCTAGAATATTTTATAATTATGATTGATGATATCTCCGAAACTATGCATTTTTGGACCAGGAGGAGCAATAGGAGTTTTAGTATTATTTTTACCTACAGAATATAACCCTAGAGTTATGGGATATAATAAAAAAACAGGTTGTATACTAGTCGGGTATTATTTGAGTCCATCGGCACGCAAAGAAGAAGAAGAAGGAAATTGCAAAATCGAGTATGTAACATACAAAGAATGTTACATAACCTGTATGCTACATACTTTGTAAGTTACATACCTTGTATGTAACGTGCCCAACGTAAAGCCAATCAGACAACTTTTTGTTCATTTTATTTTAGTCTTTCATTCGGCATTTTCACTTAAAGTAAAACGTGCTCCTTTCGGGGAATCATTTGATGTTATGTATCATAACAAAGTTTTATGAAATAATCATATTTTGAAACACTGTTTTAAGCTTTCACGGTTCATATTTTTTTCTATTATTATTGTCAAGTACGTGGAATCCAGTATTGAGTATGCTCAAAAGTAGCGGCCAGCAACAGAATAAGGACTCCACAAAACCTAGTGATACTGTGAGTGTGTTTTTCCGTGACTTAGTGTCGAATTCCAGTAGTGCGCGTAGCAAAAGACAAAGAAAGAGGGTAGACAGATTTGTCTGCTCCTTACAATTTTTTCCATCCACCCGCGATCATGGCGCTTGCAACAGCGTCGAAGTATCGGGAGCTCAAAAATAATCAATAATCACGGAAGATACATTTTAAGTAAGTAAGTGACATTTTAAGTAAGCATATTTTGGTTCTATGTTACTAAAACCTTCTGCGGATTCTTCCATTAATAATGTATTTAAATGAAATAGACAAAGACACGGAACATCTTATCTAAAACGTTTGAGGATTTTTCCAATATCACACATTACGTAATTACGAGTATTCAACGTAATTACGAATATTCATTACAAATTCAATTGGGCTCCCGGTACATCTTCGCAGCTTCGCATCTGTATCATTGAGAAACACAATTCATGTTTCTTTGGAGGTCCTTAGACCTGACACGCATACGAATGTCGTTTACACAAAGTATGTAGGTATCTATTTTTATTTACTTTACGAGGATTTAAACCGTTTTCACTACTATGCCAAGCCAGAGACACTGTTTTTAAGGGCATTTAAAAATTCGGGTCTCCAAAACTCTTTAATAAACCGGAACAATCCTACTCGTTATACTGAACTTGTTCGTTTGTCTAAAATGAACAGTTACGCTTACGAATACATATTTTATTTCAGTTTTTTTTTTTCCATATAAAAATCTTTCCGTCAAAACTTTGTCTCATGTTCAGTTTTAACCAAAACTAACAAAACTCTCCCACATTATTAAGAATTAACGGTTATATAACATTCTAGATAGAAACTGCTAACCAAATAAGATTATAAAATAAACTCGACCGTCAAATCCCTGGTTCAAATGTTAGAGATCGTTTGTTAGCAGTTATGTGTATTAAACCGGTCGATTTTAACCGGCCATCGTTAAAACTTCTGCTTCAGTAACTTTGTCGAACACTAGTTAGGTTAGCAACGTGACTTTGCTCGGGTGGGAGTTACATAGTTAACGTAGGTATTAAATATTATAGACTAGCTTTTACCTGCAGCTTCGTCTGCGTTTAGGTCGGAATTTGTCCTACGGACATGTAATATCCGGTTACAAAGTATCCTATATCTTAACCTAAGTGATAATCTATCTGTATGCCATCGAAATCCCATGCATTTAGCAGGGTTTAAAAAGGACAAAAAAACAAAAAAGACAGACGAAAAGTATCATCATCTGCCTAGCCGTCTCGCATCGGCTTCCAGTTTAACCGGATGCAGCTGAATCCCAGTATTTCACATAGAGCGACTGCCTATCTGACCTCCACAACCCAGTTACTACTGGGTACTACGTAACCTCTTGGTAAGATTGGTTGTCAGATTTTCGGGCTACTGACTACCTATAACGACTGTCAAAGATCTACACTACAAATGACAGTCGGGACAAACGGCTGAACCCGCTGAACGTGCTATGCTCTTTGGACCTTGGACCCAATACTCTGAATTCTGCGATCACCAACATACAATGTCCCTTCGCCTTCCTACAAAGGGTCTTTACCCTGCAGCAAGTCTGTGTCACATAAATTAAACTGCATTTAGATCAACCATTACAAGACCATTAGCAACGATAACTTCAAATCTATATCTCAACTCGTAACACTATATCAAAGCAAAACAGACCAACTTACAATCGATAGACTTGTTGTTCCAACATCGTGACAATTTAACTGAAGTTGAACATGAACAAACAGGCCATCGTTAATATATTAGTGAGTTGTAAGGGGGCGCCAGTCGTTTGTCATTTAGTAGGGGTGAAACCGCAGCGTGGTTGTATCTAGGGGTGGAATAGATGAGGATATTAAGGTGTTGTTGCCTTTTGACTTATTAGCATTCGAAATACATTCCAGGCCTAGAATCCAGCTACGAGATTGTCACCTTTTTCAGTTGCGTCCGTGAAAAAACAAGATAGATACAATACGGTATTAGGTGTCATAGAACAGCACCACATTAGCACTCCAGGGTGGAGGCAACTGGGCTGCGGGACTGTTCGAAAGAGATACTGCGGCCCTGGAACACAAAGGGTTAAGAAGGAACATGGATGGGTATTATGGTGGGTCAGTAAAAGTTTGACACTCCTTTCCGCTCCGCCCAGAGCGGGAGGGGTCATTTGGTGATTTCCCATGAGAAACAAAAAGGGTGGAGGCAACTATGACTCTCCACTTGGTCAGGTTTTCCTTGCTTCGATCAACCTAGGTTACGGTCAGTCGGTTTGTAAGCGCGGGTTCTTCACGACTTACACTTAAGTAGAGTAGTTCAAGTAAAAGTCAGTTTGGAGTTAAACTAATAGACTTTTAATCATTTTAAATAGGTTGATTTTGCAATTAGTTACATAAGAACTAGATGAACACGGATCGTTTATGGCTGCGATAGGGAGCGCGTAGGCGCATACAGTGTTATTGTTGGCGGTCGCGGAGCAAGAGAGCGCGAGGCGAGGGCACGGCTCGCTCGACTCAGACACGTTGCGGGGAGTGAGGAGGGCGCGGGGTGCGCTCTAGTGATGCGAAGCGCGGCGCAGGCGATATTCTCGTCGCGTTGGTGTTGGCGCGAACACGGTTGGTCTATTTACGGCCATTTTCAATAACTTACTTTTCGGGTTCGGTAGGGTGCTAAATCTCTGTCTGTTTGACATTTTTCTTACAGACGGTTCGAAACGAAACGTCACAGAAAATCTTTCTTTGATTTTTCTATGAATCAAGTAACAGGTAGGTGACGCGGATAGGATATTTAAAGCTAACTTTGTTTATAGAAACACCGATAGCTGCGAGACGTGGCATATTAACTGACAGTTTTACTTAAGTAAGTTATAGAAAACGGGCCTTAGAGACTTCCAGGATAGTCAAGGTTACTCATGTCATGAAACTAATGGACTGACACTTTTAGACACGTTAGTGTCTGATCTATACAAATAGCTGACATATCTTCTTCTTCTGAGCGTGTCGATGACAATTCATATTGAGTCGGCTTAAAATTTGGCGACACTTTTGACACTTTCAGTAGCGTCTATCTGCTCCTGTGATGTGCAAATAACAGGACAGGAAATCAATTGTGCCATTGTCTGTAGGGAACACTACATTTACACTCCAGGGAAGAGTCATCTATGATTCTCCACTCGTATACGTACAAAATGGTTATGGAAAGTGCATGTAATAAAAAAAAGAATAGAGGAGTATCGACGCAAAAATAAACCCTGAGATCATTCTATAAAATATTTTCTATAGTAGAAATTTATGGATACTCTAATAATAATTGGAAATTGAACCTTGTTTATAATTAATATTCAGTCTTCGTCACCTCATAAATAAATTAAAGGTCTCGTCAGCATCCTGAAGTACAATGACAACATTGGTGTACAAAGCCTAATTAACTATCTTGAATTAATTGATTTGTGTGATATATTTGCGTTCGATTCTATTCATTCATGAATTATGGATCTCCAAATTGTTATTTTTTCAATCATACTTGTTGCTTGGTAGTTTCGTATGTAGATTGAAACGGAGCCCGCTATGTAAATAAAACGCTTGTGGAAAATATAATCCTACCTATTCGTTGTTTAGGGGCCATCCTTCAATCACGTGATGGTTTTAGGCTACTTTTATATCCCCTTTATTCCCCCTTTTATCCCCTTGATGATACGTGGTGGAGCTTTAGGTCACCCCTCCTCCTCCCTACCAGCATCACATGTATTTTTAATTAGTGAAAAGATCAGAGAGCTTTAGAATCATCAAATTTGCTTATTCGGATTTTTAATATTGGTCAAAAAATATGTAATAAGTACGTAACACATGTCCTTTTTTTTGTCGATCTAAAAATACATAAATTAAGTAGCATCCACGTGTATGGCGGGGGGGGGGGGGGGCAGGGCGTAAAAAAAGCCGTCCGTATCGCTGATTTTCTGTTTAACGTGAATTGAATTGATCAATCTGCAGATGGACACTATAGAGTTCAAATCAAAGAGAGTTAGACATTTTCTCAAAAACAAGCATAAGATTTCGCATCGTCAAAAGGTTCATACCTTATTTAACTCATTTAGGGAAGGAATTTTCACCCATAACTGGTCCGGGGCGACAAACCCCAACATAGTTGGGAAGGCTAGGCAGGTGATGACTGATGGTCCGGGGCAACGGAAGTCGTATTAGATCCCGCTGCCACCCGGCGCGAGTGTGCGAGGGAACACTGAAGGGTTTCAGTCAGTACGAGTCTGACAGACCTCTCCGCCCTCCCCAGAGCGGAGGGCATCCATTGAGGATTTCCACATCGAGAGAAAATAAACATGTTACTCGAAGTGGCAATTTTCTGCAGCCAAATTATTCCAATTCCAATTTCCATTGTCAAAAATCTTCAACAGACCAATCTCCCGTATCGAGTATCGACATGTAACAATAACATACGGTAGTAAGCGATTTGTCACGTACTGATAAGGGTGAGCGTTTGTTATTTGTTATCAGTGTGTTTGTGACAATAAAATGCAATATGCTGCGGCCGTGGGCAGAATGATCACTGTTACCGCCAATTACTGCTGGTTAATTTGGGGTTGCGTTGTTGACATAATTTTTAAATGTAATGCTGAATAATGATTACCATATTGATTAAAGTTTTAATGGGCGGGATGTTAAATATTTACCATGACTTGTTAATATCACCCCACACGATGATGTCAGGGTATAATTTCGTCCGTTTACACCTTGTATGCCAAGCCAAGTTAAGAATTGCATTCCCGAAAATGCTGCATTTTAGCGTGCCAAGAAAACTTCAAGGTTCATAGCATACGATGGCAGTTTTTTCGTAGCAATTAATATATTTTTTTCCCCTAACAGGCAAAAGCAAAAACCAATCTCCCGCCATGAGAGCAGTGACGAGATTCTCGCAAATGTCAAAACTGGCAACTACTGGAGGACGACAAAACCAGACATCATCCCTTCCTCATCCATCCAAGACATCTCCAGAGACACCCTGGACAACCTGCCCAAGGTCAGGAGACGGTCGCGAAGACACCGACCAGCCACGTCATACGGGTTTCCAGAAATTTCCATTTCTGACCATGCAGATACCAAGACTATGAGAAGGAAGTATCATACGTTGAAGAGTTTGGTATATACGGAGCCGGTGGAGAGTATTAGGGAGATGAGGGAAAGACCACGGTCTGCTGGGTCTACTGTCAAGAATAAGGAGGCGTTAAGTAGACCAAGTATTCTGGAGACACTGGACTTTATTAATAGCGTGAAGAGCGCTCTTTGTGGTAAGTCTGATAATGTAATCTATCTCTTATTAGGTTACTCTTCGTAACACTTAAGTGAATCTCATATATGTAAATATCTCAATCTCGTGACACTTGTGAATCTCAGTGACACCTGGATGAATTTTAGTGACACCTGGGTAAATCTCAGTGACATCGGGTTACCCTAAGTAATGATTCCAGGTTAACTTGAAAATTTAGATTGCTGGCTCTAATCTGACCATCTTTCGTACAGTTGAAGAATCCGGTGCCTCAGATGCTGAAGACTCAGCCTGGTCGTTAGAAGACGAGTGGCTGGTGGGTCAGTGTGCACCTCTCAACCTGATAGCAGGTCGTTGTGGACATCATACCCTACACCTTGCACTCGGAGAGCTGGTGTTAGCACTGCTACATCGTGGCAGGTTTACTGTAAGTATTGAACAGAACTACGTAACTCGCATCATTGGCTTCTGTGAAGTGTGATTTTAGCAGATACAGTCAGACACCCTCAAATACACTTCACAGAAGCTTCACAGTCATAATCACAACCGTTCATGAAATCTGTGATGTAAGGTAAGTCCTTGGAACTGAGATATTAATCAATGAGGCAGTGTATAAAACTGCACAATGTGCGCGCTTGCCTTTACTGTGTCTTAATCACATAGTGGTGTCGATTCTGTTGTGCACACACTAAACTTAGTTTAGGCTATTGCTATCTTTTACTAAAAGGCAGTGCGAGAAAGGGACGGCTACAGCTATGAATTAAGTTAGAGATGTCAAACTAGTATATGCCTTGCGCTTCACCGTGTTTTTAGTCGACATGTTTTTACGTGCACCCTTCATTTGTATGGAAATATTAGTTCCAACTAAATTTGACAGGTCTAAATTACGTCCGTCTCTTTCTCGTTTTATTAGAGAGAACAAGATAGCAATAGCCTAAATTAAGTTTAGTTTGTGCACAACAGAATCGACACCAGTGAATGCCGCAGTAAAATTGAAACAAAAGCCATTCAATATACACAATTTGGAGTTATTTAACAGCTTTGAAGTACCTCTTCTCTCATTTTTTATTCGACTGTGGCGGTGCCCAAAAGGAGGGTAATTACTTCTGTCGTTCTATTTACTTACTTCTTCGCGCTGAGAAATCACTTCACAGTTCATCTCCCATCACTATTTAAACTTGTGTATCTAAAATTGTAATTATATTATAATTGAGGAGCTTGTGACTAAATAATATCAGCCGCTCGAGCCGATCTTCAAGGTTAAGTCGCGCTTGCCAAGGTCAGTGTGTGGATGGGTGACCATCAGCTAGTCAGTGGCCCGAAAGTCTGCCAACCAGTCTGATCAAGGGGCACCGTACTACCTAGTTAATGGGTTGAGGAGGTCAGCAGATAGTCAGTTGCTCCATATAAAATACTGGTATTTAGCTGCATCCGGTAAGACGGGTAGCTGACTTCAATAAATCTGGGAAAAGGCTAGGCAGGTGATGATATCTTAAATTAATTGTAATATACAACCTCATCACGAAGCCGTTAACCAAGCATTCTGTACATCAAACTAAGTAACTTTACGCAAAAGTTATTGCTGGGAAACGACTTTTTTTTTTTTTGCGGTGAAAAATCATATTTTGTGGTAGAACTCAATGTAACGCACTCAAAACATTGTGTTAATGGATGGATTGAATAGTACGAGGGCCGTGGAGGTGTTTAAAGTAAAAATCTTACATTAAAAATTTGTATTAAAAAAAAAAAGTCTAAAAGTTGGAACTTTGGCCCTCAATATCTCCGTAACTAGAAGGTTCCCAGGTATGGTGTAGAACAAAAAAATGATCGCAATGACGAGGAAAACAAGTGTCTTTTGGCTTCGTTAAGGGGTTTTTTATACCCTTTATATACAATGTGTGGTGATGTGTTCCAGATCCTACAAGAACTGTGCTCATTCCTGGGTGACGCCAGTGAGGGCGCACTGTTCGCTCTGCACAGACTCGCCAGGGCGGCCCGCTCGAGGAGTAGCGAGAGGGCCTCGAGGTAACCTAACCACACACTCTACATTCACCTCGTTGTGTTTAAGATGATATAGCTAGCAAGTGACTCCTGAGATGATGACTAATCGAGAAGTATGGAAGAAATTTATATTTTAGTAAGTAAGATAGCGGAGATCAGTTTTTTTTTTTAATAAAGTTTCTTGCCTTCAACCATACTAAAATTATGATAGGGTTTGATATACTTAAAGGAGTTTTCGCAATATGCGTTCCATAAAATGCATGGCAACGACATATTCCTTTCCCAAGTATAGATAAAAAAATAATTTCAGATATCATTGACTCTTGCAAAGTTACACTGTTATGAACTTCCCGAACTGTGTGGGCGCGAAACTCACTAACAAAATGTAACAAAAAGTAATTGAAGTATGCCCAAACTTATTTAAATCTGTATTCTGGACTGACGCATTTGGACCAGGATCGTGGCATAATAACGGAGAAGGAAAACCGTGTTTTAAATATGGGTCACGATTTAAGCCTAGTATAATCATCGTAGAACGTTCCCATGCTGGCACACAAGTACAGAGGAGTTCGTGGCTAAATAATAGCAGTCTCACGGGTTGATCTTCAAGGTTAAGCCGCGCTTGCCGAGGTCGTTCTGTAGATGGGTGACCATCATAACATACCGAGTTTCCTCGGTGCCTCGGATTGATCCTGGCTGCCATTAATAGATCTTTGACAGTCGTTCCATGTAAAATACTGGTATTGAGCTGCATTTGGTAAGATTGGAAGCCGCCCCCAATAAATTTGGGAAAAAGCTAGACAATTGATGTTGATGCTGGTACACAGGCTTGCTCTCTATAGGGGCCGTCTCCACGAGCGAGAGAATCGCGGCGATATTTTCGTTTAGAAATACGTTGAATCGCCGCTATTCGCTCGTTCATGGAGGCGGCTCCGAGAGGGGGCGGGTCATAATCCACCACACGGGCTCAGTGTGTGATGGTGGATGTCCAAATGTTTGGTTTTATGACGTGCCGATTACCTTACGATATTTTCGGCATTTTGAGGTTTGTCTGGGCTCGAAGCATCGACAACTTACAAGTCCCGGCCATTTCGCTGAGCACCGCTACTCATAAGACGGCTAGATTACTCACACGCTTGGTGGAGGCCTATTGCCAATGGCTCACGGTGATCAGCGATGGCATACATTTTGGTAAAATGATGATTTCTAAGACAATTACATGTAACTGAGATGAGAATGCTAAGAAGGTGTAGTGTATCACGATTGGATAAAATAAGGAATGCTTACATAAGAGGAAGTCTGAAAGTGGCGCCGGTGACTGAAAAGTTGTGTGGTAATCGGTTGTCGTGGTATGGGCATGTGATGCGGAGGGATGAGGAAAATGTTGGGTATGAATGTAGATGGGTATAAGAGTAGAGGGAGATCAAAGAAGCGATGGATGGACTGTGTGAAGGATGATATTGTAAGTAAAGAGGTATCTGCTGAGATGACGAGTAATAGAGAGGTATGGAAGAAGACATGCTGCGCCGACCACAGATGAATTGGGGATAAGGGTAGGAGAATGGTGTTGATGATGATTTGTAAGACACTGGTTACATTTTTAAGACACTGGTCACACTTATAAGACACTGGTCACATTTGTAAGACACTGGTCACATTTGTGGACACTGGTCACATTTGTAAGACACTGGTCACATTTGTATGACACTGGTCACATTTGTATGACACTGGTCACATTTGTAAGATACTGGTCACATTTCCAGTTCGTGGCGCCTTCCCTCGGCGGAGGGCGCCGCTGTGGAGTGTCGGCAGCAGTACAAGCCGCGTCACCCGGACTACGTGTCCGGGGACGAGGGGCCTCCGCCCCCGCCGCCGCTGCCCAGGACCTCTAGTATTGGGAGACAGGTATGAACGACTGACTTTTAGAGTTTTTATCTTCTTCTTTCAGTACTAGTTTAGTAGAAATCTTAATTATTGAAAACGTTCGTCTATACTTAATATTTTAAAGAGGTATACAAACTTACAAACGAATATTTCGTTTGGAAGTTTGTATGTAACGTCTAATGATCCAATTCTAAAAATACTTTCTTTGGCAGAGAGTTACATCATTCGTGAGTGCTATAGACTATAAATTATATTTATATGGTGCATATTAGCCCAGTTATCATATTTTTTGTGTACGAAGTCGCGGGCAAAGTGCTAGTCTATTATAAAGTGACAGTATATCATTTTATAATTTTCACAAAGTTTTTTGCATAATGCCTTATTATTGGGCTTGTAAAAACTACAGAATGTCAAATACCCAGTGTACCCACAGATAGTAAAAGAGCAGTGTATCAATTTTAGTAAGATACAAAGATATAGTATAGTTTTTGAACAATAAACAATAAAGTATACTCAATCTGTCTATCATGTTCTATTGAACTATGATCTTATTATACAAGACTTATGGTCAAAATATTTATATAAACAAAAATGTATCAAGTATAATGTTACGGTTGGATTTATTTATTTTAAGACGAGTCGTTATTTTTTGTCAAAATTACATTAGAACGCCGCCCTTTACGGGCCGCCGTCTTGGGATACTGTCTCTTCCAATTTGTACAATGATCTCAATCAACAATTTCTCTTACAGGCATCCCACCGCTACTCCGACTACCTACCCCCAAGTCGTCTCCAACTAGAACCCACCATCACTCAAATCAACCCCTTATCAACCCCTCCAACCCCCCCATACACCGGCATCATCAACCCAATCTACGACATCAAGATGCCCAAAGACAAGTTCGCAGTCAAAAGATCTAAGTCCCTAGGCCGTAGCTTCAGCTCTAGGAACCTAGGTCTAGAAATCAACAGGTATAACATAACCCTAGGTCATAAAAGTGGTAAGAAGACCAATGATGTGGTGACGGCTATCACTGGGATGACGGGAGAAACTGGTTTGGAGACCAAGGGACACTTCTTCCAAAGGTATAGTACTGCTGAAGTGGTCGGGGATTCGTATCGAGTGAGCAGGGTAACTATTGATTGATGAACTATTGCTGAGGGGATTTCTCGCTAATAGGGATGATGACTGACTAAAAAAAATATGATTTGGTTAAGTCCGTCAGTTAGATTATCGAAAAATATTGGATACGTGTTTTTTTTTGTTTTATCAAATTAATCAAAATTGACGAAGATACAACGTGTCAAAGATCATAAGTGGGGGTGACGTCGCATTTGAGTAAATTTGTACTCAAATGTGACGTCACACGAGTTTTCGACGCACGGTATCGTCTTCATTTTTTGTTTACGTGTCAAAAGAAAAAAAATCGTGTCCAATATTTTTTGACGAAATCTATCTGACGGACTAATTAGTTTTTTTTTGTCATCTACCCTATTATCATCCAAATTCAAAGTAATTATAATGATACAAACATCTACCATTAAAGTGGAAAAGATTAAATGTGACTTGACCGATATCAATGTATGAAAATTAACAACGGAGTCCCTTTTTCAAGAGTCAAGCAAGCATTATAGAGGTCGCTTAAAACTTGTAGGTATGGATACTTTCATGTGATTTCAGTGGTATTTGAAACAAAATACCAGAAAATACTAAGCAGGAATTGATTATCAATTAATTAGAAATTAAATTAACCATTTTTTGTTGCTTTTATAAAAGTTTAATTAAAAATTTGTAATTCGTTTCCTTTATAGTCATACAAGTAATTTACAGGTTACACATAACTTCTGAAGTAAAAGTTCCAGGTAAAATATTATCATGTAACTGAAAGCAAGCTAACTGCTATGCAAGCGATTAATTTGATGCCAAAATAAAGAAAACAGACAGCAAATAAACTTTGCATGAAACAAGTTTTGTTGATATATTTTAATCGATTGTATTTTATCGGCAACTAAAGTGCTTTTTGAGCCTGTTATGTTTATTTATTGTAAAAAAAAACTGAATAAAGAAAATTTTAAATAGTAAGTTTGTTTTTTTCATAATACAAGGTACATATTAAAATACTAATTTAAATGTGGGACGAACGGAACTAAAATGCACGGCAGTAAAAAGGAGAGGCCTTTATCAGACATTGGGTGATTCCTAATTCTGTCTGTCAGCTGTCTGTTACCTTTCACGCCTTAACGACTGAACAGAATTTGATAAAATTTGGCAAAAAGGTAGACCATTACCTGGATTATCCCGGTATTATTATCATCATCTACCTAGTAATTTCCCAACTACGTTAGGGTCGGCTTCCAGTCTAATCAGATGCAGCCTGCTAAATACCAGTATTTTACATGGAGCGATTGCCTATCTGACCTCCACAACACAGTACTGTGTAATACAATACCCCTGGTAAGAGTGGTTGTCAGCCTTTCAGACCACTGACTACCTGTAACAACTGTCAAATAATGACAGCTGGGACCAACGGCTTAACGTGCTTTCCAAGGCACGGAGGAAACTCGGTATGTAATGGTGGCAGTGGCGAGGGGTTCATACAACTCGAAACCTACCGGCTTCCCTTCGGAACAACCACTGTAGGTACTGGAGTCTACTATTGCGGCGGACGGGCAAAGTCTATCGTCTAATATTGTGAAAATAATATTCAGCAGTACTACAGCAAGTATTATTTATTATCTGTGCTACAACTAAGAATTTCCAGTCGGTATCGATGGCGACCTAAATTGAATCTAGGTGAAAGCACACTTGTAATTACCGATGATAAGTTCAATATTGTTGGTTAGAAAATAATATTGATAGAGTTCACTGAATGAAGGGGTCTTCTTATAGATATTTTATGATAGCAATTTGTTATAAGTGCAAGTTTAGAGGGCCTGGACACGTGGCTATCGTTTTCTATTCGTAGTCAAAACAACTTTTCGGTAGCTTATATTTTAGACCTTTCATGTGCATTAAATAGCCTTTAAGCGTGGTTATATACTGTTTCATCATCATTATCAGCCTATAATGTTCCCACTGCTGGGACACGGCCTCCTCTCAATGAGAGGGAATGGGCTATAATCCACCACGCGGGCCCAGTGCGGATTGGTAGATGTCACATGTTTTCGAATTTTTGGTTCGAGGACATGCCGGTTTCCTCACGATGTTTTCCTTCACCGTTTTGAGTGCAGTGGTGATGAAATAAATTACAAAAAGTAATGCGCCTGTCTGGGTTCGAACCCACGACTTACAGTTCGTAAGTCAGGGCCGCCACCACTGGGCCGCCGCTGCTCTCTGTACTGTTTACTATAGAACAATATTACTACTTTTGTACTGTAAAAGTTTATGTATTAGTGTTTATGCCTGTATACATAACTTACACTTTTTTTTTTGTTTTCTTCTGACTTCCTGTAAGAAGAAAACAAGTATAAGTTGTAAATTATAAGAGTTATGCCCGACTCGTCACTGTTCCTACTCGTCATCAAAAAACAAAAGATCACGGATTCACAACTGTTCCAACAATTTTTGTTTTTGTAGTACCGATTCGTCATCGATGCTAAAGTATCATCAAATGAACAACAGCTATATAATTAATTTTTACCCGACTGCCAAGAAAGGGTTATGTTTATGTTAGACTTGTTATCAGAACCAAAACTCCTTTCTGTAATAACAGTGTTTTTGTCAACACTTCGCTTTAATTAAAATATCTGAACCATATCCATTAGGCTCTTGATCGATCAATTGAGCAGCACTTAACTGTTTGCCAAGTAGACAAGTAAGCACGATCAGAGAGCTTTCGCGTTTCTTAAAGAGCTCAGAATTAAGAGTTTCAACTGGTCGGCTTTCAATACAAACTTGGTTCGAAGTTCAACCGATAGGCCAGGTCGTGGTAAGTGAGTTTGGTTTGAAAGAGATATTCCGGTTTACAAATTAGGTCATTGGGAATAAGGTTTCATAATATAGTTGTTTTTTTGTTTTATTCAATATTACGTTAGAAGAGTGGGTTTTTAAAAAAACTGCTTAGCAAGTAATACCTAAACCCAATTCCGGGCAACTGTGTGTGATCTAGCATAACATGAAATGTTTAGCAGCACTTTTTACACGTGCAGTTGGGTAACATCCAACACCGTACGCAAAACGCGCTTTCAACGTGGACTTTGTTTTATTGCTTGGACGTGGAGCTGCGGACACCAGCCCCTTTTTTTTTTTTTTCCGGATGGGAAATCATCAAATGACTTCTCCCGCTCTGGGCGGAGCAGGAGGGAGTGTCAGACTTTTACTGACTAAAACCCATCCATGTTCCTTCATCGCCCTTTGTGTTCCGGGGCCACGGTATATCTTTCGAATAGTCCCGCAACCCCGGCAGGCATCGGTCCTTTCGGACCCCTTCCTTTTTGCTGACTCTCTTTGAGGCGCGCGTGGAACACGAACGCGCCGTCGACACGGCCTGTCGTCATGAGACAGACGGACGGCGAGCTAGCGGACACCAGCCCCTTACACACAAGGTAAAGGCTATATTTAATTTATTCGACTTTTCTAAACAGAAGAACAGTCAACAATCACAGTATTATATTTGAGAAGCGTTGCTATGGTTAAAATGTATGCGGCAAGCTCAACCCAAAAGCCACACAATTACTGAAAATAATCTTCAATGTTATCCTGTTTTCTACTACGGACGTGGTCACTATAATCGTAGGCGTATCGAGCGACAGACGTTACTAAACTTATTGTATCCGGTTGCCGCCCGGGGTCAATGTTGCCACTGCTTCAATAACTATCTGTATTATTACACGCTTTATATTATATCTTGTTTTTCTGGACAGTTAGTTGACTTATTTGCAAGGAAACAATAGCCCTTGAGCTAAGACGTTATTTTACCTGCTTTTATTGGATTTCAAACATCTGATGGTTACTAATACAGATTTATGTACCTGGGGACATCTACAATACCGTCCGATACCGTATTGTCGTAATTGAGACAAAACTGAAGGTGAAAATATGAGTGATATTTACACCATCCCTACCAACGCATTATACCAAAGATCGGAAGGAGTAGGTACAGCAACGGATCTCGGTAGTAAAAAGCTTAGGTGAGATGGTAGTACTTCCCAGGCTAGGTTTGGTCTACGTTGATGATAACTGTGTCTTCATCTTAACACAATGTAATTACTATTCATCCATTTCGAGGAATTAATTGCTCTTTCGTCGAAATGGTGAGTGCAATCTATCCGGCTTGCAGTATGTAGTTATTTTCCAAGTAGTAAGTTAGTGTTTATATTGTCATCCAATTTTCAAAAGATAATCAAGTCGAGAATGAGGAATCTGTTACAATTTCGTGATGGGAATATTTCACAACAGGCAGCTTTTTGAGATCCAGTAAGGTAGATTTTGTTTAATTAAATTATTCAACGAAAAAGAGTTTCAGATGTTTAATTAATTATTTTCACGAAAACGATATAATTAATGAGACTGAACACCACAAAATTTTGTGAAAACGATATTTATACTTTGTGCTCGTAAATGAAACACATGAATAAATTAGTAATATTTAATAATACTTGTGTAATACTATATCGTTCGTTTAATTTTAATTGTTTCCGCAGATTTCCATTGAAATAATTCAATGATGAAACTTGTGAAGCTTATAAATATGAAAGTTAATAATATTACAATCGTCTTTTTTCAGATGTTTTATGATACACATCTATACTTCCATACTAATATTCTAAATGCAAAAGTAAAGCCGTCTTTGTGGCGGGCGGCCTGTCCCTCTGTCTTTTAACTTTTTATGCCTTAATGGCAGATAGGATTTCGATGAAATTTGACACAAGCAGGCCTTGAGTTAGAACGCAACATACATATTATATTATGGAGTCATGGATTTCTTCTGAGTGTACTTAAGTGACGAGTCAACGAAATTGGCAAATTATGGAAACTGTCGAGTTGACGCAACTGTCGAATTCACACAACTGTCCAGTTAGCGAAAGTGACGAATCAACGAAAGTGTCGAATTAAATAAAATGACCAGTGAGGGAAACTGACCAGTCAGTCATATTTGTATTGTATTACAAAAAAAAAAGTATCTATGTAGTATATCAACTATCAAAGTGTCTACGACACAAACCTCGTTGCTTAGTAAGGCACTAGATGGCGGTGTGTGTAATGTCCAGCGATATTTATTTATTTATTTATTACAATTTAACCCGGTATCCCGCAAGACACTTTCTGACTTCCACGTGGGCAAAGCCGCGACCAATAAGGGATATTTTCTTAAACAACGAATTAACATCACACCTGTACGACCCAAAATGGAAGGCAGTATACAAGGAGGTGTAAACGGACCCTTCACGAGGCCGTCAACCAAGTATTCTGTACATCAAACTAAGTAACACTACGCAATAATTATTATTGGTACGAATTTACGTTTTACAGTAGAACTCAATGTAACGCACTCAAAACATTGTGCTAATGGATGCATTGAATAGAACGGGGGTTACAACACTAAAAACTTGTACCTATTAAAAAAAAAACTAGTGAAAAAGTTGGAACTTTGACCCCCGTACCGTATCTCCGTAACTAGAAGGTTCCATGTATGGTCTACTAGAACAAAAAAAAGATTGTAATGACGAGGAGAACAAGTGCCTTTTGATTTCGTTAAGAGTACTTTAACACCCTTAAAAACTTATGTATTGAGCATAATTATTATTTCACACTAATCACCCCTCTAATTTCCGCTTCACCCCTCTGCTGCAGCGCCAATAATTAACCTTTATCTCGCTATAATAAACGCAGTTAGCTGCGATACGAAGCATAATGAGTGGCACGCGCTGACCCAGTTCAAATGCACGGTCACGTGACCCTAGCGAGATTGTACTACTACCTCGATCTGTGGGTTCGCTTGGTTTTGTACCTAACAAACTAAGTGAACAATTGTTTTCACAAGAAACAAACAGTATTTATGAAACATCTTAAGTTCAGGTAACACATCATAGAGACTGATTAATGACACCGGTCTTTACATAACATAACATCACGCCTGTAATCTCCGAACGGTTGGGCAGAAAAGTACCTAATAATAGGTACAACCATATTTCGCCAGTAATGATTAAGTCCTATTTAATCCCTAATTAATAGGACTTAATCATAACTGGCGTACTGGCGTACGGGTGTTTATGGCTCACCCCCTGGTGAGATCCAGACTCAACAATTCAATAACACTTTGCCCGACCGAGGAATCGAACCCAGGATCTCATATTCAGCAGTTGCGCTCACGACCAACGAGGCAGTACAGGTGTTTACCAGTCCATATATATCAGTACAATATATGTCTAAGTCCGCTGTCCGCATCTTTACAAAATTTGCGAATGTCAAGTTTTAACTGAATTCTGCGTCCTTTACCTCCTTGGAAAACGCGGCGTAAAGGTATATTAAGCTTAACTTAATCTTCGAAACATTTATGGTTAATCTGAAGGTTTTACTAGTTATAATACTTTACTCTGCATTTGTTAATAAGCGGCTTAGGTAGGGTTTAGTCACCGTGGCCCCGGAACACAAAGGGCGATGAAGGAACATGGATGGGTTTTAGTCAGTATAAGTCTGACACTCCCTCCCGCTCCGCCCAGAGCGGGAGAAGTCATTTGATGATTTCCCATCCGAAAAAAAAAAAAAAAAAAAAAGGTAGGGTTTAGTCAGCCCATCAAACTTCCTGGCTGGTTTATCTAACACAGTTGACTTTACTCCGTTTTTGCACCTACAAGAAGTTCAATGTTATTTGTCCTGATGGTTGCATCCAATCATTAGAGGCTTATTTTAATTCTAATGGCCCCCTTTCCATCTTTCACCTGCGCACCTAATGATCTGTTTACTGCATCAGTGAGCGGGGTTCGCGTGGCTGAGTTTTTGGCCAAACACATTAGATCTTTTTGCCATCGATACGCTAAGAAGAAGATCGGAAATAGCTTACTTAATAAAATGTATTGAATAAATTGGAAATCATTTTACAGACACAACAATTTCCAACATTAGTAAAGATAACATAGGTATACCTCCACACATCCCCGCACTGCGATGGCAATGAGGCACAAATGGGCAGGTCCATTTAAACATATTTATAGCTGGCAGGTTGGCTGCGACACTACACAGCTTAGAGGGGCTTCACACTTGTTCGATTCGCCAATATTTAGCATTCGCATAATCAGCCTGTAATGTTCCCACTGCTGGGACACAGAGCTCTTCTCTATGAGAGGGAGTGGGCTGTAATCCATCATATGGGCCTAGTACAGGGTGGTGGATATCGTATGTCTTCGATTTTCGGTTCTAGGACATTGTTTTGTATGTTTTTGTTAACCGTATTGAGAGATGCTGAAATAAATCTGGAGAATTCGTTGAACAATAAAGACTACCCAAAGAAATCACGACGCGTATTGGGCTTTCATACAAGTCGTGCAGATCGGCAACATCTTTTCGACACTTCTCTGCAAACGTCGACGAATCATGTTATTCGATTTGGTCCCGCCACTGATCGGCCAAATCACACCGACTCGAACCAGTGAGTAGCTCCCCTTATATGTGCACCTCGTTATTCAATTGATGATAATGTTCCAATCAGGTTTTGTTATTGTGTTCTGTTGTTGTGATCAGACCACCTAAATTGTGAAGGTCAATGGTTATAGTTCTAGATATTGTGAGTAAATATCACGAGTAGTATGGTGATTTGAGTTGAGGGTTATGTCGAAAACTGTAGGTAGACTAACGGTGATATTAGCGACCTACTACTTGACATAATTCGAGATCCATACTTAAGAGGTTATACTGTATTGACTTGTTCTCGTAACTATCTATAGTCTTTGGTGACCTTTGCATAAGCATGGGGGAACCCGGTGTTCGGCGTCTTTGGGCTGATATGATAATGATAGATTAATGACAGCGTAGATTTGATTTAATTTTATCGCCTTTTTCCTAACTCAATGTCAGAATGGGAGAGAATACTATAATTAGGTTTACCTTGCGTATTTTTATGGAAACATAAAAACCTGAGAAATACCCTCATTTATAATTAACTTCCCCTCATTATCATTAGCACCAATAAAACTAGACACCAGAACCGCAAGCGAGACGATTTTTAACGTCCCCAATCACTTGCGGTCTCCAGGGGGTTAGGCATCTGTCCCGCTGCCGACGATTAGCGAGAAGAGTTGGCGAGCAGCGAGCAACAGCGAATGTGTAGTTTGGATAGTTTTGTAGCTGGGCTACGAACAGAGATCTACAGACCAAGACAGACAGAGGTAAGTAACATTTGATTACCTCTTTCTAATTTAACAGCTGCTTAAAATCCGTCCGGGATTTTATAGGGAGGTATTTTCCACATGTTACTTACTTCGTTGAAGTTTAGGCAAATAGATTCTACCAATTCCGATCTCTGGCTATGAGTAAGTTCGGGGAGCACTCACACCCAGTCAGTTAGTCGTATGGACATGTACCAAGCGAGAGCGATCTCAGTGAGTAGGTATTCCACCCGCCAAGCGTGCATCCCTGAGCGATATTTTTTCTTTGATAGCTTCTGTTGCTCAGACCAACTGGAGGACAGATTTCTCGCTGGTATGGCGGTGTCAGAAATCCTTATCATCTTACTTGTGGCGTCGCAACGCTTTGTTTACTACCCCTGTCAATTGCTATTGTTTATTCCTTTTTCTTAGCAGTCAGTTCTTTTGTATATGTTTTACTGGCAAAGGACCTATATCCATTGTACATTTCTTGAGCGAGGAAATAGTCGATAGCCAGTGGCTTCCTCGTCGGCAATGGGACAGGAACCCAACGCAGGATAATCATCTCATTTCAGTAATGATAATGTCCGCACTAATGTACTTAGGTTCTAAGTGCTAGTCGTTTGGCGACTAATAGACTAATTAGAGGTAATGTGGGATATGTCAAGGACCTCAGGACAATAAGACAAAAAATTGGGTAATTAAGTTATCGTCTGGTTTTGGATAAAAGTTTTAGTAAAGATCAAAATGGAGTAACCGATATAGCAGCTCTTCTGAATAAAACATCTTCTTGAAAATAAAACAAATCTAACATTTATAAAAGCTTATAATTGTTACCTTAGTTTAGTGATAAATTATACTTAGTGGTCGTCTTAAAGATTCGGTTTTTGGTTACGTATCATATCATATCTAAATATTTCAGCCTATACCACTATCACTTGCTTCGGTGAAGAAAAACATTGTGAGAAAACCAAAACAGCATGCCTAAGAGATATTTCTCGACGGTATGAAAGCCAAGTCAGAAGCCCATGGGAGGCATACAAACTCTGACACCAGGTTAGGTACTTACTTCTACTAGGACTACCTTCGTAAAAAGCAGGTATTATACACGTACTATGCCAAGTTCATGAAAAATAAATGCATTTTAATTATTTCTCGTTATCTGCAGTCTCATTACTGGAGACAGTCCGAAGTATAGTTAGTGCAGGCGGTTGTGCTTGACACAATTATAGAACTGCCGCCTGAAGAGAGTGAGCGCTTTGTTAGTTTTATTGAAGAAGCACGGAAACACCAATATGACTGTAACCGTGGTCTGGGAAGATGACGCTTGAGCTGCGAATGTTAAAGGAAAAGAAGTTTTTCTAGATATTTCCCATCTATTTTTAGGGTTCCGTACCTGTCCAAAAAATTGAATAAAGAAAGAAAGAAAGAAAAAACATTTATTAGCCCGCACAGGACAAATCACAAATTAAAATAACAGTACAGCTAATAAAAATAAAAATAAAAAAAATAACAGAAAAATGAGAAAAAAAAAATACATGAAAAAACATGTGGCATGTGGCTACTATGATGTTTCGGAAACCTTCAACCGTGAGATCGACTCGCACTTCACCGGTTTTTTAGCCCATTAGTATGCCTGGTCTTTCAAATAGCATTACAACGAGAAAAAATGTTTTGCATAAAAAGCTACGTTTAGAAAAGTGCTGAAAAGACTTTAAAATGCGAAACTACGCAGAATGTTAACGTAAAACTCCGTAGCATTCTGTATAAATAAATTTGTTAAAATTCATCATAACCCATTCCATAAAAAACTTAAAGTGCTTTCAATTACCTATGTAATACTTGTCTACTAACTTAGTAAATATGTATTATGCGAAACACTATGTAAATGAACACTGTTCTACGTAAATTACGTAGCACGGTCTACGCTGCTACGGCGCTACGGCGTAGCACTTGCAAGGTTGTTTTGTTATTTTGAGAGAATTTCTTAATTTGCCAAGTCTGTTAGTGGCTTTAGTTTCGTTTTTAGGGTCTGTTGATCTTATGGGGTAATAAAATAATCACTAAAAAATTTCAACCACGAGATCAACAACAAAATGATTCACCTGTGCACCATAAACTGCTGATTGTGAGAAATCTACGACATTCAGGATGTCCAACTGATACTTTACTAACAGCTCAGGGACGAATAAATCCTTCAAAATCAATTAAGTAAAAATAACCCATACTTTTGGGAATTATGCGCCGTAAACCTGTTGTGATTTTCTTGGAACTTTCTCTTGTTTTTGGAGGGAGTTTTCTCAAAAAAAAAAATTGCGTAGCATGACATTTGACGTACAACTTACTGGAAGAACTAGGTTGTCACATTAACATTCTGAAACGGTACCACAGTATCCACTTTTAATAAGTGTATGACCGGAAAACCTGTTGTCCCTGACAAGGAATGAAAACATGAAATCATTACATTATGTTATTAAAACGTAAATATAACAATATCATACGTCCAATGTACGTCAACACAACACTCCGCGCCAATTGAGCCACCGCCGACCTTGACAAGGTCACCCGCACCGCTGGGGTCACTCCCACGACCCGTTATCCTGTTGTGATCCTTCACAAACATACTCGCATAGTTGGTCAGGATTTATTTGAAAAATAAGTGTAATTCGAAATGTTACAACTACTGCTTTCATTCAACATAAATTCACGCCTGTTATGCCCAAAGGGTTAAGCAAAGGTGTGAATATTGACTATTGAAGAATTCCTGACGAAAAAATTCAATAACCGATCACCTCATCATCATCATGGTCTTCCTGACCTTATCTCACGGTAGTTGGGGTCGGCGCAAAATGTTTTATCCTTTCATTCTTCCCTGCCAACTGTCATGCTATCATTTACCCCTTTTGCTTTTATTTCCCGTTCCTTTCACAGCACCGCTATTTCTTACCATGATACCATGTACTAGACGTACAAAAAGCTAACAACATCAAGATGATTGGTCTGTGTTCCTTGATTCTCCCACTACAATAATGTTTACAAGGAATATTCCACCGTATGAATACAAAGTGGCGACGTAATACACGTAACGAGCCACCGTGTCCGGTGTGCACACACCTTTAGCTGCTAGATAACTCGTAACTCGTAACGAGTCGCCGTGTCCGGTGTGCCCACACCTTTATCTGACGACCGCCGGTCGCGGGCGACGGGAGCTGGCTCGTGATTGGTGGGCTGTATGGTTGCCATTACTAAGGGCGTTTAGAAATAAGGAAAATGTTTTTGAAATATTTGGCTTAAGCTGAAAGATATATTATAACGAGGGCCTGAAAAGAAAGGATGTTAGGTAATTCTGTGGTAGAAAGTTGGAGTTCCATTATAGTTCTTCCAAAAAATGTAAGTAAATGCTAGCCAGTCAGAACCATAAAATAACATTTTCAGCCATTACGTACGGGCGCTCCCTGGGCAGTCTAGTTTATTTGAGCAGGAGAAGCAATTTTGTTTATAATCAATAATCGATTAGTTAGGCGATTAGCACCCATGAATACGGTGTTAAAGAAATAATATTTCACCTATCAAAGTGACTACCAAGTGAGTAGTCACCGATAGTAGGGTCGATCAACACGTGCATGGCACAATAAGGCGCGGAAACAATTACTTACATTGTATCAGAAACGTGTCCCAAGTCTCAACGCCAGCAAATTGGACGGAGCGCGGAGGTATCGACGGGCGGTGACGCACTGGGCTGTCGTGCGCTGTGGATTTATATATTATTTGAGGATAGCAGGCATAATCACTTAAATGTAGATATACCTTTGACCAGTGGTTGAATTCGAAATAAAGCTATACGTTACAGAACTAAAGTTATAAGTTTTTAAACTGACAGGGTCACTAACACTTTCATTAACACAAAAAAATGTATTTTACCATGTCTACTATTTGTTTTGAGTTCCCAATATTTCGGAGCTGTTGTTAGCACCATTACCACGGATAAACTGAAGTTATTGCGGGTTGGTGCGCCGAAATATTGTAAATAACCCAAAATAAATAGTAAACATGATAAATATCCCGGTTTTAGTGTTAATGATAGAACTAGAGTTACCGATAAAGCGACATAGCTTGCAAAGTTTGCAAGCTGAAATGTTAGGGGCCCGTTTGTCGAAGGATGAGAGGCGACGGGTTTTCGAGCAGACCTACTACCTACCTGATGGTCAGTTAAATCAGAGAAAACCAGGTGTGTTGCAATCATAGAGACATAACTAAAATTCCATTACCGGTGCTTATCACATAGTCTCGAAATCGAACCCAAGACTCGCCCATCAGATTTTTCGGATTAATGTGCGTATTGTATAATTATCACTTGCTTCGGTAAAGGAAACCATCTCGTGAGGAAACCAGCATGCCCTAGAGATAATTCTCGAAGGCATATAAAGCCAAGTCAGAGACCTTTGGGTGGCATAAAAACCATGACACCAGGTTAGGCACTAACCACACTGTTAAGAAGAAGATCACATAGTTTGCGTTAGGTTCTATGTAGGAACTGAATCTGCAACACCTCAAGGAAATCTAACAAACGATAAAGTCTTCAAACCCCATTCTCCATTTTCCACTTAAAAATCCTTGAAAGCAATAAAAGAACAAATGCAATAAAAATATAACGCATCATATTACCGTTTGCGGTATCTTTCGCTCGTTCGCTCAGACGAGCTGACGCGTCGCTTTACCGCTCACTCCGCGAATTAGCGAGCGAATGACAAGCTCTTTACTCTCTACGCAATAAAGGGAGGGTGCGTGGTTTAAAATTGTACGGGACAAATAACTTACGTTTATTTTTGTGTCTGGAAAGTTTGAGAGGACAGTTTAGAGTATGAATTTATTTATTAATTTAAACTTTATGTACAATAGTGGTACATAGGAGGACTTAATGCCACAATGCATTCTCTACCCTTCAACCTTTGGGTTCAATAGGAAAACAACGATAGGGTACAAAATAATGTCTAAAAAACTAACTTATTAACGAGAATTTATATACTTATATTGATACTAATACACATATTCAAAATGAGAAGTTGTTGAATGTTGTAAGAGTAGGTAGAGGAAGGACAAAGAAACGATGGGTGTGCTGTGTGAAGGATGTTACGGCTAGAAAGGAGGTCATTGATGTTATGACGAGTACGAGAAGTATGGAAGAAGATATGCTGCGCTAGCCCCAAATAAATTGGGATAACGGCAGGAGAATGATGACATATTTCTATGTGTTGTTGCAGGTTTATCCTAAAAGACATAGAAAGTGATTAATTAGAGGCCTTTATGAATATTCTAGAATCTTTACTCACAAGTTTGGCCGCTGAGAGAATGCGTTCCTGACAGGTTGCGAGTATTAGTATTATTGGTGATGTTATATAACTTATAGCTTGTTTATGTTACCTATTATTACCCTTTTTGCCCTATTAACAAATAATATTATTAAAAACGATAATAACGATATAATATTGTTTGTGTATTATGTACTGACAGACGTCAGGAACGCATACTCTCAGCTGCCAAACTGTAGCGCTCCTTGCCTTTGTTTTTATTTTATATAACTCTTGAACAAAATTGAATGGTTCTAGAATTAGCAGTTAGGGTTACGCATAGCCCAGCTGTGTTGTTTTTTTAATTCAGTAGATTCATGTCCGTTTCAAAACAGCCTAAGCTGCTTTGAACTTTTCTTTTACAAAGTAAAAACATCCGCTCAGTATAAACTAAAACGAATACAAACAAAACTAAACTAATATACACACAAATAGGGCTACATAAGGTAAAAGCAAAAGGTTCTAAACCACAAGACAAACAGATTGAGAATGAAAGCGAACTAGAACTGGAAGCCCTCCAAGCTAAACAGTTCCAAACCACGGAGTTTATAATTAGAAATTGAGGTCTATTGTGCGCATACCATTCGATCACAACTTAGGTTTAGAACAATGAAATTTCAAAGAATTATAAAGCGGACAATGGGAATAAAGTCCAACAATAATTTTGATCCCGAATATTTTCGATTTTGACACATCTCGGGCCTGATTCGGTGACTACAACCGTCTTCAGGCACTCACTGTGTGAAGATTCTGAGGCCCTACTTTCTAACGTTTCGTCCGTATATTCGGATCTATCCGTTTCTCTCGCTACCTGACAAGCGGGCGTGAGACACTAGAGTCTAGACATACCGATTTGTTACTAAGTTTAGTAACAAGTATTGGAATACGATTTATTTTGTCTTGTCCCGTATATACAGAGATGACCGTATATAGTGTGAGATACCATCATACTACAACTGAAAAGGCTAAAATAGTAAAGTTATTTGGAAAAAATAAAATCTTAGATTAGTAATTATGCTTTGTGTTGTGGCAGATATTTATAGGTCTCCATTAAATCTAAACGGTCTTTTGTCTCAATTATTTTTATAGTATACATAGTGAGGTAAAACATTATCTACCCTCCTTTTAAGTCCACCACAGTAGAGTAAAAAGGTTGCTTATCTAACAAAAGATAACTACGTACTGTCTTTCCGCAGTTTTCCGCCTCTGGCAGCTGCAACGTTGCTACAACCTTATTGCAACGGATATTAAGATACTTTCATTTTAACAGTGATGTCAAGGTAAAATATAAAAGGATTATACAACCTGTTTTTTTTGATATCCCATAACACTAGGGTTATATTCTGTAGGTAAAAATAATACTAAAACTCCTAGAATAGGTGGTCCAAAAATGCGTAGTTCCGGAGATATCATCAATCATAATTATAAAATGTTTCTATAAGTTTCATTGATAAATACGAGTCATTCATTTTAACTCAAACCAATCATTCTTAACCTGTAGTTACCCGCAATTACAGACACAATTAAAATAACAATGTTCTGTTCCCTTTCGGGAACGGCTGGGGACATACTGGTATTTAAAGCTAAGAAAATGCGACGTTGTCATATTTCACGTAAGGGTGTTTTACGTTAATAATCGTGACTTTGCCGAATTTTATTTTGTATGAAAAATTAAAAAAAAAAGGATGATTGAAACATAATTCATATGTCAGTTGATTCTTTGATATGGTCTCAATGATACCCTAGAGTTATGGGATATAAAAAAAAACTGGTTGTATACTGATCAAAATGAAAAACTAATATTTACAGAAACTATGTGCCTGATGTAGTTGCCGTTATATACACAAGCTTACTTGCGTAAAAGGTCTAAAACCACAAGGTCCGTTAAAACCTTCAGTTAGAACCGACCGGAAGAGAAAACTTTCAGTTAAAACTACATACCCTCTCCAGAATATTGTATGTTATTACATTTCCAGTTTGTTGGAATTTCAACCTTGTTTTCTTTGTAGATAAAGTGGGTAAATAAAAAAAATTGATGTCAAGTTTGCATTTGTGGTCGATTTAAAAGCTGTGCTCTGTGATATTCTTGGGTATGGAAATGTATACTGTCCAAACGTTCAATAATATTGAACCTTTTTTTTTTGATAGCCCATAAGTCTAGGGTTATATTCTGTAGGTAAAAATAATACTAAAACTCCTTGAATAGGTGGTCCGAAAATGCATAGTTTCGGAGATATCATAATTATAAAATATGTTTCTAAGTTTCATTGATAAAAACGAGTAATTCATTTTATTTCAAACCAATCATTTTTAACCTGTTTTTACCTGCAATTACAGACACAATTAAAATAATAATGTTCTGTTCCCTTTCGGGAACGGCTGGGGACATACTGGTATTTAAAGCTAAGAAAAATGCAACGGTGTCATATTTCACGTAAGGGTGGGTGTTTTACGTTAATAATCGTGACTTTGCCGAATTATTTTGTATGAAAAAAAAAAAACTACACTACTACAGAAACTATGTGCCTGATGTAGTTGCCGTTCTATAAATTCTGCCTACCCCGTGAGAAAAAGGCGTGAGTTCATTATAAAAACCTCCACACGTTAAGACCCTCAGATTTAATATCGTGGCATGTGGCTCTGCTGGCGGCGCCTTAAAAATATTCAGACGTTTCAAATTTACCAAGTTACCTCACAATGGAAACCGTTTCACAAAAAAACATTAAACGAACCATTTGCTTCATTTCCTTAAAATCCACTAGTGCGCTATTTCAAGGAAAAAAAAACCGTATTTGGAGATGAAAACATTAATAAAATGTTAATCTTCATTAGAATGCCCGCCATTTTTAATTTTCACTTATTAACTTTATCACCATGAATCAACACTTCCACAAAAAAGCGCGCTCTATGAAAAATATCTTTTTTAAATTTCGAACGTGCCTAGACAACAAATTGAGAGAAATATTGCACTCACTTCGTCAGTAGTTTCGTCTCCTTCTTTTGTACGAAGCCGGTATTGTTGTCTCGCTCCAATTTTCCAGTTGACGCCTGCGCGTTGAGGGTTTTCCCGAAAGATGTGGGGCGGTCGAAGCTTCGTATGGTGAATAAAAACTGTGAAATGATAGGGACTTTCAACTTCCAGTTTTTTTTTTAATTTATTTTAAATAGAGATATTGAAAGTATAGCAGGAGTTAGTAATTTGTTAAAACTTACTTTTGAGTATTTATTTTATTTGCATGCAATTGTCTTGGACAATTGACAAGTTATAATTGACTGCATTAAACGTTTGCATTATGCAAAAACGTGCCGAAAAAAATTATTTAGAAACCATTATAAGGTAGGATGAAAGAGCTATTATAATTTACAACAATATCAGTTACGCAAGAGGGGAGGCGCAGTATACGTAGCTTCGATCGCCGCCGGTCGAGCCAGAGTCAGCCTCTGGAACCGGCGAGATCTCCCGGGCGAACGTCGTGTACGGACGAAAACCCCCGGACGCCGGGTTAAATTCGATCAGTGCCCTCGTAATAATTAAAAAAAGTAATCGAACTGTCAAAAAATGTGTCTGCCGCGTTTCAGAGCTGTCACATTTGAATTTGGAATTTATTTCTTTTTTATTCGGCCAGTGTGAGAGTGGAGGTACCGCGTGTGATTGTGACCTTTGTTTTAGAAAAAAAGCGAAATTCTTTATTGTTACGGTTAATTTTTGAGTTGTAGTGAGGTGTCAATTTGTGATATTATCTGTTTCGGACCATGCGATTTACGGTAAGTCTTATCAATGATTAAACTAATTATAATATTACGGTAAAATTTTCAAATGTTCACTGTTCCTTCCACAGGAAATACAGATTAAATTTAACAGTTGTCGTCGAATTATAACAAAGAAAATTTTACGAAATACGGTTGATTAAAATTCATGTTGAAGGCAACAAGTAGTAAATTAAATATCTTTACCGGTTTCTTGAAGACGGCAATGCAAGCAACAATTGCGTGATCTACATTTATGTAACTAAGGTTGAACTGTGCTTTTGTCAGCTTAAGACCTCTTTGACCTCAAGACGCTGGAGGATTAGGATTTATCTCGTCTCGGTCTTGCCTGATTGGAGATTTCAGTTGCTTATAGGATTTACTTTGCTGAATGTTTGACGGAGTTTTCTTTATTTTCTTTCTTTATGTGTAATTTGTAAAAAAATACGGTTTTTATGTTGACATAAAAATAATTATTGATTTGGCAGTGATATATTTACGTTAATTTAAGCTGAATACATTATTGTAGTTAAATAAGTAGTTGGATGCGGTTGCGGTGCAATAATTTGAGTGCCGAAATGCGGTAATCAATAATGATGTGTAATTATTGATGTTATTATTAAAAAAGGATTAAATAGGCATTCATAATTGATTTATTCATTCGATAGTTACCTATCGAATGAATAAATCAATTATGAATGCCTATTTACAAAGTAGTTATCAAAATAAGGATTATGAGAAACGATAGTTTTTTTTTCAAGTTTGGCTGATTTCGATTTACTTACTAGGTAAAACACAATGTTGCACCCAGTCACATCCCTATTATGTCAACTACGTGTACATGTGGCGTTCTTAATTCAAATTCAAATGCGAACGTACTATTCTATCGTGGGAACGTAACAGTAGTTGTGGAGTAACGAAGACTTTTCTGTTTATTCTTATCTTCCTTTCGTAACGAAAGGACACCGTCTAAAACTCACAACTTACTAACAAAAGGGATAATAAATTGGTAACTAACTAACTGCAATACATTACCGGGGCAATAGAATAGCAATTACTACGTAAACTGGCAACAACAACAACATAACATTACGACTTACGACACACATGATGTTCTCAAATTGTTTTGCAGAAACTGCAGAATACCACATGCTACGATCCACATACCAAGACCTCTAGTGGAAGCTGCAAATTTTGGGACGTTCCTCAACAAGATTGAGCAAAGATCAGGAGAAGCCATATAAAATTACATGATGACTTTACCGAAACTAATATAAAAGTGGCAAACGACTCTCAGACGACATTGATTACTTGCAAATGAGCAAAAGCCCTCTCATTGAGAGGAAGCCGTGTCCCAGCCGTGGAAACATTATAGACTGATGATAATGATGATGATGAGCAAAAGTTTAAGAAAGATTCCTGAATTTGTGACGTAAAAATGTAGACGGATGCTCCCGGTGAGGCAGCAGCGTTTCAAAATGCCAAATCGTCAAGATACTTAGATACTTCCTTTGAATACTTCATACATGTTTCAAACGAAGCATTTATGAAAATACTTATTTCATACATTTTCGTTGGTATCTCGCTCAGGTAGCGAAGGTCGTCCCTGTAACGTAAGTGTGTTATCAGCCAAGCCTTCTCGAGTGTGTGTTGGGTCGGCTCCCATATTAGTAGAAGTTATACCTGTATCAATATTGATATATTGTTGACCTTTTCAAGGTTGGTGGTGTTTAATGTCCCGTAGCAACTTGAGGAGTCTTTGATATGAAATCTGTTTCAGATTTGATAAAGGATGACTTAACTAAGAAACTGAACGCGATCAGTAAATTTTAACTGCGTTCAAGACCAGTCAGTGTCAAATTTGCCCTTCAAGATTCAAGATTTGTGTTGCTTCATCAGTAAACGACAGTTTTCTTTTTTTCAAGAATATTTACGAAATTCGGTAACGTAGAGCAATAGATTTAGTTTAGTAAGACCACACAAATACGTATTAGAACATTGAATCCAGGTTTGTTAAAGGCCGATCAGGGATCTGAAAAATCCAATTTCAAATCTCATATAGGCAGCTTTTTTTTTTTTTCGGATGGGATGTCATCAAATGACTTCTCCCGCTCTGGGCGGAGCAGGAGGGAGTGTCAGACTTTTACTGACTAAAACCCATCCATGTTCCTTCATCGCCCTTTGTGTTCCGGGGCCACGGTATCTCTTTCGAATAGTCCCACAACCCCGGCAGGCATCGGTCCTTGCGGACCCCTTGAGGCGCGCGTGGAACACGAACGCGCCGTCGACACGGCCTGTCGTCATGAGACGGACGGACGGCGAGCTAGCCCATAGCTCTCCGTCAACAGGCCTACACCTACAGTGGCCCCCGATGCCCGGAGCGTCTCCCGCGGCGGCCGGAACGTGAGGTTCTCACAGGTCTATCACCTAGCACAGGAGTCAGGGACTTCGCACAATTTTGTAACCACATTCTTGTGTAATAAAGATTAAGTATTTATTATTTGAATAATATAATCAGTCTACAATCCACCACACCTCCCAGTGCGGTGATTTTTACTGTTCCACTCGATGTTTTTCTCCACCGAGAATAGATTTTCTAAGGGCGAAATTCACCAATAGAACCGAACGCGATTTGCACACCTATTCCCCCCCGTTCAATAGCTGTCAGCGTCAAAATTGCTTATCACATAGCGCTGACAGTTTGACGTTAGAATTGCAGAATAGTCAGTTGCTAAAGAGGAAAAAAAACACTGACAGTTCTTGGACGCTGTTTATATTGCACTAGCTTTTGCCCGCGGCTTCGCTCGTATAATTTACAATGTGACAATCAATTCGGGTTGTGCTCTGCTTGCAATTCAACCATGATTTGAAAGAAACGTGGCGTCATCTATTTTCATAACATTTTAATTGTTGTTGTTTTCCTCGGGAACAGTACGTGTTTTTCGGGATAAAAGGTCCATAGGTCCGTTTCTGTATACCTGACAACGTAAATGCAAAATTTGAGGATGATCGGTTCTTTTGGTTTAGGCGTGAAAAGGTAACAAACAAACTTACTTTCGCATTTATAATATTACTTAGGATTCCGTTTCATTGCCACAATTCGCCCTTAGAAAAAGGCAATTAAACCATCTTTATCCACCATCTTTAACCATCTAGTTAAATACCTACTGAACTACGTTTCAACTGTTGGCCACACTCAAGGTTACGTCGTCAATGCTAACTGCTTCAATAAATCCTTTGTGTGCGAATAAAGCGGGGCCTTGGAATAGGTCTAGGAAGCCAATGTGCTCTGACCACAATTGATATTTCCGACATGATCAGGATCAATGTCTCGAAAATAACAAAGCCCCGTACGATCGGTGGAAAGATTCCTACTGAGTAATAGACACGTGCAATAGCTGATAGACAGAATTCTAATGTGAGTTGCTTCATTTTCAACCGACTTCTAAAAAGGAGGAGGTTTTTCTGCTTTGTTACTTCACTCCGTGATTAGTCGGATTTACGTGATTCTTTTGTTGATTTTGTAGAAGAAGCATGCGCGGTAATCCTATAAATGTTGTTCATATTTATTGGGTCGTTTATGAGTTATCTTTTAGAATACATAGCGGACGTCACGATTTTTCACCCGCGTAGTTCACGTTCCCGTGTGAGTACGGAGATAAAATATAGCCTATGTTACTCAGTACGAATATAATTTTCGTAGAAACCGTCAACTGCGATCTGTCTATCTTACTTTGTTAGGTTTAAGGGCAACCTTTCTCGTTTTATCACGTTCAAGGTGCCCGCGACCTTAGTAGGTATATATATATAGATACCTAGATAATAGATTATAATTGCTGCCTCTTTACTCGTATCATATCAACCCAGCTTTTTCTTACAGTTTTTCAAGATCGGGTAATTTGAAGATAAATTCATAGGTTTGTGAATAACCTAAACTAATATTAGTCTTTCCATAGTGTTTCTAAACAGATTATCGTCGGATCGGTTTCCAATTGAAGTCAGATAAATAGCTAGAAGCTAAAGATGCACGAAAAAAGAATAATACAAAACAACACAAAACAAACATTTTCTCTATTTCTACCATAACATTTCCGTTCTACATTTTCTAAAGCAAAAGAAGGTAATAAATAAATCAGCTGTTTCCAGCGAGCGCGGCTCGACTGCCACAATGACGCTCATTTGTTTCTACAGCCGCTATTTTCTTTTAGCGCGAAACAAATATGGCGCGAAAATTGTTGTCATTAACTCAGGACCGAGTTTTTCCTCAAACTAGCGAAGGTTTAAAAGAAAACTTTTGTATGCTGCAAATAAGTAGGGTGTGTCATTTTCTAGCAGAAAGACATAATATATGTAACAAAAAATATTGTAGTAAAAGGCGTTGGAATTGGTGCCCTCAAAAAAGGGAGACTAAATCCCAATGACACGGGACTTACTGCCATTGACAATTTAATGGAAGTCAATGCTGTCGATTCTGTTGTGCACAAACTAAACTTAATTTAGGCTATTGCTACCTTTTTTTCTCTAACAAAACGAGAAAGAGACGGACGTAATTTAGAGCTGTCAAATTTAATTCAAACTAATATTTCCATACAAATGAAGGGTGCACGTAAAAACATGTCGACTAAAAACACGGTGAAGCGCAAGGCATAAACTAGTTTAACATCTCTAACTTAGTTCATAACTATAGCCGTCCTTTCTTCGCACTGCCTTTTAGTAAAAGATAGCAATAGCCTTAATTAAGTTTAGTTTGTGCACAATAGAATCGACACCAGTGTTTCATAAACCATAGATTTAATAAGTGACTAGGTTTCGCACGTGGCTTTGCTCAGGGAGTGTTGGAAATTAGACAAAACGAAAATAAAAACGAACTGCCGGGTTAAAAGTAACCCAGATCTTGGGGTATCCGTGTGGCAAAATCCGTCGAATCCATCCAGCCGTTAAAGCATTAAAGGTAACAGAAAGACAGCTTTACTTTCGCAATTATGCTATTAGTATGGATAACATATCATTTCAAACCTTTTCGAGTCAAACTTGTGAAATATTCCAATATTAAAAAGAAAACAGAGTGTCTGTGGGGATCGTGGCAATATTCCTGGCTATTCTTTGTGGCCGTTTGCGGGGAAGGCCGCATATGTCACAATAGACGTTTATAGCCCTTTGTGCGGGAGTGTGAATATGAATCTTTGTACGAGGCTATGATGGAAAATCTTAGGAAATGGCGTGGACAAGTATTGGTTTTAACACGTAAGGTATTTGGCTGTTCGAACATTAGAGAGATTTCTGTTCTTGTTACTGATATTAGAGACTATAATTAAAAGGTAGGCCAGCTACAGCCATTGAGCTATTACTACTACGTATAGAGAAGACAGCGCGAACAAAATCTGTGCTCCGTTCAACTGCTGTCGGCCGGCTGCAGTTCACTCAGTCGCTTGCTCACCACAGCAAGCGTAAATACGCTGTCGTGTTAGGACACGGGAATTAAACTTAACAGGCGAAACGCAAGTTCACCTACATACAGGGTGTAAACAGACCCTTTACGAAGCCGTCGACCAAGCATTTTGTACATCAAACTAAGTAACTTTAAGCAAGAATAATTGCTGGGAAACGATTTGTTTTTGCTTATGGACGCATTTAATAGTAAACGGGTTATGGAGGTATTTAAAGTAAAGATATGACTTTAAAACTAGTATTTGAAAAAAAACTTGTAAAAAAAGTTAGAACTTCTCACTCTAGAAGAGGTATGGTTCAAAAAAACGATCGCAATGACGGAGAGAACAAGTGCCTTTCGGCTTCGTTAAGGGACTATTTACACCCTTTAAATATACTTTACCCTTCAGGTGTCCTTCAGAATATCATGATATTATGAAAGCCACGTTCAACCTTCCACGTAAAACAAAAATGTATTTACCTGTCTAAACAAAGTATTCAACAAAACCACATGGCCATAAAATCACCACCCTCACCAAAATAAATCACCTACCCACAATTTTAATATGAAAAAGCACTTAAATCTAGAAAGTATCACAAAAAGGTCAACACGTAACGACTCCCGAGCACATTATCTGTTATGAGAACCGATTGGATCGCCTATGCCGCGTAGCTTCGATATTTCACGACTTTATGGGACAGAAACCCTTAGGTTCCATGATTTGTTGGCACACCCGTGTGTGTAGGGAAGATACAGTAGGCAAAGGGGTTATCTCGGTATTTAATCTTTTCTTAGATGATCAAAGTCAAAGTTACACCAATTTAATTTAATTTAATTGAGTGCAATTTTGGAAAACAAGCTTGCTTTTTGTGGTATGGTCATGTGGAGACGGTTTAAATATCTACTACTCTGTCAAGAAAGTACCGGGAAAAGATCAATAAAACACAAAATATTAGTTATTTATCCAAATTTATTTTATCACCTTCAAAGTATGCTCCTTCAAAACCGACACAGTTCTCCGAGTTCAGTTCTCGCCGCGAATTCTCCATTATGTCTTCTACTGAATGAAAACGGGTGCCACGAAGTGGTAATTTGAGTTTAGGAAAAATAAAGAAGTCGGCTGGAGCCATATCTGGTGAATAAGGTGGTTGCTCGATGGTATTTGTTGAGTTTTGGTCAAAAAATCGTTCACAACTGTGCGAAGGCGCATTATCGTGGTGCAAAATCCAAGAATTTTCTTTCCACAAATCTGGCCCTTTTATCTAATTTGCTCTCTTAAACGCTGCATAACGTCCGAATAATATTTTTTATTTACCGTTTGACCTTGCGGCAAGATTGTCAGTCCTATTTCCTTCACTTTTGCGATGTTAACTTCAGTTGCAGACGTTGATGGCCTACCAGAACGAGGCAAATCTTCCATCACACCTTGACTGCTTTTGAACGCTTTGTACCACTCATAAGCGCGTGTTTTTGATAAAGTCGATTCACTGTAAGCCTTCTGTAACATTTTCAGAGACTCCGATCTCGAAATTCCATTGGCGATGCAAAATTTAAGACAAACTTTTTGTCCGATATTTTTGTCCATTAAGAAATTCGCAATACACACTAGATATGATATAACTAAAATCAGTACTGTATTTAATCTAATTAACAGATGTAACTCAAACTCCGCGCCAAAATGGAAAACAGTTGTGCTAATCTAACAACAACAAAAAAAAACAAAAAAAAAATTGGAACCATAAACAAATCATCCATTCCCGATACTTTTTTGACTGAATGTATATCTAAAAAACTCTATTACAGTTTGGTTTTAGCCACACATCGAAAACTTCTCAGGGCTTATCTGTGTGCTGGCGAGCCGTTCGTTTAAATTTTACAAGATGTTACAACTACAATGATACAATAAAACTTAGTTTTAAATTATGGTGATAATAATTTATAGGGACATACATACTTTAGGAGAAGTTTTGTGTAAGGAAACGCTTTGATTTATATTTATAACTTTTCGAACTCTTTTTGTATAGCGTTTGCAAGTCCTCTGGAAGTTTATTAAGAAAAAAAGATACTAAATATTCTGCAACCCTCATCCCGTACACATTATTGAATGGCGGTAGGATGTAATTATTTTTATGTGGTATCGTTCTGAGAAAGTCAGGTCTTGTTCTTTCGGTTAGCAGCTCAGGTCTATTGACTTCCGTAAGAGTAAAAAATTCAACTTTATTGAACACATTCATAACTTGACAACATTTAAAGAGGTCGCCGTCATTGTTTTAGTACTTCTTCTTTATATGTTTTGGCGTAATTACTTTTAATATTCTTAGTTGTAACTTCTAAATATCCGTCAAGTATGTATGATAGGTTCTCCCCTAACTGCTGAGTCCGTAATTGACAACAGAGTCTGCTAGGGGCAAATACTCTTTTACAAAAAAAACGGGCACCTAAGGAAATTTAGGTTATAAGGTCGATTTGAGTTAATTAAATGGAATTTAATTGTTTGCCGTAGTCTGTATACTTGTAATTGTGTAAATAAATAGGCGTGAAGTGAAGTCTAGCATTTTTTTTTTAATTTTCGATGAATTCTTTAAAACTGTTGTACACGGCCAAACAATAAAGTGGTCGGTAATAAAGACAATAAGATTCTTTTACTTTTTTTAATTAAATAAAGTTACAAATGTAAAAACCTAATAAAGAGTGTGACCTCCTCTTGCCAAAATTTCAGCTTGAATCCTTCTGCATGCTTGCCACGATGTTTTTAATAACGTTTTAAGAATTACGTTCCCACTCTTCTGCAATGACTCTTTTTAGCTCCTTTATGTTTTGTGGAGCAGGTTGCACTGATCTTACCCGTCTCTTTAGAACATCTTAGACATGCTCAATTGGATTGAGGTCAGGACTTCGAGCTGGCCAATCTAAACGACGGATCTCAACTTCTTGCATGTACGCTTCCACGTCGCCAGAACGGTGCAGGCGAGCATTGTCGTCCATAAAAATGGAATCTTCCCCAAGTGCAGTCAATGCGGGTTGTGCATATGGAATTAGGACTCCCATTATATATCGGTGTGCATTTAATGTTCCATTTTCTATGAAAACGAACTCCGTACGCTCTGTCGAATTCATTGCTGCCCAAAACATAACGGAGCCTCCGCCATAAGGAGTGATTTTTTCAAACCACACTTCCGCATAGCGTTCCCGTGGTCTTCGCAACATTCAATAAGTTTTAAAATTTTAGTAATCAGTAAAAAATCGTTTCATCAATTCGCGCTATTAGTAAAGCAATTTTACAATATTCCACAATCACCATTAATTTTCTTTTGTTAATTTCAAAATTTAAGTTTGGAACGTAAAGAATCGTGCCAGGATGCTTCAAATAACATGCCAATACATCGTCAAATTAATAAAACCTCTTTCTTGTTCTTCTTCATTGAAGTAGAGAAAAAAATCTAAAACGCCCGTTTTTTTTGCAAGAGTTCTAAGCGTTTTGCAAGGCAGTTTATATTTAAGTATTCTGAGCTTACCTAGAATAGACCTCAGTTTGTTGCATACGTAATCTTTATGCGGTCCACAACAGAATCGGCTATCGACCATTAGACCGATATACATGTGTTTATCGACTACTTCTACCAACGGACATTTGCAAGTCTGTGGCGAGGTATGCAGGCAATATAATTGTAGGTACAGTGGAGCATTTGTTATGTTATGAATGTACGTGAACAATTTTAGTTTTTGTTGAATTTATTACTAATCCTACGTCATGAGCCCATTTACACACATTAATGAATAGAGAAAAAAAAAGAAAGCTAATGAAAGCTTTTTTACAAGGCAGATGTGGTTGGAAACGCCATTAGGGGAGGTCCTAGAAGGATGTATACTGACCTTTTTGGTTAGTGGTGTTCTTCAGTAAGGTTAAATGCGCAGTACTCGCCACCGGCGTGCAAGATGTATGAAAGTGGGCGAAATAATGGGTGCGTCTCATAACATAATTATAAAGATATTTGGTATATTTTCATTTCAATAACGTTCACAAGATATAGTAAACGTGAGTTATACCAACTGTTGATATAATTTCTTTAGATATAACATTTATATTACTCTAAAACTTATTTCGTATAACGTTATTGGATATAACGTTTATTTAATCGAAAAGCGTGACAAAAACGAATCGCTGCAAAACCGACTCCACGTAGTCTTGTCTGACCTACCCCTAGTGTGTTATTTAAAACCGCGTAGGCGCGGAGGGGCGAGGTGGCCCGCGAGCTGAGGAGCCTCAGCCGCGGTGGTGAGCCGTGACAGAAACCATGCCTGCTGCATGTTGCATGCTGCATGCTTGCTTGCATGCTTGTTTGCATGCTGCATGTATGGTGTATCCTTGTTTTTATGCCTGCTGCATGCATGGTGTATGCTTGTTTGCATGTTTTTTTCACCACATATGTTCCAAATCAACCGTATTGTCATATTAGACTAAATAAGTTTTTTGTCTTTTGAGTGGTATATCAAACGATTTTATATTCTATGTAGGTTATGCTTATAAAAATTAGTAACTTTAAAATTATATCAATCGTTTATTATATTAACTGATCGTTATATCGAATTAAAATTATAATTATAGATTCGGTTGTTATATCTTGTAAATATTAGAGATTTTGTAATTATATCATATATTACTTACCCCGAAATAAGAGCTGTATGTAGGTAAGGATCGTAATGTAACCAAGTCGTCGTGATGTAACCAAGACTTTGTAACAATATTTTGATTCAAAAGAGTGTTCATGGAGTTTCTTGCCCGTTCTTCTCCATAGAGATCTACGCTAGGGAATGGGCAACTACAGTATTTTCTCAAGTTATTATGCCTTGTGACTGGGACTGTAGCTTTGTTTTTTATTTGTAATATTGACATTCAAAAGTGCCGTAATGGTCTAATTGAAATAAATGCTTGAGTTTTGAGTTGTTTTTTGAGTAGCAGGTGACGCTGTGTACTTTCTGCCACTCGGCAGAAAAAAGCTAGAAAACATTTATATTCAGTCATGGTAATGTGGTACTCGCATCGTTATACATGTTGAGAAACATTATTCTCACTAAAACTGTTCCCAAAAAACCAAGTCCAATTTGAGCGTAAGGCAAAAAAGTTGTTAATTGCAATGCCACCACTAGCTTTATTACTAACAACTTAATTGCACTTCTAAATTAACTTGTTTTAACGAGTTTTTTACCCCAAAACTTCTCCTTGCGACTAGTTCGAGAGCAGAGTTTTTATAGTTACCTACTATATCCGGTAATTACATACCTCGTGATCAGCTAACATGTTCCCATTGCGGAAAACAGGCCTCTTAATTTTCTTTTAATTTAACAAAATATAGCTGTTCTTTTTAGGGTTTCTTACCCTAAAACCTAACCAACGGGCCTGCCGGGCCTGCGGGGCTGTTCGAAAGAGATACCGTGGCCCCGGATCAGAAAGGGCGATAAAGGAACATGGATGGGTTTTAGTCAGTAAAAGTCTGACACTCCCTCCTGCTCCGCCCAGAGCGGTGACGGTACATTTGATGATTTCCCATCCGAAAAAAAAAAGACCTCTTAATTAGAGTTGTAGATGTCACGGTATATAGATGTCACATGTCTTCGATTTTTTTATTCTAAGACACACCGGTTTCCTCACGATATTTTCCTTTACTGTTTTAAGAGCTCTTTGTAAAATGGTGTTAAGCTTCGACTTCCATTCTAACCGGGTTCGGTTAGACTGGAAGTCGACTCCAATTTGATTAGGAAAGGCTAAGCAATAATATAATATAAAAAAATATATATAAAAAAAAATATCTGTTTTGATGAAAAAAATTAAGTCTGTTACGAAACTACACTACTGTCCTCCCTATGTATACGTAGACATTATCGCCTATATCGGATTCTGTCTCCCGTATATACTTACCTAGATACAGTGTTATGTATCAACGGCCAGAATACGTAACTCAAGGAGCTTAGGTAAGATGTGTTATGTGTTGATCCGAGCAAACACTTGCTTGTGACGTGGGCTGACGTGTTGTCAATATATTTTGTTAGTTTAGTTGAAGGAAGGGGGTTCTTGTTCCTGTATCTGCTGATGATAGACTGGTTTGCTTGATTGAACTTTAACCATCTTCTGCCTAGCCTTTTCCCAAAATTGGGGTGGGCTTTCAGTCTTACCGGATGCAGCTGAATACCAGTATTAAACATGGAACGACTGCCTATCTGACCTCCATAAACCAGTTAGTACTGGGTAATAAGATACCCTTTGATAAGACTGGTTGTCAGACTTTTGGGACACTGACTACTTGTAACGACTGTCAAAGATCTACAAATGAAAAAACGGCTTAACGTCACATTGTTACATGGAGAAAACTGGGTATGTAATGATGGTTACCCATCCACAGTCCGACCTTGGCAAGTTCGATTTAACCTTAAAGATCGACCCGTGCGGTTGTTATCATTTAGCCACGAGATCCTCCTTTCGATTGATTTTTAATCAGTGCGCTAAATTTACCAACTATGAAAGTCGAAATAACACGCTGTTGAAAAAGAATAAACACGAATTATGTAAAAAGAAAAACCGCAAAAGTCTAAAACAATGCATTAAAGTACAACAAATAAGTAATGGCGTAATGTATGTGCCATTTTATCCTAATAAATCTGTCACTGTCCGTGTATGTATACCGTAAACAGAACAAGACGATGATTTAGAGATAAAGTATGTCAACTGAAAAAATAAAAGTATGCGATAAGGTCGCCCATTGCGCACTAGAACCTATGTATGTTAATCGTATTGTTCGATACTGTGTGCAATCAAGGTTTTAATAAATAATTAACTACCTACTAACTCTATACAAAAGCTTTTAACAAAAAAAAATGCACAAAATTAAGCAATCTAGTTTAAAATTATGCCATCAACATCAACTCTACACACCAATATGACGTATATTTTTATTTTTAACAGATTATCCACAACAATTCCACTTATCGCCTCATGAATATGCAACAGCAACGTTTCGTGTTCAGATAGATTAGCTAAAAAGCAAAAACCCCTCGTTTTTTAAACATCCACCCGTAGAGGATAAACTGCTCTGCCATGACTCGGGTGAATGTATCGATTATATGAACAGGAAAGTATTTGAATTGGACTCGGAAATTGAGTAGGATGTCAATTCAGTGTGTGTGACGCGGTTGACATGATTATCTCAAGATGCGGTCAAACGGACTTCGGTAGTTATTTTGTTAGTTTGGTGTTCACTATCCGATTCGGAGTTTAGTCCACTTGGTTAATCCACATCTTCAGGCCTTTCGTCCGTGATGCTACTCAAAAGTAACCGGTTAACAAACACCACCAGTGATTCGACACACTTTGGTTTGAACACTTTGAACTTATAACTAGCCACTAGCCCGCAACTTCGTTCGCGTGGAAATTTTAATGTGTAACCACAACACAGAGTGTTTATTTAATTCATTTAGTTACTAAAAAATAAATAAAACACACCAAAACACTAAACTTTGAATGGACAACCTATACAAGTCGGAAAACTGCGCGTCGTATTATTAAATGTTATAACTACTGTTAGTTACTAATGACATTTTTTAACTAATCACAACAGCCAACTAAATACTGAACGCAAGTTTCATTATTCAGGAAAACTGTACAGGCTATCAGTAACCGTTTTGTCATTTAACGATTAAAAACAAGCGCGACGTTACCATCCATACTACCATGTTCCATATCCCTGCTTATACCTTTTCACGTTCACATTACCTTGAAAACACACACAGTTCGGAAACAAAACAGCATTTAATAGTGTGTCATAACTTGGTGAGAGGAACCATTTTGATATTGTTTGCAAAATGTCGATTAATTCCGTGCGGGCGTGAGCCGGGCTGTCATCTGTGACATACATTATGTCAGTTTGACGTCGGTCTAGTGGTAAGCGCGACTGCTGAGCATGAAGTCCTGGGCTCGATTCCCAGGTCGAGCATCATATTATTGGTGTTTTCATTCAGGAATTTCTCAGTAGCAGCCATGGAGTTTGGATTTTTGGCTGGTTGAAAAATCATCATCTGCCTAGCCTTTTCCCAACTATGTTTTGGTCGGCTTCCAGTCTAACCGAATGCAGCTGAATACGAATATTTTACATGGAGCGACTGCCTATCTGACCTCAACAACCCAGTTAGTACTGGGTAATACGATACCCCTTGGTAAGACTGGTTCTCAGACCTTTTGGGCCGCTGGGTGGGTAGCTGCTTTAACCGTAAAACTATGCTTCGTGGAGGTTCCCTAATGTTAATAAAAAAAGGTTTCAAATATAAGCAACGAAATGACATAGTAGGTCTCTCGGTTGAACATTGCGTCGAACTGTCCTGTGTTGAGCATGTAATTGTGTGTGTGTACAGACCTCCCAAACTATCAAAACTTTTTCATATTTTAATCAATAATGGAAGATGTTCTGGCAAAACTTGCAGCCAGTAATAAATCTACAATTATTTGTGGTAATTTCAATATCAATATTTTAGAAGAAAGTTCAAATAGCAGTCGGTTGTTAAATCTTTTTAAGTCATTTGACTTGACCAACACTTTTATAGAACCTACTAGAGCCACTCCATCTTCTGCGACTTGTATAGATAATGTTTTCTGCGATTGTGATTACTTAGATAAAGCCATAGTAAACTGTCTGCCGTCTGACCATAGCGGACAAACTGTAACTTTTAGGTGTAATACACCTTTGCAAAAAGTTCAGATCAAATTTAGACCTATAACTTCTAGAATTAAATAGGTATAATATTTCCCTACAGAACAAGTTAGGTGTTATGAGCCATGACGATATTAATATAAATCAATTGCATGATCGTTTCTTTTCAATAGTTCACACGGAATTCAACAAAACTTTTGAAAAGAAGACAAAAAGTATTAGCCCTAAATTCATATTTAGTGATTGGGCAACTAGAGGTATCAGAAAAAGTAGGGAAAGACTATTTGAGCTTTATGGCCTTAAGCCTTATATAAACACCGAAACTTTTAACCGGTATGTTGCTAAGTATTCAAAAATTTTTAGTAATACATGCAAGGTTGCTAAAGCCCTGCACATTAGCAACAAAATCAAAACAGCAGAAAACAAAATAAAGACAGTCTGGAAAGTCATAAATAATGAGACTAACAGGAAGAAAATAAGTAACACTAGCTACACATTAGATTCAGCATGTGGTCCTAAAAGCTCTAATCTGGAAGTAGCTCAAGAATTTGTAAATTTCTTTACCGATATACCATTAAAAACGACGGAAGCTCTTAATTCCTCACCTGAAGTCTCAGTTGATTTATTAAAGGCGAATGTATCTGGCTGCACGGTTGAATTTAAACACATAAACCCTATGATAGTTATTAAAGCTTTCCGGCAAATAAAAATCAAACTGACCGAAGATCTATGGGGAATCATACATATATGTGCATCCATACTTGAGACTATAGCCCCATACTTAGCTTTAATTTTTAATTTGTGTGTAGACCAAGGAGTTTTCCCTGATCTAATGAAATACAGTAAAATCATACCTCTTTTCAAATCCGGGGACAGTAATGATACTAATAATTATAGACCTGTATCCGTGTTGCCAGTTTTTAGCAAGGTGTTTGAAAAGGTAATGCTTAATCCAATGCTCAATCATTTTAACACCAACAAAATTTTACATGATCAACAGTATGGTTTCACCAAGGGACGTTGTACGACTGACGCCGGTGTAACCTTATTAAAGCACATATTTACTGCGTGGGAAGAGTCTCAAGACGCCATAGGAATATTTTGTGACCTTTCCAAAGCATTTGATTGCGTAAATCACGACACATTACTTTTGAAACTTGAGCATTACGGATTAGGTCAACTTGCACTTAGTTTGGTAAAATCATATTTGAGTGATAGACAACAACGTGTTCAAATAAATGGTGTTAATTCACAGGGTTTAAAAGTAAAAATGGGGGTTCCACAAGGCTCAATATTGGGTCCTTTCCTCTTTTTCGGGTATATAAATGATCTACCCTATTTATTGAAAAACCAACCTCAAAATATGGTGTTGTTTGCTGATGACACTTCCCTTATTTTTAAGATAAATAGACGGGCCCAGAATCTAGATGACGTGAATGATGCCCTACTTCTGGTCCATAATTGGTTCACAGCAAACAATTTAGTATTAAATGAAAAAAAAACTAAAAGCAATAGAATTGCTTTACCCAATGTTAAAAGTAGTGATTGTGAAATAATATTAAATAAAGAGAAACTTGAATTCGTAGATAAAACGGTTTTCCTGGGGATTACGCTTGATTCAAGGCTACAATGGGGTTCTCATTTAACTTCCCTTGCGGCGCGTCTAAGTTCAGCAGCATATGCTATTAGAAAAATTCGTCAATTTACTGATGTAGATACCGCTAGACTGGTCTATTTTAGTTACTTTCATAGTATAATGTCTTATGGCATTTTGCTATGGGGACGGGCTGCAGATATTGAGTCTATATTTATTCTGCAAAAAAGAGCCATCAGAGCCATATATAATCTTCGTAGGCGCGATTCTCTAAGGGAAGTGTTTAAGGATATTGGCATCATGACGGTACATTGTCAGTACATCTACGAAAACATAATGTACGTCAGAAAAAAACTGCATCTTTTTGGTAAAAGAGGTGATAGACATAATTACAGTACTAAAAATAGGGACCAACTAGTTCAGCCAGGCTTCAGACTCGCTAAAGTGGACTCATCTTTCATGGGGTACTGTTTGAGATGCTATAATAAAATTCCACAAAGTATTCTTGAACTGAATGAGACGAAATTTATAACATGCATCAAACGCACACTATGTAAGCAAGCTTATTACAAGTTGGGCGATTATATCGCTTATAAAAATGCGTGGCTCAATGCTGGTCCTGCTCCACATGGACAGGGGCGCATAAATTGATAGTATTAAATAGAATTGTTGGAGCTGCTGAAGATTGTACAACTGTCTTTGCATTGTATAGAATCAATCTCTAGAATTATATAATCCCATAGCCCATATTGTGTGAGTACTATGTACTAGAAAGCTATCATTCACTGAAATCCTACGTCTTTTCTTGACTTGAATGTGCCCTGGCGGTTGAGAGTATGTCACGCTCACTCTAATGTCTCGCTGATGGTGGCGCGTGTGTCGGATCATTCAGTTCCCTTCAAAATGGTTGAGTTGAATGGTGCTGATCCATGCGTCATGTTCGTGAACGGGCGCTGTTAGTTGTGACTGGTCATCTCTTAGTTGCCATGGCTTATTTGTATGTTTATTTTTGAATTGTATTTTTTGTTTTTACTATGGACACTTTTAACGTGCACATCTTGCTACATTGTTCTCACATAATATACCATCTCAACATGAATGATGTAACCAAGATTTTGTAACAATATTTTGATTTAAAAGAGTGTCCATGGAGTTTCTTGCCCGTTCTTCTCCATAGAGATCTACGCTAGGGAATGGGCAACTACAGTACTTTCACAGTTTTTATGTCTTGTGACTGGAACTGTAGCTACATTTAATTTTCATCTTTGTTTCGACAATTCAAAAGTGCCTGTAACTGGCCTACTTGAAATAAATGCTTTGATTTTGATTTTTGCCACTGACTACCTGTAACGATTGTCAAAGAGCTACAAATGACAGCCGGGACCAACTGCTTAACGTGCTTTCCGAGGCACAGAGGAAAGTCGGTATGTAATGGGTGGTCACCCATCCGCAGACCAACCTAGGCAAGCACGCCATAACCTAAAGATCGACCCGAGCGGCTGTTATTACTTAGCCACGAGCTTCTGAGCTGGTTGAAAAATGCGCGCCCTTTATTACATGGGATTTAAACATAACTGGCGAAATGCGTGTGTACTATTCGGGTTCTCTGCCTAACCTTTACAGGATTACAAGCGTTACGTTATGTTATTGTTAGCAAAACATCGATTATTCGGGGCGAGCGTGAGCCGGACCGTCAACTGAGAGATTTAATACTGTGTCGGAATATTCGTGCCTTTTTGTTCACTTCGGCATTAGTAACTGTTCGGATTTGGACGTAAGAGGCTTTGGTTTTGGTGGACGTGAAAAGGTCTGGTGTTATAGTCTGCGATGGACGCAGAATTTCATAATATAACATCACGCCTGTAATCCCCGAAGGGTTATGCAGAGGTGTACCTAATGGTACACCTACATTTAGCCAGTTAAGTTTTAAGTCTCATGTAAAAAACGGCGATCCAGAGACTTAAGTATTAATTTAATAGTACAGTGCTTGTGGCACACTTAGTATGTTTATGTGGCATGCGATCCTAACTATAAGATATTGTAACACTAGCCTTTTTTTTTTTTTTTTTTCGGATGGGAAATCGTCAAATGACTTCTCCCGCTCTGGGCGGAGCAGGAGGGAGTGTCAGACTTTTACTGACTAAAAGCCATCCATGTTCCTTCATCGCCCTTTGTGTTCCTGGGCCACGGTATCTCTTTCGAACAGTCCCGCAAACCCGGCAGGCATCGGTCCTTGCGGACCCCTTCCTTGTAACACTAGCCTTAGATTATGGTAGATAATTACTTTAAATATGGTAAATATAGACGGTAGATGACAAAAAAAAACTAATTAGTCCGTCAGAAATATTTGCAAAAAAATATTGAACACATATTTTTTCTTTTTTCACGTAAACAAAAAATACAGACGATTTGCGTCGAAAACTCGTGTGACGTCACATTTGAGTACATTTTTTTACGGAAAGTTACGAATTGACGCGTTTTATCTTCGTCAATTTGCCTTGCCTTGCAATGCCTTGTGGCATTAAGTCCGCCTATGTACTACTATTGTACATGAAGTTTAAATAAATAAATATTTTTTATTTATTTGATAAAAGAAAAAACACGTATCCAATATTTTTCGTTAATCTAACTGACGGACTAAACAAAAACATATTTTTTAGGCAGGAATCATCCCTATTGTTAGTTGGCCAACAAAGGAATACAAAAATGCACATAGGGTTGAGTTTCATCTGTTAGCGTACGGCAGCACGCTCTGTTTCACGCTCTAGCAAATAACGGTTCTGAGTGACAGAAAAGGAGCACAAAAAAATGCGATTCCGTAATGATAGATGCGGCTTAACCCTGAAACATAAGTAGTGAACTGTGAATATTCTATTGGTATAGGTTAGCCTAAATATCGGAGGAATACTGGCGTTATTTTATGTAAGTTTTTAGAATTGGTGAAAGATATCATGTTCATACGTACTCGAAAGATTCTTAACATGTTAAAAATCACATCGTTTATCTAAGAGATAATGTAAAAGTAAATGGCGAACGAAATAAAAGAATCAATTCAAATAGAAGAAAAAAAAAGAAAAGTCTAGAAAAGTTTGAAAGGATAATGATAAGATTTTATCAAAGAGTGGCCTTTCTCTTTATACTCGCATGAAAAAACGAGAGGGGAAAAGAAATGGAAATAAGAGTAAAAAGGTACTCAATATACTTAAAGCGTCGTTACTTGGTTTTTGTTTCCAAATTACATTTTTTATTGTTTCTGAAGGGTCTTTCGGAGCATTACAATTATTTTATGCAATTATGTGAGTCGTAATAAGTAATTTTAAACGTTTTAGGATTGCTCAGTCGGAGTTTTGATGCTTATCCAATGAGGTTGAGTTTTTGAACGCACTTTTAATCTCATGCATCAAAACGTTAATGCCATTGCGTTAGTATCCAGATTCTTTTACACTGTTTGCGGTGTAGCATGGTGTGGGTGACATTAGCTTAGACGAACCGTTCCTTTTCAATCTTGAACGTTACCCATATTTACAATCATAATTGAATATTTTGAGCTTTACCGTAAATATTATCATAGACGGTCAAATTATAAAAATATCACTCACATGTCTTGTCATGTTATATGTCACCCGTAACATGCTACACCGTAAATAGTTGTAGCGATAACATACATACCTACATACATTTTATTCAAAGTTAAAATTGGTACAATACAACATAAATCTTAGAAATAATGTAGGTATAACAAAGTACAATCCCTGTACTAGGATAAACCTGTATCACAGGCGGCATTTTTCTAATAATTACTATTTGGAAACTAGATTATCTAACATAAGATTTTTTAAAGTATTGAAATAAATGGTTAATTTATTATGATAATACACCTAAATGAGTTAAACTGTTACTGTGTAACTGTTATAACGATGACGGAAATCTCGCAAATATATCGACATTGACATTGACATAAGCTATCGAAAAGTGTGTGTCAATCCTGTGAAAGTCATAGTAAAAATACGAAATACATTTCAAAAGACCATCTCAGACACTAATCGGCATGGTCCTCGTGTGACTTGCTTGACCAATTGACTTGATTATGTCTGGACTTCAAAAGAGACTATGAGCCGAAAAAAACTCGGAACTTTGTTTCGGCTGCATGTTTCTTCTCAGAGTAGTCAGTCAGGTACGACACTTCGGCCTCATCTAATGTTAAAACCACCTAATGTGACGTGTAAAAGTGTTTTTACAACGAACTTACAGAAATAAAAATGATTTATGAAACGCATTGAAAACTTTTCAGTATAAAGCTCTGCTCAACATTAAAATCTTAGCTGTTTTAACGTGATTAAATAACAAACAACTATCCAAACATCGCTTAAGCACCCGTACTGGATTTTGTTTGGAAGTATCAGCTTCGCTTAATTCCATTATAATGTTTTGTTTAGCAAGTTCAAAACTCGGCCGTCAAGTCACCTTTGAGAGAGATCTAGGTGGCTAGGTCGCATTCAGAATCAGGTTCTGCCCTTTAGAATAGTCAAACAATATTTCTACATTTAGGTAAACAGATTCTCTAACTGTCCGACAGTTGTAGTCGGGTTCTTCTACATAGTCTTTATAGTCGCGGATAACTTTACTTGCGCGATAGGTTTCGATGTTTTAGTTCATCATCTGTGTCATAGATGGCGCTGTAGTACTTTTTGTTCTATGTTGATGTAGTACTTTTTGTAGTGCCGCTACAAACTCTACGTAAAAAATATTGCTGGGATACGACTTTTAACCTACTACTAATACTTTTACTGGAAAACTCAATGTAAAATCACTCAAACAATTATGCTGATGGATGCATTTAATAGTACGAGGGTAAAATAAAACAAAATAGTATAAAATTCATGTCTGTTTAAAATCTAACCATACATTTGGTAAGAACTAAAAACGATTTAAGAGTTTTCACCGACCAGCTGATTTTTTTAAACCACGGATAGACATATCCGTGGTTTAAAAAAATCAGCTGGAGTAGTAGTAGTACCAGTACGAAAACAATTTTCGAGGGGAAAATAACATTCTAATCCAGGTTGGCACTGATCTGATGCTTCACACTGAAAAAAGAAAAAAAAATTTTCAAAGTTAAATAAAGATTTTACATACGCATAACTACAATTCATTCGGTCATTCTGTCATTATATCAATGTTAAATACGCTAACCTTTTCATAATTCTTTGCTTTTAGAAATACATTTAACAAATACTTACTTACAGGGAAACCAGGTCCACCTGCTTCATCATCATCATCAATGTCATCATCTGAACGGGCCGAGTTAATAGTTGCAGCTTGCAAGCTAATGAATATGTAAAGCATGATTTTGGACATTTTCGGTTATTTTGTAGACTTGGGTTCTTCAATAGGTATGACGACAGTACCAAAAAATTGTAAATCTATTTAGTCCGTTAGTTAGAGTATTGGAAATTAATGGACTAGTATTTTTTGTTTTTGTGAATCAATGAAAATTGACAAAGATAAAACGCATCAAAACTCGGAAGTGGGGCTCGTGACGTCAGAACTAGCTAAACATTATAACTAGGCGTGACGTATTGAACATTTTAAAAGCGTCATATCTTCGTCAATTTTGGTTTACGTAACAAAAGAAAAAACACGGGTCAATTTTTTTTTGATAATCTAACTGATGGACTTATTAGTTTTTTTTTGTCGTCTCTCCTATTCTGTAACAATAACATTACTGTTACTATGGTGTGAGTAATGAGTTAGAAAAAGTAATTACGACAAGGTTAGGTTATATTAAATTCAAGGAGACAGTCTAGCTACGAGTGAATAAAACCACACTACATTACTCAAGACTTCGTCACAAAAATAAACTTAAAAAAAATAGCAAACCACATCTCACAATAAAATTTATTGTAACATAACAAAATTAATAAAGTGCTTTCATAAATAAATGTTATTTATTTTGTTCGAGTGAGCTTCATATCTGACTCGTAAGATCGCTGTGAGAGCATTTATATAGCAAACGCGCAACCTTTAAGTGAGTCTATACTGTACACCGAATGTTGGCCACCGGAAAAAACAGGAAGTTACGTTAACAAATAACGTGCCGATACGTAACGCGTATCTACATATGAATAAAACTTGATGAGGCATTGAAAACAACATCATTTAGTTAATATGCAAAATGAATATCTTTATCTTTAAAAAAACGTTGCCCCACACTAGGAATTTCTCCTGTATCGTGGGTGCGTTTACAAACATTTAAACTCACATACACAAACAGCCAGACCCGGCACAACTATCTGTAGGCCATACAAATATTTGTACCGGAAGGGGATCGAACCCGCGACACGTAGCGCAGCAGCCAATCGCTCAACCACTGCGCCAACCGTGTCGTCAATATCTATACACAATATACCCATTTTCAAAAATACAAATAAACCTCATCTAAACTTTGCACTAATTTATATTTTATTGTCTTTAGAATCAGAAGCCATCTTTGTTTTTTAACAAGGCCGTATTCTTTGTGGCGTCGCACAGTATTTTTGTTCGTAATTGAAAAATCTTTAAGTCCGGTGGCGTGGCGCCCGAGTCGACGAGAATTACATTATTCGGAATTTAATATGTGATCGACGACGTTCGTTTTACGGAGCCTCCTGTAAGGGATCCCTTCTTTTTGCATAATGTTCTTTTTCCTAATATACTTTGGCTTTAGTTTTGGCATAATTTGTTTTGCTATAATAATACCTTGCCAAATTTTTTTTTGGCATACTGTTTATGTTGGTATAATCATCTTGAAGGCTAATTTGTTTTGGCATAAATTGAATTTTGCATAATGTTACTAGGCATAGTGACTATTAGCATAATAGTATTTAGGCATACAAATTAATATAAATACCGGAATCAAATTTAAGTTATTTTTACGTATTTATTTTAAACTAAAAATTCATAAAGTTGTGTTATAAAAGTTAGTGACAGAAACGAATCGCTGCAAAACCGACTCCACGTAGTCTTGTCTGCCCTACCCCGAGAGTGTAATTTAGAATCGCGTAGGCACGGAGGGGCGAGGCGGCCCGCGTAATCTCGCGTGGGACCGCCGGAGCCCCGGAGTGCCGGAGCCGTGACAGATACCATGCCTGCTGCATGTTGCATGATGCATGCTTGCTTGCATGCTGCATGCTTGCTTGCATGCTGCATGCTTGCTTGCTTGCTGCATGCTTGCTTGCATACTGCATGCTTGCTTGCCTACAAATTTCATTATAGAATTATTGTATAAAAATGTGTATTAGTGTCTAAAATTTTAGGAGCTCATAATTATGCCTTTGTTATGCCTATAAAAAGTATGTTTTAATATCATTATGCGTAAATGAATTTATGCTTCGGAATATGCGTAAGCTGTTATGCGTAAATAATATTATGCGAAAATATAATTAGGAGTAACAAAAGTATGCCAAGTTATATTAGGTCTTAAAATTTTATGCAAATGAATAGGGAACCCTCCTGCAATGATTCTGCTGCGTAGTAATCTCTATCCCAATACCGGTTCTGTTTGAAATCTGAACTACTAGTACTGTGGTATCTCCGTTGTTTACGACATCATCACATTTTCCGAGCTAAATACTCCTCGTTTTCCGATCACTGAAATATCACTAATAAGTCTAAGATTCTCAATCTAATTAACGATAAGAAAAATTACGTGCGCGATGGCAGCCATAAAAACGTATGAGATACCCACATTAGGGCGCAGGAAAAAGTTGTGTTCTAAAATAGTGTATCCGTGCTACTACAAGTAATCTCGGAGGGCGAATCATTGAAGCTTAATACAACTCTAAACTTCGAAATTATTTTGCTATAGAGTTATTTTAAAACTGTGATATCTCTTAAGATACTTATTCATTGAAATCAATTGATGATTTATTTAATTTAATAGAAAACAGTATTATTTACAAACTACAACTCGTTAATTAATTTTAAATTATTTATTAAATTAATGACCAAATACTTAATCTTAGTTTAATTTAATTTATTTATCTGCTATTTTGTTTTTATTAGTATCAATATATTACATAACTTAATGTTATCTTGATTAGTTTGTTAAGTTTCTAGATCTCTTTTGTTTTACACTAATTGTATCATTCATAATAAAATTCGTAACTATAACCGTTTACGCAGCGCACGCAACGGAAGCTCTCAAAAGCAATAAATGTTCCCCGTTTTTGCAACAGTTTTCATTGATGCTCCGCTCCTATTAGTTGTAGCGTGATGTTATATAGCCTATAAGTCTTCCTCGATAAATATGCTATTCAACACTAAAATTCGAGCTAGTAGTTCCTGAGATTAGCGCGTTGAACCAATCAAACTCATCAGCTTTATAATAATAGTAAAGATACCTACAGACGTAACGTAGTGCAAAATAACGTTTGAAACTCTTATATCACGTTCTTAATGTACATTTTAGTCAGGGCTGCACATAATTTGGCTGTCAGTCGCACACTGCCGTCAATTGTTTTTATTTCGAAAAAGGAACAACATGTTGTTTGGAAAGCCATTATGTCCTTAAAATAAGGTTTATTCTTTATTCGAATTAATAATATGGCTACCCAATGTTTGGTCAGCAAACAAGAAAAGCTTTTTAAACAAAATCCGTGGAAAACAGACAATAAAAAAATAGAGAAGTCTGTTTATTTTTTGCCCGGGGCTTTTTCGACGTTGATTTCGGAAATAATCCAATGAAAACGGATCCTTTAGGGATAAAGTATTTTAAGTCCTAACCCAGCTCTGAACATAACTATGCCTGCCAAATTTCATCAAAATCCGTCAAGTCATCAGGGCTTTGGAATTCCAATACTCAGTAGTAGGGGAATTTTGTGTAAATACCTAAAAGTACCTTACGAATCCATTTGATGTAGTTATTGGTCTCAACTGCCCACTACAAAAATCAGTACGTATAGGTTTCGAGAGTCTAAAACTCAAAAATGTATTGGATTGACATAATCTATCGAAAAGTATTTCCGATGACAGATGTTGTAGAAATACGAAACGCTTTGACAGTGTTTGTCACTTGTCATCTAGTTCAAGTAGTACGTGATGTGTTAACCCCTCACCCGCTATAGGTGTACGGAAGGTCATGTCTGTACCTATAATATAGCTAGCACGGGAGGGTTTGCTGTCACCCGCTCAACGATGATTGACACACGATTAAGTAGGATCACGTCAGTGTATGTGTGTGTGTGTGTGAGCAGTGAGATGAGGGGTTATGCGTTGATTAAGGGTTCTTACAGACGAGCGGCACGTTGCCAACGGCAGATAAACTTCAGCCGTCGCCACCTGTCGACGGCTGCCGTCGCGTCGGCGCGCCGGGCGACACCCGCCGAAGCGTCGACGACTGCCATCGACGGGTAGCGACGCTTGCAGTTGTGAGTTGTGGCGTGCCGCGTAAATGTGTGTCGACGGCTGCCGTCGACGCGCCGGCGGCAGCCGCCGACGCCAAAAATGCAAGTGTCGAGGGTTTTTCTGCAGTTGGCAACGTGGCGCTCGTCTGTAAGAACCCTAAGTTATAGAAACTGTGTCTGGGAAAGTGTGTGTCGTGTCG